>JAVJIX010000182.1:740000-1340000 GCA_036785185.1 Paratrypauchen microcephalus
ACATCAGGATGCGTCACACTCTCTTAAATAGTATATGAAGAAGAGAGTGATGAAGAGGAGCAGAGGAGGAGTAGAGCATGTGTCTGAACAAACATTTTACTGCAGCAATTTACAATGCAGTATTTTCACACTATTACGTAAGTTCATTTAGTCTGTTAAAGCTCTTTTTATTTCATCCAACCAGTTTTTATAATTGGTTTATTTGGTTGGGACTGAGCAACCTTTGAGGCAGTCGACGTGTCTTGCCCGAGATTAAAATACGATTAATTTTTTTAATCGCCTGACAGCACTAATATACAGTTAAATGTAAAAGACGTGGTTGCTCTTCGATGTATTTCTCTCACAATAGTCATGCCAACCACACACTTCCTGATGCTTTTCTGTGTTAAACTCCCGGAGAGCTGCTGGAGCCGTCCTGACCCAGGCCTCGGTCTCCATCGCTCTGACACGTCATTTCACATGGGGCTATTTTGGGCTCGTCGTCTTTGACAGCTCCAAAATCCTCCCATTTCTCCAAACAAGAACCAAATGAGCTGGAGACATCACAGCCAAGAGCAATCACGCTGGATTAATAACTGGGTCGCACTGATCTGCAGACGGAATGGCAAAGTTTCAAGTATATTTCGAACTAGTCACAGTATTTGTTGACGTATATGAGGTCAAATAACAAAGGGCAGCGTTCAAATTAAAAGAAGATTTGTTTTTTTACTTTTATGATAATCTATTGGGGGAAACTAAAGGTACTCATTTTCAGAAAATCACTTTAAGATAACTGAAAATGTGTATATTCAACATGCTTCCATTAATGCTCCTTCTACTGTATGTTCAGAATATTGAAATATTATGAGTAGGACTAGAAGCAGAAGTAGTAGTACTTCAATCAGTCAATCAATCAAACATTATTTATAAAGCGCTTTTCATACAAAAAATGTAACACAAAGCGCCTTACAGTGATTACGGATTAGAAGATTGACTTTATATTGATCTCACACAGGAGAAATTGTTTATTTTGTTGTTTAGGTTTGGTCAGGACCCAAGCTGGAGGATTTTACCTATGGTGCATGTTTTGGGTTGGTGGAGGAAACCGGAGTGCCCGGAGGAAACACACCCAGACACGGGGAGAACATGCAAACGCCACACAGAAAGGCCCAGGCGACTTGAACCTTCTTGCTGTGAAGCATGAGTGCTAGCCACTCAGCCACCGTGCCGCCAACAATAATAATATATATTTTTTTTAATCTTGCAGTAGTAGCTGTTGTTGTAGTCGTACTAGAGGCTTTGTACTGACATTTTTATAGGAAAACTGCCCGTCCACATTCCGAATGAGGCTCAGAGGCAGAACTTCGGGCATCACAACAGACACGTGTTGCTTTGTTTTTTTTAGAATCATTTTGTCCATGGAGCTGTTTCTTTAGCTCCAATTAACCTGTTGTTGTGACTGTGCGGAGCTTGTGCAGAGGGGGAGAGAAAGAACACTTCAACTCGCCCCACAACAATTCATCTCCTCCACACATGGACTCAGAATGGTGTGATTTAAGGAGGGAAAGGTTCAGTTCAGCTGTCTCTGATCCAAAGTCTGACCTGGCTCTCGCCATGGATACACGTAGCCCTCTGAACTGAAAGCTCTTCTTGAAAGTTAATTGGTCAGAACAGCAGAACAATCTGAAAAAAACGAATTCTTGTTACATTCAGTTGAGAGAAAAGCCCAAACATCTTCCCTGTCCACAAATGCACAAAGTGCTTTCCCTTTTGTTTTTTCACAAACTGAATATTCTGTATTTCTTATAAAATCAGCTGAAGTGTGTTTGTCCGTGTGGCCATGTTTGTTTTGGATGTTCCACCTAAACCACAGTGCTGCGCTGTGATTGGTCAGTCTTCTCACCTCTGGTGGGACTTATCATTATTATGTAAACACTTCAGCTGCAGCTGAACAAGACTCTCAAGAGTTTGTGAATTCACAAAAAACATAAAAAATCTTCTTGCTGGAAGGCCCACAAAGTCTGTATCAGTGATGAATGTTTGTGAAGTCTGCAGTGTCCCTGTGGTTTAACTGTTTACTCGTTTACTACTGTTGACTTGACTTTCTTATTTTATTTGTCAGGTACACATTAAATATTCAGCAGAGTTGTGGTCTTTTAAATGTGTTATTAAGCGGTAGTGGTATTATGGAGAGGATAGTCTTTGGGAAAAATCCAGAATCATTTGTCAAGTGACTGTGATTGGCTCACAGCATTAGATAATAAGAGGTTGGCAGATGCAGTTTTATTAGATTTTAATCCAGCTTTGAGCTTGTTGACCACAACCTTTTGTTGAAAAAAATGGGTTCTGGGTTCATGTTCTGGGTTCAGTCCAGCATGTCTTCTTAGATGGGAGATGTTCAGATGAAGTGGGTGTGAGCTGTGGTGCAGCACAGGGAAGGTCCACTCCTGTTTTCTATATTCTGTAAACCAGCGGTCTCCAGCCTTTTTCTTCTAGAGAGCTATACCTTCACAAATGAAAATGTCAGAGTGCTACTCATTTTAGTGGTCACAAAAAATTAACTGGACACATCACTACAACTGGAGAACTTCAAAATGTCTTACTAGAAGAATTCAAACGTAAATGGTCACATCTTTATATAGTGCTTTTCCACCTTCAAGGAACCACTCACCCATTCACACAGCGGTGTACGAGTCATGTGCCGCTATTTCGAATAAACAAACTACAAATGGTCCAAAATAAGGCAATCTGGTGTGTGTTTTGATGTACATACAAAACAAATAAACTGAATTCTGTGTTGTCTTGGTTAAAGGGAAAATATTTAAAGCTTATTTGCTTAATTTGGCAAGGAATATTGTAACTAAATTACATTAAAAAATGCTTTAGGTCTGATGGGCACCGTTTTGAAAGCAGACATGCCACAAGGGGCACATTCAAACGATCCAAAGTAAAAACAAACATGGAAAAGCAGATCGGTGTCTGCTTGGAGTAATCAGCCAAATGATATTATTATTGCAAATACTGAATGTCAGTTTAAAGTACTTCTGAAAAGGCATCGTGCAACAGTAGTGCCCCGAAATAAAAGAAAATGCCAATTTATCATTTTGTAAGAGATTTCTAATTGCAAAGAGTAATGTCGTCTCTGTTTTACTCCTGAAATAGCATCAAGGTGAACTAAATCCAGTGTGTGTTTGTCTGTCTGTTGTTTTTACTTTATTTTTATTTATGTATTTGTTATTATTATGTTAAGTATTAATTTAATTGCTCCATGAATGTGAAAATGACCTGAGGAAAATAGCAGCAGTAGTAGCAGTAGTAGTAGTAGTAGCAGTAGTAGCAGTAGTAGCAGTAGTAGCAGTAGTAGCAGTAGTAGCAGTAGTAGTAGTAGTAGCAGTAGTAGTAGTAGTAGCAGTAGTAGTAGTAGTAGTAGTAGTAGTAGTAGTAGTAGTAGTAGTAGTAGTAGCAGTAGTAGTAGTAGTAGCAGTAGTAGCAGTAGTAGTAGTAGTAGTAGTAGTAGTAGTAGTAGCAGTAGTAGCAGTAGTAGTAGTAGTAGCAGTAGTAGCAGTAGTAGCAGTAGTAGTAGTAGTAGCAGTAGTAGCAGTAGTAGCAGTAGTAGTAGTAGTAGTAGTAGTAGTAGTAGTAGCAGTAGTAGTAGTAGTAGCAGTAGTAGTAGTAGTAGTAGTAGTAGCAGTAGTAGTAGTAGTAGTAGTCGTAGTAGTAGCAGCAGCAGCAGCAGTAGTAGTGGTAGTAGTAGTAGTAGCAGTAGTAGCAGTAGTAGTAGTAGTAGTAGTCGTAGTAGTAGCAGCAGCAGCAGCAGTAGTAGTGGTAGTAGTAGTAGTAGCAGTAGTAGCAGTGGTAGTAGTAGAAGTAGTAGGCATAGCAGCAGGAGTTGTAGTAGTAGCAGTGGTAGTAGTAGTAGCAGCAGTGATAGTAGTAGTAGTAGTAGTAGTAGCAGTAGTAGTAGCAGTGGTAGTAGTAGCGGTAGTAGTAGCGGTAGTAGCAGCGGTAGTAGCAGTAGTAGTAGTAGTAGCAGTAGCAGTAGTAGTAGTAGCAGCAGTAGTAGTAGTAGTACAGGGCTCTCAAGTCTCACGCATTGAGAGTGTGACACACGCAATTCGACGTGTTCACACGCTCACATGCCACACACGGCATTTCTCACGCTGATTTTTTTTGTTTGTTTTTTTTTGGGTTTTTTTGTGCCCAGAAAATTGGTCTGTGTGGCTCAGTTTATGCAGGCACTGCGCGTTTTCAGCGGAAAAAAAAACTCTCCCCCTCCTCCCCGTTCCGCTCCCCGGAAAAAAATCAGCCAATCAGAAAATAGATTGTTCTGTTGTTGGGCAGACTGTAGAGTGTAATTTCAGCTGCTAAGCGCACACTGCGGTGATGATAAAACAAACTGAGAACCATCAGGTAATAACTTCATTTATATAACTCTCATTAGTTGCTTTGTAGTTTAAGTTTGCTCTTTAGACAAACAGGGCTCTCAACACGGCATTTCTCACGCAATTCAAGCGCCAAAAATTGTTCACTCGCACCCCCCCCCCCCCCGGTCCTCGGAAATTACAGTCACACGCACGACCCCGCTCAAAACTTGAGAGCCCTGTAGTAGTAGTAGTAGTAATAGTATCAGTGGTAGTAGTAGCAGCACTAGTAGTAGTAGTAGTAGTAGTAGTAATAGTAGTAGTAGTAGCTGTGGTAGTAGCAGCGGTAGTAATAGTATCAGTGGTAGTAGTACCAGCAGTAGTAATAGTAGTAGTAGTAGTAGTAGTAGTAGCAGCAGTAGTAGTAGTAGTAGTAGTAATAGTAGTAGTAGTAGCAGCGGTAGTAGTAGTAGTAGTAGTAGTAGTAGTAGTAATAGTAGTAGTAGTAGCAGCGGTAGTAGTAGTAGTAGTAGTTGTAGTAGTAGTAGTAGTTATAAATTTGACTTTTCACTATGGACAGTGTTAGAAAACATCTGTGTTCCTTTGTTCAAATCCACAGTACACACATATTTGTACACACATATTTGTACACACATATTTGTATTTGTTTGTAGGATTACCCACCATGTTTCACCATCACCATGACGACAGCCCTGAGTCTGTGGTGTTAGCGATAGCAGGTGACTCTGCACATGCCGCTCTTCTGATTAAAGCTTTGATTATTTGACAGACCTCATTTGTAGGAGTCGATGCTGGGCTCGGATGTGAACTTTAATGAGGGAGCCGGGAGAGACGGAATAATTGTCGGGAAAAATCGACCCGGAATCCGAATCGATCGATAAAACTGAGCTGTAATACTGGGGCTGTTTAAAGGAGAGTAAAGAGTATGACAGGTTGAACCACTCATTTGACTAAAACACAGGTCAGATCTTTAAAAGTGCACTGTGTAACTGTCGGGTTGGTCCGTCACTTCGTTGTTTCTATGGAGATGGCATTGTTTTGCTTGGATTGTTCCGCAGTATGACATTAAACAGCTCTGCCTTACATTTATTCAATTACAATGGGGGTTTATAGCTCAAAAATACCTAGAAAAATATGAATTCTGACTGTGAGCGGGGTCGCCTCTCCGCAGATCTGACCTGTAACTTGGTCTAGTTTGGTCTCCATGAAGATAGAAATGTTTAAAGCCATACTGTGGAACATTCCAAAGTAATGAGGAAAAACATTTGGCAGTAGAGATGCGCGGATGGGCTTTTTTTCCATCCGCAACCACATGAAAAAAACGTCATCTGTCCGCTATCCATTTACACGCACGTTTTTTCAGGGATTTTCAAAACCGCGCCCGTCCATCATCCGCCAAACTTATGATAATTGTAGGCATCTAGGCATTTTTTTTTTTAAATTTGGTTGTTCAACCGCCACCCGCCCGAATTTAATATAAAATATTATTTTTCGTCACGTCATCCACCCGCTCCGCGGTTTAGCCCCGGTGCCCGCAGCTGTAACCGCAATCCGCGCATCTCTATTTGGCAGACTCCATCAAAAAAGTGACACAATGGACATTTTAGTTAAAATTTGACTTCCTGGTTTGAAATCACAACATCATAGGGAATTCCATAACTGTTACCGAGCAAAACTCCTCTAATGCACACAGAAATGATGAAAACACCTTTATTTTGTTGGATTTATGTATCAGAAAAAATGTGTTTCTTGTTTGAAAATTGTGCGGAACTTTTGTACAGAATTCTCCCTAATGTGATCATCATACGTTTGAACTGTAATTTAACATATTTTTAAGCTTTTCTTCGCAAATTGCTTCTTGATTTGTGTAAAACTATCATTTATATTTACAATAGTTGACTCAGTCTGACTCAGTTCAGGTCACAGTTTGTGAAGAAACAAAAAAAGTACAAAAATACAGGAAGTAACAGTGAGTTCTAAAAACAAATACCTCTACCTCTACTATTCTATGTCATCAACACTGAAACCTCCCGACAATGTATGCATAAGGAAGACAGTTTTAATATTCGTTTCACAAAATAAAGATGTCATTAATTTTTATTAATTGAATCATAACTATTGTGTAATTTAGGGCTGTAGTCGACTAAAGAAATCCTTGGTAGACTAAAGACGTTGACTGTGGCAAAAGCTCTCAAAGCTTAAAAGATGTACAGTACTGTATTTCTATGCATTTAACCCAAACTGCACTCACAAGACAACAACTACTACTATTAGTGCTGAAAAAAAGTACTAGGAAACAATGTATTTATATGAAAAAAAAAATGCAGATTAAACTCACAATGCTGATTTTGATAGAACAATTATAACTAAAAACACTCTTTAGACAATAGAATGTGATTTTCAACATTAAATCATAGTACTTTCTTTTATATTTTCATGTGGTCTCATAACTCAGTGGTCCATGGGTGTATACTCGTCTATGTGCTCTTATACTTGTTCTGATTCAGCACAAGATCGTTCTAAAACTATTCAGGAAAGCCAGAGAAAAGAACTGGTTGGAGAGGGGAGTTAAAGAGGCTATTTTTGTCAAGAAACAGAATCCTTCCTTGAACAGAAATGGAGGTCTCAGACATCATTTGTCTCCCATCTATAACTCTATCCTCAAACCTAAATCAAAACAAACAAAGAAAACAATAGGGCAGCAGGTCAGGTCCAGAGGTGTGAAAACACCCATTATGGAACTGAATGGTTCTGCTAACAAGACCCACACTCCACTCCCACTGCAGATCTAATAGGTTTACCTAACTAACAGAAACTGAAAACAAATATGTGTTGTAGTTTCAGAGTAATTTCACTGTAGTTAGCTCCTCCTTCAGGCAGATATAGGCAGTGTCCACCAGCGTCTGACCAGAACTGAAGAAGCAGCTTGGATGAGCTGCGAAACATATTCAGCCGAATAAACTTTTGTCCAGTTGACAAATTGAATTTCTCCTTTTGCCGTGGATTCTACCTGGACGACTGCGCAGGGGCCTAAAACAGCACTAAACCGGGACTAAACCAAGACTAAACCAGGTCTAAACCAGGTTTAAACTAGGACTAAACCAAGATTAAACCGGGTCTAAACCAGGACTAAACCAAGACTAAACCAGGTCTAAACTAGGACTAAACCAGGACTAAACCAGGACTAAACCAAGACTAAACCAGGTCTAAACCAGGTCTTAACCGGGACTAAACTAGGACTAAAACCAGACTAAACCAGGTCTAAACCAGGACTAAACCATGACTAAACCAGGTCTAAACCAGGTCTAAACCAGGACTAAACCATGACTAAACCGGGTCTAAACCAGGACTAAACCAAGACTAAACCAGGTCTAAACCAGGTCTAAACCAGGACTAAACCATGACTAAACCGGGTCTAAACCAGGACTAAACCAAGACTAAACCAGGTCTAAACCAGGACTAAACCATGACTAAACCGGGTCTAAACCAGGACTAAACCATGACTAAACCGGGTCTAAACCAGGACTAAACCAAGACTAAACCAGGTCTAAACCAGGTCTAAACCAGGACTAGGGTTAGGGTTAGGGTTAGCACACCCTTCTCACCTTTTTCACCCCTGACCTGTTTTCATGCCTGGTACTGATACCTGCTCAAATGAGGATCTAGTTTTGATACTAGTTTTAGCAGTCTAAGTGTCATCTACAGTTTAATCTAATGTGTGTTCTGTGTGTGTGTGTGTGTGCTGTGTCTGCAGGAGGATCTCAAACTCGTGGTTGAGCACTGGCTGGTTCACCATGACCATCGCTCTGGAGCTGTGTGACACCATCAACGTGTACGGCATGGTGGCCCCCGACTTCTGCAGGTCAGATCCCACCAGACTCTAAACACACACGGGCAGAGAATACGTCATCTGAGTACTAGGGATGGGGCAAGATCTCGTGCCACAAGAGACAAAATTGCCACCAGATTGTGCACACATGCTGAAAATGATCTCGTGAGATATTTTTTTTCATGTTTTTACGTTTGGATTGGATAAAAACATGTAGTTATGTACTGGTGAGTTATATTTTTTGAGAAGCTGTAGTCCCAAAAAGCTCTGCTACAGCAAACATTTTAAATAAAATAAATCAAAAATGGTAAGGCCAAAATTAAGAACTGATTTGCACAATTTATTTATTATAAAGAATGTCAAAATCTCGTGTCTCGTCTCATTTTGTGGAAGTTGTTTCTCGTCCCACCCCTATTCTGGTAGGATTCTGGATCACACAACTTAGGCTTCAAACTGCACAGAATCAATGAGAAAAATAGAAAATACTGCTCTTATACCGTGTGCTTCTCTATTCAGTGAGAGGAAATGCAAAACAAGAATCCTATGTTGCATTTTTACACTTTAATTTAAATGCAGTTTGATGTAAAATATTCAAAGTATTCAGAATGCGGGTATTCGTTTTGTAACTTCCCATCACTGGATATACTGTAGATAAAAAGCCTCAAGAGAAGAGAAGCCGCTCTGCTACAGGGACAAAAATTGAAACTCCAAAGTATTAAACATGTTTTACAAGCAATTTTTGCATTTTCAAAACAATAAAATATAACCATGGTGATCTAAATATATTATGTATGAGCAGTTAATACTCCATAGAAGTAAAAAAAAAAAAAAAAACTGTTTAAATACCATCCATCCATTTTCTTCCACTTATCCGGGGCCGGGTCGCAGGGGCAACAGTCTAAGCAGGGACTCCCAGACTTCCATCACCCCGGACACTTCCTCCAGCTCCTCCGGGGGGGGACCCCAAGGCGTTCCCAGGCCAGACAAGAGACATAAGCCATGTCTCAATTCTCAGAGTGCACAGTTCGGAGCATGGCTTTAAGGGCATGTACGTCACTTCTGGCGCGACAACTGCTGTCCCATTTCGTTTTTGTCCCACGCACAGTTAAAATGCGGTCTGAACACCGCAGTCATTTGCATGGAAAGTGGGGCGTGGACCAACTGCGTGAAAAAGCACACTTCGCGCACTCATATATCTTAGCATGCACCGCACGCTACTTCTTCTACGGGAGAAAATGGAGTTGGCGGCTGCATCTGGTAGTTGCAAGACCGGTCGTATTTTGCCGATGCCCATGCAGGTCCGCGGACTGCACTCAGTCTGAGTCTGAGTACCCTTAAAATCACGCTCCGAACTGTGCACACTGCGAATTGAGTCACAGCTATTGTCCCTCCAGCCTCTTCCCGGTGGGACACGCCACCTCCCGACGGAGGCATCCAGGAGGCTTCCAGAACAGATGCCCGAGCCACCTCAGCTGCTCCTCTCACCGTAGAGGAGCAGCAGCTCTACTCCGAGCCCCTCCCGTCTGACTGAGCTCCTCACCCTATCTCTAAGGGAGCGCCCAAGCTCTCTGCGAAGGAAACTAATTTCGGCTGCTTGTATCCGCGATCTCGTCCTTTCGGTCATTACCCAGAGCTCATGACCATAGGTGAGGGATGGAAAGGAACGTAGATTGACGGTAAATCAAGAGCTTTGCCTTTCGGCTCAGCTCCCTCTTCACCACAACGGTCCAATACAGCGGCCGCATCACTGCAGTCTCACGCTCCATCCTCCCCTCACTCGTGAACAAGACCCCCGAGAAACTAAACTATACTAAATGATTTTCAGCCAAAATGTAGCTTTCTACCATCTATAACCTTGTTCCATCATCAAAAACACATAAAGATTTGTATTTTTTCCTCATTCACAAAGATTTCTGTATTCCATTTTGCTCAGCCCACTCCTCATTTCTCATGCACCGCAAGAAGGTTCCAGGTTCAATCCCCAGACCTTTCTGTGTGGGATTTGCATGTTCTCCCTATGTCTGGGTGGTTTCCTCGGGGCACTCTGGTTTCCCCCATTAACCCAAAATATGCACAAAAGGTCAAATCCTCCATCTAAGGTAGTCCTGACCAAGAATAGCTGAAGATCTGGAGATGAGACCACTGCTCCTGATGAGACGCCCCAGCAGCACTGAGGGACGGGTCAAATGCAGAGGACTTTAAAGTGTACCTGAACCTTTTCTGAACATAGACATTTTCAGTTCAATCAATCAATCAATCAAACAATATTTATAAAGCGCTTTTCATACAAAATTGTAGCACAAAGTTAAAGTGCATAGGTTTTGATGATTCTCTAATTCCTACTTAATTTGGTGAGATAATATATGTTTTAGAATAAATTATAGTTTTACACCAATCAAGAAGGAATCTGCAAAGAAAAGGTGAAAAATACAGGAACTAGAGAGTTCTATTTTAGAGTTTCATATTGACGCTAGGGAGAAATGTGTCCAAAAGTTACAGTTTACACACAGGCACATTTTTTCCTGATACTTTAAACATGATCAACAAAACGTTTCCTTATTAAAATGTTTATGAAAAAAAAAGAAGAAGAAAGAAGAAAAGAAGAACCCACCATAGGCACTTAAAAAAAAACATGTGCAAATGCAGTTTTTATAAACTGCAGTCCTTTTAAAAATACATATATATATATATAAAAACGAAGTGATGATTCAGCCTCTCCAACCAGATCGTTTACACAAAGTGGGCGAGGTGCTTGCTCAAGGGCACAGTGGAAGAATACATAACCAGCAGAAGGGATCAGATGCCAAACATTTGTCTTCATAGCAACATAACAACTATAAAAGAAGACCATATATCTCCCATAAAAGACTGAGGAAAGAAAGTCTGTGGGCCATCTGGCAATGTTCTTTTAGTTAGAAGAGCTCTTAAGCACTTGACATATTTCCTGTCTGCTGTGGATAATGCACAATATATCAGGTTATATAAAGCATTAAATAATGAATAAAAGGAATGTGTATTGTCCTGATCGAAGGTGCATTAGTCTTGATGCTAATAGAAGGTGCATTATCCTGATGCATTCTGGGTTATGGGCTCAAACGCAGGCTCCGAAATTAGGACAGGGTTTATTTTAACAAAATGCCAAATTGTGTTTTAAAGCAGACCTACTGTGCTTGTGTCTGCTCTGTAGTTATAATCTGTGACACCCGTGGGTTATTATCTTATAATTTGGACATTTTAAATCATAATACAGTAACCCCTCATTTATCGCGGAGGTTAGGTTCCAGAAATAACCCGCAATAAGAGAAATCCACGAAGTAGGACAACTTTATATTTTACAATTATTCTATATGTTTTAAGGCTGTAAATGCCTCACCACACACATTATACGCTTTTCTCAGACTGGAATTAACCTTTTCTCACATTTCTCTCTCATTTAAACACTCAAACTTTCATAGATTTTCAACAAAATGTATTAATAGTGAAGCGCGGGGGCTCCGCAAGGAGCCCCACCGGACGTGCGAGGGTGAGCGGAGACATGAGTCACTGGATCCGCAGGAATCCAGTGACTCGTGTCCCGGAACGTGGCAATGCCGCGCACCAACCCCTTGGAGAAGTGCGCGACACGTGCACCCCTCATCGTGGTCAAATCCGTGACAGAGCAGCACGACCGGCGCAAGGCGGCGCATACACCGGGGCTGCGAGCACGAGATCGAACCGCGGCGCCCGGACTGCATCCTCTCAGCCCGAGCCACAAACCAGCCGCACGAAACCAGCAAAGAGCGGCACGTGGTGGTTTAATCCTGGTTTAGACCTGGTCTAGTCCCGGTTTAGTCCAGGTCTAGACCTGGTCTAGTCCTGGTTTAGTCCAGGACCAGTCCAGGTTTTGAACTGGTTTAGACCTGGTCTAGACCTGGTTTAGTCCTGGTTTAGTCCAGGACCAGTCCAGGTTTAGACTTGGTTTAGACCTGGTTTAGTTCTGGTTTAGTTCTGGTCTAGACCTGGTTTAGTCCACGTTTAGTCCTGGTCTAGTCCTGGTCTAGTACAGGTCTAGTCCCGGTCTGGTCCTGGTCTAGGTCCAGTCTGGTCCCGGTCCCCCCCGCGTCCCCCATCTATCAATCGACAAAGGTCTACAGTCTCTTAGCCAATCAGGACGCAGAACACAATGTTACACTATAAAAATAAAAAAAATCTGAGAAACAGCAAGGCTGCGAACAGTGAACCGCGATAGAGCGAGGGACCACTGTATTGATCTAAAACGACTTAAAAGAAACAAATCTGCTGACTTCTGCGTCAGAAAACTGTGGTGTCCAATGGGAGCTGATGTTGCTATAAACATCACAACAAAGAGCTGTGTAGCTGTTGGCACCTCCTGTGGAGAGCTGCACATCACACGTACAAGACTGAAGGATTTCAGGGTGTTTCAGGGACAAGATTGTTGACCTACACAAGGCTGGAATGGCATCACACATTTCTGGCGACCCCATAGACATATATTTATATGACCCCATACACATATATTTTTTTTGATCATGTATCAGTCTCAGCCTCAGTCGCAATATTGTGTCAAATGGTTCGACGTGTCTGAGGCCTCGAAGAAACACAGACCTCTACTGGACAAATTTAACCATTGCAAACCATCACACAACTCGATGATGATGATTTGGGAAGTTCCTAAATGGATGGATGGGAATGGATCGCTTTTTTCCACTTGTAGATGCCATCTAAAATGAAACAAATGCCAAAAGTCGCCAGAAGTCACCAAAATCACCACTAACGTCACACAATACTCCTCACTACACAACAGTTTTAAGAAATATTGGTGCATCTTTTATACTGTAGCAGTTTAGCGCTTGTCAAACCGAGGAAGCGCGTTGAACACTCTGAAGCACTCTGAACCAATCGCAGAGCGGAATATTCGCTGAGCCAATGAAACGCTTCGATACACTGAAGCGACTGACACGCAGAGCGAAGCAGCGGGGGGAGGGACCGACACTTCGACACTTTGGTCACGTGAGCGGCTGCTGCGAGACGGTTTCAGAAAGAACGAGACGTGCTCCGGAGCTCCGTCTCATTTGCCCATCACTAGTTATTGTGACCGCACTGCTCCGTACATTTCAGGCGACCCTGTTTGAATTCTGGGCGACCCCACGTGGGGTCGCGACCTGAAGGTTGAAAAACGTCGCTTTAAGGAGACAACTGCGGGTGCAATAGTTTGAAAATTTAAGAGTTACAAAATGGCCATCAGTCGACCTGATGTTTTAGGGGGCGTTTAGACGAGGACGATTGCGATTGAAAATGACCAAATATTCTATCGAAAGTGTCTTTCGTCTTTCGTTTACACGGCAACTGCACCATCGGGCTCTGAAACCGCAAAAATCTGAAGACTCCTTCCAGAGTGTGGAGTTCTGAAGACGGCCCGGGTCGTGTCTCCTCTAAACGTCTGTATTAACTGTCTGACTGTCTAACTGTTAAGTGAGAAATCAGCCAGGAACTACACGGGAGGAGCTTGTCAATGATCTCAGGGCAGCTGGGACCACAGTCACTAAGAAAACCATTAGTAACACTTTACACTGCAATGGATTAAAATCCTGCAGTGCTCGCAAAGTCCCCCTGCTTAAGAAGGCACATGTGCAGGCCTGAAGTTTATCATCAAACACCTGAATGATTCAGAGAGTGATTGGGAAAAGGTGCTGTGGTCAGAGGAGACCAAAATCGAGCTCTTTGGCATTAACTCAACTCGTCGTGTTTAGAGGAAGAGAAATGCTGCCTATGACCCCAAGAACACCATCCCCTCCGTCAAGCATGGAGGTGGAAACATTATGCTTTAGGGGTGTTTTCTGCTAAAGGCACAGGACTGAAAATGGATCGTGGAATTAAAAAATGAGAAAAGATAAATAAAATATAAATACTACTACAAAAGTACAATTTCTTTTAAAAGTGACTAACTGAATCACACTAAATAGAAACCTGGAGAGAGTAAATGAGAAGGGAAACATTTATAAGATGAGTAAAAGCTCTGAAAAGTCGATTTTGCAGAATAGGTCCACTTGAAATCATTTGTAGAATGCCATGTGATTTATAAATGTCATAAATTCATGCTTAAATAATCAAACAATTTCGAAAATGTTTCCCAGATCTGGAGCTGATTCGAGCATAAATATCAAATGTACAAACTCCTTCACTCGCGCTAACTGATCCATTAGCTGCGGTGATGTTGAATCAATGAGAAGTAAAAAGTACATTTGTGTGCCGTAACCATGGCGATACATCATCCTGACGAGCCGTACGTTTCCGTCTGCAATTAACAAGACTGAGGCGCCTCCATTCATTTACATTAGAGCGCAAACATCCATCACACGCCGGATCAGACGCAGTGCTGGTGTCCACACGTAAAATGCTTATGCTGTGTTACACTGTGCAGCTTAAAGAGCCCATAATACACTATTGTCTACTGTACTAAAGGTACAATGTAGTCGTTATCTACAAAACTACCTCTTCATGACATCACAAGATGAAATAGAGCATTTTGAGCTTTGGAAATGTAGACAGACTAATAAACCAGGATTACTAAAACGTGTGAATGAAAAAAACACAAGTCCAGGTCTGTTTTTGTGGAGGTTGCAACATTATAGCATGGTTTAAGCTCACAGGAGTTTTAGGGGGCGTTTAGACGAGGACGATTGCGATTGAAAACGACAAAATATATCGAAAGTGTCTTTCGTTTACACGGCAACTGCACCATCGGGCTCTGAAACCGCAAAAATCTGAAGACTCCTTCCAGAGTGTGGAGTTCTGAAGACGGCCCGGGTCGTGTCTCCTCTAAACGGCAAGAAGTGCAAAACATGTTCACGCCGCATACACCTGACGTCACACTGGATGCGCCAAGTTGGTAAAAACAATAACAATACGTCGCAGGTGACAGAGGCGAGTTTGGACAAGACCGGGGAGAACCAGTCAGTGGTGGGACAATTTTGAGAATGGATTAGTTGACTTCAGAATGACTAAACAAGCTCTTATTGCATTAAAGGGAAAGTAACATTATTTTACAATCTGAGCCTTCTTTCGGTAATAAAACAAGTCGTTTGACTCACCCATAGCACGTTGGTGTCATTTGGAGCTGTTTGGTGAAAGTTATGTTGTAGCGTATCCGTTAACATGAGTATTCGGGGCATTACTTTGCGGTCTCCAAATAACACAAACTTTAGTACTTTTCAAATCATAGAAGCCCGATGTCTTAATATACGATTTCATTTGAAGCAAAAGTGGCCTGTAATCCGAGATTTATCCATAGTTTTCAGCTTTGCGTTTCATGTTTGGGTCCCGGGAGCTGAGAGCACAGTCCGCGCATGCGCACTGGCGTCCTCATCAACTCGAAACTATGGCTAAATCTCGGATTACAGGCCACTTTTGCTTCAAATGAAATCATATATTAAGACATCGGGCTTCTATGATTTGAAAAGTGCTAAAGTTTGTGTTATTTGGAGACCGCAAAGTAATGCCCCGAATACTCATGTTAACGTATACGCTACAACATAACTTTCACCAAACAGCTCCAAATGACACGAACGTGCTATGGGTGAGTCAAACGACTTGTTTTATTACCGAAAGAAGGCTCAGATTGTAAAATAACGTTACTTTTCCTTTAAGCGAAGAGCTCCGACCCTACATCGAGGGCGACACAACCGTAATGAGAGCCCCTGTCGGTGTCCTGAAAAAGGTAGCCCTGACATTATATTAGCGGCCTGGCATGCATATTCAATCGAATTCGCCCACTTTTGCGTCTTCGTATAAACAAACATTTCCTGTTGATAACGCTCGTCTAAACGCGGATAAAAAATTGAAGACGTTTTGATTTGATCGTCACCGTATAAACGTAGCCTTAATATAGGACCTTTTGTCATGTAGAAACAGAGGGCGGACCCAAAATGCAGGACTGCTGTTAGAGTTCGTTAATAACAAAGATTGACCAAAGTCCAAAAATCCAAACTGGCATGACATGACTAATAATGAAAATGGACCAACAAAGGGCAGAGGAGAACACGGGGTATAAACGCACAGACACAGGTGTAACACATTAGGAAGGGGAAAACAATCAACAGACAGGAAGTAAAACTAAAAGTAACAAGCTGACAGGGCAAATGTCAAAATAAAACACTAAGAGCACGCTACGCTAAAGGAATTCAATTTTTTTTAATTATCCTTTATTTATCCCTTCATCAAGGGCCACATATCTAAACACAGATGAAGCAGAGGGCCGATCAAGGGCCATAGACTGGTGCTCAGTACAGTCAGTAATTGATATCTGCATGTTTAACACGTTAGAATGAGCAATCAGTCCTTTATTCATGCTAAGATCCTCAAAAGGACACAATAAATATTACTTTTTTTTTTTTTTATCAAGGTAGATTTTCAAAAAACTTGCAGTCAAAAGTTCTGCTCAAGGTAATTTGGGTCAATTCACCTGGAAGCCTGAGGGCCAAGAAAAATTTGTCTAAAGGCCGCAGTTTGGACATGCCTGCCGTAGGGAAATTATTTCTCTGCATTTGACCCATCCTTCAGGAGCAGTGGGCAGCACATCTTTCAGGTCTCCATGATCGTATTGCTGGGCTTGGTCAGGACCTGGAGGATTTTACCTGGAGCATGTTTTTGGGGTTGATGGGGGAAACCGGAGTGCCCGGAGGAAACCCACCCAGACACGGGGAGAAAACGCAAACTCCATACAGAAAGGCCCGGGTGACCCAGGGATCGAACCTGGAAGCTTCTTGCTGTGAAGCATGAGTGCTAGCCACCCAGCCACCGCGCCGCCTTTTATGATTTTTTTATTTTTTTTGCACCAAAATATGCACCAAAATATGCAACAACAAAACATGAACTATGACACTTTAAAGATGCAACATGTAAAATCGATTTTTTGGACCTTTCTACGATGTTATAATGTTCCCTCATCAAAAACATGCCAAGAGATTTTAGATGCCATCCATGCTTGTTTGAGTAATTTAGTGATCTCTCCCGGGTACAAGATTCCTCCCAATAGCCATGTATGTCACCCATGCACCCACACGACAATTTCCATAACTATTTAAACGCCAGATACAAAACAGTACATTACAGCTTCTGACGAAGCAGTTCGGATGAGCTGCGAAATGTTTTCGACCAAATAAACTTTGTCCAGTTGACAAATTGAATTTCTCCTTTTACCATGAATTCTATCTGGACGACTGAGGGATTTTTCACACGTTATATGCAGTGTTATTTCATTTTAAATTTCAAAAGGGTTTTGTGGATCCCAGTGTTTTCTTTACTGTGAGAAACGGGTCCAAATGGCTCTTTGAGTGGTAAAGGTTGCCGACCCCTGCTCTAAGGTGTTTTTAGAATTTAAATTTTCAGCAAAAAGGTGGGAGTCAGTGTAATTTTACATGTGTGTGACTTGTGTTAAACATGTGTGAATGAAACAAAACACAACTCCAGGTGTGTTTGTGTGAGGAAACAACATTACAACATAGATCAGAAAAAAAAAGCGTAGTATACAACCTTTAATTACATTTTATAATCTTCTAAATAAATATCCTTTGTATCTCTTTAAATCTTATTCGTTGCAGATATGACTTAGTGCAGTCCTCCGTTTGTTTACTAGAGTGAAGAGTGGGACAGAGGCAGTCTCCGAGGACCCGCTGACTGCTCAGACTCATTAGTGACTTTAATAAGACTGATACACCGGGCTGGCTGTAACCGAGAGCTTTTATTGGAGCAGAAACAAACCTTATCAGACGCACAGATAAAAAGGACAAACTCTGAAACCATCTCTCCGTCTCCGCGTTGACGCTTTCACAAGATTTATGCTTTATTTTGGTTCGGGCGCAAGTCCAATCAGGGCCTTAATGAAAGAACAGCTTTGTCTTTTGCTCCAGCAGATGTCTGAACCACTCAGCTCCACTCCACATCCATCAAAATGTAAAGGGCCTATATTACGCAAAGCTGAAATTGCTTTTAGAACGTCGTTACCTCCTCAAAAACATACTGTAAGCTGTATATACATGTTTGAGTAACCCTTTATTATTAGTCTATTTACATCTCCAAAGCTTAAAATGTTCTGTTCCACCTTGTGAGGTCATGAAACGTAACACGGGTCAAAAAATAGAGTAACAATAGCTTTAAAAGCCTTATATTTCACATTTTTAATGAGTTTTACCATGTTATAATGCTGTTAACTCATCAAAAACATACCTGTAATTCTGTTTTTTATTCATTCATGTCTAAGTAATCCTATATTTTTAGTCTATTTACATCTCCAAAGCTCCAAAGTTCCACCTTGTGATGTCATGGAGCGTATCATGGGTCAAAAAAATGGCATAATATGGATCCTTTAAAAGTCCTATATTTCACAATTCCAGAACAAAACAGAAGGTTTCCCGCGCACTTGCTTGACTTTATTCTTTATTAGGCTAGAGCGAACAACGCGTTTCGCCTCTACAGCGTCATCAGGTTCGCTCAGGTATTACCTGAGCAGTGCCAGGTGCAACTAAATACCATCCAGTCACATGTTTTTTTCCTTAAAGTCATATTCTTTTTTTGAATACAATATATAATACATATATACAGTAGAAAAACGGAGACATCATCCAATGTACACATAAAAATGACATATAAAAAGTCAAAACATCACAAGCCAAAACAAAACAAAACAGCCACTTCACAAGAGGACCTTGAGTGGACCTTCATCTGCCGTACATCTCCACCTAGAAGCCACGGGCCACTCCTTTGAGGACAGTGAGGTACAGATCTTGGCCAGAGAAAAGAACTGGTTGGAGAGGGGAGTTAAAGAGGCTATTTTTGTCAAGAAACAGAATCCTTCCTTGAACAGAAATGGAGGTCTCAGACATAACTTTTCTCCCAGCTATAACTCTATCCTCAAACCTAAATCAAAGCAAACAAACCCTGAATGTCTATGCTAACCAGACCCCATACTCCACTGCATATTGAATAGGCTTACCTAACTAACAGAAACTGAAAACAAGTAGGTGTGATAGTTTCAAAGTAATTTCATTGTAGTTAGCTCCTCCCTTCAGGCAGATATAAGCAGTGTCCACCAGCGTCTCACCAGAACTGAAGCAGCAGCTTGGATGAGCTGTGAAACGTATTCAACCAAATAAACTTTTGTCCAGTTCACAAATTGAATTTCTCCTTTTGCCATCACAAGCAAACATTACATCACGCAGACCAATGCAGAGCTTCCTGAATTGGACGTCAAGGTGCCTCACAAACAAAACATGAATCTATTTACACACCACACAAGCAATATTTACAAGGATTATTTACAAAAAAACAACTCAAATCCTGTGATTCAGTCCCCAAGGTTCAATTGTTGACAGTTTATTAATCCAGTAGGCTTCCCTCCCTCTGATATTTCACATTTTTGACTCTTATGAGCTTTACGATGTTATAATGCTGTTAACTTATCAAAATCATACCCGGAGTTCTGTTTTTTATTCATTCATGTCTTAGTAATCCTTTATTATTAGTCGGTGTACATCTCCAAAGCTCAAAATGTTCTGTTCCACTTTGTGATGTTGTTTTAAGGTTAACAGCCGCTTTTAGCCTCAATTGAACTGCTTTACTCTTCAATACGCTACAATAACCTTAAGTTGTTCCCTTTTAAAATGTTTTTCGTTTTAATCTCGGTTCAGTTGAGATTGCAATCTGTAATCTTCTGGTGCACTGAGAAGGGAAGGAAGTTCCACAAGGCTAAAACAATAGTGTCAGGTGTTGCAGTTCCAAGGCTGTATATAAAGGTGTATAAAGTAGAAAAACACAGTGAAGCGCTTCCTGTGTTACCACTTAATGACATCACAAGTTTGATAGAAGTGTTTTCAGTTTGAGATATGCAGGATGTGTATTGTCAGGGCTCTCAAGTCTCACGCATTGAGAGTGTGACACACTCAATTCGCCATACACAGCATTTCTCACGCTGAATTTTATTGTATTTTTTTGTGCCCAGAAAATCGGTCTGTGTGGCTCAGTTTATGCAGGCACCTCGCGTTTTTAGCGAAAAAAAACTCCCGTACGCAATTCAAGCCCCCCCTTTGCTTTTCCGTATGACAGAAAAAGTCAACGATGGCAAAACATAACCAATGCTATCACCAGATTCATAGCCAAAGAGATGTTGCCGATGCAGTCAGACCTGCCAACATGTACACATTTTGCGTAGCGGGCACGCAATTTTGACCTCCTTGTTCGCTTGTATGGCTTTGTTGTTCTAAATTACGCATATGGATCTCACATTTTGTCCGTTTCACTCAAGTTTTCATTGACTTTCACTGACTCTGCGGCTGAGACACAGATCCACAGATCTGCATGTAAACAGAGAACTTTCAGCCAATCAGAGCGCTTCATTTCCTCCCCACTCCCCCGCCCTGCCTCCCTCCACACCACAGTTCAGTTTCAGGGATGTGAGACAGCGCCAGCTCCCCTCCTCACCCACTGAGCCCAAAAAGTAAGATTAATACGTAGAGTTAGCCCGACACGTGCAATGGTCACCGCCACGTTTCCCCATATTCATTGCAGACAAAACAGTTTGGTTTCCGCACGCAATTCAAGCGCCCCCCCCGCGCTCCTCGGAAATTACGCAGTCTCACGCACGACCCCGCTCAAAACTTGAGAGCCCTGGTATTGTTAAAGGCGCACTATGTAACTTTTGTTGAGGGTCCGTCACCTGTTTGTTTCTATGGAGTTTCCTCTGCCTGAAATGTTCCACAGTACGACATTAAACAGCTCTACTTTAGATTTATTCAATTACAGGTGATTTTATAGCTAAAAAATACATACAAAAACAGGCAGTCAAACTATTGGTGAGGTCGTCTCTGCACAGAAAAAAAAGGTTTAATGCCATACAGTGAAATATTTTAGGCAAAGCAATAACATCTCCATGGAGAAAAGCATTTCCCTTGTGGATCAATAAAGTTTGTCTAAGTCTTAAGCCTAAGACTGCGTCCCATTACTCTGTCTTACCCCTTCTCCTAACCCTAGATCTACGTCTTTGTCTTGCCCCTCGATACCGAGCTGAGAAGGCTCGGAGTATGAATGTTCCCCTAAGAAATGGGACACCACTCGATTACCGTTTGCGTCATCATCCCTTGCCTCTACCTGAGCTGCTACGTCTACAGAGGCGACAATTGAAGCAAACAAACGTAAACAAATGTCAAGGATTATCGGGTACCTCAGCTCGACAAAAAACTAGCTTGTTTATACATGAAAGTTCGGTTAAAACGATAACGTCGGCTAAACAGACTTCACTACAATTAAAACCACAACAACAGTTCACTAAAAGTAACGTAGAACATAAGCGTCATAATTGTAAACCTGCTAAACTGTTAATTGATAATTACAACTCCTGAAAATACATCTATGAGACTCCTTGGCTGGTCGATGTGACGCTGCCATCCTGATCCCAAAACCTGCCTGAGCTTGTACGCGTACCCCTTCGTTTCAAGTCTGGTCGAGAGCTTACTTTGTTTCAAGGGGTATGTAGCCCTCGGTCATGGCCCTAGACCAGGGGTTGGCAACCCGCGGCTCCGGAGCCACTCTTTGATCCCTCTGATGCGGCTCATTTATCACGGGGGTTGCGTTCTAAAAATAACCCACGACAAGCGAAATCCACGAAGTCGTCAGCTTTATATTTTACAATTATACTCCATGTTTTAAGGCTGTAAATGCCTCACCACACACATTCTACACTTTTCTCAGACTGGAATTAACGTTTTCTCACATTTCTCTCTTGTTTAAACACTCAAACGTTCGCAGATTTTCAACAAAAATATAGAACGAAACCAAAGTGTATTTCACAGTTCTTATGACCGAGCCTCTTCATCCTGGCGCCGCTTCGCTGTGGCGGGTTTTGTCGGAGAGAAAACTTGTAAACATACAGCACTTCAGAGTCACACTGCGATCGAACATTTATATAAAGTTGGCAAACTGAACGCATTCTGTACAGAAGACACGGAGGAGAATGACTGACGAATCGGCAAAGGTCTACAGTCCCTTAGCCAATCAGGACGCAGAAATGCACGTTGATACACTATAAAAAAAAATGTGAATAAAAATCTGGCGAAACAGCGAGGCGACGAAAAGTGAACCACGATATAGCGAGGGACCACTGTATTTAATTAAAATGTATTTTATTTTAGTTCATTCATATTCAAAATGTAATTCTATGACACAAAGGCAAAAAAGCTGTTATATGCAGTGTTATTTCATTTTAAATTTCAAAAGGGTTTTGTGGCTCCCAGTGTTTTCTTTACTGTGTGAAACTGATCCAAATGGCTCTTTGAGTGGTAAAGGTTGCCGACCCCTGCCCTAGACCTTGATCAAAATTAGAATCGGGTCACCCCTTGCCCCTTGATCAAAATGTTGTGTAGAATAGGCTCTTTAATAGTATAGTTTCCAGTGACTGTTGTTTTCCCTAATTGTGATCTTATACTTTGATTAATCCTTGAGCGCTCAAATGTTTTTGTTCTGTTTCTGCACCTCCGAACTAAAATAACACTCTATCGCTTCTCGAGTCTGACCAAATGTGCAATCAGACTTTAGTGCTTCGCTCATTGATTTTGCAGATATACGAGATGTTTTTCAGTCCCCTGTGAGACTTTTTTTTTTTCTTTTCACCTTAGCAGCCATATTTGTTTTGATACAGACAGATCGTGCTTGTCCCTGATTGGCTAATCCACCTGTCAATCACATCCATCAGAACTTGGGGAGATTCACCAATGACCATCTACCCCATCTCTATATATAAACGTGTTAGCTTTTGCATGTTTGATGGTTTAGTGACAGACTTTAAAGTCTTTTTAGAAGAATGTAGAAAGAAGATGTTGAAAGTGTTGGTTATTTAATCAGTCAGTCAATCAGTATCATTTTATTTGTTGCAGTTTAAGCACACTGAGCAGTGAAATACAATAATAGAAAGCCCAAACAAAATCTCAACAGTCTCGGTCACGGCTAAACAAGTCGAATCCAGTCGATCCAGTGTCAGGGCATTTTGAGAAGAGCAACAGCCCTCAGGACAAAAGTGTCCCTCCTCTGCGTCCCCTGTGTCCAGCAGCAAGCTGAATTAAACGTTCTTTTGCTATGGGCGACTGAGGGATTACACATAAGTCATAATATTGGACTACATGAGGATGCAATTCTATAAATAAGTACAGCTCTGGAAAAAAATAAGAGACCACTGCAAAATGATCAGTTTTTCTGATTTTACTACTTAGAGGTATGTGTTTGGGCAAAAGGAACATTTTTGTTTGAGTCTATAAACTACTGACAACATTTCCCCCATATTCCAAATAAAAATATTATCGTTTAGAGCATTTATTTGCAGAAAATGACAAATGGTCAAAATAAGAAGAAGATACATGTTTTCAGACCTCAAACAATGCAAAGAAACAAGATCAAATTCATTTTAAAACAACATAATACGAATGTTTACACTTAAGAAGAGTTCAGAAATCAATATTTGGTGCAATAACCCTTATTTTTAATCACAGCTTTCATGCGTCTTGGCATGCTCTCCACAAGTCTTTCACATTGTTCTTGGGTGACTTTATTCCACTCCTGGTGCAAGAACTGAAGTAGCTCAGCTTTGTGTTTGTGTTGGAATTCAACAGACGCTGGAATGGAATGGCTGCAATACATGTAGAGATACTGATTTCAGAAGAAAAAAAAATGCAGTGGTCTCTTATTTTTTCTCAGAGCTGTAGATTGTCCAGTCTAGTGATCAGTGCTGGACAGTACTTTTCAAGGTGCATGGTGAGAAATTTTGAGTGCGCTACTTTTCACTCACTGAACTAAAAATTGCCTGTGTAGTGCCCTGAGTAGGGAATAGTCTGGACACAGCCTATGAGAAAATTTCCTCCATATATGCCAGAAAATTTCACCCCAAGTTCAGTCGTGATCGCCATTTTTACACCAACGCCTGTTACAGTACAGCAATTAAAGCACTCATCCAAAGTGCCACCACAAGACTAGAAACTTTGAATCTCAAGATCCATTTGTACCTTTTGCATATTTCATTAAGTTCAAAGCCAGCTCCCCCAAAAACAAAAACACAAGAAGAAAGAAATATTGGATTTGTGGTTAATATTTCATAGGTCGCACATTACATCTGGCGGGGTTCTATTTTTCATGTGAAGGGGGAAAGAGTTTCTCATCTGCATATGTTTATTTATCATTCGGAGAGGCTTTGGAATCTTTTTTTAATAATGTTTAAATGCCACACAAGGACCAAATAAAAATCTTTTTACACGGGCTTTTAAAGCTTTCCGAGTTCCATTTACAAATACCAAACAAGAGAGAAAAGCGCTACCAGCCGTGTGTTAATGTTAATGTTATTTAATGTGGTTTTCAGAGCAATATAATCTATCAAAGGCCATTGGCGTCCAAGTGGTTGTTCGAGACCATTTTCTGCACATTTGGAGAGTAGCTCTTGTGTTAATTTACACAGTGGCATTTGAAATGTCACAGCAATAAAATGTACAGAATTTCACAAGATACATGGGTCTGAACTCTCATAGTTGTTCTGAAACAGCTCAAGATCATTCTAAAGCAATTCAGGAAAGGACTTTTTTAGAATCGATACCTGCTTAAATGAGTATCTAGTTTTGATACTAGGTTTATCGGTTAGGATCTGATTTTTTATACTTTGACACACATTACGTACAGCTCTGGAAAAAAATAAGAGACCACTGCATTTTTTTCTGAAATCAGCATCTCTACATGTATTACAGCCATTCCATTCCAGCGTCTGTTGAATTCCAACACAAACACAAAGCTGAGCTACTTCAGTTCTTGCACCAGGAGTGGAATAAAGTCACCCAAGAACAATGTGAAAGACTTGTGGAGAGCATGCCAAGACACATGAAAGCTGTGATTCAAAATAAGGGTTATTGCACCAAATATTGATTTCTGAACTCTTCTTAAAGATCCCATGACATGGTACTTCTTGATGCTTTTATATGGCTCCTTAATGGTTCCCTAATACTGTAAATGAATCCTTCTTCAAAATCAACACTCAGTGCATGAGAAACAGAGATAAGCTGAGAAAGAGTAATTTTTCTCACTCAGAACACTATAATGGGCGTTGTTGCTTGAATGCAAATGAGGAGAAAAAAGCTGGCCAATAGTAGAAGGTGGAGGCCTGGCTAAACGCTCCGCTGTCTGCTCTGAGCGCTCTCTGATCCATTTCCTTGTTTTTGCAAGCGTTCCATTGAAAAATAAACACATTTCCACATAAAATAAAATTAAACCACTGCTGTTCAAAGGTCCAGAGGCTCAGATAAAGGACTTCCGAGCCTAGAAACACTCGGACGTGCCTCCAGGCAAATGCGAAACACATTTCGCATTGCGTAGCGCATTCACAGTCCAAACTCTATGGGCGGGATATACAGGGACGCTGAGCGGAGACAGAGGGAGGGGCTGGAGCTGCATTTGCCGATCTGACGTCAAAAAGGTGCCTTGTCCGAACTCGCCCGTTTGAACACTGGTTTTGTGTAACGCAGAAAAGGACCGCAAATGCTCAGTTTAGACATTTCGCAACTTTTAGCCATGGGGGGGGGGCCTAAACAGGGTAGGGGAGCTCACATTAACGTTCAAAAACCTCAGAAAGTGAAAATTTCATGCCATGGGACCTTTAAGTGTAAACATTAGTATTATGTTGTTTTAAAATGAATTTGATCTAGTTTCTTTGCATTGTTTGAGGTCTGAAAACATGTATCTTTTTTGTTATTTTGACCATTTGTAATTTTCTGCAAATAAATGCTCTAAACGATAATATTTTTATTTGGAATTTGGGGGAAATGTTGTCAGTAGTTTATAGACTCAAACAAAAATGCTCCTTTCGCCCAAACACATACCTATAAGTAGTAAAATCAGAAAAACTGATCATTTTGCAGTGGTCTCTTCTTTTTTTCCAGAGCTCTAGACCACAATGCATTGCCAGAGTGAACAGTGGACAGAGACAGGTTTTAACTGGACACAACACGACTGAATGAAACAGATAGAAGCGCTGGTTTAACTAATCAATGTTGACTCGTGATTATGAATAAAACACTGAAGGTAAATAAGGTCATATTAAACTGGTAAGACAGATATTATAAAACACTAGGGTGTGTTAGTCTTAGTGTAAACAGCTCAGTGAATAAAAGAGTAGTTCAGGCTAGGGTTGTCAACGTGTAAAAAATCTGATACTAATGGATACTAAACCTATTGTCAAAGTAGTGGTTTAATTGGTTACTTCACCCGGTTGTTTGAGTTTGTGATGAGATGGGAGTTCCCTCTGTGTATTTCCTCTGGAAGGTCTTTTGCCATATTTGAGGTCAAGTCTGTAGCATCTCAGAGGTCCACAGGTAGCTCCTTTGGGTGCTTCTTGAGTGATCTTTAAGGATACAGGATAAGGATACATCTGGGATAATAAAGGATAATAAATAGTTCAAAGTTCAAAGTCAGCTTTATTGTCAATTCTGCCATTATGTGTTCGACGTACAGTGAATCAAAATTTTGTTTCTCCCTGGCCAAGCACTGCAAAAAGACAGTGTACAAAATACAATATAAAGACAATACAAAAACTTCTAAGACAAAATGTAAAATCTAAAAGAAGTGCAAAGAATAAATAAATACCTATTTACAGATGTCCAAAATGTGCAGTGTGCATCAGAATGTGCAGCGGAAGATGTAGCAGTGAAATGTGCGGTAATGTGCAATAGAATGTGCATTGAAAATAAAGATAACAATAAATGTGCAACAGTAGTAATTTCAGTAGTAAATAAATAAATCTCATTTTTACACAATCCTACAGTCCCGTACTTGTGTCCCTCGAACTGCACATGCTGAACTTCTTGGTTGGTTAAAATCCAGTCCTATCATCTTAAAAACTGAGCTCAAAAAACAAAAATACTTTAAAAACTGCACAGAGGTCCATTGGTAGCTCTTTTGGTAGCTTCTTGAATGATCTTAAAAATAAACATCTCATTTTACAAAATCCTACAGTCCCTTACTTGTGTCCCTTAAAGGACAAGTAACGTTTTTACAATCTGGACCTTATTTCGGTGATAAAACAACGTCATTTACTCACCCATTGTACTTTGGTGTCATTTGGAGTATTTCCGGAGATTTCGGAGTTGGGCTATATCCATTTAACGTGAGTGGTCGGGGCACGATGTTGCGGTCACCAAATAACACAAACTTGATCACTTTTCAAATGAGAAAAGTTCAGTGTGTTTGTTTACACTTTCGTTTGAGTTTCGGAACATGAAAAAAGGTTTCTGTTACACCATGGTTCATCATGGCACGAATATCCTCCAGAGTTGACACAGGTTTCTGTTTTCATCATCCAGACGTTCATCTCCTGGTCGCAAATCCCACTCGAAACAGCAAAGGCATTCTTCCTCTGTTGCCATCGACATACAATGTCCACATAAACACCACCAGGTACTGTCTTTTCGTAGACGAAGCGTCGCTCGCTGTTCTCTGGTGGGCTGCTCCTCAAACTGTCTCCGCTTCCTTCTTTCTAATACCTCCTCATCCATATACTCAGGCTCAAAACGATAGGGACGGTCATCATACTCAAATAAGTCCTCTTCAGTCTCAAAGTCCGAATCTTCAGCCATGTCTCGTTCGTAACAGAAAAGTTCTGATCGTCTTCTAAGCAAAGTAGCAGAATGAATGCCTGCGCGCGGTCCTCGATGATGACGTCATCCAATCAGAACCATGACTGGATCTCTGGTTACAGGCCACTTTTGACTCAAACGAAAGTGTAAACTGACACACTGAACTTTTGTCATTTGAAAAGTGATAAAGTTTGTGTTATTTGGTGACTGCAACAGCGTGCCCCGACCACTCACTTTAAATGGAGCCCAACTCCGAAATCTCTGGAAATACTCCAAATGACACCAAAGTACAATGGGTGAGTAAATGACGTTGTTTTATCACCGAAATAAGGTCCAGATTGTAAAAAACGTTACTTGTCCTTTAAACTGCACCTGCTGAACGTCTTGGTTGGTTAAAATCCAAAGCTATAATATTACAAAACTGAGCTCAAAAAAACAAAAATACTTTAAAAACTGCACAGAGGTCCATAGGTGGCTCCTTTGGTAGCTTCTTGAATGATCTTAAAAATAAACATCTCATTTTACACAATCCTACAGTCCCTTACTTGTGTCCCTTGACCTGCACCTGCTGAACTTCTTGGTTGGTTAAAATCCAAAGCTATAATTTTAAAAACTGAGTTCAAACTGCACAGTCTGCCAGCCAGGCAACTAGGTTTAATATCATACCATGGAACAGTCTAAGCAAACCAATAAAACCATGGCAACAAGCAGACAGAAGAAAAGTTCCACAGTGCAGCTTTAACTGTCTAACCTCTCCTCTCGTTGCTGCAGGGAGCCGGAGCACCAGTCTGTGCCGTACCACTACTACGAGCCTCGCGGACCGGACGAATGCGCCATGTACATCTCCCACGAGCGCGGTCGCCGTGGCAGCCATCACCGCTTCATCACCGAGAAACGCGTCTTCGCCAAGTGGGCACGGACATTTGACATCCACTTCTACCAACCGGACTGGAGCCCCCCGCCGCTACCGGCCAATCAGACGGCGGAGGGGGCGGGAACTAGCACACCCGTCGGACCACACAAAACGTGATGGCGACGGCTGTAAGACAAACACAGGGCTGCGATTTGTAAAAGGGTAAAAACAGTCAAAGCTTTTCGACGGGACATGAGGAACAGTGGGCAAAATGCATGCTGGGTCATTTCAGGACCAATGTGTGTTTTGTTTATGAAGATTGCAACTTTTGCCAGCCAATCAGAACTCGAAGGAGGCGGGACTAAGGCAACTGTTAGATTGTAAACTCAAAATGAAGATAATTAAACTGCATAAACCCTTTTGTAATAGTCTGGATTGTATAACGCTTTAAAATTCATGCTGGGTAGACGCCTAGCTAATTTATTAACTGACCAATCACACGGCAGAGGGGGCGGGAACTAGTGCACCCATTGGACAGTACAAAACGTAATGGTGACACCTGTAAGACAAATATAAAGCTCTGATTTGTAATAGAGTGTAAAACGTCAATGGTTTTCAATGGAAGATGACATGAAATGGAAAGTGGAAAATGCATGCTGGGTAATTTCTAGGTGAATGTGTGTGTTGTTTTTGAAGACTGCAACTGGCCAATTAGAACTCAAAGGAGGCGGGACTAAGGACTAAACACCGCTGTACAATGGACTGTATAAAGCTATGACCACAGTTCACGCTGGGTAATATCCAAATCAACGTGTAGAAGTTTACCGGCCAATCAGAGAGCTGAGAGGGCGGGACAAGCGCTCCCATTGGGCCGTGAACTCAAGATGGAGGAACTGTAGAAGATACAGCTCTGGAAAAAAAATAAGAAACCACTGCATTTTTTTCTGAAATCAGCATCTCTACATGTATTACAGCCATTCCATTCCATTCCATTGCGTCTGTTGAATTCCAACACAAACAAAAAGCTGAGCTACTTCAGTTCTTGCACCAGGAGTGGAATAAAGTCACCCAAGAACAATGTGAAAGACTGGGACTAAACCAGGTCTGAACAAGACTAAACCAGGTTAAAAAGGGGACTAAACCAGGACTAAACTAGGATTAAATCAGGCCTAAACTTGGACGGAACCAGAACTAAACCGGGTTAAAAATGGGACTAAACCAGGGATAAACCAGGACTAAACCATGTTAAAACAGGGACTAAACCAGGACTAAACTAGGTCTAAACCCGGTCTGAACCAAGAATAAACCAGGGATAAACCAGGACTAAACCATGTTAAAACAGGGACTAAACCAGGACTAAACTAGGTCTAAACCCGGTCTGAACCAAGAATAAACCAGGGATAAACCAGGACTAAACCATGTTAAAACAGGGACTAAACCAGGACTAAACTAGGTCTAAACCCGGTCTGAACCAAGACTAAACCAGGGATAAACCAGGACTAAACCATGTTAAAACAGGGACTAAACCAGGACTAAACTAGGTCTAAACCCGGTCTGAACCAAGACTAAACCAGGGATAAACCAGGACTAAACCATGTTAAAACAGGGACTAAACCAGGTCTAAACTATAACTAAACCAGGGATGAACCAAGACTAAACCAGGTCTAAACTAGGACCCAAGAACTATGTGAAAGACTTGTGGAGAACATGACAAGACGCATGAAAGCTGTGATTAAAAATAAGGGTTATTGCACCAAATATTGATTTCTGAACTCTTCTTAAGTGTAAACATTAGTATTATGTTGTTTTAAAATGAATTTGATCTTGTTTCTTTGCATTGTTTGAGGTCTGAAAACATGTATCTTTTTTGTTATTTTGACCATTTGTCATTTTCTGCAAATAATAATAATAATATAATGCTCTAAACGATAATATTTTTATGTGGAATTTGGGGGAAATGTTGTCAGTAGTTTATAGACTCAAACAAAAATGTTCCTTTTGCCCAAACACATACCTATAAGCAGTAAAATCAGAAAAACTGATCATTTTGCAGTGTTCTCTTGTTTTTTTCCAGACCTGTACACGGTTAGTGCTCGTAGTCGGGTCTGGAGGGATGGAAGTGATCACATAGCTCTGGTTGCTAAGGTACAGTGTTATCTTTAGATATTTTGGGTTCTTTTTTTGTTTTATTTTATGATGTAAGTTGGTAACAGTGAGTGACAAATTCTTTTTTAAAGGTGTATTGTGTGACTTTTCTTGTGGAGGGTCCGTCATATGCGTTTCTACATGGTAACGTTATTGCTTCGTCTGGAATGTTTCACAGTATGGCATTAAACCATTCTATATTCAAACCATACCAAGTTACAAGATCCGTGGAGAGGCGATCCCGCTCACAGTCAGAAATACCTGTTTTTAGGTATTTTTTGGGCTGTAAAACCACCTGTAATTGAATAAATGTAAAGTAGAGAGCTGTTTAATGGCATACTGTGGAACATTCCAGGCAGAGAAAGCCAAAACATTTTCCTAGCCATACCTTTAACCATTTTCCTCACCTTAAAGGTCCTATATTATGCAAAGTTTACTGAAAATTGAGCTTTCAGTTGTGTTATAACGTTGTTACCTCCTCAAAAACATACCTGGAGCTCAGAATATTCTGTTCCACCTTGTGATCTCCTCGTGGTAGTTTTAAAGCTAACAAATATTTTAGCATCAATCAAACTGCTTTACTCTTCAATATTCTACAATAACCATAAGTTGTTGCCTTTTTTAAACATATGATATTGTTTTACCTTTTGTCCAGTTGAGATCGCCACAGTAAGTCTGCAATACCTTCTGATGCAGCGAATAAGTGAACAACGAAGCCAAAACGTGATTCTAATGAAGGTGTGTGGAGTTTAAAAACACAGAGGAGCACTTCCTGTATCACCACATGACATCACAAGGAGTGTTTTCAGTTTGAGAGAAGAACTCAGCCTAAATATGCAGGTTTGTGTGATAAACACGTGTGAATAAAACAAAACACAACTTTTTGTAATGAGGAAACAACATTGGAACACACACTGCAAATTTCTCTGATCTGGCCAAAATTTTAAAGCTTACATCAGGTTATTCATCTTGTTTTCGGATTTATTATCTACCTACTAGTTCTGAGACTGCTTAATTCTAGTCTAGAGGTAGTTTATTTTAAGATAACTTGTCAAGTAATATTATCTTGCTGCATGGACAGATAATTTCACTACTTTTAAGTAAATTTCTGTATGCGTGAAGAGTCCCTCAGTCGTCCAGGTAGAATCCATGATAAAAGGAGAAATTCAATTTGTCAACTGGACAAAGTTTGTTTGGTCGAAAACGTTTGGTTCTCTCTGGTTCTAGTGCTGGTTAGACCCTGTTTATATCTAGCTGCAGGGAGGAGCTCCCTACACTGAAATAGCTCTGAAACTATCTCCACTACTCTGTCTCTTTGTTTTTCAAATTTCTCTGGCGACTAGTTTAGCCTCCCTATTCAAGCCTAACGACCCTCTCCACCCCTCTAAGAGAAGAGAATCCGTCGTTAAGCAGAAATGGGGAGTTAGACATAACTTGTCTCCCATTTATAATTCGATTCTCAAACCAAGTCAAAAACAGACAAAGAAACATTAGGGCAGACAATCCAGGGCAGAGGGGTGGAGAGGGTCGTTAGGCTTGAATAGGGAGGCTAAACTAGTCGCCAGAGAAATTTGAAAAACAAAGAGACAGATTAGTGGAGATAGTTTCAGAGCTATTTCAGTGTAGTGAGCTCCTCCCTGCAGCTAGATATAAACAGGGTCTAACCAGCACTAGAACCAGAGCTGACGAAGCCTCTCGGATGAGCGGCGAAACGTTTTCGACCAAACAAAGTTTGTCCAGTTGACAAATTGAATTTCTCCTTTTATCATAAATTTCTGTATCTTAAATTTTGGACAAGCCTTTGGCAGTGTAGATCAGAAAATGTGCATAATATAAGCCCTTTAACCTAACCCTGTTCAAACATTTAACCAGATCTTAACTTTAACCCCACCTGTTTCCTAACATAAAGTGAAGTAAAGTGACTTTATTGATCTCACACAGGAGAAATTCTTCTTTGCATTTAACCCATCCTGTTATTAGGAGCAGTGGGCAGCACATTACTGCGCCCGGGGACCATCTCCATGATCTTGTTGCTTCGGCTTGGTCAGGACCTCAGCTGGAGGATTTTACCTGGTGCATGTTTTGGGTTGATGGGGGAAACCGGAGTGCCCAGAGGAAACCCACCCAGACATGCAAACTCCACACAGAACACACACAGAAAGGCCTGGGCGACCCAGGGATCGAACTCGGAACCTTCTTGCTGTGAAGCATGAGCGCTAGCCACTCAGCCACCGTAAAGGTGTATTGGGTAACTTTTTAACTGGGAGTTCTTCACCTGCTTGTTTCTAAGGATATTTCATTGCTCTGCCTGGACGACACTAAACAGCTCTACCTTCAATTACAGGTGGTTTTATAGCTCAAAAATACCTAGAAAAACAGACATTCTGACTGTGATCGGGGTCGCCTCTCCACAGATTTAAAATCCAGCTGGACAGGATCTGTTAGATTTAAAAATACCACTTAAGAAGATCACAAGGTGGAACAGAATATTCTAAGCTCCAGGTATGTTTTTGAGGAGGTAACATTATAACACTCACTAACTGAAAGCTCACATGAGTCAATTTTGCATAATATTGGACCTTTAAGGTGAGGAAAATGGTTAAAGGTAGGTAAAAGGAGAAATTCAATTTGTCAACTGGACAAACGTTTCGCAGCTCATCCAACCTGCTTCGTCGTTAAAGGTAGGGTTAGGAAAATGTTTTGGCTTTCTCTGACTAGAACAGCGTTTTTCAACCTTCGTGGGGTCGCCTAGAATTCAAATGGGGTCGCCTGAAATGTACGGAGCAGTGCAGTCACAATAACTAGTGATGGGCAAATGAGACGGAGCTCCGGAGCGCGTCTCGTTCTTTCTGAAACTGTCTCGCAGCAGCCGCTCACGTGACCGAAGTGTCGGCCCCCCCCCCGCTGCTTCACTCTGCGTGTCAATCGCTTCAGTGTATCGAAGTGTTTCATTGGCTCAGCGAATGTTTCGCTCTGCGATTGGTTCAGAGTGCTTCAGAGTGTTCAACGCGCTTCCTTGATTTGACAAGCGCTAAACTGCTACAGTATAAAAGATGCACCAATATTTCTTAAAAATGTTGGGTAGTGAGGAGTATTGTGTGACGTTAGTGGCGATTTTGGTGACTTTTGGCGACTTTTGGCATTTGTTTCATTTTCGATGGCATCTACAAGTGGAAAAAAGCAATCCATTCCCATCCAAATCATGGGTTGTGTGTTGGTTTGCAATTGTTAAATTTGTCCACTAGAGGTCAGTGTTTCTTCAAGGCCTCAGACACGTCGAACTATTTGACACAATATTGCGACTGAGGCTGAGACTGAAATATGATTTTTTTTTTTAAAAGTCTATGGGGTCGCCAGAAATGTGTGATGTCAAAATGGGGTCATAGGCCAAAAAAGGTTGGGAACCACTGTACTGGAATGTTCCATAGTATGCCATTAAACAGCTCTAATTTGTATTTATTCAATTACAGGTGGTTTTACAGCCCAAAACATACCTAAAAACAGGCATTCTGACTGTGAGTGAGGTCGCCTCTCCACAGATCTTGTAACTTGTATGGTTTGGTCTCCATGAAGATAGAAAGGTTTAATGCCATACTGTGAAACATTCTACACAAAGCAATAACATCTCCATGGAGAAAAGCATTTGACGGACCCTCTACCAGGAAAGTTACACAATGCACCTTTAAAAAAATGACTATACAAACAGACCGCCCCTCCTGACCTGATATGAACCAAAACAAACGCGTTTTACAACAGAACGGGACAGTCCAGAGCTTTTTAAAGGTCGCAGACAAGGACGTGTGACCAAAATGCATGCTGGGTCATTACCAAGCCTGTGCGCGTTGTTTTTGAAGATGTTGTGAGTGACGCATTATAATATTGTTGAAAATGCCTAAGAGTTGGTCATAGGAGGTAAAACATGCACCAAATACATGCTGGGTAATCTCAGAGTACCAGAAGACTGCCGGCGTCTGTTTACTGGAGGATTGGCGCTTCATTTCATCAAAGCCGGTGTTGAAATAAAGGCTCAGTGGGGCATTAAAAGCTTTGTATCTTGGGTATATTTGTGGGTTCCAGCTTCTTGTTTGTAGGCGCCATTTTGAGGACCATTCAAGTGATAAAATATTGTGTTATGAATTGCTAATTGCTATGGCAACTGTGCTAACTTTGTGTTTTGTTTCATTCACACGTGTTTGAGTAATCCTTTATTATTAGTATGTCTACTAGGGTTATAACTTTTTTACTACCTCTATACCCTGTGTCATATTTTGATTAACTTTTGCTAGTAATGAAAGGAATTGACACCCCCCCCTTCCCCCCCAGTGTGCCCCCAGTGTGGGTCCTTGGGCAAGACCATTCACGGTACTGCCCCCTGGCCCTGCACCCTGCTCCTGAAAAGGATGGGTCAAATGCAGAAATGCAGAAGTTCGGTGTGTCCCTGTGTGTCATTGTGTGTGAGACCAAATAAAGGCTTAATCTTAATCTTAATCTATCACTAGTTGAACAAAACAGATTTCCCCTAGCCTGGGAATTCCCAGGCCGCTTCCGTTCGTTTCGAACTGGAAGGCGGCCTGGAAACTCGTCCAAGCGAGAGTCCCAGATTTAGGGCCCCAATCAGAGAGCGGGGGAGGGGTGGAAAGACGGTGACGCGTACTACATGACAAACGGAAGCTTGTAGTTTGAACTGACAACTGACATGATTGGCTATGGACTTACGTATACGCTCAATGATAGACATTCATAACGCCCAATAAACGGCCGTTGGCAATCGCTAACCACACCTCCGCTACGGGATTTTTCGAAGCGAGTTTCCAGACCCATATCTCACTTGTGATATGGTCAGGTGTTAATCAGACTAGATTTCCCCAACTCTACAGTCTACATGTCTTATACAGTGAAAGTGAAACTGAAACTCCAGGATTCTGGGAAAGCTGTAGGCTACAATATATCACCACTAAATGAGACAGATTTCCCCAAATTTACATGTCTTATAAAGTGAAAGCAAGAACAGAAACTGAAACTCCAGTATATTATGATGGCAGTACAACTTATCATTGATCCATTTTCAGTCAAATTGACTTGTAATGGCCCTTGTGATAACTTAGCACGGGTTCACATGTCATGTCATTGGCTGTAATGTGTATTTAATACTTTTTTAAAAGAGTGTTGAAAATGGAGTTTGGTTTCTTCAATTATACCAAAACGTTCATCCAATCATGATGCAGGACTTTGATTTTGGAAAAAAAAAAGTTCAAAAAGTTCTAACCCTAATGTCTACATCTCTACACTCAAAATGCTTTGTTCCACCTTGTGATGTCATGTAGTGGTAGTTTTCAAGTGACATTTACATTTAGTTCAGTACTAGAACCAGAACTGACGAAGCCTCTCGGATGAGCGGCGAAACGTTTTCGACCAAACAAACTTTGTCCAGTTGACAAATTGAATTTCTCCTTTTATCATGGATTCTACCTGGACGACTGAGGGATTCTTCACGCATTTAGTTCAGTACAGCATTTGCAGCACTTCCTGTATTACCGCATGACATCACAAGGTGGAACAGAGTGTTTTCTGTTTGAGAGAAGAACTCAGCCTAATATACAGAGTTTGTGTGTTAAATTGTGTTGTGTGATTGAAACAAAACACAACTCCTGGTATGGGTCCTTTAAATTTCAGTATCTTAAATTGTGTAAAAACTAGGGCTGTCAGTTTAACGCGTTAATTGTTTTAATTAATTACACTGCAAATTAACGCATTATAAAAATGTACGCAATTAATTATGTGTGACAATTCAATGTGCACAATTTAAATTTGGCGTGCGGCGAGCAAATCGCTGCCAGGGCCTTTGAACGTCAAGTTTATTTATAAAAAGAACGAAGACGGGAAGATCAACAAGAACGCTGTGATTTGTAGCTTTTGTCAAGAATTTTCCAATCACTGAAGCTGCTCCAGCCTAACGGATCATTTGAACGATAAACACATCTGGACAAGTTCCATTGTTACCGGTGATAGTGCGAGCGTGAGCGCACTTCAGCAAACCACCAAACCACCAAACCAACAAACCACCAAACCTTGCTCGAAGAATTTGGGAAACGATTGAGCAAAGCGACTGCAGAAAAACTGACGAACTCAATCGCAAAGTGGGTTCGTTCACTCGCTCGCTGACTCACAATCTCTCTCTCACACACTCTTAAAATGCGATTAATTAGATTAATTAATTACAAATCTGTAATTAATTAGATATTTTTTTAAAATCGCCTGACAGCACTAGTAAAAATGCAAATAAAGTACAGCATTTTTAATAATCATGTATAGCAATACAATTGGGAGGGCAGCAAAATGTGACCTTTAAATGTGCACTGCGTAACTTTTCTGCTACAGGTCTGCTGCCTGGTGGTCTCCATGGAGATATTGCTGTTTTACCTGGATTTTTCCACAGTATGGGCCAATATAGGATTTATATTTATTACTGGTGTTTTTATTGCTCAAAAATTTTCATTCTTACTGTGTCTCTCCACAGATCTAATCTGTAAGGTGCTTGTTTCCTAAGAGATAGATGCATTTAAAATGGAACTAAACACTAAATCTACTTTTGTGGTACTAACCTACAGTATGCACAGTATATGGTCTTTTAATAACATCAACTGTTTCTATCCATTTTTGTTAACTTTAGGGCAAACTAGGTACATTTGTAGCTTTCTGGTCTAAAGTTTGTGCTGCCTTTTGTTGCTTTTGCAATTTCCCGTAGTTGGTGACATCACACAGGACTGCTCTGGTTCTGATTACAAACACCAGACTGCAGGGGCGGAGTTTGAAGTGTGCTAGACCAATCACACTGTTCCTTTCTCCTCCTCACTCTCCCTTTAGACCTCCTCCTCCTCACTCTCCCTTTAGTCCTTCTCCTCCTCACTCTCCCTTTAGTCCTCCTCACTCTCCCTTTAGTTCTCCTCCTCACTCTCCCTTTAGTCCTCCTCCTCACTCTCCCTTTAGTCCTCTTCCTCACTCTCCTTTTAGTCCTCCTCCCTCTCACTCTCCCTTTAGTCCTCCTCCTCACTCCCCTTTAGTCCTCCTCCTCCTCCTCACTCTCCCTTTAGTCCTCCTCCTCCTCCTCCTCACTCTCCCTTTAGTCCTCCTCCTCCTCCTCACTCTCCCTTTAGTCCTCCTCCTCCTCACTCCCCTTTAGTCAGTCCTCCTCCTCCTCACTCTCCCTTTAGTCCTCCTCCTCCTCAATCTTCCTTTAGTCCTCCTCCTCCTCACTCTCCCTTTAGTCCTCCTCCTCCTCCTCCTCAATCTTCCTTTAGTCCTCCTCCTCCTCACTCTCCCTTTATTCCTCCTCCTCCTCACTCCCCTTTAGTCCTCCTCCTCCTCCTCACTCTCCCTTTAGTCCTCCTCCTCCTCACTCTCCCTTTAGTCCTCCTCCTCCTCAATCTTCCTTTAGTCCTCCTCCTCCTCACTCTTCCTTTAGTCCTCCTCCTCCTCACTCCCCTTTAGTCCTCCTCCTCCTCAATCTTCCTTTAGTCCTCCTCCTCCTCACTCTCCCTTTATTCCTCCTCCTCCTCACTCCCCTTTAGTCCTCCTCCTCCTCCTCACTCTCCCTTTAGTCCTCCTCCTCCTCACTCTTCCATTAGTCCTCCTCCTCACTCTCCCTTTAGTCCTCCTCCTCCTCCTCACTCTTCCTTTAGTCCTCCTCCTCCTCACTCCCGTTTAGTCCTCCTCCTCCTCACTCTTCCTTTAGTCCTCCTCCTCACTCTCCCTTTAGTCCTCCTCCTCCTCCTCACTCCCCTTTAGTCCTCCTCCTCACTCCCCTTTAGTCCTCCTCCTCCTCCTCACTCTTCCTTTAGTCCTCCTCCTCCTCACTCCCCTTTAGTCCTCCTCCTCACTCCCCTTTAGTCCTCCAGGTCCTGTCCAGTGCTGGCTCATACTTAACGCATTTGTTTAGTTCAAAAATCATGTTTAAAAACAGATTCTGTGAAATGCTTTCAAATCTTTGTGGTTAAATAAAGCTTCAGAAACAGATTTTACATTAGTTTGGTCGTTAGTTATCACAGAGCTGAATTTTTTCTTTTTCTTTTTTTCGGAAAGTGTATCGGAAAAATGTATGAAAAATGTCCTTCTGGAACCAGGGGGTGGCCGGTCACTGTCGAGCCCCGTTTTTAACATTTTCGGTTATGGGCGTTTAGGTGTTTCAAAACTGTAACAGCACCATGGAGACCAATAAATGACAAATCCTCGGGGAAAAAGTTACACAATGGGCCTTTAAAGTATCGTATGCTGTATTCTGCTTGTAACAAATTGATCAAATGAACAGGCCTGATACCAATGACTTTCCTGGCATTGCATTTTACTGTTACATTTCTGAAAAGTATAAGTTGGAAATAAAAAAGAAGAATTGCACAGTGTGTGTTTTTACTCTTCAGTTTCACCGTTTGTTTTTATTCTGTCCTTTACTGAAACAAACACAATGACAAAACAAACTGTCATATTTTAAAAACAACCATAGCGTTTCATTGAATCTTTTTGTTGCTTTGCTGCTGAAATCATCAATACTCAACTTTGTTTTAACACAATCTGACCATAAAGAACTGACTTATCTGGAACTACAGGTGATGAAAACAATATAAACAGAACAACAATAATATTTAAACATCCGCTTAAAGTGAACAGGCTCATAATACTAACAGGCGCGCAGTGATACGACTCGAGAGAAAATAGCACCATGCGAATTAGGCTGCTGAAACTGTTTGTGACGCAAATATATCACTTTTTGGACAAATATTGTTTTGAGAAGAAAAACCAGCTTTATTAACTGTCCCCGCTAACTTCCTGGACCTACTTTCGTCAACTCCAGGACCGGGGCAGAACTCGGCTCAGAGGACACAGTCATCGGTAAGTCAGTGTTAATGCACGACACTGCTGAAGGGGACGCCATACAGATTCACATTAAAAAAAAAAAAAAAAACTATCCCTTTAAATGGATAAGTTCTGCCTCTTGTGTTTATCAATCATCTTTTCGAGCACACAGACACATGTCTGGCCCAGCACAGCCTTTCGCCCAAACTGGCTCCCTGTGGATTTCATAAATTGTGAGATTCTGTCCAGCTGGATTGAGGCCAGAGCTATAGGTCTGTAATTGTCAGAACTGCCAACTTCCCCCTTTTATCTTTGACAAGGACCAGCAGCACACTGAGTCAGGTCAAAGTCCATGATCAAAGGAAGCTGTGAGACAGACGGAAAGCACTGGTGCTAACCTCACAGCATCCTGCTCACTGGCCTTATTATTATTGTTAGACATTTGGTGATAGGGCGTACATGTGCGTGGGCATTCTCTCCACCGCACATGATGACGACTTTCCTAAGGTCTAATGTGTTGTTACAAGAAAGTTTTCTGTCCACTGGTCTGCTCTCACTCTGGGTTATAACACACACTCACTCTGGGTTATAACACACACTCACTCTGAGTTATAACACACACTTAATCTGGGTTATAACACACACTCACTCTGGGTTATAACACACACTCACTCTGAGTTATAACACGCACTCACTCTGGGTTATAACACACACTCACTCTGAGTTATATTACACGCTCACTCTGGGTTATAACACACACTCACTCTGGGTTATAACACACACTCATTCTTGGTTATAATACACACTCACTCTGGGTTATAACACACACTCACTCTAGGTTATAACACACACTCACTCTGGGTTATAACACACACTCATTCTTGGTTATAATACACACTCACTCTGGGTTATAACACACACTCACTCTGGGTTATAACACACACTCACTCTCTGTTATAATACACGCTCACTCTGGGTTATAACACACACTCACTCTGGGTTATAACACACACTCACTCTGGGTTATAATACACACTCACTCTGGGTTATAACACACACTCACTCTGAGTTATAACACACACTCACTCTCGGTTATAACACACACTCACTCTGAGTTATAACACACACTCACTCTGGGTTATAACACACACTCACTCTGGGTTATAACACACACTCACTCTGGGTTATAACACACACTCACTCTCGGATATAACACACACTCACTCTGGGTTATAACACACACTCACTCTGGGTTATAACACACACTCACTCTGGGTTATAATACACGCTCACTCTCGGTTATAACACACACTCACTCTGGGTTATAACACACACTCACTCTCTGTTATAATACACGCTCACTCTGAGTTATAACACACACTCACTCTGGGTTATAACACACACTCAGTCTCTGTTATAATACACGCTCACTCTGAGTTATAACACACACTCACTCTGGGTTATAACACACACTCACTCTCTGTTATAATACACGCTCACTCTGAGTTATAACACACACTCACTCTGGGTTATAACACACACTCACTCTGGGTTATAACACACACTCACTCTCTGTTATAATACACACTCACTCTGGGTTATAACACAAACTCACTCTGGGTTATAACACACGCGCACTCTCGGTTATAACACACACTCACTCTGGGTTATAACACACACTCACTCTGGGTTATAACACACACTCACTCTGGGTTATAACACACACTCACTCTGGGTTATAACACACACTCACTCTGGGTTATAACACACACTCACTCTGGGTTATAACACACACTCACTCTCGGTTATAACACACACTCACTCTGGGTTATAACACACACTCACTCTGAGTTATAACACACACTCACTCTGGGTTATAACACACACTCACTCTCTTATAATACACACTCACTCTGGGTTATAACACACACTCACTCTGGGTTATAACACACACTCACTCTGGGTTATAACACACACTCACTCTGAGTTATAACACACACTCACTCTGGGTTATAACACACACTCACTCACTCTTGGTTATAATACACACTCACTCTGGGTTATAACACACACACTCTGGGTTATAACACACACTCACTCTTGGATATAACACACACTCACTCTGGGTTATAATACACACTCACTCTTGGATATAACACACACTCACTCTGGGTTATAACACACACTCACTCTCTGTTATAATACACGCTCACTCTGGGTTATAACACACACTCACTCTGGGTTATAACACACACTCACTCTCTGTTATAATACACACTCACTCTGGGTTATAACACACACTCACTCTGGGTTATAACACACACTCACTCTCTGTTATAATACACGCTCACTCTGAGTTATAACACACACTCACTCTGGGTTATAACACACACTCACTCTCTGTTATAATACACGCTCACTCTGGGTTATAACACACACTCACTCTGGGTTATAACACACACTCACTCTGGGTTATAACACACACTCACTCTGGGTTATAACACACACTCACTCTCTGTTATAATACACACTCACTCTGGGTTATAACACACACTCACTCTGGGTTATAACACACACTCACTCTGGGTTATAACACACACTCACTCTCTGTTATAATACACACTCACTCTGGGTTATAACACACACTCACTCTGGGTTATAACACACACTCACTCTGAGTTATAACACACACTCACTCTGGGTTATAACACACACTCACTCTGGGTTATAACACACACTCACTCTGGGTTATAACACACACTCACTCTCAGATATAACACACACTCACTCTGGGTTATAACACACACTCACTCTGGGTTATAACACACACTCACTCTGGGTTATAACACACACTCATTCTCGGTTATAATACACACTCACTCTGGGTTATAACACACACTCACTCTCTGTTATAATACACGCTCACTCTGGGTTATAACACACACTCACTCTCTGTTATAATACACGCTCACTCTGAGTTATAACACACACTCACTCTGGGTTATAACACACACTCACTCTCTGTTATAATACACGCTCACTCTGGGTTATAACACACACTCACTCTGGGTTATAACACACACTCACTCTCTGTTATAATACACGCTCACTCTGAGTTATAACACACACTCACTCTGGCTTATAACACACACTCACTCTCTGTTATAATACACGCTCACTCTGGGTTATAACACACACTCACTCTGGGTTATAACACACGCTCACTCTGGGTTATAATACACACTCACTCTGGGTTATAACACACACTCACTCTGGGTTATAACACACACTCACTCTGGGTTATAACACACACTCACTCTCGGTTATAACACACACTCACTCTGGGTTATAACACACACTCACTCTGGGTTATAACACACACTCACTCTCTGTTATAATACACACTCACTCTGGGTTATAACACACACTCACTCTGGGTTATAACACACACTCACTCTGGGTTATAACACACACTCACTCTGGGTTATAACACACACTCACTCTGGGTTATAACACACACTCACTCTGGGTTATAACACACACTCACTCTGGGTTATAATACACACTCACTCTGGGTTATAATACACACTCACTCTCTTATAATACACACTCACTCCCGGATGTAACACACACTCACTCTGGGTTATAACACACACTCACTCTGGGTTATAACACACACTCACTCTGGGTTATAACACACACTCACTCTGGGTTATAACACACACTCACTCTGGGTTATAATACACACTCACTCTGGGTTATAACACACACTCACTCCCGGATGTAACACACACTCACTCTGGGTTATAACACACACTCACTCTGGGTTATAACACACACTCACTCTGGGTTATAACACACACTCACTCTGGGTTATAACACACACTCACTCTGGGTTATAACACACACTCACTCTGGGTTATAATACACACTCACTCTGGGTTATAACACACACTCACTCTGGGTTATAATACACACTATCAGTTATGATAAAAGGAGAAATTCAATTTGTCAACTGGACAAAGTTTATTTGGTCGAAAACGTTTCGCAGCTCATCCGAGTTGCTTCGTCAGTTCTGGTTAGAGTGCTGAAGGACACTGCTTATATCTAGCTGCAGGGAGGAGCTAACTACACTGAAATTATTCTGAAACTATCCCACATCTTTGTTTTCAGCTTTCTGTCTTTTGTTTTTAGTTTCTCTCTGGCGTCTTGTTTAGCATACCCATTCAAAACCCTAATGGCTGTTTTCACACCTCTGGACCTGACCTGGCTAGCCCTATTGTTTCCTTTGTTTGTTTTGATTTAAGTTTGAGAATGTTTATATGGGAGACTAATTGTGTCTGACTTCCCCATTCCTTTTCAAAGAAGCATTCTCTTTTTTGACAAAAAATGCTATTTTTGTCAAAAAAAGAAACAAAAGACAGAAATCTGAAAACAAATAGGTGAGATAGTTTCAGAATAATTTCATTGTAGTTAGCTCCTCCCTGCAGCTAGATATAAGCAGTGTCCATCAGCACTCTAACCAGAACTGACGAAGCAACTCGGATGACCTGCGAAACGTTTTCGACCAAATAAACTTTGTCCAGTTGACAAATTGAATTTCTCCTTTTACCATGGATTCTACCTGGACGACTGAGGGATTCTTCACACTCTGGGTTATAACCAGTACTCGAGTTGAGGGGGGATGGGGGGGGGTGGCATCCCCCTGTGGGAAAAAATAGTCAAAATCATCCCTCTTCTAAAACGGGCATCCCTTCTTCCATCCCTTATGGCATTTTATCAATCAGGCATGAAAATCCCTAAACTTTTGGCGAATTCCGCCGTTTTTAAGTCAAAATGGCCAGTGCGCTCCAGCTTCCAATCATGTTGCAGCATAATTACGCACCAATACGCGCTCCCGCCAATCATGACGATTGCCGCTGTTGTGTTGTGCGCCTGTTCACCGATCAGCTGTGAGCCTGATATTTACGCGGCATTTCTAAGAGAAGAAGAATTCTTAACTTCCTACGTTAATGCTACGTCAGAAGGAACTCTCGCCTCGGGATACGGGATACGTTCGGGATTATGTCCTTTTCTCCGGAGCTCCGGATTATTAAAGACAACACGGCAAACTGTTAGAATGGAGCTTCTTATGGGTGAGTCATATTATCAGATTATTTCTGCCTCTATTTCGGCACTAAACCAGGACTAAACCAAGACTAAACCAGGTTTAAACCAGGACTAATTTAGTCCTGGTTTAAACCTGGTTTAGTCTTGGTTTAGTCCGACTAAACCAAGACTAAACCAGGTCTAAACCAGGACTAAACCAGGTCCAAACCAGGACTAAGCCAAGACTAAACCAGATCTAAACCGGGTCTAAACCAGGACTAAACCGGGACTAAACCAAAACTAAACCAGGTCCAAACCAAGACTAAGCCAGGACTAAAACAGGTCTAAACCAGGTCTAAACCAGGACTAAGCCAAGACTAAACCAGATCTAAACCGGGTCTAAACCAGCACTAAACCAGGACTAAGGTGTGTGTGTGTGTGTGTGTGTGTGTGTGTGTGATAACATATATCCTGTGTATTATTGAATTATTGAATGATTATATGGACTTTTTGTTATAAAAGCATTTCCATTTTAACAAAGTACCTTCTAATTCTGCCCCCCTGTGTGTGTGTTTGTGTGTGTGTGTGTGTGTGTGTGTTTGTAGTGTGTTTGTATGTGTGTGTGTTTGTGTGTGTGAATGTGTGTTTGTAGTGTGTGTTTGTGTGTGTTTGTGTATGTGTGTATGTGTGTGTGTGTTTGTAGTGTGTGTTTGTAGTGTGTGTTTGTGTGTGTGTGTGTGTGTGTGCGTGTTTGTGTGTGCATGTGTGTGAGTCTGCGTGTGTGTGTGTGTGTGTTTGTGTGTGTGTTTTTAGTTTAAATTGCACATTTGGAGCCCAATGAAACACAATTTCAGTCCTCTGTGTAATGTCTGTAGTGAATTGAAAATAAAGTACATTTTGACTTTGAACACTGCACACTTATATGGAGCATCTGCGACCCTCTTTTGTTCATAAACAGACCCGGGTCTTGGTCTTCCTGCCACGATCCTCTCCTGAGAGCCCCTCGTGCCTCACACTAGTGCACAACTCACAGAACTCAGCCACGTGGGCATTCCAGCCTGGCCTCTCTTTCTTAGTAGATTTTGTTTTGTGAAGAGGTTCACTTGACGTAAAGCACACTTTGACAGTGTCCTCACACACGGCTCTGACAGCTGCTCTGTGCTCGGAGGTTTTGCCGGTGCCTGCACATGACCGCTTCCTCGGGCAGGTGACATTTCTTAGCAGATTATCAGTGCTCACAGAACAGGACAGAATTTATTCTCCCGGGAGAGAGCTCCAGTCCAAGAATGGATCGCTTTCATTTTTGTACAAAACTCAAAATTTATTTTCATCCCAAACAGACTGCTTTTAAAGCTCAGCGTATTTTTATATCCGTCAGTGACATGTAGAGACATATGTTGTGTATCTCCTGTGTATGTCCAATAGGGTTATAACTTTTTTAACAACCTCTATACCCTGTATCATATGTTCATGAACTTTTGCTAGTAATGAAAGGAATTAACCTTCATTTGGTCAGATTTTTGAAAAAAAAATCCCCCCGGACTCAAAATTAAGTTTTCGTAAAGCCTACCAACAACCAGAATAATACCGTTAAAAGGTTAAAGGTCCCATGGCATGAAATTTTCACTTTCTGAGGTTTTTGAACGTTAATGTGAGCTTCCCTACCCTGTTTAGGCCCCCCCCAATGGCTAAAAGTTGCGAAATGTGTAAACTGAGCATTTGCGATCCTTTTCTGCGTTTGAAAAAAAAAACAGCTCAAACGGGCGATTCTGAACAAGGCACCTTTGTTACGTAACATCGAAAAAAGAAATGCAAATGCCGTTCCACCACCGTCTGGATCTCCACCCCCTGTCTCTGGAAATCACCCCCAGAGAGTTTGGACCGTGAAGGAGCTACGCAATGCGAAATGCGTTTTTTTATTTGCCTGGAGGCAAGTGCGAGTGTTTCTAGGCTCAGAAGTCCTTTACCCGACCCTCTGGACCTCTGAAACAGCAGTGGTTTAATTTTATTTTCTGTGAAAATGTGTTTTTTCATTGAAATGCCTCTCATCTCCTCCTTCGTCCTTACACACGCGGAAGTGGGGCCAGCCACAGCGCACCGCTAAAACAAGGAACCAGCGGGCATACCCCCCCCCCACCCCACCCCCCCTTCCCCCACCCGCTCCTCTAACCAATTTGTCTCCTTCTCATTTGCATTCAAGCAACAAGGCCCATAATGAGGTGTTCAGAGAGTTATTTTTTGACTCTGACTCTACATGTGTCTTTCTCATGCACTAAGTTTTGATTTTGAAAAATGATTCATTTACTTACTTAGGGAACCATTAAGGCACCATATAAAAGCATCAAGAAGTACCATGTCATGGGACCTTTAATATCTGTTCAGTCATAAAATAACCAAAGGCAATTTTGTCTTTAATAACACAGGAACAAAACACATTATCAGAGTAAAGATAATATAAAATAGGCCATTAAAAGTAAAAAAAAATGATGATTGTAAGATTTAGCCCCCCCAGTGTGGGTCCTTGGCCAAGACACTGTGTGTCATTGTGTGTGAGACCAAATAAAGGCTTAATCTTAATCTTAATCTATCACTAGTTGAACAAAACAGATTTCCCCAACTCTACAGTCTACATGTCTTATACAGTGAAAGTGAAACTGAAACTCCAGGATTCTGGAAAAGCTGTAGGCTACAATATATCAGTACTAAACGAGACAGATTTCCCCAAATTTACATTTAAGATTAAGATTTAAGATTACATGTCTTATAAAGTGAAAGCAAGAACAGAAACTGAAACTCCAGTATATTATGATGGCAGTACAACTTATCATTGATCCATTTTCAGTCAAATTGACTTGTAATGGCCCTTGTGATAACTTAGCACGGGTTCACATTTCATGTCATTGGCTGTAATGTGTATTTAATACTTTTTTGTTTCGGAGGGACTTTTTTTAAAAGAGTGTTGAAAATGGAGTTTGGTTTCTTCAATTATACCAAAAAGTTCATCCATTCATAATGCAGGACTTTGATTTTGGAAAAAAAAAGTTCAAAAAGTTATAACCCTAATGTCCAACTATCTGCAGGCACCTTTACACCCGTGTTCTCACGCTGTGGTTCAGATGCAGGTTTGTGTTCATTACTCTGTCAAACAGGGCTGAAAGTTCAAGAACCTGATTGCATCAATTATTCTTAAGAAAAGGTCATTTGCGTTTTTTGTGAAACTTCAAAGGTGTAAAGATTAGAAGTAAGTAGATTTTTTCTAATGAAACTCTTTTGGTGCACTCTCACACACAGGCAAAAAGACCAACTTTTAAAACTATTTGGTTTTTCATTGAACCTTCACAAAAGCCTTGATTATTAAGTAGTTTCCAGCCAACCTCAATCATCAGCCTCAAAGCTAAAGTCTGCCTCTGTTGTATTTTGTATTCTCACCACTAGATGCTGCCTATGTTACTGCTGTCTGACAGTGTTCCAGCTTTGGCCTGACAGAAGAAGACAAGAGAAGGAGAATCTGAACAAAGGCCTGGTGAGGGGACGGGCAGGAACCAGGAGAGGAGAGGGGGATAAATATGTGACGCACCACGGATTTTCAGTCCTCATGTCGGTACCCGATGTGGGCGGAAGTACCTGATGTGGGCTCTGTGTTCGCACATGTGCAGTTTGTGTATTGTTGTACGGGTTTCACGACAGTGCCCGATTCGTTCCTTGCAGTTGGTTTACGGCTCTGTCTGCAGATTACCTCAGGGCGGTTGTCTCGTGTGATTTATCTATCTTTTTGTATCTATCTTTTTTATACATTTTATTATTATTATTATTAGGGACCGAGCCCGAAGGGGGACGAAGGTCCCTATTGTTGTTGCTTTGTTTCCGTATTATTATTCTTGTTCATACACGCTGGGGCAATTTTGAGCATGTTCCCATGCTTCAAAACAAACAAAACTTTGCACGGGCATCACAAAGTGCTGCCAGTACGACCACACAAAGTCTCGTCCCTGGGGGACCTGGGGGTCCCTGGGAGACCCCCCACTGGGGGACCCCCAGTGGGGGGTCTCCTAGACCGTACCTCAGATGGGCATAAATTTTGGTAAGCATAATCTTAAGACGTTGGAGATGTTAAATTGCGAAGGATTTTCAAATAGGCGGTAATATGACGATACGGCGGATCGATAAAGTTAGGTATGGAATTTGAAACACTTCTCCTACACCGTACCTCAGATGGGCTTAAATTTTGGTGAACATAATCTTAAGACGTTGTAGATGTTAAATTGCGAAGGATTTTCAAATAGGCGGTAATATGACGACACGGCGGATCAATAAAGTTAGGTATTTATTGAATGGGAGTGATGAGTTATGAATGGGAGGTATTTGTTGCTAGGCAACGCCCTGATCAAAGGTACATTGATCTTTGTACCTTTGATCTGATATAGCTGCAAGCAGCAATGTGGGGACAAGCATCGAAGGTTCATGTAGGCCTCAGCATGTAGGCCACATGCAGGGTCTGACAGGGTCTAACAGAGTCTGACAGGGTCTGTTAGACCCTGACAGGGTATCTACAATGTCATGGCCACGCCCAACAGGAAGTGAGATAATTGTGCCAGGCACACGAAATTTGGTATGGCTGTGCGTCTCAGTAAGACGAACAAACGCAGGTGCGAGGTCCCGACCAACGCCGCTTGCGGCTTTAATTATTATTATTATTATTATTATTATTATTATTATTATTATTATTATTTGCAGGTAAATTAACACCTTAGCATTTGCATTTTATTAATTTTATTTTTATTCCTCATGTTGTAACATGTCCTCTGTAATGGACGTCGGGGACATTTTGGTGTTAAATCCACGTGAAGTTAACAACCTAACAAAAACAGTTCTTAGACTCACTTTTAACTTCTTATTTTTTATTTTTTTTTAATATATTATGTATTTTTTAATACATAATATAATACATTAATTTATTTATTTGAGTATTTATTTACATACTTATTTTTATTTTTGATGTATAATTTATTTATTTATTATTTATTTATTTATTACATTTTTTATCTTTATCTATCTATCTATCTATTTATCTATCTATCTATCATGCCGAAAATTGCCTTCATTGTCAAAATACGTGTCTGTCGTAAATAAAATAAATATTTTTTTTTTAAAAGCCCAAATCGGGCAGATAAACCCTCCTTCTTCCTGATACGTCATGATACGTCATGATACATCATTATACGTCATTGTGCGCATGTGCAGAACACACAGAGCCCACATCGGGTACTTCCGCCCACATCGGGCACCCACATCTCATCTGGGCATTAGAGAATCTGAGATAAATGAGGTTTTTGTATTTTTTTTTTTCAAAATGTGTGATTTCTTTTTTTTTTGCAGAATGTGCTAGTTGAGCTAATGAAGAACCCACTCCATGTTTCAGATAACAGAATTGGCTGCTTAAAAAGCATACATTTTGTCTATGAAATTGGCTTGTTTTTCGGAAAGAATCAAGGCGTGTCTAAATTACCATCCTCCCGCTGCGGACCAATCACGTGACATTTGCGCTCTTTTGTTTACTTTTTCCGCCCATCAGCTGTGCTCAGCTCCTGAATATGTAGCTGCAATCCATAGGCTGCATTTGCATCCGTAACTTAAAAATCCTTAACTTTGACTGTAAATGCTACATAAGAATGAAGGAATCTCTCTTCGGGACATGGGACACGGAGCTCTCCAGACCTCTCCGGAGCTCATGTACAGAATGCGATCAGATACTTTACTGGGGAAAGAGCGCGGATATGCGATCCACGGACAACGAGGCAAACAACGAGGCAAGTAAGTGTCAGAACACATTTACTTTATAGACTTTAGGACATGTTTAAATACTAATTCAGCTGTCATGTGGTGATCATCTGTGAGTCGATCTGCTCATTTATTGTGAAGTAATTTGATTTGTGGCACCGCGGATCTTCATTCACAACGCGGCTAAGCTAATGCTAACGCTAGCGTTGAAACAATGCGATCAGCGCGAACAAGAAGAGTCTCTTTAGATTAATTTCCACTCTATTTTTGTTTATATAAAAGCCGAACGTTATGCCATAGGCTATAGCGGTAGAGTAATACTTTGATTTTAAATTTAAACTTGAAGCAATAAAAAATATACTGAAAGCGATTATAAATGAGTCAAAATAAATCCAATAGTCGAGCTAATAACAAAAGAAAAATATAAACTTAAAGTACTTGTATTACATTATTTTCTGGTCTGTCGCCTCGTTCCCATAGGGCCGGTACAGAACGGAACAGTGCACGCGTGGCGACACGGAAGAAACAGCGTACAGTGTGAAACGTATATCCACTCGAAAACACATTCAGTCTCCAGAGAGCGGCGTTTACAGTGTCTCAAAGTCAAGTCAAAGTGTTGTGCATAATAATAACTCCATCAGTCACGGTCTGCTGTGTCCACATAAAGTTAAAGTCAAACTGAAAACATGAACCAAACTCTGCCAGCATCCTCCTCCTCGGCCCTAGTAAAAACGTAATTAACAAATGTGGTTTATATATCCGGTGTGGAGCGTTTGTGCGTAAAGATGTGTCCAAATGAGACCGCGTGAAGTTCTTTATAATCCTCCACGTCCGTCCAGATATCCAAGAGGAAAGAGTAAAGTCCATCCATCCATTTTCTTTCGCTTATCTGGGGCCGGGTCGCGGGGGCAACAGTCTAAGCAGGGACGCCTAGACCTCCTTCATCCCGGACACTTCCTCCAGCTCCTCCGGGGGGACCCCAAGGCGTTCCCAGGCCAGCCGGGACACATAGTCCCGCCAGCGCATCCTGGGTCTTCCCCGGGGCCTCCTCCCGGTGGGACATGCCCGGAACACCTCCCGAGGGAGGCGTCCAGGAGGCATCCGAAACAGATGCCCGAGCCACCTCAGCTGGCTCCTCTCGACGTGGAGAAGCAGCGGCTCTACTCCGAGCTCCTCCCGTGTGACTGAGCTCCTCACCCTATCTCTAAGGGTGCGCCCAGCCACTCTGCGGAGGAAACTCATTTCGGCCGCTTGTATCCGCGATCTCGTCCTTTCGGTCATTACCCAGAGCTCAAGACAGAGTAAATTTCTTATTTATCAAAACAAGTGCACAAAAGTCAAACTTAAGCGTGTCAGTCCATGTGAGGATCAGCTGTGCGCTCTGGTTTATTTGCTGCTCATTAGTTTGAGTTATATTTGAACATAACAACATTATAACATGGTTTAAAGGTGCACTATGTAACTTTTTGGCTTGTTTCTATAGATACGTTCCACAGAATGACATTAAACAGGTATACCTTACATTTATTAAATTACAGCTGGTTTTATACATCAAATATGTTGTTACATTCTGACTGTGAGTGGGGTCACCTCTCCACAGATCTGACCTGTAACTTGGTCTTGTTTGGTCTCCATGAAAATAGAAAGGTTTGATGCCCTACTGTGAAATAGGGCCTGGCGGTATACCAGTTCATACCGAATACCAGTGGGGTTTTTTTGTTAATGATATGAATTTTTCACTTACGATGAGCAATGATGAATGACGATGAGCAAGCCAGTGTGGGTCCTTGGGCAAGACCCTTCACGGTACTGCCCCCCCCCCCGGGCGCCTGAAAGATGGGCTGCCCCCTGCTCCTGAAAGGAAATGCAGAAGTGAATTTCTCCTGTGTGTGAGATCAATAAAGTCTAAAAATCTTTTTAAAAAATTTAAAATATACCCCCAATAACAGTGAGTGTGTGCTTACAAAACGTCGGGAACACAGAGCAGTTGAACGTGGCGCGGCGGGACTGTTTTGCAGTGGCATCAGAGCGGTGGAAGCACAATCCATGTCCCGTGCCCCTCGAACTACCCTCCGCAAAGCCATTACCAAAATGGGACAGGTCCAGCCCACAGAGCCACTCCCGACCAACCAAGACCCGCTACTAACGTTAATGCTAACGCTAACAATACGCACCACGCAAATTACACACACAGGTCAATATCAAAGTGTTGAGCAGTGAACAACATGGACGTTATTGTTAGAAAGAGAGGAACTTATACTGAAAAGAGGAGCTGTGTCAGTTGTGTGGAAGAACTTCGGCTTTAAAAAATCTGGCGCTGACCAAACAACCGTATTCTGTAAATGTTGTCAGGCTAAAGTTGTAGCTGCAGGAGGCGACACGAGCGATCTGCTTCACCACCTCCGTCACAAACACGTCCTGAAATATGAAGAATGCGCGAAATTAAGATCTGTATCCTCTTCCACGTCTGCAGGGAAAGTTCAAGTCGGCACCGCAATACAAAACGCCACTCAGACGTCACTCAAAGACGAGTTTGCTAAAAGGAATCCCTACGACAAGAAAAGCAAACGGTGGAACGATATTACCAATGCTTCACCAAAGACATGGAACCACTTAGTCCTGTTGAGAAAGGAGCTTCAAGGAGATGATTAACGCTCTGGATCCAGATATGTTTTACCAAGTCAATTTTACTGAGGTAATTATTCTCTAAATTATTAGATTCTCTAAATTATTAGTCATGCATGAAAAAAAAAAATACCGTCAAATACCGTGACATATATGATATAATTTTGAAAAATACAGTGATATAAATTTTTGGTCATACCGCCCAGCTCTACTGTGAAACATTCCAATACATAATTCCAATAACATCTCCACGGGAAAAAGCATTTGATGGGCCCTCCACCAGAAAAGTTCAAAAGTGAATTTGAAGTCAATATGGGACCTTTAAAGATCCCATGACATGGTACTTCTTGATGCTTTTATATGGTGCCTTAATGGTTCCCTAATACTGTAAATGAATCCTTCTTCAAAATCAAGACTCAGTGCATGAGAAAGACCCATGAACACAGGCAGAGTCAAAAAATATGTCTCTGAACACTTCATTATGGGCGTTGTTGCTTGAATGCAAATGAGAAGGACAGAGATAGGCCAGAGCAGCGGGTGGGGGGAGGGGGGGCAAACGCTCCGCTGTTTCCTCGTTTTAGCGGTGCGCTGGCTCCACTTCTGCGTTTTATGCGCGAAGGAAGAAAGGAGAGGCATTTCAATGAAAAAAACACATTTTCACAGTAAAAAAAAAAAATTAAACCACTGCTGTTTCAGAGGTCCAGAGGCTCGGATAAAGGACATCCGAGCCTGGAAACATCCGAGCCTGGAAACATTCTCACGTGCCTCCAGGCAAAGAAAAAAACGCATTTTGCATTGCATAGCTCGTTCGCGGTCCAAACTCTGGGCGTGACGGTGGGTAGACATCCAGACAGGAGGTGGAACTGCATTTTTGCTTCAGTGTGACGTCACATAGTTTCCTTGTTCAGAATCACCCGTTTGAGCTGTCTTTTTTTCAAACGCAGAAAAGGATCGCAAATGCTCAGTTTGCACATTTCGCAACTTTTAGCCATGGTAGGGGGGCCTAAACAGGGTAGGGGAGCTCACATTAACGTTCAAAACCCTCAGAAAGTGAAAATTTCATGCCATGGGACCTTCAAGTGAAATGAAGAATGAAGACGTGATGTGGGCTGGTGTGACCTCGTAGCCCTGGTGTTTGTGCATTGTGGAGTGTGGGGTGATGGATGTGGATCTGCTCCTCTTTGTCTGTGTAAAACATGAGGCTCGGTCATGAGGCATTGTGGGGCCTGTCGTGAGGTAATGGTGCGATTTATGAGCGCACATGTAAACACACCTCCGTGTCACGCCACAGAGGAAGATGGAGGGAGGAGATGGAGAAAAGGAGGCGAGGGGATCTATTCTGCTGCCAGCTCGTTCTATACAAACACTCTGAGCATGTACAGAGCAGGGGTTTTACATGAGGGGGCCCTAACTTCTCTAGAATCACATCCAATCTCGACTAAAGTGTTGAAATGGCAACCACAGACTGTTACAATAAAAACAATAATTCCATATTAGCTTTTTATAAATAATTACTTTTAAATTGGTTTAAAACAGCAAAGAAAAGAAGGTAAGGGGTGTGGGGGTACACTCCGTTGTTTAAAGGATCTAAGGGCCTGTTTACGCGGGAATGCTTACGGGTAAAAATTATAAAATATTTTATCAGAAGTGCCTTTCTTTTAAACGGTGACGCCGTTTTGGAGGCTTAAAAACGCAAAAAACTGAAACCGCCCTCCAAAGTAGAAAACTTGAATACACTCCGCCGTAGTGTTTTCGTCTACACTGCCCAAGACGCAAAACTCTGGTCAAATCTGCTGACGACTCGTACGCGTTTACGTCACATCGGTCTATATCAGTGTACTTTGTTTGGCAGGACTCCCCGTTGCTTTGTCGTCTAACGTGGTCTGAAGCAATAGTTGAACTTCTTCGTCTGACCACACTAATTTTTTTTTCCTACCAGTAGCCATGTTTTGTTTTGCTTTTCGCGGCGCAGGTGAGAAGAAGGAAGATTCTACGCATGCGCTCGGACATAGTGATAATGTATCACAGCGCCACCTAGCCGCCTGGCATGCATACCCAATCCAATTCCACACACTTTTGGGTCACCGTATGCACGCAGATTTCCTCCCAAAAAAGCTCGTCTAAACGCGGAATAAAAAGTGAAGACGCGACACCACTTTTACGTCTTCTGTTCAGACCGTCACCATATAAACGTAGCCTTAATTAACTAGATTAAGTTAAGTGAGCACTCCCAACTGAAGTACTTAGCACCCCCTTAACTCCTCTAATCAAAAATGTCTGGCGCCTCCCCTGGTACAGGTAAATGACTAAAACACACATGTATTAAGTGTTTTGTCATTTTATTTCAATTTAAAGAGCATATGTTTTGTTAAATTTACTTTTTTGAGCTTTTGTTCTCTCATTAAAAACATACCTGGAGTTGTATTTTACGTCATTCATGCTGGTTTCAGTAATCCTCTGTAAAAAAAAAAAGTCCTTTGCCTTTGAGCCTCATCAAACACGCCTTTGAAATTTCTCTTGATTGTGAAGTCATAGACAGAAGCGCTGTGCAGTTTTGAAATCCATAAATCATCTCCAGCATCACTGTAACGATTTCTGTCGTCACACTGGGCTCATTGGTGCTTTGTGCTTACATTAACATTGACATTTAATTGTTTTCACTGTGGTAATTCCCTCTGCTGCCAATAGATGGCAAACTGCACCATGAAAATCTGTTTTCACTTATCCCCTATCTCCACCCACTGCTCTGTACTTATTTGCAATTATTAAAACATTTAGACTATATTATATAAAGAGGGTTAAAAAAACATGTAGATCTTTTTCAGAAATAAATATGTCAATGAAAATCAGTGGCTTCTTACCATAGACTGTAAATGGTCATAGCTAGCCCTCTAGCCTCTGCTTTCCAAATAGGAAGTGAGCATGGGGGAGCTTCCGGCTCCATCTTCTCTGGCTCCAATTCACTTTGTATTGAAAAACTATCACCCCGGCTCTCTGTAACTGCTGCTGTCAGACTCATCATTTTGGTCTTAAAATGTTCATATTAACCCGCTCTACATGATCCTGGTGTTTTTTTTTTTTTCCATAAATCAAGATGTGTATATTAATAACAGACAAATCAGGCACCTCCTTTCACCGAAGTCACTCCCACTAGTGACCAACCAAACCAGTAGTGCAGTAGGGAAGGGGTGTTTCCTTCATTATCCTCACTTCAGTCCAAATTTGCCCCATAACTGCTAGCCTCATCAGCTTCATTTGACTGGAGCCAAACGCCATGGGTGACGTCACACTCACTTAGGCTGCATCCCATTTCTCTGTCTTACACCTTCCCCTACGCCTTTATCTACGTCTTTGTCTTGCCCCTCGATACCGAGCTGAGAGGGCTCGGGGTACTAATGTTCCCCTAAGAAATGGGATGCCACTCGATTACCGTTTGTGTCATCATCCCTCGCCTCTACCTGGCTGCTACGTCTACAGAGGTGACAACAATTGACGCAAACAAACGTAAACAAATGTCAAGGATTATCGGGTACCTCAGCTCGACAAATCTTGTTTATACATGAAAGTTCAATGAAAACGATAACGTCGGCTAAACAGACATCACTACAAATAAAACCGCAACAACAGTTCACTAAAAGTAACGTAGAACATAAGCGTCATAATTGTAAACCTGCTAAACTGTTCATCGATAATTACAACTCCTGAAAATTCATTTATGAGACTCCTTGGCTGGTCGATGTGACGCTGCCATCCTGATCCCAAAACCTGGCTGAGCTTGTAGGCGTACCCCTTCGTTTCAAGTCTGGTCGAGAGCTTACTTCGTTTCAAGGGGTATGTAGCCCTCGGTCATGGCTCTTGCCCTTGATCAAAATTAGAATCGGGACACCCTTTGCCCTCACATGAACACGCAAAACCAACGGGTAGGGGTAAGACAAAGGGGAGTCTATGCTTGCTAGAGTGAAATGTCACTAAGAAGACGTTCTCTTAGTTCCGCATTCTTGAACAGGAAGTCAATGAGGGTTCGAATAGTGACTGGCATAGATCACTAGATTACTCAAGCATGCATGGATGACATCTAAAACCGCTTTTGGCCTGTTTTTGGATGGGGAATGTTATAACATCGGTCCAAAAAGTCTGTTTTTTAATCTTCATGGAAACAAACAAAATTGTACACCAATGATGGAGATTCAAATGCACCAGAATGGTTCAAATATACCCAACATACCTCCTCCTCCTCCTGCTGCTGCTACTGCTGCCACTGCCCTGCTCCATCCTCTGTCCAGGCCTCCATGTGTCACTGAATTCTGTCAACTGAAATAACACCAGTGACAGGAGCTGCAACCCCTCCTGAATACTGCACAGCTCACACCATGACGCGGATCAGGCAGCGACGGATCGCATCTGGGAATAGAAGTCGTATTTCTGCATGATGTTCTCTTCTCTAGATGTTTTTTTTAGTTAAAGGAATATTAACATTTTTTACAATCTGAACCTTATTTCGGTAATAAAACAAGTTGTTTTACTCACCCATAGCACTTTGGTGTCATTTGGAGCAGTTGCGTAGATGTTGTAGTTTAGCGATATCCGTTATTGTGAGTGCTTGCGGCAGGCGATTGCAGTCACCAAATAACACAAACTTTATCACTTTTCAAATTACACAAGCTCAATGTCTTAGTCTAGACTTTCGTTTGAGTCAAAAGTGGCCTCTAATCCGAGTTAAGGCGTGAGAAATTCGTCCTCTGCCTTTGACTCGTCCTTCAATGCCACTGAATCATGTCATCAGGAACATTGAGAGAAACAGTGCTGAGCTCAGGGACCCATCTCCAGATCTTGAGCTAGTCTTGGTCAGGACCACCTTACCTGGAGGATTTGACCTGCGGTGCGTGTTTTGGGTTGATGGGGGGAAACCAGAGTGCCCAGAGGAAACCACCAAGACGCAGGGAGAACATGCAAACTCCACACAGAAAGGCCCAGGCGACACAGGAATCAAACCTGGAGCCTTCTTGCTGTGAAAGAAGTCATATGTCAATAATCGATTTTCATTTCTCCGTCAAACACGTTTCTTCATGGAGATGTTATTGCCTTGTCTGGAATGTTTCACAGTATAGCATTAAACCTTTATATTGTCATGGAATCCAAACCAGAAATACAGGCCATGCTCGTTATAAAAAGAAAATCCATCCATCCATTTCTAAGTACCTCTTAGTCTGTTGTTCAAATACAATTTAGTCTCCATATTTGAAAAAAGAAAAAAAAAAAAGTTGTATTGCAATATTTTAGGGTTGAAATGCAGAAATAATTCAGTGTTGTTTAACTGTAAGTAGTCCTGATAATTGGAACAGAATTCATCAAAAATAAAAAAAAATAAAAATGAAATGAAAATGTGTACAATATACACTAAACCACTCACTCTACCAGACCAAGTTACAGGTCAGATCTGTGGAGAGGTGACCTCACTCACAGTCAGAATGCCTGTTTTTCTACAGCTCTGGAAAAAAATAAGAGACCACTGCAAAATTATTATTATTTTACTACTTATAGGTATGTGTTTGGGCAAAAGGAACATTTTTGTTTGAGTCTATAAACTACTGACAACATTTCCCCCAAATCTTTCAATGCAAAGAAACAAGATCAAATTCATTTTAAAACAACATAATACTAATGTTTACATGATAACAGGAGAAGTTCAATTTGTCAACTGGACCAAGTTTGTTTGGTTGAAAACGTTTCGCCGCTCATCCGAGAGGCTTCGTCAGCTCTAATAAGAATACTGGTAAGACACTTGCTTATATCTTGCTGTAGGGAGGAGCTACCTAGCTAACTACTTTCCGGAACTATCTCATTGGTTTCGGTCTTTTGTTTCTCTGGCGTCTAGCTTAACGATCCCTATTCATCCCTACACGCCTGCTTTTTCACACCTCTGGCCCTGACCTGGCTAGCCCCATTGTTTCCCTGTTTGTTTGATCTAGGCTTAATAATGGAATTGTAGATGGGATGCAAATTATATCTTACGCCACCATTTCTGTTCAGAGAAGGATTCTCTTTTTTGACAAAAATAGCCTCTTTAACTCCCCTCTCAAACCAATTCTTTTCCCTGGCTAAGATCTGAACCTCACTGTCTTAGCCAGGGAAAAGAATTGGTTTGAGAGGGGAGTTAAAGAGGCTATTTTTGTCAAAAAAGAGAATCCTTCTCTGAACAGAAATGGTGGCGTAAGATATAATTTGCATCCCATCTACAATTCCATTATTAAGCCTAGATCAAACAAACAGGGAAACAATGGGGCTAGCCAGGTCAGGGCCAGAGGTGTGAAAAAGCAGGCGTGTAGGGATGAATAGGGATCGTTAAGCTAGACGCCAGAGAAACAAAAGACCGAAACCAATGAGATAGTTCCGGAAAGTAGTTAGCTAGGTAGCTCCTCCCTACAGCAAGATATAAGCAAGTGTCTTACCAGTATTCTTATTAGAGCTGACGAAGCCTCTCGGATGAGCGGCGAAACGTTTTCAACCAAACAAACTTGGTCCAGTTGACAAATTGAACTTCTCCTGTTATCATGGATTCTACCTGGACGACTGAGGGACTTTTCACGCAACTAATGTTTACACTTAAGAAGAGCTCAGAAATCATTATTTGGTGCAATAACCCTTATTTTTAATCACGGCTTTCATGCGTCTTGGCATGCTCTCCACAAGTCTTTCACATTGTTCTTGGGTGACTTTATTCCACTCCTGGTGCAAGAACTGAAGTAGCTCAGCTTTGTGTTTGTGTTGGAATTCAACAGACGCTGGAATGGAATGGCTGTAATACATGTAGAGATGCTGATTTCAGAAAAAAATGCAGTGGTCTCTTATTTTTTTCCAGAGCTGTAGGTATTTTTGAACTATAAAAGCACCTGTAATTTAATAAGCGTAAGGTAGAGCTGTTTAATGTCATACTGTGGAACATTCCAGGCCTAGAAACAAGAAGGTGACGGACCCCCAATCGAAAAGTTACACAGTCAGTACTCGAGTTGAGGGGGGATGGGGGGGGGGGTGGCATCCCCCCTGTGGGAAAAAATAGTCAAAATCATCCCTCTTCTAAAACGTGCATCCCTTCTTCCATCCCTTGTGGCATTTTATCAATCAGGCATGAAAATCCCTCACCTTTTGGCGAAATTTGCCGTTTTTAAGTCAAGATAGCCTGTGCCAAGAGCCAATCATAGGCCGAACTACGCTCCAGGTTCCAATCATGTTGCAGCATAATTACCCACCACCAATCATGACGATTAGCGCCTGTTTGCCGATCAGCTGTGAGCGAGCCGCGTGATATTTATGCAGCATTTCCAAGAGAAGAAGAATCCTTAACTTGCTACGTTAATGCTACGTAAGAAAAAAACTCTCGCCTCGGGACACGGGATACGTTCGGGATTATGTCCGGATTATGTTTTCTCCGGAGTTCCGGATTATTAAAGACAACACGGCAAACTGTTAGAATGGATCTGACCGCATTCTTATGGGTGAGTCATATTATCAGATTATTTCTGCATCTATTTCGGCACTAAACCAGGACTAAACCAGGACTAAGGTGTGTGTGTGTGTGTGTGTGTACGTACGTGTGTGATAACATATATCCTGTGTATTATTGATTATTGAATGATTATATGGACTTTTTGTTATAAAAGCATTTCCATTTTAACAAAGTACCTTCTAATTCTACCCTGCCCTGAAACACCACAGTGATGTCAGTGATGGGAGAGGGCTTAATATGTCACATAAATAAAAAATTTCACCATCCCCCCTGGTTTCATTTTACAACTCGACTACTGTACACAGTCCACCTTTACCAAAACAAAAATGGACAAAACCCTCCCACTTCCCACCGCTCTCTGCACACATTACAACATAAAATTTCAACTCATTGTCAATGATATAACCTTTTCGACCAACTTGTTTTCAATAACGAAGTCACCGTTTTAGTTTTTCTTTTTGTGTAGCCCATAAGTGAAAGCTAACACAGACATAATTTATTATTTGAAAAGAATATTTGCAAAAGGAGCGATGCAAATGTTTCCCTTCGTGTCCGACAGTAACGCTACTTCCGCATGAGCACTTTTCTCTCTTCTCTCAAAGCTCTTAGATAAATAAACAATGCAGCCCACGAGAAACAGACAAAACACTCTCAATTTCAATCGGTCCAAATGAGTGCAATCATCAGAAGTTTGGAGAAAGAGCCATGTTTGAATTTAAAAATACATCAAACGTGCCAAAGCTGAGCGTGGAGCGAACGCGCGCTGTGGGGGAAATTACAATTATCGAGAGTAGCGGATGATTGACAGCTCAAAGGGCCAATCGGGAGTTCAGGAATCATGTGATGTAACATTAGAAAGGCTTACAGTGTCAAATCTGATGAAGGATGAAACGGTTTCGTGGGAGAAGTCGCCGCAGAAGTGTCAAAATGTAGATGGTTTATGGGTAAAGAAAGGGTATTATGCAAAATCGATTCTTTGGAATTCGCCGCCATGTTATAAAGTTATTCTCTGATCAAAACGTGCCTGAAGATGTTATAGATGTCATCCATGCGTGTTTGAATAAGCGATGTCTCCCCGGCACTATTCGAACCCTCCTTACGGTTAGCGGTACGATTCCGTCCAATGCTCCGCCCACAAACCTAAGTAACCCACGCTCCCACACGACAATTCTCCATAAATATACAAAAACATGATACAAAACAATACACTACAGCTTCACAAACCTGATCCAATGTGCAGTGATTTCATTAGAGGTGGTGTGTGAATGTGAGTGGTTCCTTGATATACAGCTTAGGAAAACAATAAGAGACCACAGCAAAATTATCAGTTTTTCTGATTTTACTATTTATAGGTATGTGTTTGGGCAAAAGGAACATTTTTGTGTGAGTCTATAAACTACTGACAACATTTCCGCTAAATTCCAAATAAAAATATTATCGTTTAGAGCAGACTCGGGCATTTCAAGGCTCGGGGGCCAAATACGGCCCGTGAGCCGACTCTGACTGGCCCGCAAAAGGAAAGGTTGCTTGGTTTTAAGAAAATAAAACCTACTTTCAAAATTGTACTGATGCAATTGTACTGATTATCATCTGTCGGACGTGCTTCACATCTCCACCTCAAAGATGAACCTGACTTTGATGCATTTGTTAAAGCTCAACAGAGGCTAGATTTCTCTCTCTGATCAAGAAAAAACACTAAAACATGCTAACTTTGACTCTCTCTGGCTTTTGGACAAAACATTTTGTGACATATCTTGTTTTAAGACATTGTGGTGTCGTAATACAAAGTTAAAGTTAAACTCTGAAAGCATTGTGGGGTTAATGTGACTGAAAAAGAGTTACAAATGTTTCACGTTTATCATTGTTTTGAATTATTTTACTGAATAAATTCAGTTTTTATAAAACCTCACTCTCTCATTACTTAATAATAACACATAACTTACCAGCTTCTGTAAACAATGCCATTTACTGATTTCAACGTAGAAATAAAATTAATAACCAGAGTAGACTTCAAACCTTTGGCCCGGCCCTCCACAATATTTTCTGCTTCTTATTTGGCCCCTGAGGAAAAATAATTGCCCACCCCTGGTTTATGATAAAAGAAGAAATTAAATTTGTCAAATGGACAAAGTTTGTTTGGTCGAAAACGTTTCGCCGCTCACTCATCAGTTCTGGTTCGAGTGCTGGTAAGACACTTGCTTATATCTCGCTGCAGGGAGAAGCTAACTAGCTAAAAGCAGGTATTGGTCTGTGTGTGTGTTTTGATTCACACCACCCACTGCACAACACTGGGTGTTATTTGGACATTACAACACAGGGCCCAAGTGGTTCCCACAAGCACAGAGGGTAAGGAGAAAGAAGAACAACATGTGCAGGAAGCCCTCTCTGTTTGTGGATATCCCAAATGGGCTGTTAACAAAACCAAGAGAGACAAGGGCAAGAAACAAGACAACAGAGAATCTGAACCCAGGAGGAAAGGTGTAGCGATTCCTTACCTGTCCGGCGTGTCGGAAAAACTACAGAGGATTTTCAGACAATATGAAATCCCAGTTTATTTCAAACCCACAAACACTTTAAGACAAAAACTCGTCCACCCAAAGGACAAAACACCGAGCCACAAACAAAGCAATGTGGTCTACTCCATTCAGTGTAGTGAAGACTGCAGTGAGCGCTACATTGGAAAAACAAAACAGCCACTTCACAAGAGGATGTACCAACACAGACGGGAGAGCCAGAGTGGACCGTCATCTGCCGTATATCTTCACCTAGAAGCCACGGGCCATTCTTTCGAGGACAGTGAGGTACAGATCTTGGCCAGGGAAAAGAATTGGTTTGAGAGGGGAGTTAAAGAGGCTATTTTTGTCAAAAAAGAGAATCCTTATTTAAACAGAAATGGTGGAGTCAGACATTATTTGTCTCCCATCTATAACTCCATTCTTAAACCTAGATCTAACAAACAAAAGAAACAATAGGCCTAGCCAGGTCAGGGCCAGAGGTGTGAAAAACAGTCGTGTAGGGATGAATAGGCATGCTAATCTAGACGTCAGAGAAACAAAAGACAGAAAGTAATAGGCGAGATAGTTTCGGAAAGTAGTTAGCTAATTAGCTCCTCCCTGCAGCGAGATATAAGCAAGTGTCTTACCAGCACTCTAAACACAGGGATGAAAGAGTTCCGCTTTTTAGCGGATCTTTGCTTTTTTTTTTTAGCCGCGTGGTAATTTTTATTATTATTTTTTCCCCCAAATACGTTGAAATTTTGGGTGTGTATTATATATGTATAATTGTGTTTAGGGTTGCCAACCGTCCGTTGAAAAATGTAATCGTCCTGTATTCAGAAACAAAAGTACAGTACATGTCTCGTATTAAACTTCTACATGTGTGCGGGGCCGCGCAAGCTTGCGTGCTCTTCTGGTGCTGCGGACATCGCACGCCTCTTGTATTGTTTTATATTAATTTATACAGTTTTAAGTTAAGCAGGACAGATATTTACTGTTAATCTTATTATTATATATGATTCTTGAAGAAAAGAAGACAAAACTGTCTATAGAAGGAAATAAGCAAGCAGAGAGCACGAGTTCTTGTTGTGGCATCTGAGCAGAGAGCCAGGCTTGTGCACAAAAAACGCCTTCAGCGACTTGCAGGGAGGAAAGGAGGGATGAAGGATAAGTAGACAGTAAATAAAAACCACTACAAATGTTTAAAAATGTGTTTTATTGCTATTTATTACAGTTTTTTGGGGGGGACTTTCAGCTTTTTTCATGACTTGGCACTTTCATCCCTGTAACCAGAACTGATGAAGCCTCTTGGATGAGCGGCGAAACGTTTTCGACCAAACAAACTTTGTCCAGTTGACAAATTGAATTTCTTCTTTTATCATGGGACTACCTGGACGACTGAGGGACTCTTCACACACCCCTGGTTTAGAGCATTTATTTCCAGAAAATGACAAATGGTCAAAATAACAAAAAAGATACATGTTTTCAACATTTTAAATATTTTAAACTACATTTTAAAACAACATAATACTAATGTTGGGGGGGGGGGGGGGGGGAACAATTTTTCCCTTGAATTGCGTGAGCGAATTGTCTCTCTCAATGCGTGAGACTTGAGAGCCCTGCTGTAAATGTTTGTCTAAAGAGCAAACTTAAACTACAAAGCAACTAATGAGAGTTATATAAATGAAGTTATTACCAGATCAGTTCTCAGTTTGTTTTATCATCACCGCAGTGTGCGCTTAGCAGCTGAAACTACAACTCTACAGTCTGCCCAACAACAGAACAATCTATTTTCTGATTGGCTGCTTTTTTTCCGGGGAGCGGGACGAGGAGGAGGGGGAGAGTTTTTTTCGCTGAAAATGCGCGGTGCCTGCATAAACTGAGGCACACAGAGCGATTTTCTGGGCACAAAAAAAAAAAATCAGCGTGAGAAATGACGTGTGGCGCGTGAGCGTGTGAACACATCGAATTGCGTGTGTCACACTCTCAATGCGTGAGACTTGAGAGCCCTGCATATTGTTACTACTAACTAGGGCTGTCAAACGATTAATTTTCTTGATCGCAACTAATCTCAGAAATTTCATAATTAATCGCGATTAATTGTGATTTATTTTGCATGTTTAAAATAAAATTGATATCTTGCAGTAAGACCGTTCGAATCTAAAGTTAAACTCACAATGCAAAGTATTTCTCACTATTTTTTTAATTTCAAAAAAGTGCAGAGAAAGGAAAAAGTAACCAGTAATAGTGGCTAAGTTGGCTAAACTGAAGACAACAGTGTGTCCTTCCTTGCCAATGCCGACGACTCGATTGAAGCCCGCTCGAGCTGCCTACGGATGCGTAGAAGGAACAAAATACTAGCAAATTCAAAATAGCCCGTTTAACCGACAATGAGTTTAATTAATACAACCAAATGAGCTGCATATGGATGGTAGAATTGCGGAAAATGCTGGCAAACTCTGATCGCGATTAAAAAAATAGTTCGCGATCATAACTTACATTAATCTAATCGCGATTAACGCGTTAATATTCCCAGCCCTACTACTAACACATAACATATTTATAAATTACCGTGTTACCTTTTATTGTTTTGAAAATGCATTATTTGGCAAAAACAATTTATTAACATGTTTTTGTTTTGTAAGTTTCAGTTTGGATAGAATTCAGTTTGGAGGGTTTGAATAGGGCCCAGGAGAGATCGCTAAATTACTCAGACATGCATGGATGATGTCTAAAACCTCTTCAGGCGTGTTTTACACAAGGGAACAACGCTACAACATGGTAGAAAGGTTTAAAAAAGTCAGTTTTCCATAATACACAATGCACCTTTAAGTTTATTAGTTCATTTCATTTGGCGATATAGAAGAGTGGGTTGAGTTTTTCCCAATTAACAGGAGGATAACTGGTTCAAACCTCGTTATGCCTCTTGGCAACACACTCCATCCATATTGTTCACAGCTTAAACACATAGGAATCTGATCCATGTTCAATCAAATATTCCAAATTGAGTAACATTTTAAATGCTATTAAAAACGCTTCCTCCCTCCTCTTCATGCTAGAAATCACACTTGTTTTACAGTTCAGAATTGCTGAACAAACTGTTGTTGAAATTACATGTCCAGAGGTAATTTAACGAATTTAACGAACGCGTCAGTTTTTAGACCCTTGGTCTGCTTCAGTGCATGCCAACCCTGGAAGAAATCTCCAAGAATCACCTTAGTTTGGCTTCGTTCCTTTTCCCCTTCTCTTCTTCTTTCAGCAACGTCAAAAACTGACTTTCTTTTGTGGCTCACTGGTCGTGGATTTCTGTCTCCCATTCCAACAAACTTTGTGCAAACTGCGATGAAGTTACAGTTCGAAAAAGCTGCTAAGACCCTCTGCGTTGGTTGAGTAAACGTCTTGTGTATCTTGTGTATCTGGAATGCGTGAGCGGCGAAAGTACACCACGTAATCCCAGTGCACCGGCAAATCAGTTAAGTCGCTAGAAACGTAGGGAGTTTGACTGACAAACCTAACAGCCAATAGATAATGAGGTAGCCTCGTTATCTATTGGCTAATGTTTATCTGACCCCACCACGTCCACAGTTGATGGATTTTCATTATTTGTTGTTTTTTTGGTCATCATAATTACAAGGCTGTTGCATCTGTACAATGCTAGTTTGAACTTTCATTGACAATTTGAAAAAAATAAATAAATAAATAAATCCTCCCTACAACCTTTAATACTCCATAGAAGTGTAATGTATCTCAACTCATTTTTTTCAATCATATGTACTTTTTCTCACTCTCACAATGTCAGAAAGATAATGTCTTAAAGTGGTAGCAGTTTGCAGACAGTGAGATGGAGCAGGCAGAATGACCAGCCTTAAAGATGCAACATGTAACCTTTTAGCTGTGCTTGTCAGAGTACATTGCTTTGCCTTAAAATGTTTCACAATATATCTGTTTATGCACGGACAAGCAGAGGTGGGTAGAGTAGCCAAAATGTTACTTTAAAATAATATCAGTAGAAGTACAAAGTAGTGGTCCAAGAAATCACTCAAGTTAAGTGGAAAAAAGTGTTTGAGAAAACGACAAACAAATCATTTTATATTGTAAACATAAAGCTTTTGTCACTTGTTCATTTCTTTAAAAAGTACTGCCCACTTCTGATGACAAGGGCTTTGGAAAACATTCTTAGTGTGACCTGGGTCGCTGCTTTATCAACACCTACAGCACACATTTTGATTTCATTTTTATTTTTTATTTTTGATGAATTCTGTTCCAGTTATCGAGATGACTTACATTTAAACAACATTGAATTATTTCTGCATTTCAACTTGAACAATAAACAGACTAAGAGGTACTTAGAAATGGATGGATGGATTTTATTTTTATAATGAGCATGGCCTGTATTTCTAAGAACGCATTTTCCATTTGTAAGGCGAGGCAAGTTTATTTGTGTAGCACAGTTCGTACACAACGTAATTCAAAGTGCTTAACAGAAGAAGAAATGCATTAAAATCACAATACAAACAAATCAAAACATAAGAGAGAGACATTAAATGAGACAGAAGAGTGCTGAATGAAAACCTTTCAGTCATGCAGCTAAACAGAACTGTTTTAAAGGGATAGTTAGGTTTTTTTTCATGTGAATCTGTATGGCGTCCCCTTCAGCAGTGTCGTGCATTAACACTGGCTTACCCCTGACAGTGTTCTCTGAGCCGAGTTCTGCCTCGGTTCTGGAGCTGACGAAAGTAGGTCCGGCAAGTTAGCGGGGACAGTTAATAAAGCTTGTTTTTCTTCACAAAACAATATTTGTCCAAAAAGTGATATATTTGCATCACAAAAGAGTCACAAAAGTCATAATCACTTGGTACTATTTTCTGTCTATTATTATTAGCCTGTTCACTTGTAAGTGGCGATCTTTACAAGTGAACAGGCTAATACAGTGGTTCCCAACCTTTTTTGGCCTGTGACCCCATTTTGACATCACACATTTCTGGCGACCCCATAGACTTTTTATTTTTAATTTTTTTTTTTTTTATCATGTTTCAGTCTCAGCCTCAGTCGCAATATTGTTTCAAATGGTTCAAAGTGTCTGAGGCCTCGGAGAAACACTGACCTCTAGGGGACAAATTTATCAATTGCAAACCAACACACAACCCATGATTTGGATGGGAATGAATCGCTTTTTTCCACTTGTAGATGCCATCGAAAATGAAACAAATGCCAAAAGTCGCCAGAAGTCACCAAAATCACCACTAACGTCACACAATACTCCTCACTACCTAACATTTTTAAGAAACATTGGTGCATCTTTTATACTGTAGCAGTTTAGCGCTTGTCAAACCGAGGAAGCGCGTTGAACACCCTGAAGCACTCTGAACCAATCGCAGAGCGGAACATTCGCTGAGCGAATGAAACACTTCGATACACTGAAGCGATTGACACGCAGAGCGAAGCAGCGGGGGGAGGGACCGACACTTTGGTCACGTGAGCGGCTGCTGCAAGACGGTTTCAGAAAGAACGAGACGTGCTCCGGAGCTCCGTCTCTTTTGCCCATCACTAGTTATTGTGACCGCACTGCTCCGTACATTTCAGGCGACCCCATTTGAATTCTAGGCGACCCCACGTGGAGTCGCAACCTGAAGGTTGAAAAACGCTGGGCTAATAATACTAATTGCTGGAACTTCATCAGCTCTAGAACCGGGGCAGAACTTGCTGACCTGGTGAAGGGGATGCCATACAGATTCACATTTTTAAAAAAAACAAACTATCCCTTTAAGACTGGATTTAAACAGCGTCAAAGCATCAGGAGGACTGTTCCAGGTTTTAGCTGCATGAATCTGAAACGCTGACTCCCTCCTTGATCAGCGCCTATGGAGCGATCTGATCGCTCTTGGGACCCAGGATCCCGGATCAGAGGATCGCAGAGACAAGCCGGATCAAGCAGCGAGGTCGGAGCAGAGATCTGCTGTGCCCGAGGCAGGGGACGTGTCATGTGTGTGCTGCGCGGAGCAGGAACTCTGATCAGACTACGACGGCGCCAAAGAAGAAGTTTACTGACTTGGAGCAGTAGATCCTGGTCTCCAAAGAGGCATGAGATGAGAAGAATTACATAAGTTTACATGATGCTGCTGTGTGGCAATTGTAATGAATGAAGCTATATGTGTGTGTACGTGCGTGCGTGTGTAGCTGTGTGTGTGTAAAGGTTTATGCATGGGCTTGTGTGTATGTACATATATGTGTGTGTGTGTGTGTGTGTGTGTGTGTGTGTGTGTATATTAGTTTTTATTATGGATCTGTACTCTGAGCCTCAATATTGTTGTGAAGTGACAAAGTTCTATTTTATATGAAAAGATATTATTATATCCTGTAAACATCTCTTGGAACAATTGATTTGAAGGAATTTTCAATTCACAGAGCCTTATATTCTTATATTTGTAAATAAAAAATGTACTTTGTCATCAAAAATCTCTTTCTCTGTTGTTTTAGATGTTTGAGGTGTCACTAAATCCATGAATATTGACGTCAAAATCACCGATCTGCTCAAAATGACTCTTTGTACAAAATGCTCGTTTTCTCCACTTTGTGGTAAAAAAAACTGTGTTTTTGCTGAAACTTCCCTATGTTCTACTATCAATTACTTGAGATCCGAAAAGGTTAGAAACATTTTTTTTTTCTAGGTGAAAGAAGAGAGTCAACACTTTATTTTGATGTGTGCCATGTTGATGCCATGTTTATATAGTCAAAGAACTCAGTATTCTGTGGGTCTTGGAAAATCAGTAAAAATACACTAAAACGTCCGGCACTCTGGGGGATAGAATTCTGAAAACAGGCCGGCACTCAGTGAGTTAAAGTTCAAGTCTGAGTCTGAGTCCATTATTACTCTTAGATTTCTAGCCTGATTTGAAGGTTTTAGAGAGAGAGACTTGGGGTGACTGTTGACACTGTCTCTTTGTTTCTGTGGGCAAACTTCTGTCTTGTCTGAGATTAGCTGGAGAAAGCTCATTTGCATCCACACACTGATCTGTTGGCGGAGTGGCAGAGTGACTCCACTGATCCATAGTCCCCCTGCTGCCACTGAGACATAGATCTGAGTGTCGCCTGCATAGTAATACATGTAATACACGAGAGTCCAGGATCGACCCCTGGGGGGATCCCCGCAGGTCAGGGCCATGTGATCTGAGACACAGTTTTTAGAAGCAACTTTATTGATCTCACACTGGAGAAATTCCTCTCTGCATTTAACCCATCCTGTTATCAGGAGCAGTGGGCAGCACATTACTGCTCCCGGGGACCATCTCCATGATCTTCTTGCTTCGGCTTGGTCAGGACCTAAGCTGGAGGATTTTATCTACCGTGCATGTTTTGGGTTGATGGGGGAAACCGGAGTGCCCAGAGGAAAACCCACCCAGACACAGGGAGAACATGCAAACTCCACACAGAAAGGCTCGGACGACCCGGGGATCGAACTCAGAACCTTCTTGCTGTGAGGCATGAGCGCTAGCCACTCAGCCACTGTACCGCCCAATTTCAACAAAATATTTCCTGTCTTCTAGGACTTGAACCAGTTTAGTGCAGTACCAGGATGCTGGTGTGATGTTGGTATTACCTCGCCTACATGATCCTGGTGTTTTTATTTTGCTTGTCTGTTAAAAAATTCCTAATATGGAGCCTGATGGCTCCAAATTCACCCCTGTAAGCACACTGCAAACTTCATTTGAGTGGAACTGAACGCTATGGGTGACGTCACACTTGCTTAATCCACTTCTTTTCTACAACATCAGCAGATACTTGCACTCTTTGAGTTTGGTTCAGGCTCTAGGCCTTGGCTTGCCATCCAGTGTCTGGAACCTGGCCTGTGCAAAACTTAATTATCATAAGAAATACAATAATTAGGTATCACAGCTAAGTAACTATAAATATAATTTTACAATATCATAACATTTTGTCATAATAATAGTCAAAATAATATGAACATGTAAATATGTAAATATTTGTCATCAAGAGTACTCTATAGTGAAATACCTCCCTATAACAATAGGCAACAATTCAGTGCATAGGTCAAAATACATATAATGCCTTTATATAGTGCCTTTAACAGCGATCACACAAACAGGAACGACTGCAGCTCGCGCCCACACCAGCTCACAGCTCCGTATACGACGCACTGAACGAGAGCGTTAGCTCTGAGCAACAACAAAGTTCGCACCAGTTCCACTTAGTTAAACACAGGCTCACGACAGCACTTCGTCATGAAGGTGAGAGGCTTCGAGAAAGGCTGGTACTTTAGCAGGGCTCTCAAGTTTTGAGCGGGGTTGTGCGTGAGACTGTAATTTCCGAAGAGCGGGGTGGGGTGGGGGTGGGGTGGGGGTGCAAGTGAACCATTTTTTTCCGAGGAGCGGGGGGGGGGGGGCTTGAATTGCGTGAGAAATGCCGTGTGAGCGTGTGAACACGTCAAATTGCGATTGCATTTACACAGAGCCCTGTGTTTGTCTAAAGAGCAAACTTAAACTACAAAGCAACTAATGAGAGTTATATAAATGAAGTTATTACCTGATGGTTCTCCGTTTCGTTGTTCACTGACAGGACCATTCGTCCGGATTTCGTCCGGACAGTCCGGTTTTAGAGCTGTCTGTCCGGCCGTCTGTCACGTGTCCTCCTTTTTTACATTTTGTCCTCCTTTCGGACCCTCGTCGGCCACCGCTGCATAAATCGTCATAAATCCCCACCCATTATTTACACTTGCTACTCTGCGATGTTCGCCGTTTCCCAATTCAGCGAATGCACGGTTCGGAGTGTGGTTTCAGTCTGCGGTGCATACTCGCTGAGCCCTGAGTGCAGTCCGTGGATCACATGGGCGTCTGCGAAATGGAACAGGTCCCGCCTCAGCTCAATGAGCCGGGTGGTCTGCTCCTTGTTCCCTACAGACAAAAATATGATTCTATTGCGACTAGTAATACTTGGAATTGGGACATGGCCAATGTTCCCCCTAATTTTTAATGTGTCTGAGCAAACACACTAACTCCCTGAGCGCTCCTTGGATCCCTGTGCGCGACATCCGAAATGCCCCCACCGTGCGGCTCGCACTTTGCAGATATAAAAAAAAAAAAAGACCCCGCGGCTGAATAAAAAGCGGAGATCCGCTAAAAGCTCTTTCATCCTTGATTTACAGTAAACGTTGGACATGGCTATATCCATGTTGTAATATCCAGCATTACAACAGCCCCCCCCCCCCCCAAGGGAAAAAAAAAAAAAAAAAAGGTGTCTTCACTTTAGGGCCTTTGTCCTCCTTTCCTGTTTCATGCCGGTGGTCACCCTACTGATTTTCTGGGCACAAAAAAATAAAAAATCAGCGTGAGAAATGCCATGTGTGGCGTGTGAGCGTGTGAACACGTCGAATTGCATGTGTCACACTCTCAATGCGTCAGACTTGAGAGCCCTGACTTTAGAGTACTTTTAGAGTTGGATTAGGATAGTCGTAACAGTTGAGAACTTAGCCGTGGGTGAAAATGTAAGATAGAGACTGGCCAGGAGCAGAAAAATACCTGGGTTATCTTCCTCATTACACAGTTTAATTGCTTTCACTGTGGTAATTCCCTCCGCTGCCAGTAGATGGCACGCTGCACCAGATCAGAGTATAGGGAGGGCTAAAGCTGTGAATTATGTCTGTTTTTCTTTTTTAAATTATACTAAACTATGCAAAGGTTTAAAGGCCAATAACAATAAAAGTAATACTTGTTCTTTAATATAACATACAAAAGTGTTTCATTTTTATTTCCCTTAAATATTGATCTAGAACAATTGCACAAGCTATAGCAGATCCTATATTACACACTACTTACTTTTGTGAGCTTTAAGCCAAGTTATAATGTTGTTATCTCCTCAAAAACACACCTGAAGTTGTGTTTTGTTTCATTCACACATGTTTGAATAATCCTTTAATTATTAATGTGTCTATCTCAAAGCTCAGAATGCTCTGCTCCTTGTGATGTCGTTAAAAAGTTTTCAGCTAGAGTTTACCTTTAGTTCAGTAGAGACTGGCAATTCCAGAGCTGAAATTATCTGAATTATTCTAGTGATGGTGAGTTTAAAAACACAGTGGATGACATCACAAGGTGGAACAGTGTTTTTGTTTGAGTAAAGAACACTAAATAACCTAAATATGCAGGATTTGTGTGTTAAACATGAGAATGAAACAAAACACAACTCCAGGTGTGTTTGTGATGAGGGAACAACATTAGAACATCAGAAAATACCAAAATATGTTCTCTGTAAATTAAAGCAGAGATTAAGGAAATGTACCGTAGCTAGGGATGGGAATCGAGAACTGGTTCCTGTTGAGAACCGGTTTCGTGTGTTTCAATTCCACGGAATCGATTAGCAGTTTATCTAACGATTCTCTTAACAATTCCAGCCAGCATGAATGGGATTGATACGTGCTTCGCCGCTTCACTGATACAGAGTTTATATACTATTTTCACATGACGAGTAGAACGTTTGTGAAAACGGACTTTTAACTTCCACTTGGACACACGACACGTTCGGGAGACGTTCGGGAGACGTTCGGGAGACGTTCGGGAGACGTTCGGGAGACGTTCGGGAGACGTTCGGGACAGGTTCGGGACAGGTCCGTTTCTCCGGAGCTCCTGTACAAAGTGCGGTCGGATACTTAGCAGCAGAAAGTCCGGGATATAAGCGAATACGCGAATACACGTGGAGACACGCGGATTTTCAGACAACAGAGCGACACGAGGTGAATTATTATCATATTATTTCTGCATCAAATGGAGATATTAGGTGAAAGCAGCGGCAACATTAGCCTGTGCGCTAAACCGGGACTAAACCAGGACTAAAATAGAACTAAAGCAGGACTAGACCAGGACTAGACCAGGACTAAACCAGGACTAGACCAGGACTAAACCAGGACTAGACCAGGACTAAACCTGGACTAGACCAGGATTAGACCAGGACTAGACCAGGACTAGACCAGGACTAAACCAGGACTAGACCAGGACTAGTGCTAATCTTGGTGCTAATCAAACAGTTTGTTCTCCTTTTTTCCCCAAATTAGAATCGATAAGAGAATCAATAAAGAATCGAATAGTTAAGCAGTATCGATAATGGAATCAAAATCGTAAAAATCTTTTCAATTCCCATCCCTAACCGTAGCCATTGAGCTCAGTTTGTTTTCTTATTGAGACATTGTGTGGCATCTTTATAGAAGCAGACGCAGCATTACAACTCCACAATGAGCCTGGAATGTGGTGTCCTTGGTAAAGCTCATATAACATAATGGTTCTTCTTCTCTGTGAAATGACTTTATGTGCTGACATTTCAATACAACCTCCTGTCTCCAGATCACAATGTGGAGTCTGTCTCTTTTATACTTAGAGCAACACAAATATGAATGGGACTATGTTATCCAGTTCCAACTCTCATTGAGACCTATAACTTTTTAAATCTCGCTCGTCCTATAATATTACAAAAATGACCCTATTGCGGTATTTTTCTGATCTACAGCTCTGGGAAAAAAAAGAGACCACTGCATTTTTTTTCTAAAATCAGCATCTCTACATGTATTACAGCCATTCCATTCCAGCGTCTGTTGAATTCCAACACAAACACAAAGCTGAGCTACTTCAGTTCTTGCACCAGGAGTGGAATAAAGTCACCCAATAACCCATGTGCAACACTTATACTATATTAAAGGCAAATTAACGTTTTTTTTACAATCTGAGCCTTCTTTCGGCAATAAAACAAGTAGTTTTACTCACCCATAGCATTTTTCTGTCAATTGGAGCAGTATCGCAGAACTTATGTTGAGCCGTTCTGTTCTAGTAATGATCCCGTATCCATTAACATGGGGCTGTATCATATGCTCGGGGCATTACTTTGCGGTGTCCAAATAACACAAACTTTAGCACTTTTCAAATCATAGAAGCCCGATGTCTTAATGAAAGATTTCGTTTGAAGCAAAAGTGGCCTGTAATACGAGATTTAGCCATAGTTTCGAGTAGATGAGGACGCCAGTGCGCATGCGCGGACTGTGCTATCAGCTCCCGGGACCCAAACATGAAACGCAAAGCTGAAAACTATGGATAAATCTCGGATTACAGGCCACTTTTGCTTCAAACAAAATCTTTCATTAAGACATCGGGCTTCTATGATTTGAAAAGTGCTAAAGTTTGTGTTATTTGGAGACCGCAAAGTAATGCCCCGAATACAAATGCTAACGGATACGCTATAACATAACTTTCTTCAAACAGCTCCAAATGACACGAACGTGATATGGGTGAGTCAAACGACTTGTTTTATTACCGAAAGAAGGCTCAGATTGTAAAATAACGTTACTTTTCCTTTAAGTGCAATCACTGAAATACTCTACTTACACCTTATTTAATCCTACCTGTACCTTGTATTTTATTACATTTTATTACATTTTTTTAATATTGTTTACTTCTTCCCCTGCACTTTTTGCAACACTTTTTTACCATGTACTATTATTGCTGCTATTAGTACTTCTTGACTATCTTAGCGAGTCAACGGGTTCTTCTGATCCTAAACATTTCATTGCGTTGTTGACCTTGTGTTGATCCTGCATATGACAAGTAAACAATCTTGAATCTTGAATCTTGAACAATGTGAAAGACTTGTGGAGAGCATGCCAAGACACATGAAAGCTGTGATTAAAAATAAGGGTTATTGCACCAAATATTGATTTCTGAACTCTTCTTAAAGATCCCATGACATGGTACTTCTTGATGCTTTTATATGGCGCCTTAATGGTTCCCTAATACTGTAGGCCTAAATGAAACCTCCAAAATCAAGCCTCACTGCATGATAGAGCCTCATGAAGACAGTTCTATTCATAACTATGTCTCTGAAACACTTTATTCTGGGCGTTGTTGTTTGAGGAGGACAGAGACAGGCCAGTGCAGCGGGTGGGCTGTGGCCAAATACGCCGCTGTTTCCTGGATTACCGGTGCACTGTCACCCACTTTCGTGTTTTAAGAGTGGAGGAAGATATGAGACGATTTCCATGAAAAAAACAAAAACAAAATAAACACAGAAAATAAAATTAAACCACTGCTGTTTCAGAGGTTCGGAGGCTCGGATAAAGGACATCCGAGCCTGTGTCTCCAGGCAAATAAAAAACGCATCTCGCATATCGTAGCTCGTTTGTGGTCCAAACTCTCTGGGCGTGATTTCCAGAGACGGTGGGTAGACATCCAGATGGGGGGTGGAAACCTTTCCGCGAGTGTGGCGTCAGAAACTTCCCTTGTTCAGAAACGCCTGTTTGGGCTGTCTTTTTTCAAACGCGGAAAAGGATCGCAAATGCTCAGTTTACACATGAAACAGGGTAGGGGAGCTCACATTAACGTTCAAAACCCTCCGAAAGTGAACATTACATGCCTTGGGACCTTTAAGTGTAAACATTAGTATTATGTTGTTTTAAAATGAATTTGATCTTGTTTCTTTGCATTGTTTGAGGTCTGAAAACATGTATCTTTTTTCTTATTTTGACCATTTGTCATTTTCTGCAAATAAATGCTCTAAATGATAATATTTTTATTTGGAATTTGGGGGAAATGTTGTCCGTAGTTTATAGACTCAAACAAAAATGTTCCTTTTGCCCAAACACATACCTCTAAATAGTAAAATCAGAAAAACATTTTGCAGTGGTCTCTTATTTTTTTCCAGAGCTGTATGTAATAATGTTGTTTCCTCATCAAAACCAGACCTGGAGTTGTGTTTTGTTTTATTTACATTTAGCATTCAAATCCTACATATTAAGGCTGTTCTTCTCTCAAACGGAAAACACTCTGTTCTACCTTGCTCCACTGTGTTTTTAAACTCCATGCACCTTCACTAGACTCATTTAAATAACTTCCAAATGCTCTGTTCCAAATTTTGATAAAAATAATAATACCCCATTAATGTGTCTTATTATAAAAAATAACTAAAAATGCAGACTATGAAAAATATCCTTAGGGCGCAACATCATCACAGTGGTAGTTTTAAATTTAACAGCCTCAACTGCACTTGATTTACTCTTCAGAACACTAAAATAACTATAAATTGTTGTTTTAAAAATATATATTCAAATGACCTTTTGTTCAGTTGACAAATAATAAAATGGACACTGCAGTTTTAATGAGGAAGTAAGCATGCTTTTTTAAAATTAAGTTGTTTTTTCATTCATTTATTTATTTCTTCATTTCGAGCAGGTCAACACAAGGAAATAAATACATGTAACCAATATACAGTCAAACATATTCATTTTTTGCCTGAAAAGGAGTGGGAAGAAGAAAACTTGAATCCCACCCCTGTCTTCCAAAACATAACTTAAATTATTAATTTACCTTCCCTGTCAGTTCAAATTTTAGATGAATATAGAGATTTAAAATGTGAAAAGTAAAACATTACGATTCACGGGTGTCATAGACAGGGTTGGGAGGGTTACTTTAGAAATATATTCTGGTACAGTTACTACTTACCCCTTAAAATATGTGTTCAGTAACATAATCCAAGAACCACAATATTAAAGTAATGGAACTCCAATAACAACAAGAAAACAATAACATTTTGTGCATTATAAAAGAAAATGAGGAAAGCTAATTTGAACAGTAGCTTATAGACCAGTTTCAAAGCTACGTCATCACTGAATGCGCGCGCAGTGCTGACTCAAAACAAAGCCACTGCTGCCATAAAACCCCCAGCGAGGATATAGAAGAGAAGAACTCGAATAAAGAGAAACAGATGGAATAAATGATAGTTCATATCATTCAACTGACACACAAGTGAACACCTGCTGCTTGTTTAGGGTAATTTGCCCAGGTGTTCAATGGTGTTTAATCATGCTGATTAACTAGCAAGCACAGGACACCGCAAAGCTCACAGACATATTAACCGGGTAACCTCTACGACAGACAGATGTAAACGAACACGAATAACTTTGTTAAAATGCATGATAAGTTTTCGCATGACTATCATAAAAGGCATTTGACATGACTGAGATCACATCTGTGACTCGTGAATTAAGTCGTAGTATGTTACTTACCCCGCAACGCAAGTGCAGTTGGCGGTCAGAACGTAGTTATCGTGCTTGTTGATGATAGCCCAAGCATTGTACATGGTCGTCTTGTGGCCTTCTCTTTGACTGGCGAGAACATCAGATGCCAACACGCAAAACTCCCATCGATATTGTGGTATTTTACCTCCTGTACATGGCCACACACGGCAAACTGGTAGGCATCCATGGATTTGTATGCGCGCACTTTCTCTCTTGTATACATGCTGGGCTTCTCGACTAAATAACAGTGGATATCTGGCCACTGTAAATCTGGCCACTTTCTGCGGTCGTACTGCCACTCTGTGATCGCATAAGGATCTGGTAGTCGAACCCCGTTGCTCAACATGAGCTTTTGAATGTAGCTCTCCCTATCGGTCAGATACTCCGAGTCAACAGTGCGCGCACATGCCGGTGACGTCACGTCTGTTTACTAACAGTAAAGGGGTCTATAGTCCTACAGTGAAAGTGCACAAGTGATGACCACATAGTACAGATTATTAAGAAAAAAAATCCCCTTGTCTTATTTAAAAATAAAATAATGTTGAAATTTCCACCTGCAAGGCCATGCCGAAATGGGACAGGCCCAGCCCATGGAGCCGAGACACACGGCTAACGCTAATGCTAACAACAGGCACCACGCAAATTAGGCACACGGATCAATAACCCTCGAATTGGGCCACGGCTACAGTGTGTGTTGAGCGGTGAACAACATGAACGTTGTTGTTAGAAACAGAGGAACTTATGCCGAAAAGAGGAGCAGTGTCAGTTATGTGGAAGTACTTCAGCTTTTTTAAAAATCTGGCGCTGACCAAACAACCGTATTCTGTAAATGTTGTCGGGCTAAAGTTGCAACCGCAGGAGGCGACACGAGCGATCTGCTTCACCACCTCCGTCACAAACATGTCCTGGAATATGAAGAATGCACGAAACTAAGGCTACGTTTATACGGCGACGATCAAAACAGAAGACGCAAAAGTGGCGTCTCGTCTTCAATTTTTTATCCGCGTTTAGACGAGCATTCTCAACAGGAAATGTTTGTTTATACGAAGACACAAAAGTGGGCGAATTCGATTGAATATGCATGCCAGGCCGCTAATATAATGTCAGAGCTACCTTTTTCAGGACATCGACAGGGGCTCTCATTACGTTTGTTTCGCCCTCGATGTCGGGTCGGAGCTCTTCGCTTAATGCAACAAGAGCTTGTTTAGTCATTCTGAAGTTTTCCACCCAAGCACTGTCATCAACTAATCCATTCTCAAAATTGTCCCACCACTGACTGGTTCTGCCCGGTCTTGTCCAAAATCGCCTCTGTCGCCTGCGACGTATTGTTATTGTTTTTACTGGCTTGGCGCATCAGGTCAGGTGTATGCGGCGTGAACATGTTTTGCGCTTCTTGCCGTTTAGATGGAGACGCGACCCGGGCTGTCTTCAGAACTCCACACTCTGGAAGGAGTCTTCAGATTCTTGTTGTTTCAGAGCCCGACGGGACAGTTGCTGTGTAAACGAAAGACACTTCCGATAGAATATTTTGTCGTTTTCAATCACAATCGTCCTCGTCTAATGGCCCCTAAGATCTGCATCCTCTTCCACGTCTGCAGGGAACGTTCAAGTTGGTACTGCGACACAAAACGCCACTCAAAGACGCATTTGCTAAGGGGACTGCCTACGACAAGAAAAGCAAATATTACCAACGCTATTACTATATGTTCCTTTTTAAGGGTATTCACCGCCTGCTCCCCTCATATCTGTGTGAATATCTTCAGCCAAGTGCAACTGGACATTATTCTTTACGCTCTCAGGAAGCACTGTTGCTGACTGTGCCAAGTGTTCGCACAGAAGCTGGTAAAGGGGCGTTTCAGTTGCCTGGAAGAATCCATGACTCATCGCTGTACCAGCGAGTGAGTCTGGTAACGCTTGGTCCAAAATGCGCTGCGGTTGCGCGTAGACAGACAGCTAAGTGAACCAATCAGAGATTGCGCCATCTTGATTCAAAACTGAGGCGGAACTTCCGCTGCCTAAGAGTGACTTTGCGGGCAAAGGCGGGTGCACTGACGTCACCATCTTTGAACGAATCAGAATCGTGGAGTCCGTTTGTAACCGGAGGAGCGAGGGTGGATGGAGGGTGTCCAAATGGTATCGCGGTGTATAGGAAATACAGAGAGATATCATTTGGCTGGCCAGGGAAGCGTTTCAGTATTCTGCTCCCAGAACTTGGAACAATCTACAAAAAGACTGGAAACTAAAGGAGCTGGTCTCTATAGGACAGTTTAAAATCTTGCTCAAAGGTTTGGAATTGAAATCTATGGTTTGTACATGTTTTTAATTCTGAATCATTTTATTGCTTGCAATTGCTTGAAAATTGTTTTTGAAATGGTTTTGTAATTGTATTGATCTGTGCCGCTGTCTTGGCCAGGACTCCCTTGAAAAAGAGATTATTAATCTCCATGGGACTTTCCTGGTTAAATAAAGGTTAAAAAATAAATAAATAAATACTGTCCACTTCGCCAAAGACATGGAACCACTTAGTCCTGTTGAGAAAGCTTCAAGGAGATGGTTAAAGCACTGGACCCAGATATGTTTTACCAAGTCGAATTTACTGCAGTAATTATTCTCTAAATTATTAGGGAATGAGGTTAACACCTAGTCATGCATGAAAAAAAAAAAACGTCAAATACCGTGACACCGGTATAATTTTGAAAAATACCGTGATATCAGTTTTTGGTCATACCGCCCACTGTAGCGGAATACAGTTACCTTTTTTTTGTATCCTTTTACGTAACGCCGTATAACTAGATAGAACAGACACAAGAACAATGTGTCTCCTTTAAGTGTGCTCTACTTGGTCTCTGTTAAAAAAAAAAAAAAGCCGTACTGATATTCAGATCCTTGTTGAATAAATAGTGTGGGTGGTTCTTCAGATTGCCGTGCACACTGTGATGTTCGAGCTCGCCGCTGTACCACATGGGCCAAGAGTCTGGAGCTGAGGGCCTCTCCACAGCTCTCACACACGGACTTCATGACCCCTCGCCATCATGGCCGCTCTTCAGATGGATAACACTACACGCAATCTCATCTAGAGTGATTGTGTCGTGCCCTCCGCTCATTCACTCAATTACTCCGCTGTAATACTATACAGGGCATTACACTGGAGAGACGGAGCACTTCTCCTCTGCTATGGCAACTGCTGCACTCACCACCGTGCACAGGCTTCATTTAAATGTTTAATATTAAAGCTGCAGTCTGTAACTAAATTAGACTAAAATAACAACAGGTTTTTAAAATTATTTTGGGTATGTTTATTGCGCTGAAAACCTGCATCCTCACTGTGAGCGGATAGGCTACATCTTCACAATCCTGACTTATTTATCCTGGATCGTGTTTCCATGGAAATGTTATTCCTTTGGCGATAATACTCCACAGTCTGACATAAAAGGAAACTATCTGCATGGAGAATGTTTTGTAGTATGGTTTTAATTTTCTATTCCATGGAGACATACAGGTGATGTGCCATTTCCAGACAGCAACATACTGTAGCTTTACGTTATTTAAAGAAAAATACAGTTCTGGAAAAAAATAAAAGACCGCTGCAAAATGATCAGTTTTTTCTGATTTTACTACTTATAGGCATGTGTTTGGGCAAAAGGAACATTTTTGTTTGAGTCTATAAACTACTGACAACATTTCCCCCAAATTCCAAACAAAATATCATTTAGAGCATTTATTTGCAGAAAATGACAAATGGTCAAAATAACAAAAAAGATACATGTTTTCAGACCTCAAACAATGCAAAGAAACAAGATCAAATTCATTTTAAAACAACATAATACTAATGTTTTTTCAATACTATCAGGCCGGCGCTGCTGCGGGGGAAGCTGGAGGACACGGGAGTTGATGGAGTACGTGCGGCTGCGCGGCTGTGAGTCAGAGGTGGTAGTCTGCAGCACTGGGCTCCCCCAGGGAACTGTCCTCTCACCCTTCCTCTTCACCATCTACACCTCGGACTTCACATACAACACGCCATCACGCCAACACAGCTGCCATCTCCAGAAGTTCTCTGATGACTCGGCCATTGTGGGCTGTGTGTCTGAGGGGAACGAGCTGGAGTACCGCTCGGTCATCAGAGACTTTGTGGACTGGTGTGGACACAACCACCTGAGTCTTAACACCAGTAAGACAAAGGAGCTGGTGATCGACTTCAGGAGGAGACCACTACCTCACTCACCGGTGAACATCCAGGGGCAGGACATAGAGACTGTGGACAGTTTCAAGTACCTGGGTGTTCACCTTAACAATAAACTGGACTGGTCCCACAACACCGACGCCCTGTACAAGAAGGGCCAAAGTCTCCTCCACCTCCTGAGGAGACTGAGGTCCTTTGGAGTGTGCAGGCCTCTGCTCAAGACTTTTTATGACTCTGTGGTGGCCTCTGCTCTCCTCTACGCTGTCGTCTGCTGGGCCCCGAGCAGCACAGAGTGGGACAGGAAGAGACTGTTGCTGGACAAACTTGCGTCCATCATGGACGACACCTCTCACCCTCTGCATCGGACTGTAGAGGAGCTGAGCAGCTCCTTCAGCAGCCGACTGAGGCACCCCCAGTGCAAGGAGCGCTACCGCAGATCCTTCATCCCCACCGCCATCAGACTGTACAACTCCACTGTATAGTCCAAATGTGCAATATTTTTTCCATACTCTCCTAGTTACTGTTTTATTATTATTACTTATTTTATTATTACTTATTTTATTATTACTTATTTTATTTTATTCTTGCCTGCATGCACTTTCTTTCTTATTCAAACAGTCTCTGCCTGGAGCTACTGTGGCAAGTAAATTTCTGCTATGTGAGATCAATAAAGTCTTATCTTAATAACCCTTATTTTTAATCACAGCTTTCATGCGTCTTGGCATGCTCTCCACAAGTCTTTCACATTGTTCTTGGGTGACTTTATTCCACTCCTGGTGCAAGAACTGAAGTAGCTCAGCTTTGTGTTTGTGTTGGAATTCAACAGACGCTGGAATGGAATGGCTGTAATACATGTAGAGATGCTGATTTCAGAAAAAGAGCTGTACATATTGACAATCAAATCAAACTTTATTTATAAAGCAGTTTTCATACAAAAATGTAACACAAATAACTTTATAATGTATTAAAACAATCCAACGCATCCTTTTTTTCTCACAATATAAATGAGATAATTTGTGCTAATGATAAAACAGACAACAGAAATAATATTACATGTAAAACTTTATAACACAAAAAGACTTTTTTGATGTGAATATGAATTGGATCATTCCATTTTTCTTATGTTCCCACATAAACTTCTGCTTAGTGAGTTACCTGATCAGTATGAATTAGTAACAAAAGGCTATAAAAACATCACTTAGCAACACTGCCAATCAAACTTGTTTCTTAACATTGTGACCTCGCGGAAAGAAGGCACTGCATTTGTCTGTTATTAATGTTCATATCTTGATTTATGGACAAAACAGCAAAATAAAAACACCAGGATCATGTAGAATGGGTTAATATGAACATTTAAAGGTCCCATGGCATGAACTTTTCACTTTCTGAGGTTTTTGAAGGTCGTTTTCACACCAGGAAAGTCCGATATTTCACTTGCTTTGGTCCGGACCAATTTTTTTTTTTATTTTGGTGCGGTTCGCTTTCACACTGCACTTTTTTTCCAAGTGGACCAACATCTATAAACAAAACCACGTGTGCTGAGGTCACTCAGCCATTGGACAGAAATGAGCCGTGTCAAAACGCCGTGTCCAAACACGAAAGGAGGAGAATCATGGTGTTACCCACTGTTTTCAATCCAGCCTTAGCGATATGGTTTGCTCAGTTTTTACAGTTCACACAAATGTTTGAGCAGCATCGTGAGGTTTACTCTATTGTACAATCAATTTCCAAACGACGAAGACACAGGGCAAGACGGCTACAGAGGACAGCGCTCATGTGTGCATCAAGTTCTGACTCTTGCTCTTCACGCAAAACGTAAGTAAGCCTCGTTTAGTTTAGTTTAGTTTAGTTTCGTCAGCCTCGGTTTCCCATAATGCTCGACATACGACGGGAGCTCGTTAAGTACAAAAAGCCAACTTGTGTCGGATCGAGTCCGGTCTGCATTCTCACCTCAAACGAACCGCACTAGAGTTCGAATGGAACCGTGCCGAGACTGAGCTTTTTAGGTGGTCTCTGTTCGCTTGTTTGCTGCGGATCGAGATTTTTGGTTTTTATTCACACCAGCCCAAAAGGTCCGAATGAAAGGAGCAAACGAACTCTGGTTTGTTTTAAACGAACCAAACAAGGCAGGTGTAAAAACGACCCAATATGAGCTCCCCTAACCTGCTTAAGAACCCCACATGGCTAAACATGGCAAAATGTGGCTTCAGATACAATATTAGGGAACCACTAAGGCCCATATAAAAGCATCAAGAAGTACCATGTCACAGGATCTTTAAGACCAAAATGACGAGGCTCACTGCAGCGGTTACAGAGAGAGGGGCGGCGTTTGTTCAATGTAAAGTGAAGTTGATGGAGCCGAAAGCGCGCCCATCCTCGCGTCGCACAGCTAGTGGGTTAAATATACAGTTCAGTCTCTGAGTCCCTCCTTTGAATCCAAATGTAATAACAACAGTGTTTGCACTGCTTAAAAACAACAGGATAGATTTATTTGCATTTATAACAATTTTATTTCTGCATTTCCTGCTTCTATCCAGTCCATAAATGTCATGTTTCAAAATGGAGATTTGCAAATGTACAGCGGAAAGTTTAAAGAACACATGTATTTACATTTCTAACTGTTATTAGAATCCGTGTTTTCTAGGGCAGCGCATTAAATCGAAATCACTATTTGAATGGAAAGAGTTAATTTAAAAAAAAACGCAAAGACCGTAATTTTTCCTCCACAAACACACGACAAACATCCTGCCTCGTTCCGCATAAAAACATCTAACCCTGTAGTTTAGATTCATTAAAAAAAACATTCTGAAATTTGATTCTTGTATCAGATCAGTTCAGATTTCACTATTTTTGTCAGTTCTTCTGGATGTGTTTAAAGCGTCTGTCCGTAATACGCTATTTTCTGATGTTATAATGTCATTTCGTCATCAAAAACACACTGGAGTTGTGTTTTGCTTCATTCACACGTTAAACACATCTTAATACAGGAAGGTACAGGAATGGTAATACAGGAAGTGCTCCACTGTGTTTTTAAACCCCGTACACCTTCACTAGAATCATTTGGATCATTTTAGCCCTGGAATTGCCAATCTCTACTGAACTAAAGGTAAAAGGAGCTGTTCATTTGAAAACTACAACTTCATCAAAATTTGTACAACACAGATTGTTACTTATCCTCCTGAGTCCCGCCCATCCGTTTGTGTCCTTTGTAGTACACATTGAGTTAACCAGTCGATCTTTTAAGTGTTTTGAGATAGACTCTAGTTTGTGGCTGCACTATGATAAATAAACTAGGACTAAACCAGAACTGAACCAGGTCTCAACTAGGACTAAACCAAAACTAATCCAGGACTAAACTAGGACTAAATCAGAACCAAATCAGGAATAAACTGAGACAAAACAGGGCTAAACCAGGTCTAAGTCAGGTCTAAACCAGGTCTAACCAGGTCTTAACCAGGTCTAAACCAGGTCTAACCAGGTCTAAACCAGGTCTAACTAGGTCTAAACCAGGTCTAACCAGATCTAAACCAGGTCTAACCCAGGTCTAAAACAGGTCTAAACCAGATCTAAACCAGATCTAAACCAGATCTAAACCAGGTCTAAACTACATCTAAACCAGGTCTAAACCAGGTCTAAACCAGATCTAAACCAGGTCTAAACCAGATCTAAACCATGACAAAAAGAGGTCTACATCAGGTCTAAACCAGATCTAAACCAGATCTAAACTACATCTAAACCAGGTCTAAACCAGATCTAAACCAGATCTAAACCAGGTCTAAACTACATCTAAACCAGGTCTAAACCAGGTCTAAACCAGGTCTAAACCAGATCTAAACCATGACGAAAAGAGACCTAAATCAGGCCTAAACCAGGCCTAAACCAGATCTAAACCATGACAAAGAGACCTAAATCAGGCCTAAACCAGGCCTAAACCAGATCTAAACCAGGTCTAAACCAGGTGTAAACTACATCTAAACCAGGTCTAAACCAGATCTAAACCAGGTCTAAACCAGATCTAAACCATGACAAAAAGAGGTCTACATCAGGTCTAAACCAGATCTAAACCAGATCTAAACCAGGTCTAAACTACATCTAAACCAGGTCTAAACCAGATCTAAACCATGACAAAAAGAGGTCTAAATCAGGTCTAAACCAGATCTAAACCGGGTCTAAACTACATCTAAACCAGGTCTAAACCAGATCTAAACCATGACAAAAAGAGGTCTAAATCAGGTCTAAACCAGATCTAAACCAGGTCTAAACTACATCTAAACCAGGTCTAAACCAGATCTAAAGCATGACAAAAAGAGGTCTAAATCAGGTCTAAACCAGGCCTAAACCAGGTCTAAACTACATCTAAACCAGGTCTAAACCAGATCTAAACCAGATCTAAACCAGGTCTAAACCAGGTCTAAACTACATCTAAACCAGGTCTAAACCAGATCCAAACCAGGTCTAAACCAGATCTAAACCATGACAAAAATAGGTCTAAATCAGATCTAAACCAGATCTAAACCAGGTCTAAACCAGGTCTAAACCAGGTCTAAACCAGGTCTAAACCAGATCTAAACCATGACTAAAAGAGGTCTAAACCAGGTCTAAACCAGATCAATACATAAATAATAATATAATAATAAATAAATACAAATTGAAATACACTTTTTTCTTCGGGTCCCAGGAGGATATAATTTCCAAAAGCAGAAACGTAATCAAATTAATTATCATAAGCTTCGTGAAATTACTTTACATTGATTTAATTTAAGTTTGTTTCTTTTTGTGTTTAAAACTAAAAAATGTATAATATATACAAAAAATTGATTGTTTTAGTTTATTTTTGTTACTACGTTCTATCAGTGTTCATTCATAGTTCTGATGCCTTCCCTGAGAATCTGTAAATAATCATGGAAATAAACATGAATGAGAACTGTCAAAAAAACTTCATGACATCACAAAGAGCATTTTGAACATTAAAGATGTAGACAGACTAATAATAAAGGATTACTCAAACATGTGAATGAAACAAAACACAAATCCAGGTATGTTTTTGAGGAGGAAACAACATTATAACATGACATAACACTCACAAGTGTCGATTTTGCATCATTTTGCTTTAAAGTATTAAAAAAAACCTTGAATTATATTACGATATATTGTGCAGCCCTAGTCAATACAATCCCTAATGCGCTACGAGCAGATCAAGTCTTTCAAGTATTTATTTCTTCACAAAACATTTCAAACAGTCATAAACAATAAATAGAACAAGCCCAGTGTGCCAGAATAAAAAATAGAAAAAAAAAAAAAAGGCCTTAATGCCTTTTGTTTTCCTGCTGGATAAAACTTCAGAGCCACATTTTCACATCAGAGTCTCGAAAATAAAAGGTCCACGGAGGGAGAGAAACAGATAATAGAGGAGGTTTATTAACTACTAACACATTTATTTAGATCACCGTGTTACTTTTTATTGTTTTGGAAAATGCCGTATTCGCCCAAAACAAATAATCAACATGTTTTCTAAGTTTCAGTTTCCTTTTTGACACTGCACATCGCATCAGGTTTCATGTATTTGTATATTTATGGAGAATTACGTACCGTACTTTTTTGGATTATAAGCCGCTACATTTTTCTCACACTTCGGACCCTGCGGCTTATAGTCAGGTGCGGCTTATGTATGGATCAATTCTTTATCAAGACAGCAAATGTAGAAGTGACTTTATTGATCTCACACAGGAGAAATTCTTCTCTTCATTTAACCCATCCTGTTATTAGGAGCAGTGGGCAGCACATTACTGCGCCCGGGGACCATCTCCATGATCTTCTTGCTTCGGTTTGGTCAGGACCTCAGCTGGAGGATTTTACCTATGGTGCATGTTTTGGGTTGATGGGGGAAACCGGAGTGCCCGGAGGAAACCCACCCAGACACGGGGAGAACATGCAAACTCCACACAGAAAGGCTCGGGCGATCCAAATCTTACGAATGTAGTGCGTAACCCGAGCTCCACTTCTGGTAGGTGAAAATACCTACGGTAAATAAGTTCAGGTGAGTTCATGAATTAATGAAGCCTTGTTTTAGCCACTACACAGGTATCAACAGGTATCAACAGAAGAAGAAGAAGAAGAAGCAACTTTATTGATCTCACACTGGAGAAATTCTTCTCTGCATTTAACCCATCCTGTTATTAGGAGCAGTGGGCAGCACATTACTGCGCCCATCTCCATGATCTTCTTGCTTTGGCTTGGTCAGGACCTAAGATGGAGGATTTTTACCTATCATGCATGGTTTGGGTTGGAGTTGGAGTGCCTGGAGGAAACCCACCCAGACACAGGGAGAACATGCAAACTCCACACAGAAAGGCTCAGACGACCCGGGGATCAAACCCCGAACCTTCTTGCTGTGAAGCGTGAGTGCTAGCCACTCAGCCACCGTGCCGCCACAGTTCCGTGAGATCGAGTTCAGGAGTTTACCCTGAAAGTTAAACTGCGAACTGTATTTTTTTCTGACAGTGCGCTCAGCCCGGTTCTGCTCATGTTCTGGAGCTCAGGTAATTAGGTCCGGTAAGTTCACGGGGACTCGTAATAAAGCTTGTTTTTCTTCTCAAAACAAAACATTTGTCCGAAAGGTGATATATTTGCGTCCCAAACAGATGTCCACGAAAAATCCAGCAGCGTTCTTAGCATTCGCATATCTCGTCTCGATTCATATCACTGCGCTCACATTAGCTGCCTGTTGCCTGTTCACTCGTAAACTTCCCCTTACGGCGGACCGCATCCGCCGTTCACTTCCGCTAAAGGTTAACAGGCTAATAAGTAATAGGCACGCAGTGATACGAATCGAAACGAAAACGATTTCTGTGTAAATATCTCAAGTTCCAATGTGGACACCTGCGGCTTATATACTGTATGTACAAATCTTAATTTAAAATAAAAAATTTGGTCAGGTGCACTCTATAATACAAAAAGTACGGTAGAAGGATGGGTGATGTAGGCTTGTGGGCGGCGCTTTGGACAGAATTGTACTGGTAACTGTAAAAAGGGTTCCAATAGAGCATGGGAGAGATCGCTAAATTCCTCAAACATGCATAAATGACAGCTAAATACGTTTTCAGCCATGTTTTTGATGAGAGAACAATGTTATAACATGGTAGAAAGCTCCAAAAAGTTTGCATCATACTCCCTGTTTAGGAGATGGAGGGCAGGAGGAGGAAAAAAAAGAATGGAAGACGGGGCACAGTCGGAGGAGAGTGCAGAGACGTTTTGCTCTCAGAAGATGTGCTTGAGGTGCTTGACGCCGTACGCTCTGAAAAACACCAGCAGGATGAGAGTCCACAGGCCCAGGATGAAGCCGTCAGGGGGGTGCCAGTCCTTCTGCTTGGGCTTCTGCAAAACACACACAACAAAGAGAGAGAATGAAAAAGGGATACCGGGAGTTTAAAGTGGAACTAAGCACTCAACTTCTTTTTGCGGCTGAACCGTAAATTGTGTTTTGACATCACACAAGACAATTCACACATGGCCAAAAAAGCTGCAAGATATGTGTGAAAACTCAAGAAATAAAATACAAAATGGATTTAAGCTGTCAGGTGATTAAAAAAATAATGAAATTAATGACAGGATTTGTAATTAATTAATCTAATTAATCGCATTTTAATCTTGTGAGAGATTGAGATAGAGATTGAGACAGAGAGAGAGACTGAGATAGAGAGAGATTGAGAGAGAGATTGAGAGAGAGCAAGATTGAGAGAGATTGAGATAGAGAGAGATTGAGAGAGATTGAGAGAGAGCGAGATTGAGAGAGATTGAGAGAGGGAGAGAGAGATTGAGATAGAGAGACTGAGAGAGAGAGATTGAGATAGAGAGATTGAGAGATAGATTGAGAGAGGGAGAGAGAGATTGAGATAGAGATTGAGATAGATTGAGATAGAGAGAGAGAGATTGAGAGAGAGAGATTGAGATAGAGAGAGAGATTGAGATAGATAGAGATTGAGATAGAGAGAGATTGAGAGAGAGATTGAGAGAGAGATTGAGAGAGAGAGAGATTGAGATAGAGAGAGATTGAGAGATTGAGATAGAGAGAGATTGAGATAGAGAGAGATTGAGATAGAGAGAGATTGAGAGAGAGATTGAGAGAGAGAGATTGAGAGAGAGAGATTGAGATAGAGAGAGATTGAGATAGAGAGATTGAGAGAGAGAGATTGAGATAGAGAGGTTGAGAGAGAGAGAGATTGAGATAGAGAGATTGAGATAGAGAGAGATTGAGAGAGAGAGAGAGAGATTGAGATAGAGAGAGAGATTGAGATAGAGAGAGATTGAGAGATTGAGATAGATAGAGATTGAGATGGAGAGAGATTGAGAGAGAGAGATTGAGAGAGATTGAGAGAGAGAGAGAGAGAGAGAGATTGAGAGAGAGATTGAGAGAGAGAGATTGAGAGAGATTGAGATAGAGAGAGATTGAGAGATAGAGAGATAGAGATAGAGATTAAATAGAGAGAGATTGAGAGAGATAGATAGAGAGAGATTGAGAGTGAGAGATTGTGAGTGAGAGAAATTGAGAGACAGAGAGAGATTGAGATAGAGAGAGAGAGATAGGTAAAAGTTTATTGCTGACGGCAGTGGCCATAATGAAATATGATCGCACTCATCTCGAGACCAAGACCAGTGTCGAGTACTACGGCACTGCGATCTACCCTCACTACCTTGGCGATCGACGTGTTGGGCACCCCTGATTTAGAGGAACACACAGAAGAGACAGAAGTGCACATAGACATGACGGCAAGTTCACCACAATAGACCATTCTCTGAGTTTAAGAGGCTCCAAGAAGAAGAACATCTACCTGTGAGAGCATGTTTGAGTATTTTTCAACCAGTTTCAGAGTGTTCTTGAAGGTTGAGAAGGACCCACAGTTCCTGACGTGAGCAGGTCATGTTCATGTCAGGAATTTTACCTTCAGTTCAGTAGAGACTGGGCAGTTCCCGGGCTGAAATTATTCAAATGACAGAGCACTTCCTGTATTATCACATGACATCACAAGGTGGAACTGCAGGTCTGTTTTAGACGAGGAAATAACATTAGAACACAGATCAGAAAACGGCGTAATATGGACCCTTTAAAAAGCCGAAGCTCGAGTAGCATTAATGTCGTCTTAGCGTCTCTGAGCAGTTCTCTGTAGAGCGGCTGCATGTCTCGCCTGTGGGACACATGCTGCGCCTCATCCTCTTTGCCAAGTCGTGGCGTTCCTGACTGGGATCTCACTCGAGGATAATGGCAGCTTGTACCGTGAGGATAACACAAATCTCTTAAGTGCGTCGTCAATGTCTGTGTGTAGCTTTTGTGGTCTGCGTACAACTTAGGGGGAATCCGCAGAGGTTAAGTTCCATCTCGGAGAAGAATTCTGCACGAGAATTAGCATCTGAATGTGCTCCTTGAGAGATGCCTGTTAAATACTGCGGGCAGTACACGAAGTGAAGATGTGGCAGTGAATGGGACAAACTGAAGTAAGTGAATACATTTACCAAGAATACGTACTTAGAATACACTTTTTGAGTGACTGTATTCCAGTACAGATACTTTTTCAGTAATGCCTTTGACATAATGACTCTAAAGTACTAGAATTATCCCCCAAAAATGATTCAAAATAGGCCTGAGGAAACATATTTGTGTGTAAATTTTTTTTTGCACTAGTGGGAAAATAGTGGTTATTTTTGTTTATATAAGATTTACGGCGTTAAAGGTTAGATTGGCCTGATTTTAAGGACACTGGCAGCTCTCAAGGACAAACTCTGGTCTCTGAGAGCTGTGAAGGTTTTTTTTGCGGCCGTTTCCTCTGGCTCCATTTCATCTAGCTCCGGGTCCCCTGGTTCCAGATCCTCTGGGTTCGCTGGCTCTGGGTGCTCTGGCTCTGGTTCCTCTGGTTCCGGATCCTCTAGCTCCGGGTCCTCTGGCTCCGTTTTCTCTAGCTCCGGGTCCTCTGGCTCCGTTTTCTCTAGCTCCGGGTCCTTTGGCTCCGTTTTCTCTAGCTCCGGGTCCTCTGGCTCCGTTTTCTCTAGCTCCGGGTCCTCTGGCTCCGTTTTCTCTAGCTCCGGGTCCTTTGGCTCCGTTTTCTCTAGCTCCGGGTCCTTTGGCTCCGTTTTCTCTAGCTCCGGGTCCTTTGGCTCCGTTTTCTCTAGCTCCGGGTCCTCTGGCTCCGTTTTCTCTAGCTCCGGGTCCTCTGGCTCCAGTTCCTCTGGTTCCGGGTCCTCTGCCGACCCCACCAAAAGCCTCAGTGGTGATGTTTGGACACAGCGGGGTCAGCTTGGGCCCTACGTCTGTGAGCATGTCGGGCCATAGCAACCACTGCCATGACAACCATCACCAGGGACTACCCAGATTCTCCAGCGTACCACTTCAGAACTTTATCGCAACACAATCCTCGTGAATCAAACTACTGCACATAGCATGAAGTTTGTTGTTATTGTTTTGTATCATGCTTTAGTACATTATGAACAGGTAGGATCATACAGCCAACTGTGAGGAGGGTTTGAACAGCGCCCAGGAGAGATCGCGAAATGACTCATCGAAAACCTCTTGGGACATATTTTTGAACATTATAACACAGTAGAAAGCTCCAAAATGTCGATTTAGTTTAATGAAACATTTGTGCCTTGAGAATTAAGTCTTTGATTGCGCTTTGATAAGGTTAATTAGTTATTATGAAGTGTGTAATTTTAGTTTTAGACTGTAATTGACTGTAAAACATGCACCATAAATACACAAGTATAAAGTCTATTGAAAATTATGTTAATGCATTCACAGAGTTGGAAGCAGAGGAAAGAACTTTGGCATATCTGTCAGAGTTGGTCTTCATATTTTGGTGGTGGATCTAGTTTTATTTTACTTCAAAATAAACAAATTTGCACAAGCTGTCATCCCGCAAAAGCATTACGAATATCAGCATAATGTTTATAGTTTCTTTGACAAACATGCTGTATAAAAACAATTACAGTGGTTAGAAAATATCTGCAAACCTCTTCTGACCAAAACCAGTATTGAAACTAGAGCTGTATCATAAGAGCACATCGGCTACGTTCAGACTGCAACCTGAAGTGACCCAAATCTGATTTTTTCGCCCCTATCCGACCTGTATGTGATCTTTTAATGACTGAATCTCAACAACAGATACAATTTTTTTAAATGCGAACCAGGCCACTTGGATATGTGGTCCTAAAACCGATACATATCCGATCTTTTGACATGCGACTTCAGTCTAAACGGCCAGGTCGCGTTCATCTGACCTACACATCAGCAAAAGCAACAAACGTCACTATTCTGCGCTGAAGTAGGCGGAAACTGAAAAAAACTAGACTGTATTTTAGGACACAAAAGTTGAGCCGATAGAATTGCTGGATAGCTGCATTACTGAAGAGGAACCCACAAAACGCCAAGGCCAAAAACCTTGTCCTTCACCTTGTCAATCTCCTCCCTGAAACAAACGAAGTTGTACATGTTCTGCTTCTGGTACGACAGCAACTTCAAAATCTCCAGGCGCTCAATGCTAGTGTCCATGTTTAGGCGACTTCCGTAAACGTTGTGTCCTCCAAGGCGCATGCGGGACAATTTTGGGGCGTTTAAAGTTCACACTGGAGATCACATTTAATTGGAAATGTGAACAACCTTGCAAAAAAAAAAAATCGGATTTCACAAAAAATCTGAATTGAGCTTTAAGCCCTGCAGTCTGAACGTAGCCAAAGAGCACATAGACTAGTATACGCACATGGACCTAACTGGATTACGCAGATATAAGACCACATAGGAATATAAAAGAAAGTACTATGATTTAATGTTGAAAATCACATTCTACTGTCTAAAGAAGGTTTTGTATTATCTTTGCGGTATCAGAATCAGTATCAAGTCTATATCTCAGTATTGAAATAGTTTGAAATTTTGGTGACGGCTCTAGTAAACGGACTGATTCCCTGCAGCCTGTTTCGTATTGGTATGTTTTTCTGCTGGGGTTCAAAGATGGCCAACTCAGCAGAGGTATGACCTGGAAATCTGAAATGACAGAGGTGTTGAGCTGCTTGTTACAGTTTTGCCTGTGGGGTTTTAAGTTTGTTGCTGACACTGGACATTTACTCAAAAAAATAAAAAATAAAAAATAGAGTTTCTAGTAAAAAGCCATGTTCAAATGAGATTAAAAAAAAAAAAGTCTTCCCTTTTTAACTCCCTCTGCATTTGTGGCGACATTTACTCAAAGATGAGATTTTTCGCTTGCGTCTGCTCCATAGTTAAAATCTATAGCACCCGTGGATCACTATGTTACAATTTGGACATTTTAAATCACAATGTTGGTGGGTTTCAAATGACAAGCCCCCACAGAGGTGTTTTAAGTGTCACCTAAAGGCTCATGGCTTGCTCTCAGTCCCTCCCGGTGCTAAGTAACTCCCCCTTCAGAGCGCTATCGCAGCACAATTACTGCACATCGCATCAGGCTTGTGAAGTTACACTGTCATTTTTTGCACTACTTGGCCAGAGAGAAACGGAATTTCAATTCACTGTATGTCAAGCACATTATGGCAGAATTGACAATAAAGCTGCCTTTGAACTTTGAAAGTTATAGTGTATAGTTTTGTATCATGCGCTTGTAAATTTATGAAAAAATATCGTGTGGGAGCATGGGTGACGTAGACTTGTGAGCTGAGCATTGGGTAAAAGTCATACTACTAAAAAGTCATGTTTAAATGAGATAAATAAGTTCTTTTTTTCCTCCGTCTACATTTGTGGTGACATTTTCTTAAAGGTCCCATGGCATGAAATTTTCACTTTCTGAGGTTTTTGAACGTTAATGTGAGCTCCCCTACCTTGTTTAGCCCCCCCCCCCCCCATGGCTAAAAGTTGCGAAATGTCTAAACTGAGCATTTGCGGTCCTTTTCTGCGTTACACAAAACCAGTGTTGAAACGGGCGAGTTCGGACAAGGCACCTTATTGACGTCAGATCGGCAAATGCAGCTCCAGCCCCTCCCTCTGTCTCCGCTCAGCGTCCCTGTATATCCCGCCCATAGAGTTTGGACTGTGAATGCGCTACGCAATGCGAAATGCGTTTTTTTATTTGCCTGGAGGCACGTCCGAGTGTTTCTAGGCTCGCAAGTCCCTTACCCGACCCTCTGGACCTCTGAAATACCAGTGGTTTAATTTTATTTTCTGTGTAAATATGCTTTTTTTCATTGCAAAGTCTCTCATCTGTCTCTCACGGAAGTGAGCAGACAGCGGTGCAGAGCTGCGCTTCGAGCGGGGGAAACCCGCCCCCCCGCTCCTCAGCCAATCTCTCTGTCCTTCTCATTTGCAGTGAAGAAGCAACACTCAGAATAAAGCATTTTAGAGACATATCTAGCCTCATGAAGACTGTCAGAGTCATATCTCATGCAGTGAGTGTTGATTTTGAAGAAGGATTCATTTACAGTATTAGGGAACCATTAAGCAGCCATATAAAAGCATCAAGAAGTACCATGTCATGGGACCTTTAAGACATTGTGCTTGTGTGTCTGCTCTGTAGTTATAATCTATGACACCTGCAGATCATTAGAATTTGGACATTTTAAACATCATCCTCAGGAGGTGTTCTGGGCATGTCCCACCGGGGAGAAGACCCAGGACAGGCTGGAGGGACTGTGTCACCCGGCTGGCCTGGGAACGCCTTGGAGCCTTACCGAAGGAGCTGGAGGAAGTCTGGGACTTCTTAAACTGTTGCCCCAGCCCTGGATAGGTGGAAGAAAATGGAACAACAACAACAACTACTACTACTTCTACAACTACTACTACTTCTACAACTACTACAACTACAACCATGTACTATTATTGCATGTTATTAGTACTTCTGACTATCTTAGCGAGTCAACGGTTCTTCTGATCCTAAGCATTTCATTGCATTGTTGACCTTGTGTTGATTCTGCATATGACAAATAAACAATCTTGAATCTTGATGATACTACTACTACTACTACTACTACTACTACTACTACTACTACTACTACTACTACTACTACTACTACTACTACTACTACTACTACTACTACTACTACTACTACTACTACTACTACTACTACTACTACTACTACTACTACTACTACTACTACTACTACTACTACTACTACTACTACTACTACTACTACTACTACTACTACTACTACTACTACCGATGGCTGCAGATTACACAGATTTTAAGAAAAACTAATTGAATAAAGAAAACGTATTACTCTGGAGCATTCCAGGCAAAGTTTGAACATCTCTGTGGACTGAAAACTTATACAACTGGAGGAGGGCATAAACAGGCCCGTGTATTTGAATCACATAATCAAATATTATTAGATCGGCTGTCCGCAGAGTCCTTGAGCTTTGATTGATAAATAATTTAATAAGATGGCTGCGCCAGGAGAAATCTCACTTTGTAATTGCAAAAAATACACATCGCAGTACGCTTGTTGTTTGGCCTGATTGTTTTTCAAGAGAACGCCACCTACATCTGAGGAAAAAGCATTATTGTACACTACTCATAATAATTTGACTCTCTTGCTTGTCTTGAGCCTACATATACATTTCTGTTTTCAGCTATAATCTCATACTTTCATTTGTGTTTGTTATTTTTGTGGCTTTATTTTGTGTTTTATGTATTTGTGGCCAATAGCGTTGTCACAATACTAAAATTTCAAACTTGATTATGATACTAAGGAATACTCTGTACTCAATACCGATTCTGATACCATGATAATAATAAACACTTTTTCTTTAGACAATAGAATGTGTAGGTTCCATAGTGGTCCATGATCGTGTACTAGTCTATGACCTTTAAGTCTAACGCACACCAAAACGCGGCATTTGCCACGCGTCAAACCCACACATCAACACACACTGAGCGCTGCACACCATGGCGCTTTAAAAGGCTTTTAACACAACTCTTGCTGTGTTATAAACCAGCGTTTTATCTGCAGTTTATTTATAAAAGACAGCCCGAGTCTCTGAGTGATTTTACCGAAAGGCGAGTTTCCTCCCCCAAACAGAGAAGTGGGAAAGGAGCTGAGGTTTTGAGTTGAACACAGAAGAGAGTTGAACTGCGTCTGCTGCAGCTCTGAGCCTCTCCTCACACTTAGCAGCTCCTTTTGTGGGTCACAGAGCAGAGACACGTCTGTACTCACCGTTTTCAGATGCAGCGCTGCGTCCCGATTCAACAAACCCGAATTGTGGTGTGGGGTTGAGCACTGCTGCACACCTGAGCGCGCCCGGTGTGTTGGCTCATAGAAAATAATGGAAGCGGCAATTTTGCTGCCCATCAAAGCGTCCCGGTGTGTGTTGGCCTTTATACTTGTTCTGATACAGCTCAAAATCATTTTAAAGCTATTCAGGAAAGTTTCATTTCTGGCCTGTGAATGCGAGTTTGTTAGTAATGATACTAGATACTCATTTTAGTAGTTTTAGTATTGATTAGTGTCTTATTTTCAATAAACCATGGAAATACCTCATATTTTAGTGACTGAACTGTTAATACAGCAATATACATCTCTGGAAAAAAATAAGAGACCACTGCATTTTTTTCTGAAATCAGCATCTCTACATGTATTACAACCATTCCATTCCAGCGTCTGTTGAATTCCAACACAAACACAAAGCTGAGCTACTTCAGTTCTTGCACCAGGAGTGGAATAAAGTCACCCAAGAACAATGTGAAAGACAGACTAAACCCGGTCTGAACCAGGACTAAACCAGGTTAAAAAGGGGACTAAACCAGGACTAAACTAGGATTAAACCAGAACCAGGACTAAACCAGGTTAAAACATGGACTAAACCAGTGTTTCCCAACCTTTTTTGTCTTGTGTACCCCCTGAGCCTTTTTGTCATACCTCGAGTACCCCCTCACTCATACGTGTTAATAATTCTCCAAAAGTAGAACGTGACACAACGGATTATTAAATGAAAATCATTTTATTTCATCTCCTTAATTTGAAAATTAAATTCTCAGACATTTTCTCTCTTTTCTTTAACTCAAATTTACTCAAATTAGAATTAAAAAATAAATAAAAAATCTCCCCCTGCGCCTGGCAGCGACACTGCCGAGTACCCCCTGCAATGTGCTCGCGTACCCCTAGGGGTACTTGTACCCTTGGTTGGACTAAACCAGGACTAAACTAGGATTAAAACCCGGTCTGAACCAAGACTAAACCAGGTCTAAACTAGGACTAAACCAGGTCTGAACCAAGAATAAACCAGGTTAAAACAGGGACTAAACCAGGACTAAACTAGGACTAAACCCGGTCTGAACCAAGACTAAACCAGGTCTAAACTAGGACCCAAGAACAATGTGAAAGACTTGTGGAGAGCATGCCAAGACGCATGAAAGCTGTGATTAAAAATAAGGGTTATTGCACCAAATATTGATTTCTGAACTCTTCTTAAGTGTAAACATTAGTATTATGTTGTTTTAAAATGAATTTGATCTCGTTTCTTTGCATTGTTTGAGGTCTGAAAACATGTATCTTTTTTGTTATTTTGACCATTTGTCATTTTCTGCAAATAAATGCTCTAAACGATTATATTTTTATTTGGAATTTGGGGGAAATGTTGTCAGTAGTTTATAGACTCAAACAAAAATGTTCCTTTTGCCCAAACACATACCTATAAGTAGTAAAATCAGAAAAACTTCATGAAATCTGAAGTGACAAATACAAAAATCACATTTCAGAACATGTTTGTAGATCTAAACTACAGGGTTAGCAGTTTTATGCAGAATAACACAGGTAATGATGGTCCTTAAATCAAATTGCAGCCTTTGCCTCCATTCACAGTAGCAATTTTATTCCTATTACTATTATTTTGTGTTGAAAATCACATTCATCACAATGGTATGGGTTTTGAGCTTTTTCCTTAATATCAGAAAAGAATTTGAAGTATTTTTGTGACAATTTTACATGCCACTTGAATATGTCACCGTCTCACTTCAAAACAGGTCATGGTAAAAACCTGCATTGTTCAAGAAAAACTGCCTCGAACATTATATAAGAATCACATGATAGTGCTTCAATTCTCCCATGGACTGAAATTCTCCAACAGCTCTGCTCCCACTGTGAAAGATGCAAGACTTCATACTCAATAGAAGTGTCTTCATCTTATAGTCGTACACTTGTGTTGCCATGACACGGAAATCTCCAACCATTTCAATACTAAGGGATAAACTCGATACTCAGTACTAAAAACACTAAAAAAATACTCCTTATTTAGACAATATAATGTGATTTTCAACATTAAATCGTAGCACTTTTTTTATATTCCCATGGCGTATACTAGTCTGTGTGCTCTTATACTTGTTCTGATAAAGCTCAAGATCGTTCTAAAGATATTTTGATACTAAGGAATGGACTCGATACTCAATACCGGTCCCACAACGATAATAATAATACTTATTGTCTTAGTTCAGACAATAGAATGTGATTTTCAACATTATGGGCATGTACTCGTCTGTGTGCTCTTATACTTGTTTTGATACAGCTCAAGATCATTCTAAAACTATTCAGCAAAAGGTTCAGTTCTGTCCTGCGAGTGTGACTTTTTTATTTTCGATACTTGTTTTAGTATCGCTTAGTGTCCGATTTTTGACAATACTATAACTATACTTACTACTACTATACTACTATAACATTATACTCCATAGGGCTGTACAACAACTCAACCTTATGTCAGGTACTGCATTATAATTTGGACATTTTAAACAACAATATTCATCTAAAACGACTTGTACCAGTGGAGTTGAAAATGGGAGTTTGATCAGAGCATTGGCGTGTTGAATACAGGAGAATAACTATCCTCAAACCTAAATCAAAACATACAAAGAAAACAACAGGGCAGCATATCAGGTCCAGAGGTGTGAAAACACCCATTATTGCCCTGAATGGTTTTGCTAACAAGACGCCACACTCCACTCCCACTGCATATTGAATAGGCTTACCTAACTAACAGAAACTGAAAACAAGTAGGTGTGGTAGTTTCAGAGTAATTTCATTGTAGTTGGCTCCTCCCTGCAGCCAGTTATAAGCAGTGTCCACCAACGTCTGACCAGAATTGAAGAAGCAGCTTGGATGAGCTGCGAAACGCTGACAAATTGAATTTCTCCTTTTGCCACAGGAGAACAAAGATGACTCAAACATGCATAAACCACTTTAAATACAACTCCAGAGGGTAAATGAGAAGGAAACGACTACAACCGGTCAAAAGCTCTGAAAGATTTTGCAGAAGCGGTCGACTTTAAAGGTGCATTGTGTAACTTCTCTGGTGGAGGGTCCGTCAAATGCTTTTCTCCGTGGAGATGTTGTCGCTTTGTCTGGAATGTTTCACAGTTTAAATTAAATTAAGCCTTTCGATTTTCATGGAAACCAAACCAGACCAAGTTACAGGTCAGATCTGTGGAGAGGGAAACCCCACTCACAGTCAGAAAGCCTGTTTTTCTGGCTATTTTTGAGCTTTAAATCCACCTGTAATTTAAAGATCCCATGACATGGTACTTCTTGATGCTTTTATATGGCTCTTTAATGGTTCCCTAATACTGTAAATGAATCCTTCTTCAAAATCAACACTCAGTGCATGAGAAACAAAGATAAGCTGAGAAAGAGTCATTTTCCTCACTCAGAACACTCTATAATGGGCGTTGTTGCTTGAATGCAAATGAGGAGGAAAAAGCTGGCCAATTGTAGAAGGTGGGGGCGTGGCTAAACGCTCCGCTGTCTCTCTGTGCGCTCTCTGATCCATTTCCTTGTTTTTGCACGGGGGGAGAGAGTTGGAGTGTTCCATTGAAAAATAAACACATTTCCACATAAAATAAAATTAAACCACTGCTGTTCAAAGGTCCAGAGGCTCAGATAAAGGACTTCCGAGCCTAGAAACACTCGGACGTGCCTCCAGGCAAATAAAAAAACGCATTTCGCATTGCCTAGCGCATTCACAGTCCAAACTCTCTGGGCGGGATATACAGGGACGCTGAGCGGAGACAGAGGGAGGGGTTGGAACTGCATTTGCCGATCTGACGTCAAAAAGGTGCCTTGTCCGAACTCGCCCGTTTCAACACTGGTTTTGTGTAACGCAGAAAAGGACCGCAAATGCTCAGTTTAGACATTTCGCAACTTTTAGCCATGGGGGGGGGGGGGGGGGGGGGGGCTAAACAGGGGAGGGGAGCTCACATTAACGTTCAAAAACCTCAGAAAGTGAAAATTTCATGCCATGGGACCTTTAATAAATGTAAGGTAGAGCTGTTTAAAGTCATACTGTGGAACATTTCAGGCAGAGCAATGACATATCGGAGGAAAGGAAAACAAGCAGGTGAGGGACACTCCACCGGAAACAGATACACAATGCACCTTTAAAGCCTAGAAATATACACTGTTTAGTTTGTTTTTTAAATTATACATGTTCATTTGCAAGATGAAACCAGTCTCTTGCTATTTTTAGTACCATTTATTACTTTTGCTCTTTGTTATTCTATTATTATTGTAATGTGTGAGCAGCTGCAGCATCCAAGTCATTTCTGTGTCCGTCGGTGAAGTCTGACTACATCTACATACACGACTTTTCTTTACAAAGTAGTTTCAAGGTGACGTGTTCAAAATGGTATCGTGCGGTTTGGTAGTTGGCATTCCGCTGAACAGAGAGCTGCTAATCCACGAGAACTAACATTGATGGGAGATGGGCTTTGACAGAGGTCTGGAAGGTTAATGCTATTGATTTATTGTCATTGGGAAAAATGCCGGAGTGAATAATTGCCTTTCCCATACGGGCCTGATCACAGCGCAGTGTCTTGGGGGTCAACTCTTTCAATTATTAACACTCGAACTTATGCAGAAGTTGGAAATAGCAGAAAAAAGTCGCGAGCCGGGTTGAAAAAGTTTACTACGAGCTTCAACGAGGAACAAGGAAGTGAGGTTACTTTGTTATTGATTATATTACGATCTCAGAGTCACTAAATACCTTCAAAAAACTGCTCAAAACACACACATCCTCACACATGACTGCTCCTTTGTCTGTCCTGTCCTTGTTTTAATGTTACTTTATCGTGAAAAGCGCTATATAAAAACTGATTCTAATTATAAAGCTATTTATGGTCCATTAATCGGGTGTGTATTTGCATGCTAGTTGTTGATGAGGAGTTGTGAAAAGCTCTTAAACTCATTGCGGTGAATAATTATGATGCTCAGAAGGTGTAAGGTACTCGCCGTTTGGTCGCAGACAGAGGAGTAAGTAAATCCGCATCTCAACTTTAGACAGGGCGGAAAGGAAGCCACAGAAGAACGTTTACATTTTATCTAGACAGTGCCCCTGTGTCTGCAGAGGGCGGCTTTCTGTGGTGTACGCAATATGAGCCATTTACACACCGGCCCCAACAAATCCATAACACCGACTCTGTTTGTGATGATCTTTACGGCGACGTCAGCTCCCATTGGGCACCACATCTTTCTAAAGTGGTAGTCGGCAGACCGTTTCTTTAATTAAATTGTTTTAGATGACTATTGCGATTTAAAATGTGTAAATAATAACAATGATCCACAGGTGTAGGACATTTGAACTATATAGCACGGTCAGACACAATATACAGCTCTGGAACAAAAATTAAGAGACCTCTGCATTTTTTTTTTCCTGAAATCAGCATCTCTACATGTATTACAGCCATTCCATTCCAGCATCTGTTGAATTCCAACACAAACACAAAGCTGAGCTACTTCAGTTCTTGCACCAGGAGTGGAATAAAGTCACCCAAGAACAATGTGAAAGACTTGTGGAGAGCATGCCAAGACGCATGAAAGCTGTGATTAAAAATAAGGGTTATTGCACCAAATATTGAATTCTGAACTCTTCTTAAGTGTAAACATTAGTATTATGTTGTTTTAAAATGAATTTGATCTTGTTTCTTTGCATTGTTTGAGGTCTGAAAACATGTATCTTTTTTTGTGATTTTGACCATTTGTCATTTTCTGCAAATAAATGCTCTAAACGATAATATTTTTATTTGGAATTTGGGGGAAATGTTGTCAGTAGTTTATAGACTCAAACAAAAATGTTCCTTTTGCCCAAACACATATCTATAAGTAGTAAAATCTGATTTTTTTAAATATTTTTTTTTTCCAGAGCTGAGTTGAAGTTTCAATTTTTTGTGTCTATCCTTTGGAAACACCAGATTTTGCAGATTATTTTATTTTGTTTGTCCTTTTTAAATCAGATGTTATGTTCCGACTGTTACTCTTTGAATTACTTGAATAGTACTTTTCCCAAATAAATTTCTTGGACCACCACTTTTACCGGAGTAATATTTTGTAGTAACAGAGCTACTCTACCCACCTCTGGCTAACAGCTTGTTTTATCTGTAGTATTATCTGACCTTCACCGGACACAGCCCTTCAGCAGCAAGGACACTTACAAAGGAGTTGCCTGTAGATCCTTTAAATAGGTTTTGTGTTGTGTTTTCACTTCAGTGGGAGAATCAATTAACAGCAGCTTCAGTGATTGATGAGGCCTCATTAAATCTATAGTACCGACTGTAATGGTGGCATAGAGGAGGTCTGAAAACGCCCGGCTCTGCGTTTGACTACAAGGACAACTGCAAAGCTACTCTCCATCAGTCATTATTTGTGACATACTTCCACTGTATGTCTATTATTGATCATTAAACATTCAACATAGAGGAGTAAAAGTGATATAAATTTAAAGGGCCTATATTACGCTATTTTCCTGTTCTATGTTATAATGTTTCCTCATCACAGTTGTGTTTTCTTTCATTCACACATGTTTAACACACAAATCCTGCATATTCAGGATGAGTTCTCTCAAAACACTCTACCTTGCGATGTCCTGTGCTGATACAGGAAGTGCTCTATTGTGTTTTTAAACTCCATACACCTTCAACTAGAATCATTGGATAATTTCAGTCCTGGATTTGCCCATCTCTTTTGAACTAAGGGCACAACGTAGCTGTTAAAACTACCTCTAAATGACATCACAAGGTGGAACAGAGCATTTTAAGCTTTGGAGATGGAGACAGACTAATAATAAAAACGTGTGAATGAAACAAAACACAGTTCCAGGTATGTTTTTGATGAGGTAACAACATAACATGACTTAAAGCTCACAAGAGTCTATTTTCTGTAATATAGAGTCTTTGACATGGAAGTAAATGCATTCAGAATTGATAGATTGCTAGTTTACGCCCCATTTTAGCTCATTTTAGTTTGTTAAACGATGTAACTTAATCCAACTTTTTCCCTTTTTGATACTATGGCTTTAAGTATCCCTATTAAGTATAACAGATATCAATAGACTAAAAACAGCATTTAGTTCTTTCAAAGAAAAATAATGTAAGTCACAATGCACACATTAGCTAAGATCATCTGAAAATGCAAGAGAAAATACAAATTGGATTTAAAATACACATTTTCAGGAGCCTCAATACGAGCATTCATGGTACTATTTATGCGTTAATGTTAGCTTGCTTGTGACTAATTTTATGTGTGAGAAACTTGTTTAAAAACACAAATCGGATCACTTCTTGTAGTTCTTTATCATCAAATTGGGTAAAAAAAAAAAAAAAAAAAAAAAGCTCAGAGTAAAGTCTTACACGAGTAACAGTGCTTCAGACAGAGCAGAGCCTACAGATAGCTTCTCATGACTGAACAGTTGGAATTTAATCTCAGTTTTCAAAAGAACCAAATCTTTTTCCTTCTGATTTATAGGCATTTTTCCATTGATTAATGTTGAAACTAACACAAGAATCACCACCTGAGCGGAGCAGGCAACACAAGTGAAACCTACAGTTAGTTTTTTCTTATTATTATTTTTGTAGTTCAACGTTTTATTCAGATTCTGGATCATTTCAAAGGGTAAATGCGCTCCTACTGTTAGTTTGAACCATTTTAAACAGATGTGAGCCTTGGCCATGTCTCTCTGTGCTTAGTCTGTTGTTAAAACTCTTTTGACTTTGGCTTCTTACATATAAATAAATAGTGAACAAGCCAGTCTTTTGAACGGCTCTTTGAAGTGAACAGATCCAAAAGACTCCAGATGGTCAAATCGTAAATGCTCACATTTTTATAAGGCTGGGACGAGACACAATTTTCACAAGACGGGACAAACCACAAGATTGGGTCCACGAGAACGAGACAAGACAAAATTTTGACACAATTTGTGATAAATAACAATAATAACGTAGTGTAATCCATGGTAATTTCACAATTTTGGCTTCTCTCTTTATTTTTTTTGTCATACTTTTGTGGTCATTGTATACTGCTTCTTGGAACTACAGCTTCTTAAATTGTGCCAGCTTTTAAATCTTTTTCTGTCCAAGCCAAAGGTAAATTCAGGAGGGAAAAAAATCTCACGAGATAATTTTTGTTTTTCAATTTTGTCTCGCGAGATCTTGCCCATCCTTACATTTTTATATAAAGCTTTTCCACCTTCAAGTGCTTTACATCAAGGGACCACTCACCCATTCACACACATTACCCACCGCCCACACACACAACCATTTAGTCCTTGGTTTAGTCCTGGTTCAGTCCTGTATACACACGTACACACTCTCTGGATGTTTTCTGTATATCATGCTAATGTTGACCTAAGCCCCCTGCTTTCAGCTAAATATCTCCCTTTGATGCAGAAATAATATGACCACACGAAAGCTGAAGTACTTAAACATGTCCTAAACTCTGTAGTGTCAAAGTTTAGAGGCACTTTACTCACCCCATAAGAAAGAGAAATGTGTTCCTGCAAACATCATTAGAGACATCGCTGTCCGATTATTTGTATCCATGTTTTTTGGCATCTTAAGTATCCGATCGCATTCCGTAAATGAGCTCCGGAGAAACGGACGTGTCCTTAACATGTCCCGAGGAGAGTTTTCCTTCCCTAGCATTGTAGCATTTACAGTCAAAGTTACGGATTTTCACTGTCCTTATGCTCTTCAAATGCAGTGTAAATATTCACGAGCTGCTCACAGCTGATAGGCGAACAGGCGAAAACAAAAGAGTGCTAATCGTCGTGTGAATGGCCAGAAGCGCTGTTATGTTAATTTACACACGCCCTGTTTCTTTCTGAAAAAATAGCAAATTTCAAAGGCAATGTATGTTTTTAAAGCAACCAGTGCTGTTATCTGAAACATGGAGTGGCTTCTTCATGATCTCAACTAGCACATTCTGCAAAAAAACAAAAATCACAAATCTAACGCAATTTTCTCGTATTCGCCCGGCCCGACATGTGACTGGTTTAAGCGTGACGGGTCACATATTTATACACCACAAAGAGATGGGTTAATGTCTTGCCCAAGGACACAATGACTGCAGACTGTGGGGAGCTGGAATCGCATCGCCAACCTGTGGGTCAGTGGATCTTCTGCCTGAAGTCCCATCACTATTCATTTCAGCTGGAAACAATCACATCTCTGGGGTTGATAATGGCACCACTTTCTGAATCCATGGTGAAAATGCCCTACAAAAGTCCACACATAAGGAATGGGACAAGATATAATTTCCTCAAGACGAGAAGAAACACGAGAGTGGGTCTACAACAACGAGACAAGATGAGATTTTGACATTTTTTTGGCTATAATAAATACACTGTGCATTTCATCTCCCAGTTTTAGCCTCATAATTTTTTATTTAATTTATTTCATATTTCTGCTGTTACTGTAGCTCTGCTTTTTGGGACAACACATTCTCAAAAAATCTAACTCGCCAGTATTCTGTTTTCATTCCAACCGTAATCATTTTTATCTTTGGTACAAGATCTTGTCCCATCCCTTGTATACATTACTTTAACCTGATAATAACTGATGTGGACGCTTGTGTCAAAATTACACACTACCAAAGGCTATCTGATATAAAGTCCTGAAAAGTGTAATTTGTTTGAAGAGAAAAGGAGCATTTTAAAAGAAGCTCGCGGAGAAAGCAATATATCTTCACTGTTTCTGATTCTCACTCCATAGAGCCATATGGTGTAGCTGCAGGCTGGAAACAAGAACAAACAATAATTTGACGCCAGGGACCAGGACTCTGCAAAGATGAAGAAAAAGTGGAATTCACAGGGGACTAAAAATAACAGGCTATTTTCAGAGCGTTCCAGATCTGAGCATATTGTGATTAGGAACTGGCAACCCACCAAAACAATCAGCAAGAAGACAGCCCCCGGCAAAGTCACCCGAGACGTACAATAGATCTGAGCTACAAATCTCCCCATTTTGTTTCACTGTACAATATGACCTCCACCAAGCCAAGATGGTAATGAAAAACAAATGGCGATAATATTTTTCCATTACCGTCATGGTGATTATGTGAAACTGACGTCAGATCTGCGGAAAGGCAAGCCAACTCAAAGTACCTCTAATTGAATAAATGCAAGAAGCAGACTGAGGAATATTTCAGAAAAAGTGATACCATCTCTTCGGAGACAAGTAGATGTTGGATCCTCCACAAGAAAAGTTACACAGTGCACCTTTACAGGCCTGTGACCAATTGTTTGAGGAAAAATGGTCTTGACATAGTACAGAAATATTGTAAAAGCAGCTCAAGATCAAAATGAGTCTGCTTTGTACAGTCTAGATATAAAGCTTTTATTGTCAGATAGTTAGGAAATGTGCATTAGCATGGTAGTTGTTAGCTTTACTGTCACGGCAAAACTGAAAAGTGCTCATAAACTCATCGATGTGAATAATTAGGGTGTTCAGAATGCAGAATATAAGTGAGGAAGAACTTTGTACACTGCAAACTACCAACCACTGCACCACATGGGCAATGGCAGTGTCCCTAGTGACCATCAGAAAGAGTCAAAGAGTAGGCAGTTATAAAAGTTACAAAGAGTTTTAAACACGCTTTTGGTCTGTATTTCACATTTTCTAACTTAAAATAATGTTTATATTTGAAAAATATACTTTTCAAACTATGCCTCCATTTCCAGCGAGGCTCAGCAATCCTCCCTCTTCTGTCCTCAACGAGAATGAACAATGACAAAATAAATTAAGTTCTTATGCCTATAAATTTGAAAGCAGATCGTGATGGTTTATTCATTGCAAACTGCACAAGAGAAGCCTGGATTTTTACCTGTGATGTAACGATCCAGGGTAAATTGAACCATTTTTGAGGGCTTGGAGAAGACAGTTTTTGTGAAAAGGATTTTATTAAACAGGATTTATTTGTATTGTATTGTATAGACGACAATATACTCGATATTCCCATTTCTGGAAGAGTGAGGGATTACACAGATTTAAGGCCACATGGGAATATAAAGAAAAGTACTATGATTTAATGTGGAAAATTGGATTCTATTATCTAAATAAACCCGTACAATACCGCATTCAGTACAAGGTCCTCCTCATGACCGACAAGTCCCTTCATACCCTAACCCCTCCCAGGTTCTCAAGCCATACTACGAAATAGAGTTGATACCACAATGATGTTAATAAAACACTCTTTATTTAGATACTAGAATCCAATTTTCCACATTAAATCATGCATGCAATGTCCTGTGGCAGACCTTGGGGGACCAAGCCTTCGCTGCCGCCGCCGCCCCCTCCCGCTGGAACTCACTCCCACAATCCATCAGAAACTCAGACTCCCTGCAGCACTTCTCCCTGCTAAAAACCCACCTGTTCAATCTGGCATTCCCCCATGATTCCCCCTGTTTTTTAAAGTGTTGCTTCCTATTTGTTTGTAAAGCGTCTTTGAGTGTCCCAAAAAGCACTATACAAGTCCGATGTATTATTAGTAGTAGTATTAGGAGTAGTATTAATTTTAGCTTTGTGACAGCACTAATATACACTCAATATTCTAGTTTTTTCACACCTCCAAAGCAACAACTGCAATAAATTTTTCGGTTTTCTCCACATCTCACGCTCACCTTTATCACAGCACCTATAGTGATGGGGTGACGTCTTGGTGAGCTCAGCCTGTTCCTGTTTTGAGACACCTGCCAATATGGACAGGGCATTCATCCCCTGCTCCTGTCTCGGTGTGGACATCCTGTAGACAGCACAAAGCTCCACGCTCCTTCTGTCACTCAACCTGACATCTCTCCATTCTCTGCTCTAGCGCTAAACAAATCCTCTCTGCTTACAATGCAAACTGCACATCTGCTTTCTAGTCATACCTTGCAGTGGATGTCATCAATATTCTCTGGGGTGTGATGCCAACTGGGGCTGGGCAGCAGGGACGTGCACAGGGGGGTTGCTCAGGTTGCCTGGGCAACTGCCCCTGTGTCCTCCTGGACTGACGTTGCCCTTCCGAGTAAAAAATAAATAAATACTTAAAAATAAATAATAATAATAATAAATTGTTCAATCGATACAGAATTTCATGTAGGCCTAGATATGAAAATGAAAACAAAAAATCACCACTCAAAACATTTTTCCTAAAATAAAAGCAGCCTCATTCACTCGAGAGCTGAACGACTTTGCGAGCAGCGGTCACCGGAGCTCTGTGAGCCCGTCCGGAGACCCTGCCTCCCCGCTCCATCAGACTATGACCTCAGATCAGACGAGACTACCCGCTGAATTTAAGCATATTACTAAGTGGAGGAAAAGAAACTAACCAGGATTCCCTCAGTAGCTGCAAGCGAAGAGGGAAGAGCCCAGCGCTAAATCCCCGTCCGACGGGCGGGAGCGGGAAATGTGGCGTACGGAAGTCCGCTTTCCCCATATCGATCGGGGGCCTGAATCCTTGTGATAGAGGCTCAGCCCGTGGACGGTGTGAGGCTGGTAACAGCCCCTGTTGCACCGGGGTCCTTCTCAGAGTCGGGTTCTTTGGGAATGCAGCCCAAAGCGGATGGTAAACTCCGTCTAAGGCTAAATATCGACACGAGACCGATAGTCGACAAATTCCATAAGGGAAAGTTGAAAAGAACTTTGAAGAGAGAGTTCAAGAGGACGTGAAATCGTTTAGACTAGAGGTAAAGTGGTGGGGTCCACGCGGTCCGCCCAGGGGATTCGGTGGGCAAGGGACAGCTGCCCGTTGCGGGAGGATCCCCTCGCGAGACCTCTCCCTGGGTGTCGCCGGCCCCCGCCGAGCGCACTTCCTCCGCGGCGGTGCGCCACGACCAACTCTGGGTTGGCCAGGAAAGGCTCAAGGCATATTACTGTGACATGTCTTGGTGAGCTCAGCCTGTTCCTGTTTTGAGACACCTGCCAATATGGACAGGGCATTCATCCCCTGCTCCTGTCTCGGTGTGGACATCCTGTAGACAGCACACAGCTCCGACTGCCGGGAGGCACTGTAAAGCACGCCCCGACTGCGTGCTTTACAGTGCCTCCCGCCCGGACTTCGCATCTTCACCGCTTCCCGGGGCCGTGGGATCAGTGCCCACTGCTAATACACATGACTGGCACCTGACCCGAGCCTGCATGTGGAAAGAGATTGTCGCGGTTGTCGTAAAAGGTAAGATTGAGATGTATAACAAATGACTAAGCTACATGTCTGCAGTTTCTAACATTTCGTTTTAGCAAGCAGAATGAATGATGGAAGTAATGCATCACATGAATTTGTTCATTCAAAATGGTTAAATGACTAAATCTTATAATTATTTTGGGTAACGTGTGTTATGTTAAATGATGCCCACGGAAAAGAGGCGGTTGCAGGAGAGAGAGAAAACCCTCAGGGATGCAGCAAAGCGGAGCACATCACTGCAGGGGTGGCTAAGAAAAAGCCAACCAGCAGGTGAGACGGAAATGTTGCATTGTGATAAAAATGTGTGTGGGCTAATTGATTAATTAATCAGACTCATATTTTAGCCTACTACTGTCAATTTTTCATAATTACATTACATTTAAGACGAGGAGCAGCCACAAGCCTCCTCCAGACACAGATTTTTTTTTTCCCCACGAGGGGGGGTTGGGTTGCCCTTTCTTCAGGTCAGAGCAACTGCCCCTCAAAATTCCTGTCCATGTCCCTGCTGGGCAGTATACTGCTTCAGCAGTATACAGGTGTTTTTTTTTTTTTTTTGAGAGGGATTTTTTCATATATCCCAATACCGGTGAGTGTGTGCTTACAAAACGTCGGGAACACAGAGCGGTGGAACGTGGCGCCGCGGGACATTGTTTGAGAGGGAGATTGTTTTGCAGTGGCGTGAGCGGTGGAAGCTCAGTGTGTGTTGAGCGGTGAATAACATGGATGGAGAAAATGTTACAGACACAGAGGAACTTATACCGAAAAGAGGAGCTGTGTCAGTTGTGTGGAAGTACTTCGGATTTAAAAAATCTGGCGCTGATCAAACAACCGTATTCTGTAAATGTTGTTGGGCTAAAGTTGTAGCCGCAGGAGGCGACACGAGCGATCTGCATCACCACCTCTGTCACAAACATGTCCTGGAATATGAAGAATGCACAAAACTAAGATCTGCATCCTCTTCCACGTCTGCAGGGAACGTTCAAGTTGGCGCCGCAACACAAACGCCACTCAGACGTCACTCAAAGACGCGTTTGCTAAGGGGACTGCCTACGACAAGAAAATGGAACGATATTACCAACGCTGTTACTGTCCACTTCGCCAAAGACATGGCACCACATAGCCCTGTTGAGAAAGGTGTTTCAAGGAGATGATTAAAGCTCTGGACCCAGATATATTTTACCAAGTTGACTTTACTGCGGTAATTATTCTCTAAATTATTAGGAAATGGGGTTAACACCGAGTCATGCATAAAAAAAAAAATACTGTCAAATACCGTGATACCGATATACAGTAATTTTGAAAAATCCGTGATAATAATTTTTGGTCATACAAGCTCTAATGCTAACTGTAGGCTCTGCTCTGTCTGAAGCTCTGTTACTCAAGTTAAATCTTTAAACTGAGCTTTATTTTAACACAATTTGACCATGAAGAACTGACTACAGCGGGTGAGCTTATTTGTGCTCTTAAACAAGTTTCACACATAAAATTTGACTTAGACAAACTTTATTGATCCACAAGGGAAATTATTTAATTAAATTACAGGGACAAGGACCATGACCGCTCCTGAAAATGTGTTGCTTAAATCCATTTTGTATTTTTTTCAGATGCTTTTAAAACTTTTTTCTGCAGTGTGAGGAAATGTATGCATTGTGTCACCATGGTAACTGATGAACATTCAGCCACAGATACAAATAGAGCCCCCCCCAGTGTGATGTCATTGCGAAGTATCAACCAGCTAAATAGGGGACAGAAGGGGAAGTGGTATAAACAACAACAGCTGATGCTTCTGTGTGGTAAAGAACAAGATGTGAACTATAATGTCGAGGGCTCCTGGAGAGTTTTACCAAATCATACTTTACAGTGACACGCTGGGGGGTCCTGAATGTCTTTGGCAGAATATTCAGCAGTTTCCATGGTGACACAATTCACAAAAGAGTCTGAAAACTCAAGAAAAAAAAAATGATTTAAACACATTTTCAGGAGATCAATACGAGTGTTCATGTTATGAACAGTAACAGAGACTCCATCACTGGCCACTTTCAAGTCATATTTGAAACAGTGGCTAAAGGAAAACCAGATTTGTGGACACTTTTAATGTTTTAATGTTTAACTGCTGCTATTGTCATTGTTTTTGTTGTTTTTGCTGTGGTGTGACCCGCCCAGGGACTACAGATGGAAATTAGCATTCTTGCTATAATCTGGCGTATTTACACTGTAATGTTGTAGATGTTCATTAATGTGCACTGTCCCTATTAAATAAAGAATAAATAAAAATAAAATGGTCTTGTTTAGTTTTTAAGTTATTTGATTTTCAACAAGCACAGTGAGTGACTAACTGAAAAACTCTTGGCTAATGCTAATTACCTTGTCATGTTATTAGAGGGACTTGCTTAGCAGCACAAATCAACACAACTTATCCCCCACTGAAGACATATGATGCATCTAAAACTCTGGATCCACCTGCTCTTCTCCATGGAAATGTTATTGCTTTGCCTTAAAGATCCCACACCATGGCATTGAACTTATCTACCTTGGAAATGTTCAATTACAGGAGTTTATACTGCTCAAAATACCCTATAAATGTGCATTCTTCCTGTGTTACAAGGTCACCACTCCACAGATCAAGTAGAAAATCACTGGCATCATTTTGTATTGAAATAAAGTTAGTGTGGTGATTAAATTGGTTGCTGTAATGATTATGCGACCCTGCATCTTCTTTTGTCCAATAAAAAACTGACAATACAATTCTGCACATCATTAACCTTTAGTGTCAAGAGGGGCTGGATCACGATTCAACTACATGACAAAAACAGTGCAGACTGTATTCTAGCGTTGCTCCGATTCCATTTTTAGATGAGATCCAATACTGATACTGAGCCTCAGTGTAGGTGCTGATACCAATACCAATCCGATACGAAGAACAACGTGTTAAAAAGTATAAGAGGTACATTTGAAAGAAATACTTGAAAGAACTGTGCTGATTTTGACTTTTCTACAGTGTCACTTACCACCAATGGAGTGCAGATAAAAACAACAGTGTGAGGTCTGTAAAAAGTCGCTCATCCTCGGAGCACATGGCTAATGAAATACGCAGAGTAAATAAAGTCTGCGCTGTTGTCGGTCAATATCCCTTTTAAATTTGACCAAAGTTCAGAATCCACTCCAAGGCAAAATGAAAGTAGCAGTGTTTTAGGATTTACTGAGACTCCAGTCTGTATTTAGTGTGTATTAGAGTGTTAGCGGCAGCATCACTGGGCTAATGTCGGGCAGGCTCAGTCTCTGCAGTTACAGCTCTGGAAAAAAATAAGAGATCACTGCATTTTTTTTCTGAAATCAGCATCTCTACATGTATTACAGCCATTCCATTCCAGCGTCTGTTGAATTCCAACACAAGCACAAAGCTGAGCTACTTCAGTTCTTGCACCAGGAGTGGAATAAAGTCACCCAAGAACAATGACAATGACAAATTGAATTTCTTCTTTTATCACCCAAGAACAATGTGAAAGACTTGTGGAGAGCATGCCAAGACACATGAAAGCTGTGATTAAAAATAAGGGTTATTGCACCAAATATTGATTTCTGAACTCTTCTTAAGTGTAAACATTAGTATTATGTTGTTTTAAAATGAATTTGATCTTGTTTCTTTGCATTGTTTGAGATTTGAATCTGAAAACATGTATCTTTTTTGTTATTTTGACCATTTGTTATTTTCTGCAAATAAATGCTCTAAACGATAATATATTTGAAATTTGGGGGAAATGTTATGTCATTAGTTTATAGACTCAAACATAGGCTAAATGAACACATATGCCTTTTTGTCATTATTAGCATGTTTAAGCAGCGGTAGAGGGTAGACTCTGATCTGAGCATTAGCATTAGCCACAGACGTCAAAAGCGGCAGCGCTCGCGTCCTCATTCTGGAAAATACAGTGTGGTATCGGATCAGTGATTCGCTATGAGGATTCAATAGCGATACCTGGGAAAGGTGGGAAAGTGAAGCAAGGGAGAAGGGAAGAAGGGTAAAGGAAGAGGTGGCGAGGTGTGGAAAGGTGTGGGCCTGCTGTGAATTAGAGGAGGGGGACAGCCGCAGCGGCAGTGCTCATGCTCTCATTCAAGAAAATACAATGTGGTATCGGATCGATGAATCAGTCTGAGTACTCAATACCTCTATCTGAAAAGTTAAAACAAAACAACAACTGTATTTTATTGGAACAACCCTACTGCGTTCTTCTGTTCTTTCACGCTACTGGTGGTAAAAAATTGACAACCTTAACTTCTATTCTGGTAATAAACCCATGTGTCAAATGCATGATGGGAAAAACAGTCCAGCTCAAATCCGTTCGATCACATCTCCAATACTCTTGCCCACGGCTTCATTCACACACTGACAGGCTGAAAACAAAGACATCAGGAGGTGAACGTGGACGCACAGATCATCTAAAGAAGGAGACGGCTGTTCATAGATGAGACGGGGTCGATGTGGAGAGGTGTGGACAGAGGAGGAGAGAGGGAGGAGAGAGGAGGGAGGAGAGGAGAGATTAGAGAGGGAGGACAGAAGAGGAGGAGAGAGGGAGGGAGGAGAGACTGGAGGAGGGAGGAGAGAGGAAAGATTAGAGAGGGAGGACAGAGAATGAGAGAGGGAGGACAGAGGAGTGATTAGAGGGGGAGGAGAGAGGAGGAGAGAGGGAGGAGAGAGGGAGGAAAGATTAGAGAGAGAGGAGAGATTAGAGAGGGAGGACAGAGGAGGAGAGAGAGGAGCGATTAGAGAGGGAGGACAGAGAAGGAGAGAGGGAGGGGAGAGGAGAGATTAGAGAGGGAGGGGAGAGAGGGAGGGTAGAGAGGGAGGAGAGAGGAGCGATTAGAGAGGGAGGACAGAGGGAGGAGGGAGGGAGGAGAGAGGAGCGATTAGAGAGGGCGGAGAGAGGAGGAGAGATTAGAGAGGGAGGAGAGAGGAGGGAGGAGAGACTGAAGGAGGGAGGAGAGAGGAAAGATTAGAGAGGGAGGACAGAGAAGGAGAGGGAGGAGAAAGGAGAGATTAGAGAGGGAGGACAGAGGAGCGATTAAAGAGGGAGGAGAGAGGGGGAGGAGCGAGGAGGGATTAGAGAGGGAGGACAGAGAAGGAGAGGGAGGAGAAAGGAGAGATTAGAGAGGGAGGACAGAGGAGCGATTAGAGAGGGAGGAGAGAGGAGGGATAGAGGAGGAGAGAGGAGCAATTAGAGAGGGAGGACAGAGGAGGAGGGAGGACAGAGGAGGGAGCAGAGAGGGAGGATAGGGGAGGGGGGAGAGGAGGGAGGAGAGAAGAGGGGGAGCGAGAAGAGAGGGAGGAAAGAGGAAGGAGGAGAAGAGAGGGAGGGAGGGCAGAGGGGGAGAGATGAGAGAGGAGGGGGAGAGAGAATAGAGGAGAGAGAAAGAGAGAGGAAGGGGGAGGAGGAGAGAGGAGGGAGCAGAGGGTGGGAGGAGGGGGAAAGGAAGAGGGGAGAGAGATGTGGGAAGCTGTACATTAGTGAAGGGGTAGAAGGGAAGAGAGAGGGAGGAGTGAGAGGGATGAGAGCGAAGGAGGCGCAAAAATGAAGGGGGAAGACTGAGAAGGAGGGAAGTGAGAGAGGGAGGAGGGAGAAAGGAAGAGGAGAGAGGGAGCAAGGGGGAGGGGAGGAGAGATGTGTGGAAAAAAGGGGAGGGGGGAGGGAGGATGGGGAAAGGAAGAGGAGAAACACAACAGGAGGGAGAAGAGAGAGGAGGGAGGCGAGACGGAGGAGTAGAGGAGGGGCAAACGATAAGAGGGAAGGATAGAGAGGGAGGAGTAGATGAGGGAGGAAAGAAGCAGGGAGAAAGAAAGGAGAGAGGGGGGAAGAAGAGGGGAAGGAAGGAGGAGGAGGGAGAGAGGAGCCATTCAGAAGAAAGGGAGGTAGAGAGCAGGAGGAAGAGAGAGATAAGGGTTGGTAGAGGGGAAGAAGGAGAGAGCAGGGAGAAGTAGAGAGAGAAGAGAGATGAAGACAGGGAGAAAGTGGTGGAGGGGAGGAGAGAGAGAGCGAGAAAAAAGATGGAGGCTGTGCAGCGGGTGGCCTGGATGTGATGGAAATGTGTGGCGGGGTCGCAGGGTCATGTTTGTGATACATGTGACTGCACCTGGAGCTCAGAATCAGTCGACTTTCTGGAGCTTTCTACCATGTTATAACGTTGTTCCCTCATCAAAAAAATGTCTCAAGAGGTTTAATCCCTGCATGTTTGCGTATTCTACCTGTAAGATTCTACGTCACCCACGCTCCCAGAGGACAATTCTCCATAAATATACTAAAGCATGATACAAAACGATACACTACGACTTCACAAACCTGACGTGATGTGCGTATAATAAAGCGTTTTACTGTTCGAAACATGTGAAAAACACTTGTAAAGTCATCATGGTGAATACTTAGGATTCCCCGAATGCATAAGATAAGTGATGAATTACTTTGGACCACTGTCTAAAATGAACTATTTTGGTTTTTCACGTTTTTAAGACTCCTTTAAAAAGCTAATTCGTTGTAGTAACAGTAGTAGTAATAGTAGTAGTAGAGTAGTAGTAGAATTATTTGTTGTGTTTTTCATTTTATTTAGTTTGTTAGATATGCGTTGAGGTTTTTGTTTTTGGAAATTGCACACTAAAATGCACTTTTACATAAGGAACAAAAAATATTTGAGAAATAGAAGCCCATGCTCAAATGGTAAAGCTGAACTGTGGAACACAAAGATCCAATAACAGGAACATGAGGTCAGTAGATGGTGTATTTTGAAAGGTTTTGTGAAGCTTCCTGCCTTTAAAGACTGTTTTTGTTGCAGTGACGGCATGTGTTTTTGTGTAAATGTTTGGAGCAGGTGTGAAAGTCACTCTGACCATCGCAGAGCTGGTGTCCGTCTCTTTGGCTCGAGGTGGTTTTCTCCCGGTGTTTGGGCCCGCCTCAGAGATGCCACTTAGCTCATTTCCTAAAGTGTTTTTTGGCTGTGGAGACCTGTGCTTTCGATCATGTTGCCCAGTGAGAGTCTGACAGAGCCTGTGGTTAGATCCAATCTGCAGGCAAACCAACAGAGTGTGCTGCACAGTCAAAGCCATAGAAAACCAATGGGTCTCCAGCAAGACTAATGGATGTTTCCCTTTTCACAGCACAAATCAATGGGATTGGTTCTTTCTGTCAGGGACATTTTCAAGCTCTAAACAGACTGCCCAAAACATAATGAAGAACCACACCCACAGAATGCAGTGCCAAGATACATCTATGTGCATCTGCAATGGGCGTGTCACTGCAACACATGTTCAAGCGCAATATGGCTACAGAACATACAATACTCCAGCAGCAGTCGTCAATAACCACATAGTGAAAATCATGAGCAGCAATAAATAAATATTTGAAACTGAACACTTACACTTATCCGATCTGTTCAGGTAATTAAGTCAAATAAGTTGCCCCAGTACAGATGTATTGTTTAAACAGATCTTAAAGGTCCCATGACATGGTACTTCTTGATGCTTTTTCTTGATGTTTTTGAACGTTAATGTGAGCTCCCCTACCCTGTTTAGCCCCCCCCATGGCTAAAAGTTGCGAAATGTCTAAACTGAGCATTTGCGGTCCTTTTCTGCGTTACACAAAACCAGTGTTGAAACGGGCGAGTTCGGACAAGGCACCTTTTTGACGTCAGATTGGCAAATGCAGCTCCAGCCCCTCCCTCTGTCTCCGCTCAGCGCCCCTGTATATCCCGCCCATAGGGTTTGGACTGTGAATGCGCTACAATGCGAAATGCGTTTTTTTATTTGCCTGGAGGCACGTCCGAGTGCTTCTAGGCTCGCAAGTCCCTTACCCGACCCTCTGGACCTCTGAAATACCAGTGGTTTAATTTTATTTTCTGTGTAAATATGCTTTTTTTCATTGCAAAGTCTCCCATCTGTCTTCCTGTGTTAAACACGGAAGCGAGCAGACAGCGGTGCAGAGCTGCGCTTCCAGCGGGGGAGCTGCGCTTCCAGCGGGGGAGCTGCGCTTCCAGCGGGGGAAACCCCCCCCCCCTTTTATGCCTGTAAATAACTTTTCTTAACAAAAAAAGAAAGAAAATCAGAGAAAGCTCTTAACACTGAATAATACTTTCTCTCCATCTCATAACATTACCTCAGTCTCCTTTGAGACAAAAATCATCTGTGTGTGAAGTACATTTCTATACACACAAATCATAAGTATCTAAATACAGAAATTCACCAATTCTGATTATACATTGTATTTTCACAGAAAAGTAAATTAGACAAGTCAATTTTAGCCCAAATCAAATATACATTGCCAATACATGAATGTTGTCTAAATAAATCACCCAATCCACTAACCGTGACAATAAAAACGCTAGTATCATACAATTGTTATGGTCTATAGCTGCTATGCAGACTACTGAGCCGATAGTGAAACATCAGACCGACAGTGAAAGTTTTATCAACGCGACACAACACTGGCACAAAAGTTAACCACGCATATGAACCATGTCCATAAATAGCGGTAGCGCACCAAATTAACTTAAACAACAGCTCAATAAAAGGAAACTTAGCTTAGCTTACCCATAGAGTAGATCTCCTGACGAGACACGACGTAGGCGGCGGGAAACCCGCCCTCCGCACAATGCGAATTGGGACACGGCTATACAGTGCAAACATTTTGTGCTTGCTTCCGCATATAGCCCGCGCCCGCTCGCATGATTGGCAGTTAACCAGCCAATAAGCTTCAACCCCAGGTAAGTGAACCACCCACCGTTCGCTAAAGAATGCAGACACACTCACAGAGCGGCTGCTGCGCCATGAGAGAGACCGCTCAGGAGCCGAGAACCGATTCTTGGCTGTAAATCCGGTGCATCGGACCTTTCGTAGTGAATTTGGACCGATCCGGGCTCCGCTGATCAGTACACTCAGATCGCAGAGGTCACAGACCGATAACCGATCCAAATCGGTTAATCTTTACACCCCTAATATCTAGCCTCATGAAGACTGTCAGAGTCATATCTCATGCAGTGAGTGTTGATTTTGAAGAAGGATTCATTTACAGTATTAGGGAACCATTAAGGAGCCATATAAAAGCATCAAGAAGTACCATGTCATGGGACCTTTAATGGTTCCCTAATACTGTAAATGAATCCTTCTTCAAATTCAACACTCAGTGCATGAGAAAGACACATGTACACAGTCAGAGTCAGAATATCTCTCTCTGAACACCTCATTCTGGGCGTTGTTGCTTGAATGCAAATGAGAAGGACACAGATAGGTTAGAGGAGCGGGTGGGGGGGACCAAATGCGCCGCTGGTCCCTTGTTACTGTGCGCTGTCTCCCACTTCCGCGTTTTAAGCGCGGAGGAAGAAAGGAGAGGAATTTCAAAACACATTTTCACAGAAAATAAAATTAAACCACTGCTGTTTCAGAGGTCCAGAGGGTCGGGTAAAGGACTTCCGAGCCTAGAAACACTCGCACATGCCTACAGGCAAATAAAAAAACGCATTTCGCATTGCGTAGCTCCTTCGTGGTCCAAACTCTCTGGGCGTGATTTCCAGAGACAGGGGGTGGACATAATAATAAATGATAATAATTAGGGCTGTCAGTTTAATGCGTTAATTAGATAAATTAATTACACTGCTAATTAACGCGTTATAAAAATTAACGCAATTAATTATGACCGCAATTCAATGCGCGCGCATTTTAAATTTGGCGTGCGGGGCCTTTGAACGGCAAGTTTATTTATAAAAATGTGACGGAGCAGATCTGTTTCTAAGCCCCGTCCCCACGGAGAGCACGTGAAGACGCCGGGGAGAGCACGTGAAGATGCGCGCGCCCATTTCTGTATCTGCTGCGCTCCGCACGCTGAACCCTTTTCAATTACCATAACCTCTCCAGCGTGTTCTGCCGTGACTAAGGATGCACACTTAAGAAGCGTTAGTTTTGCCCATCCAAATCACGCTAAACCCGATCATTTACTCACCCCGCGGTGCCGCCGCCTCCTCCCTCCTCCTCCGTGCGATGGTCCAGACACATCCGCGCCGGTAATCCAGTTTCGCGGGTTCCGGGGGTCATGTGAGCCATGAGTAATTTACACGGACAATTATTTGTATTCTCTGTATATTTGAAGCTGTGTATATTATCTATTGACATTGCATGAAAGCTACTGTATGTGCTCACGTACACCAGAAATATTCGCCATTTAATAGGCTAGTGGAATGGTGTAAATGAGCTTTCAAATGAATGTTACGTAATGTTGGAGGTGAATGGGGGTGTACAGCAGTCTTGTCTTGGTTACACTGGAGGTAACGTGCACTGAAAGAGTGAGTGAAAGACTGAAAGACTGAAAGACTGAAAGAAGCTCACCCATTTGAGCTGTGTTTTTTTCTAACGCAGAAAAGGACCGCAAATGCTCAGTTTAGACAAATGCTCAGTTTAGACAAAACCTCAGAAAGTGAAAATTTCATGCCATGGGACCTTTAAGGACAAATGAGGCTGGTGCCTGCTGTGTTTTTTTTCTCTGCAAAAAGGAAGTGTGCATTAGCATGCTGATTGTTAGCTTTACTGTGACGATAAAACTCTCCTCTGGCCTCAGGAGGTTGTGAAAAGCACAAATAAATAGGTGAATAATAACCCTGGGTTCAGACTGCACGCAGCGCAGCTCTGGTCTAGTGGCCACAAGAATTCAGAATAATTCAAAGTACCAAGACTGCAGATGGAAATGGATGGAAATAGTAATCTGGTATAAAGCATCTCTTCAATGTTTCTTTGATTAAATCTACTGTACAAGGCCCCTGTCAAATAAACGAAATAAACTAAAAAATAAGAGAAGCTCAGAGAGCACACATGCAGTCCAGTGCCGCAGGGCTCCGGAGCATGTTTTTGCCGGACATCAGGGTCCACCACAGCCTTTTCCCTTCATAAATTCTGGTGTGTGCTGCCTCAAAGACAGAAACACAGCACAGAGAGCTCCGAGTGTGAGAGTCACACCACCACTACACTCTCCCACGCTGGAGTCACAGCTGGACAAGAGCAGTCCAAGAGAGGTGTTAGGAAGCTTGGAACACATAAGGAAAGTGAGGAATAACTTTGAACCACAAAATCACGTTTTTAAGATGGTAAAAATCAGCACCTTCAAAAAGTTCATAAGTAATAGATGTTTAGGTTAGGTAGTATGCATGAAGAGTTGTTAATCTGTTATAAGAGTTAATCTGTTTGGATTAAATCATATTTGAATTGCAGTAATACACACTTGGCTTGAGAAAACAAAGTCGATTCCAAGTCTCTGATTACTTTTTAAATGGCACTGGAATTGTTTTGAAAATAAACTCTACACATAGACCTTCTTGACCAGAAAAAGGTGGCTTGCCCTCTCCGGGTGGGTGAAGAGTCCTTGCCTCAAGTGAAGGAGTTCAGGTATCTCGGGGTCTTGTTCACGAGTGAGGGGAGGATGGAGCATAAGATTGAAAGGCGGATCAGTGCAGTGTCGGCAGTGATGTGGTCACTGTACCAGACCGTTGTGGTGAAGAGGGAGCTGAGCCAAAAGGCAAAGCTCTCAATTTACCACTCAATCTACGTTCCTCCCCTCACCTATGGGTAATAACTGAAAGGACAAAATCGCGGATACAAGTGGCCATAATGAGTTTCCTCCGCAGAGTGGCTGGACGCACCCTTAGAGATAGGGTGAGCTGCTCAGTGACATGGGAGGAGCTTGGAGTAGAGCTGCTGCTCCTCCACATCAAGTGGAGCAGCTGAGGTGGCTCGGGCATCTGTTCCGGATGCCTCCTGGACGCCTCCCTCGGGAGGTGTTCCGGGCATGTCCCACCTGGAGGAGGCCCTGGGGAAGACCCAGGACACGCTGGAGGGACTATGTCTGCCGGTTGGCCTGGGAACCTAGCCTCAGATAAGCGGAAGAAAATGGATGGATGGACTCTACACATACTGAATACATATTAAGAATACTAATTTTGAGTAACTATTTTTAGTGACAGTTACTCTTTCATTTGGTATACAGACTACAAAAGAATACATCGTAGTATTGAATCATGCAATTTAGGTGTCAAACTGCACAGGATTAGAAGAAAATTTAATGAAAAAAAGTTGTTGTCTACAACTGCAGCTATTTGGTTCTTAGATAACTTTTCATTTTGTCTGAAGTGGAAAAACTGGTTTACAAAAAAAAAAAAAAAAAAAGAAACTAGCAAAAAGTACACAAATGCCAAAAGCAAAGTTACCAAAAGGAGTAACCATCTCGAAAATTGCTGAAATATGATGAACACAAACACTGGAACATAGGGTCAGTGAATTCATAGTTTTTAAGGCTTCTTTCAATCTCACCATCTCTATTCAAAACCAAAAAGCAAAATGTTGTTTTCTTTTTAGTGAAAATGGTTTGGGCAGGTGCGAATGGCGTAATCTCACTTCGAAGCCAGACAAAAATAACTAAAAAGAGCTGGCAGCCATTTTGTGTGCAGAGCCAAAGTGAGGCTTTTATTTGTGCTGAGAAAAGTGCGTCTTTCGTCCACGGACCAGGTGTGCTCCAGTCTGCAGCGCTTAAAGGCTCCCGCACAAACCTGTGATGGGAATGGGAATGTCTGATTGAACACGGACTCGCACCTGTACTACCACATTGGGCTTATGCTAGCTTTAAACGCATCGAGATCACGGACAGGATGTTCTCAGTCTTTCACAAAAAACAAAGGTGCACTCCAACTTTTCTGGTGTGGGGTCCGCCACCATCTACATTTTATTGTGTGTTTCCATGGGCGATATTAAATTTATCTAACATGCATTTCTTTCATCATGGGTGTTTGTATTATTCAAACGTACATTTAAAGCCATACAATCCTTTGTGGTAGAGGTCACTTCTCCACAGATATGACCCATAAATTGGCCATGCACTGGAATATTTAATCAAAAGTAATAAACTCTCCCTAGTGAAAAGCAGATGACAGGCCCTCCTCTGGAAACGTTACACAGTGTACCTTTAAAGAGGGGGTATTTCACTTCTGCTTCTTCATATTTAGATCACCATGTTACCTTTTATTGTTTTGAAAAAGCTATATTCATCAAAACCAATGGATTAACATGTTTAATACGCTTCACTTTCATTTTTGATGCTTCCCGCTTCAGAGCACTATCACATTACAAATGAAACTACAGCACATTGCATCAGGTTTGTGAAGTTGTCGTGTACAGTTTTCTATCATGTTTATGTGTATTTATGGAGAATTGTTGTGTGGGAGCGTGTGTGTGTTGTAGGCTTGTGGGCTGAACATTGGACAGGAGTAGACATTTTTTTGCTGCTGATACCAATACCAATGCTGGTTGTTAAAAATGCAGAAAAACTGCTGGCCGATAAGCTTCGCCAATATTTTTCCAAATGATTTTATTTGAATTGAGTACAATCTGAGAGAAAGAAACTGAGAGACAGCAGTGGAGTCACATTTTGCAGTACTGAATTTAAGTGTTCAAATAAAGCTTTATGTATTTTATTTTTATTTTATTTTTACTTGTACATATACATTTACATAATTATACTTTATTTGACACTGGTCTCTTGCTGTGTTTTCCACTTATTTAGACTTTATTTTTACAATATTTTATCTCTTTGTTATTATATTATATTGTGTGTGAGGTACTGTGTCCAAGTAATTTCCCTTGTGGATCAATAAAGTTTGTCTAAGTCTAAGTAAGTACATATTCTTTATTCAGATTTGGGCAGCTGGTTGGTCCAAATAAAATCTCGGCTGGAGATTTAAGGCTGATAGCAAATACCCTTAAAAAGTGCAAATATCGGTCGTATCTCTAGACAGGATTGTAGAGCTAACCATAGTTTCGAATAGAGCCCGGGAGAGACTGCTACTCAAGCATGCATGGATGATTAAAAAAACCTTTAGGCATGTTTATGATGAGGGAACAACATTATAAAACATGGCAGAAAGCTGCAAAAAGTTGCCCACAAACCTATACCGTTCTAATAGCCGTTCTTGGGATCAGAAAGTCTGCAGTTACCCACATTACCATGAATGTTAACGACAGGCACTGTAATTTGTAATAAATCTATACTTTCTACATGAAGCAGACGTCAATGCGCTTTCCCCTTCTACTTGCCCTATCCTCGGAAGTGAGATTCCAATAAAATCTCGGCTAATATATGCACCTTCCTTTCACCACTGACTCGTGACATGTGCTCTCCCTTGAGTCAAAGTGAAACCAGCGAAATAGTGTTTTTAATGGAGCTGTAATGAAAAATCCTCTGAGAACTGCACAGGGCTCTTTACAGTCATCTGAATGCGGCGCACAGGCTGTAGAGATGGGATTGGACAGAAGTAGGTGTTGGATCGTGAAGGTCGCGACGATAGAAAAGACATAATCCATGATGTGAATGTTAAAGTCCGTGTGACAGGTTTTCAGGTTTTTGTAATTAGGACTTGTGTGCTGAAATAACACATCTACTGAGTATTTATCATAGTTTTACATCAGCAAAGTGGCAGTTTGTGGAAAACAAGTTGAAAAGAAAACAAGTTGAAAAGAAAAGACGTAGCTGTGAGTTATAAAACAGATTAAACCTCTACCAATGTCATCAACACAAAATGCAGTTTGCAATTTACTCGCAAGGAAAGCAATTTTCTGGCAGTTTCAATCTTCATTTAACAAAATAGATGTTATCATTTTTTATTAGTCTAATCACTATTGTGCAATTTAGACAAGATTTGGTTCTTAACATTATGGTTGCTAGGTAGTTATGATTAAACTAATGAAAATGAATGACAACATTTTATTTTTTTAATGGATGGTTAAACAGCAGGAAGAAATTAGTTTCTTGTGTGTTTTGAAAAAAAAAAATTGATTCCAGTATCAGTGATGACTGATATAGATTGTCTGTGTTCCCTTTTTGACTAAAGCTAATGAGTCGAAATGGATATAGAGAGTTCTATAGCTGTACAAATTATTTTATATTCCACTAAAATAAATAATTTTTTTTACAAAAGTGAAAAGTGTTTTATTGTTACTTTATATCTTTATGTCTGGGACTGCGGATGGAAATTAGCACTGTGCTAAATCTGGCATATTTACATCGGTTTGTGTGATCTTATACAAATTGTACGTTCATTAATATGCATTGTCTTTCCTAATAAAAAATTAAATTTAATTAAATTAAAAAAATTAAAAAAGGTGCACTATGTAACTTTTTGGTTTGGGGTCTGTCACCTGCTTGTTTCTATGGTTATGTCTTTGCTCTGCCTGGAATGTTCCACAGTGTGACATTAAACAGCTCTACCTTATGTGGCAAAAGGAGAAATTCAATTCATTCAGGGCCATAATGGGTGTTTTATGTCCCTGAATGTTTATGCTAACAAGACCCCACACTCGCACTGCATACTGAATGGGCTTACTTAACTAACAGAAACCGTAAACAAGTAGGTGTGGTAGTTTTAATGCAATTTCATTGTAGTTAGCTCCTCCTTGCAGCCAGTTATAAGCAGTGTCCACCAGCGTCTGACCAGAACTGAAGAAGCAGCTTGGATGAGCTGCGAAACATATTCGACCAAATAAACTTTTGACCAGCTGACAAAATGAATTTCTCCTTTTGCTGTGGATTCTACCTGGACGACTGAGGGATTCTACATACAGCTCAAACTTACATTTATTCAGTTACAGGTGGTTTTATCGCTCAAAATACCTAGAAAAACAGACATTCGGACTGTAAGTGGGGATGCCTCTCCACAGATCTGACTTGTAACTTGGTCTGGTTTGGTTTCCATGATGGAAAATTTTAATCAATCAATTTTATTTGTATAGCAACTTTAAAACAGCCAAAGCTTACCAAAGTAGCGATATGGTTTGCTCAGTTTTTACAGTTCGCACAAATGTTTGAGCAGCATCGTGAGGTTTACACAATTTATTTCCAAACGACGAAGACACAGGGCAAGACGGCTACGGAGGACAGCACTCAAGTTCTGACTCTTGCTCTTCACGCAAAACGTAAGTAAGCCTCGTTTAGTTTAGTTTCGTCAGCCACGGTTTCCCATAATGCTCGACATACGACGGGAGCTCGTCAAGTACAAAAAGCCAACTTGTGTCGGATTGAGTCCGGTCTGCATTCTCACCTCAAACGAACCACACCAGGGTTCGAATGGAACCGTGCCGAGACCTAGCTTTTTAGGTGGTCTCGGTTCGCTTGTTTGCTCTGGATCGAGATTTTTGGTTTTTATTCACACCAGGCCAAAAGGTCCGAATCAAAAGAGCAAATGAACTCTGGTTCGTTTTAAATGAATCAAACAAGGCAGGTGTGAAAAAAACCTAAGATCCATTTGTGAAACTCATTATAGATTTTAAAGTTAAATATCAGTATCAGCAAATACCGGTTATCGGCCACAATACCGGACCAAATATTGGATCGATATCAGCTTTAAAAAATGCCTTTCCATGTTGATGAGCTCCCCGCTACTTCCTGCATTGTTGTACTTTGCTTCTACTTTTTTTGTTCAAACTAGCACTTAACTGATGTAAAACTATGATACTTATTTACCACAAGTACTATCCCACCAAACGAAGTCAGATTGGTTTCCCATCCCATTTCATTCATGCGCGTAAAATGGTTTGGCTTGGCTCAGTTTTCTCATTGGTCCTGTTCCGATCACGACCTCTGGGACAAACTTGGATTTTGCGCCCGGAGCAGTATCCACGGTAACAACACATCTGTCAAAGAGTGGCGCACACAACTTTCTGTTCGGATCCAAATTAAAAATCAGGCAAGGACACACTTCACAGAGACACAAAAGGCTACAAAGGCTTCATACGCACACACAGGCTAAATATAGAGCTTCAAATGGGCTGGAAATGCATGATTAAAAGGCCTGAAAGAAATTTGCTATTACAGTTTCAGTTGGATGCATTCAGAGTGAGAACTAGTTTTAAGCACAAAATAAAGAAAAAAAAAACAGGAAAAAAATCCACTTTTTGGAGCTTTCTACCGTGTAACCTTGTTCCCTCATCAAAAAATTGCCTCAAGTGGTTTTATATGTCATCCATGCATGTTTGAATAATCCAGCGATCTCTCCTGGGCCCTATCCAAACTTTTACAATTGGCAGTACGATTCTGTGTGAGATAGTGCTCTGAAGGGGACTGACTTAGCACGGAGAGCAAAGAGTCAAAAACGAAAGTGAAACTTATAAAACATGTTATGTTGTTTTCGGCAAATATAGCATTTTCAAAACAATAAAAAGGTAACATGGTGACCTAAATATGTCATGTGTTAGCAATTAATACTCTCTTTAAATCTTGCTTGCTTTAACAGCTAGTAAAGGAAGTAAAGTTTGAAAAAATATATTTTCTAGCGCTATACAAATACAGTTACACCCATGTCACCTTGAGAATGTCCAATCTCAGTTTAAATGTATTTATACAGCCCATTTAAAAAGATGCTGTCCTTCATTTTTTTAAATGTGAAAAACAGAACTAGTTCATTTCAAACAGTATGCCGACGTTTGCCATCACAATATGCTTGTCTCCAATTCTCGTACCAGCCACAAACAACCTGGTTTTTGCCTCCAGACCTTTAGCGCTCTGAAGGTCTTGTGCTGTATAAAGGCTTGGGGAGAAGACCGGGTAGTTGTCAATATCGGGATGACTTACAGCAGCAGAATCGACAAATCGCCACTGTCACTGAACAAACTTAAATCCATCTCATATGGATCTTCTTGCCCAATTAATTTGAGTTTGTTCATATAACGCGCCTTTTCTTTGGCATCCAACTTATCCCTTACAACTGGTCAACTGTATCAGAAGTTTTGGATTCGATGTGGAAGGTTTATCGCGAACTTTTGAGTTTTTGTACACGGTTGCTTTATAAGTGTGTTTAATTTGAGTGAGCAATATCTCCAACATGGCCGCACATCCAGGTCAAGGTCGGATTTTTCAAGTCCGTGAAAACACCCTATTCACTACGATGAGTTTATAAACGCTTTTCAAAACCTTCAGAGAGCAGAGCGAGGTTTTGCTGGCATGGAAAAGCTAACTAGCATGATTACCGCACACTTCCTCATTATTGAACAACAAAATGCTTAGATGCAAACAGACATTGTGACCTCAAGAGCTGCTTATACATTTTGGTTGGTACGATTCCAGCTCCCACAGCTCCTTGAGTAAGACACTTAACCCACCTCTGCGTGTCTGCGTACAGTGGTGTGTGAATGTGTGTGTGAGTGGTTCCTTGTTGTAAAGCGCTTTGGGTGCTATATAAAGATATGACCATTTACCATTGCCGAGTACCACAGTGGGGGAGCAGTGGCTCTATTGCATGTCGTCATTAGCCGCTTTCAGACTGTCGAGCCAACAGGGGCCTATCAGGGCTAATTGCTTTCACACGTCCAGGGCCAGGTGCTAACAGGGGCTAGGGGCCAGGATCTTGGGGCTAATGGCTCTCAATTTCTGGACCGAGTAATAAGAGGGGCCAGAGGTTGGGGCAGGTCCTACATTTGGAAGCAAAATAAAGTGAAGATGGCAGAGTATTACCTGTACCTTCATTACCGTCACAAAAGTAAGAAGATGGATCGTCAGCTGAAGATGTCCGCGCTCTCCTCACTGTCTGGGCAGAAGACTCTGTGCAGCTGAAAATTGACGGGTTTTGCAGAATCGAGGACGTCATGAAGCATATTGTGGCATACTTCCATAGCGTTCATTATGAGTGTTGTAGTGCTCGTAGTCAGAGGTATCGGCAGTAGTTGTTGGTCTGATACTTGGTCATACACAAATCGTCTTCTGTCATCGTGCTACTGAATTGCCCGCCTATCCCGTTTCAAAATGGGCTGCATCAGTGACGTTTCTGCGAATGAGGGTGTAACACAGAAAGGCTAATAGCCCAACAGTGTGAACACAACCGGTCTCAGGGCATGGGGCTAGTAGCACTGAGGTGGCCCCCTAGTGGCCCGGCCTGGCCTGGCCCGACAGTCTGAAAGCGGCTAATGTGTCCTTAGGCAAGACACTCCCCACACCTTGCCTAGTATGAAGCGGGAATCCTTCACGTTTGTTGTTCTTACCTGATGTATGATCTCAGACACTGGCAGCTGGTCCACATACGAGTACTGCTTCTTCTCCTGCTCCTCACTCACAGTGCTGGAAATCAAAAACAAAAAACTGAAATAATTAGAATTTTGAACATCAGACACAACATTAGTATTAGTCCAGTATCGTCAAGTCAGATTTGTTCATTCCAGTGACGCACGTGAAACAAAGGAGCTCACTGGTCACCTACCGTTTACAAACAAAATCACATTTCTCTCAACTCAGATTCATTGATTCTGCAGAAATCCACAATGTTTTCTAACCTGTCCAGCCAGAACCACACACTTTAACAAACATTCACAAAATCCAGAAGCTGTGACTGACAGGTGCATTAACCAATCAGAGAGATGCATGCTCTGTTTTGGTAAAAACATGGCAAAAAAGGAATACGATAACACACAGGATTGAAAAACAGCATGGATTTCAGAATGTAGAAGGGACTAGCTGTTCAGGCTTCATTGATTCTGCAGAAGTAATATTATAATACAGTATAGTAATTTTTTTCAATCCCAGTAAATCTCGTAAGCAGGCATATTTTTTTGACGCGGACAGACCATGCTTGTCCCTGATTGGCTAATCCACCTGTCAATCACGCCCATCTGAAAACAGGGAGATTCACCAGTGACCAGGCTCACGTCTAATTGTATTGTATTGGAGAAGTGTGTATTTTACATCCCAGGTGGGGATCCTGGAGAATAGACCGCAGTGTCTGTAGACGGTGTGATTGGCAGCTCATTTCCTGTTCAAAGTCGGTGAAACGCAGAATAAACTCAAAGACTAAATGCAAATGAGGCGATTACCCTGAGAAATAAGAAACACAGCTCACAATCTGAAATCAGCCCCGTCATAATGAAGACGGCCGACCGCTCATTTGGGGATTATTAAAAGACGACGCAACTTTACGCAGAAAACACACAGCCAAACTAAAAGTGATGGCTCTTTACAAATACGAGACATGATGTTGGTTGAAAATTTGTACTTTTGAATATTATACATTGCTTTCATTACAAATCTCACTAGTTAGATGTTGTTGTTTTTTTAACTAGAGCCACTGCTTTGTCTGAAACTGTTACCGCTCACAGTAAGATGTTTTTCAAGCTATTTTGAGAGATAAAAACACCTGTAAATGCACGTAAGATAAAAGTCAAAGGTCAATGAATTGTCCATCCATACAACAAAATCACCTTTAAAGCGGGCCTATTCTACAAAATTGGCTTTTCAGAGCTTTATACCACGTTATAATGGTTCCCCTTCTCATTGACCCTCTGAAGCTGTATTTAGAGTGATTCATCCGTCATCTTTATTCTCCTCTATTCAAGATTTCATGCTCCGATCAAACTCTCATTTTCACCACCACAGGCACACACCCAATGATCTGTACTTACTTCATTCTCCAATTTTATGATTAGTGATAGGATAGGATTTGGCAGTGTAAGAGAATTTAAATAATTTCCACATTTCTCAGTTTAACATCACCTCACAAGAGCTATATTTTTCACCATGATCTTCCCTTGGCATACCATTGGCATACCATGATCTAAATCAGGGGTGTCAAACTCATTTTGGTCCGGGGGCCGTATCCAACCTATTTGATCCCAAAGGGGCCGGATCAGAAAACTCATGGCAAATATACCCCAAAAATAGCAATAAGTCCAAATATTTGTGCAGAGAAACGCAAATCTACTACAGAAGTGTTTTTTTGACAAACTCTTTCTTTTACAAAATATTATAATATTTTTTGTCTTCTATCTTCTGTCTTCTCAATTCTCCATTCAACTTATTGTTTGAATTTCGTAGTGGCGTTTAAGATTATATTCCTTGAGCACCCCCACTTGTTGCAAACACACCAAGCATACAGGTTACCCATTCACCTCCGTCAACAAATAGGAATTAGTCAATTTTTCTGGGAAAATCCTGCACTCGTCGTCCACTTTTTTCATTTTGGACATTTTGCTGATGAGGGTGTCACGGTCAACAGTCAAAACAATGGTCCTTTAAGAGCGTTTGGAAAGAGGTAAGTCTTCATTTGTGCTGCTCTGGTGGGAGGGGCCACGCACAAAGGTGCTGGAGACGCTGCTATGGTAAGCTGCACAGAAAAGAGGCGCAGAAAATTACCAATATTTTACCAAGGGCCAGATAAAAGGTCTTGGAGGGCCGGATCTGGCCCCCGGGCCGCATGTTTGACACCCCTGATCTAAACTGTGGTATATTGCCGTCTAACCGGAGTCTACTGGGCTTCATAGCTTCACCACAAACCCCTTCTTTGGAAGTGTGGTCAAGGGGCTTGAACACTCAAAGATAATACGATGTTCATTTTTGAAATCATGTTGTTGTAAATAAACATCTGCTACTTAAGACATCCAGTTGGTCTCCAGCCTTTTACTTTCACCCTTTCTTGGACAAGCTGAAAGCTTCTACAACAGACAGTGTTGTCATTTTGATGCAAATTGGAAAAAAATTCTGCTACTTGTGTGAGATTCTTTCTTTTATAGTAAAGTGTATTCTCTGTATTCAAGTACTGGGAAGTGTGTCCATAATGGTAAATGGGGTTTTTAGCTGCTTGGGTGTAATGGGATATCCACCTGCTCCCATCCTTCAGCTATTGGCTAACTCCTACTATTGGCTAACTTTTGGGTGCTACACAGTTGACCCCTTAGAAGGCAGTAAACTATATGTCCCTGCATACCAGTTCCCTGTATATAAACAACTACTGTCCTTCAGTTGTGTGGGACGAGGGACACGATTGTGTGAGGTGACACGATGGTAAAACGAGCGAGATGTGTCCTTGTGTCATATTATGTCTGTATTTTTGCTTAAGTCAACATTAAAATGCTAATAACTTCGATCTTCAGTCTATGCCCTTTTCTGATCCCTTTTTTGAAAGCTCACAGTTAGTAACAATTGGCAACAGAGACAGATGGATCTTTGTTGTGATGACGTTTACTGCGACATCAGCTCCCACTGGGCACAGTTTTCTAACGTGGAAGTCAGCACACTCGTTTAAGATGAATATTGTGATCTAAAATGTCCAAATTATAACATATCGAACCGCGGGTGTCATAGATTATAACTACAGAGCAGAGACAAGCACAGTATGTCTCCTTAACTGTAAAAAGTGTGTTGAAAATGAACCTGCGATGACCCTAATGCAAACTGAACCAAATCGACCCAACGTATTCGTCATTGTAAAGGAGAAATAAGGAGAAATTATTGTTGTTTTGTGAGACTTCTTCCCTCAGGCACAGAGGACACAATCTGCAGACAGCACAAAACACACAGAGACAGACAGCTCCTACTGTGCTCAATGTGAACTCAGCTCCAGAGATCAGCCCCAGCTCCCCACCCAGACACTCACACCACCCATCTGTTCTCATGCTCACACACACACACAGATTTATTTTTGGAGAGCCATTTTATTGTTCTTGATGTTTCTTAATTGCTTGTGTCTCCTCCCAAATGCTTTCAACATATGGTCTGATATTATTTCAGATGGGAGATTAAAAAAGGCATATTACACTTCTGTGGTGTAACATATTTAGATGAGCATGTTATTTTTTATTGCTTTGAAAATGCTATATTCACTTAAAATAATGAGCGCTATCACATTACAATCAGCGTGCATCCCGTTAATGAAACTACTGCACATCACACCGGGTTTGTGAAGTTGTAGTGCATCGTTTTGTGTCATACCTGATGGAAAATGGCTGTGTGGGAGTGGGTGAAAAAGGCTTGTGGACGGAGCACTGGACAGACTTGTACCGCTAGCCATGAGGAGGGTTCGAATAGTGAGCGATCACTAGATTACTCAAACATGTATGTATGACATCTAAAACATGTTTTTGATGTGGGAAGGTTATGTCACGGTAGAAAGATCCAAAGTCAATTTGCATAATCCTATGAGTAATATTACCTATTACAAAAGGTATTGGGTGTAAGAATTGTGTTTCAGATTTGATAAACATTATACAGACCACTGCATTTTTTTCTGAAATCAGCATCTCTACATGTATTACAGCCATTCCATTCCAGCGTCCGTTGAATTCCAACACAAACACAAAGCTGAGCTACTTCAGTTCTTGCACCAGGAGTGGAATAAAGTCACCCAAGAACAATGTGAAAGACTTGTGGAGAGCATGCCAAGACGCATGAAAGCTGTGATTAGAAATAAGGCTTATTGCACCAATATTGATTTCTGAACTCTTCTTAAGTGTAAACATTAGTATTATGTTGTTTTAAAATGAATATGATCTTGTTTCTTTGCATTGTTTGAGGTCTGAAAACATGTATCTTTTTTGTTATTTTGACCATTTGTCATTTTCTGCAAATAAATGCTCTAAACAATAATTTTATTTGGAATTTGGGGGAAATGTTGTCAGTAGTTTATAGACTCAAACAAAAATGTTCCTTTTGCCCAAACATATACTTTTTAAGTAGTAAAATCAGAATAAACTGATAATTTTGCAGTGGTCTCTTCTTTTTTCCAGAGCTGTATATACCATAGTCAGAGAAAAAAACTAACTGGTCTGCATTATTTCTGTGTAGCCACAGGTAGTCCAGTTTGTCCCCGTTCTAAATCACTACACTGTGGGCAACAAATGAGCTCCCATTGGGAGAGTCTAGCTTCATCCAAAGGCAGCTAAAAAATTGCCAGATTTAAATGTTGTCCATTTTCACTTTGTGGTACCCTTACGTACCCTTACATGTTCTTATGTTTAATGCCATACCGTGGAACATTCTTGGCAAAGCAATAAAATCTCCATAGGTGGTGGCCGCTCCATCTGAAGCTAGTGATTTTTCTTGTCTCCATGGAGATACTGCTTTTCCTCAAATTTTCCACACTATGACATTCATTTATGTTCCTCCATGGAAACAAGCTGGTGGCACTACCATGTCAAGTCACAGGTTGGATCTGTGGAAAGGTGAGCCCACTCTCTGTAAAAGTACATGCTTCTCTACGGTATATTTTGAACACTAAAAATATCTTTAATTAAATAAATGCAAAACATAAATAGTAAAGTAAAGTAAAGTTCAATGCCATACTGTGGAACATTGCAGACAAAGCAAGAAATCTCCATTTGAACAAGCAGGTAGCAGACCTTCTACCATAAAAAGTATATATTGCAATGGTTGTCAAAAGTATTTTAAAAAAATATATCAGAATCTAATTGATGTTAAAACTAGTATTGAAACTAGATACTCCTTTAAACAGGTATCGATACTAAAAAAGTCAGACTCGCAGGACACAAATGAAAAATTGTTTTAGAGGTGCATTGTGTAACTTTTCTGGTAGAGGGTCCGTCAAATGCTTTTCTTCATGCAGATGTTATTGCTTTGTCTGGAATTCACAGTATGGCATTAAACCTTTCTAGCTTCATTGAGACCAAATCAGACCAAGTTACAGGTCATATCTGTGGAAGGGGCGACCCCACTCAGAATACCTGTTTTTCTAGGTATTTTTGAGCCATGAAACCACCTGTAACTGAATGAAGGTAAAGCATGAATGAATGATCATACATCTCCACAGAAACAAGCAGGTGAGGGACCCCCAACCAAAAAGTTACACAATGTTTTATGGTCATCACGGTATCTGTACTATTGGTAATCTAAGGCTACGTTCACACTGCAGCCTGAAATGACCCAAATACGATTTTTTCGCCTCTATGCGACCTGTATCTGATCTTCTAATGACAGTCTGAATGACACAGATCCGATTTTTTCAAATGCAACCCAGGCCACTTGGATATGTGGTCCTAAATCCAACACATATCCGATCTTTTGGCATGCGACTTCAGTTTGAACGGCCAGGTCGCATTCATCCGACCCGGGCGTGTTTCCTCCAGCGAGAGTGGTACAAGTAAATGTACACAAAACGTACTTCTCGTCATGCAAAAATAGTATATAAACTCCGTATCAGTGAAGCACATAGCACCACTCTTGTCTGCGACTCCGCACACGCACGTTCATTTCTACGGACGTTGGTACCACTGCCACACAAAACGCCGTGGCCAAAAACCTTGTCCTTCTCTTTCTCCGTCTCCTCTTTAAAACAAATAAGCTCCGGTACGCAGCAACTTTAGGCGACTTCCGTAAACATTGAGCACGTTCGCTGCATGTGACGTCATCGTGTCCTCCAAGGTTCATGTGGGACACTTTTGGGGCATAAACGTTCACACTGGAGATCACATACAAGTTGCATTTAATTGGAAATGTTTACGGCCTCGCAAAAAAATCAGATTTCACAAAAAAATCAGAACTGAGCATTAAGCCCTGCAGTGTGAACGTAGTCTTTGTTACACAGTGCCCCTTTAATTCCATTCTCTTCGTGTGGACCGATAGGACGCCTGCACCCGCCTCATCTGTTTACAGTGAATAAGAGGCAGGAGCTTTTACACTGTTAAATCTCTTGTGTATTTAATGAAGAGTGGGTAGTGGGTAAGTGCATTAAAAAGGTCCCCTCCATCAACAGCAATCGCCCTAATGCAGCAAGCCTGAATGGAACAGACCTATTTGAGATGAGAGGGAGGAGAATACGCTCGGAATAGACAGGAAGTACAGAGGCATCCATTGAACTATTTTATCTAAGTGAAAGTACCAGCGAGCGCGTGTGGATTAATGTAGCGCTAGATTCAATAAAAGCTTTCGATGACAAGTTAATGTTAAAACGCCGCGATAGGTTACCTGCTCGCCTCCGGGGAGATGTTATTGATTTTTTCTGGAATATCCCCTAGTATGACTTTAAATGTATCCATGTTGTGGCGCTACAATCTAATTTTACTCTTAAAATTTGAGAAATTTGAAAATTTGAAGACTGAGTGAGCACTTTGTCACAGATCTGACCTGTAACTTGGCCTGGCTGTGTTGTCAATAGAGATGGTCCAATATGGATTTTAAAATTATTTAAACCACAAAAACTATTCTAAATCTCCAATATTGCTAAAACAAAAATCATGAGCTGCAATAAATAAAACAGCAGAATGAAACTTTTTAGTACTTTGTATCTATAATGACTCATAGAAGTGATTCACTCAACCTTTTCACAGCAAAATTCACAGTAGTGCAAAGAATATGTACTCAAAATAAATATTGACACCCCAAAAACACTGTTCCGGCCTTCAGATATCCGTACAGTAATTATCGTGACAGACCTAGTTCAAGGATTTGATAGAAGAGTCCTGTTTTTGAGAAATTAGTGTGGGCTGTTGGCGGCTGGCTGCAGTTAATGGACTTTAGCATTATCAATCAAGATTAGGGATGGGTCTGTGGGTACACGAGAAAAATGATCTCGCCAGGAAAGGGTTACGCGCCTTGCTCAAACTCTGGAAAGATGCGTATCTTTGAGCAGATGTAGCTACAAGACTCCTCCACACAGGGTTTTGTAGTTAAAATATAAAAAAACAAAACAATATATGGCAAAAGGAGAAATTCAATTTGTCAACTGGACAAAAGTTTATTTGGTCGAATACGTTTTGCAGCTCGTCCAAGCTGCTTCTTCAGTTCTGGTCAGACGCTGGTGGACACTGCTTCTATCTGCCTGAAGGGAGGAGCTAACTACAATGAAATTCGGTAGTTTCAAAGTAATTTCATTGTAGTTAGCTGTAGTTTGCGCTAGAGCTGGGCGATATGACCAAAAATTGATATCACGGTATTTTTCAAAATTTTATTGGTATCACGGTATTTGACGGGTTTTTTTTTTTCCATGCATGACGAGGTGTTAACCCCATTTCTTAATAATTTAGAGAATAATTACTGCAGTAAATTCGACTTGGTAAAACATATCTGGGTCCAGTGCTTTAATCATCTCCTTGAAGCTCATTTTTCAACAGTTACCATGTCTTTGGCAAAGTGGACAGTAACAGCGTTGGTAATATCGTTCCACCGTTTGCTTTTCTTGTCGTAGGCAGTCCTCTTAGCAAACGCGTCTTTGAGTGATGTCTGAATCGCTACAACTTTACCCCGACAACATTACAGAATGTTTGTTTGATCAGTGCCAGATTTTTTTTTAAAGCCGAAGTACTTCCACACAACTGACATGGCTCCTCTTTTCAGTACAAGTTCCTCTGTTTCTACACTCACTCTAGCCATGTTATTGATCCGTGTGTGTCATTTGCGTGGTGCGTGTTGTTAGCATTAGCGTTAGCAGCGTGTCTGGGCGCTGCGAGCGGCTCTGTGGACCTGTCCCATGTCCCTTGTGGTCCGCGGAGGCTAGTTCGAGTGCTGCAGCTTTCCGGCGACGCTCCGGCGCAACGTTCCGCCGCTCTGTGTTCCCGATGTTTTGTACGTACACACTCAACGGTATTGCGGTAAATGAAAAATTCATATCGTTTAAAAAAAATACCGGTATTCGGTATGCACCGGTATAACGCCCAGCCCTAGTTAGCGCCTCCTAGATTCTACCTGGATTCTACACAGAAAACACAATATATAAAAAATTTACCAATTTAGTCATAAGATAAGATAAGATAAGACTTTATTGATCTCACACAGGAGAAATTTACTTGCCACAGTAGCTCCAGGACATTTGAACAAGAAAGAAAGTGCATGCAGGCAGGAATGGGATAAAGTAAGTAATAATAAAAACAAAATTGTCAATTTAACTGATTAAATTGTTTCAAAAATGTCGTCTCGATCTCGTGGACCCTGTCTCCTGTCTCGTCTCGTGAAAATTCTCTCTCGTCCCACCCCTAATCAAGAGAAACTGTAATTTAAGAAGCAAGCCCAATCAAGGAGTGAAGAAAGATCGGTTTTAAAGAGAGATAAGAACCTAGAGCAGTGATTAATGTTAGTAACATTAAATGGAATGTAATTGGCCATCTGCTGGTTTTAAGAGTACAGTCTGTGTTCCTTTTAATTAGCAAGACTTTTTTTTTTAGAAAAGGCCTTTAATTTGTTGGAATAAAGGCCATTTAACAATGTTTGGATTGACTTCTCCCTAGTGTGATGTCATCAATATGGAACTAAAATAAGAGTTTGTGCACTAAACATGTTTCTGAGGATGCAACAGCATTAAAACATGTCATAAAGGTGCATTATGTAACTTTTTGGTTGACGGTTGGGCATATTCGTGTTTCTATGGATATGTCATTGCTCTGGAATGTCCCACCGTATGACATTAATCAACTCTACCTTATTTATTCAATTACAGGTGGTTTTATAGCTCAAAAATACCTAGAAAAACAAACATTCTGACTGTGAGTGGGGTCGTCTCTCCGCAGATTTGACCTGTAACCTGGTCTGGTTTGGTCTCTATGAAGACAGAAAGGTTTAATACAGGTTTAATACCATACTGTGAAACATTCCAGAAAAAACAATAATATTTCCATGGCGAAAAGCATATGACTGGTACACCTTTAAAGCTCATAAGAGTGCGTAATATAGGACCTTTGATAAACAAATTCTAAACTGCTGAACACCACTGCAGAAATACAACTTTCTTCTATTTGTGTGTGTTTTAAAGCGCCTGCCCGTTTGTATCTGTTGCCTTAGTAAAGTCCAATAGAAAGATCACATACGGGGCAGATTGCACTTTGATTACATCATATTGTGAAATAAAACACATTTTTCGAGGACTAAATTAGGCCAGTTTCTCTGTAACACACAAATCAATGACAGCTTTAAAGAGGAAGTTTTGTTCACGTATGACTATAGCCTCTGGCAAAGCATAAGCATCAAAAACATCTCTCTGGAAATTGCTTTAATTACTCATTAGCAGCCAAAAGTATTTGATTAGTATGTACAAGACACACCGCCCACTGGCTCTATCAAAGCCAAGTGAAAACAAACAATGTGTGTTAAAGGAATTGTAAATCTTAACAAAAAAAAACAAAAAAAATGGGTAAATAAGACAATAATAAATATAAAAGACTGAGTGGATCGACTGCTCTTTAAAAATGAGTCAGTAGCGCCATCTAATGTTCAAACATCGCGAACACCCCATGGATGCTGTTTTAAAACTGAAATTGGGCACTGGAACCATATGGACACTAGATGGCGCTAAAGGACCCCGTAAAAATTTTACTATAAGCGAGGTTTCAATTTTGAGTTCAGAATTGCTAGAATAACATTAAAAAGAATTTGTTTTAAAAAAATATATTTATTGAAAAGTACAATGTAATGAGATTGAACCCATCATTTTGTATGTTTGAATTTGCATGCCGCATTTTTAGTATCAGTAAAATAAATACAATGGAAAAATAAAATAAGCTAAAGAAAACCCCTGCTTTATTTCATCTCACCTTTTCACGCAAGTTTAAGTTTTAAAACAAAAGCATGACATGTAACACATAACCCATCTAAACCATATAAAAAATAATACTCTGGCATGGTTACTATACTTTTACTATACTTACTATACTATACTTTTAAAATAACCTTCATTAAACCATTGACTACTCTATTATTCCAAAATGATAGATGGCTGCCCATTTTCGTTCAAAGACTGTAAAGAAGGATGTGTCTTGCTCAAGGGGAAAAGACAGAAATCAGACTGTTAACTTGCTAAATAACTACCCACTATTAAAGTAACTCTATGTAGCCTAAGCACTGGTTTAAAACAAATCTACAATCACAAATGAACCAGTGTTGCCAGAGCTTTAACCTGCAGATAGAGGACACGTCCAACTCATTCTCAGTATATGGACCAACCATGGCTCATGTGAAAGCTCAGGCCCTCCAGAGTTCACTCACTGAGCTGCACTAGCACTGATTCATTCAGGTAAAGGTTTCAGCGTTGAAACTGGCTCGTGTGAGGCTCATTCCGCTTTCTGATTAGATAATCATCTTGATAAACAACACCAAATTGTGACCAGCCATGGAAAAATCAGACCAAAGTCATCCCGGAGGTGTTTTGAGTTATTCACAGATTCTGAAAGTGTAGATTCTAAGCTTTCCAATGATGCCTTACACGTGAAAATCTGTAAACATTTGAAGAATTTGTGGCCATTTGAAAGTAGCACATCTGAAAACACAAAGCTGCGAAAAGCCGCGTTGAAGATAGGCTTGTGGAGCAGAAAGGAGCTCATTATTAACAACAACTTGTCCACAATGTCCCACATTTTTGTTGAGAATAAATCTGCATTACAGTTGTTACCGGCAAAAGCTATATTTGATTTGAACATGTTTACCTCTTACCTGGGGACCCAGATGGGTCATGTTTATGGAATTTAAAATCTACGGCTGCGCCCCATTTCTCTGTCTTACCCCTTCGTCTTACCCCTACCCCTTGGTTTTGCGCTTTCACGTGAGGGCAAGGGGTGTCCCGATTCAAATTTTGATCAAAGGCTCGGACCACGACCAAGGGCTACATACCCCTTGAAACGAAGTAAGCTCTCGACCAGACTTGAAACAAAGGGGTACGCCTACAAGTTCAGGCAGGTTTTGGGATCAGGATGGCAGCGTCACATCGACCAGCCAAGGAGTCTCATAAATGTATTTTCAGCAGTTGTAATTATCGATTAACTGTTTAGCAGGTTTACAATTATGACGCTTATGTTCTACGTTATTTTTAGTGAACTGTTGTTGCGGTTTTAATTGTAGTGATGTTTGTTTAGCCGACGTTATAGTTTTCATCACACTTTCATACATAAACAAGCTTGTTTTTCTGTCGAGCTGAGGTACCCGATAATCCTTGACATTTGTTTACGTTTGTTTGCGTCAATTGTTGTCGCCTCTGTAGACGTAGCAGCCAGGTAGAGGCAAGGGATGATGACGAAAACGGTAATCAAGTGGTGTCCCATTTCTTAGGAGAACATTTGTACCCCAAGCCCTCTCAGCTCGTTATCGAGGGGCAAGACAAAGACGTAGATAAAGGGGAAGGGGTAAGACAGAGTAATGGGACGCAGCCTTAAACTAGCACACATTTTCTTTAATACAATGAACATAAAAATCATTACTCACACGTGCTCGTTCTGCTTGACGGGCTCTGTCAGCTCGATGGCGTCTGTGGTGATCTCCACTTTTCGAACGCTGCCGAAGAAGTCCGTGATCAGAACACTTCCTGGGTCCCGGAGGAAGAGGTCGGTACGGTGGCCTGGAGTGGACACACACTGGCTCTTGGGACAAACTTTGAACTGAGGGAAAAAAAGACACATACATTAACAATGAGCTCCAAGTTACATCAAACTATTGTATTTAGTTATTTTGATTTTTTTTTTAGACGTAAATCAATAATACAAATTGTCCCATGAACAGTGTAATCATTGACCTCATGACTAGAATTCTTAAAGCTACAGTATGGAACTTTCTGGATGTGGCTCATCACCTGTATGAGTCTAAGAAAATATAAAGTTAAAGCCATACTTCCGAACATTCTGTATGGAGACAGATATGTTTAAAGTCATACTGTGGAATATTAGAGCCAAAATGCAGGAGGGGGTCCTTCTCCAGGCCAAATATGAGTCAGGTTTGTGGAGATGCAAGCCCGCTCACAGCAAGGACACATGTTTTATGTTTTTAAGATCCCATGACATGGTACTTCTTGATGCTTTTATATGGCTCCTTAAAATGGTTCCCTAATACTGTAAATGAATCCTTCTTCAAAATCAACACTCAGTGCATGAGAAAGAGAGATAAGATGAGAAAGAGTCATAAATGTAACTCTGGAACACTCCATTATGGGCGTTGTTGCTTGAATGCAAATGAGGAGGACAGAGATGGCCTATAGTAGGGGGTGGGGGCGTGGCCAAGCTCTCCGCTCCGCTCTGTGACCCACTTCCGTGTTTTTGCACAGGGGGAGAGATGAGAAGCCTTCCATTGAAAAATAAACACATTTCCACAGAAAATAAAATTAAACCACTGCTGTTTCAGATATCCACAGGCTCAGATAAAGGACTTCCGAGCCTAGAAACACTCGCAAGTTCCTCCAGGCAAATAAAAAAACGTATTTCGCATTGCGTAGCTCCTCCGCAGTCCAAACTCTCTGGGCGTGATTTAGAGAGACGCTGAGTACAGACAGACGGGGGTGGAACTGCATTTGCATTTCTTTTTTCGAGCTGACGTCAATCAGCTGTATCAGCCTGTTCACCTTTAGCGGAAGTGTACCACAGATGTGGTCCGCCGCAAGGCGAAGTTTACAAGTGAACAGGCTGATACAGCTGATATGCGCGCTGTGATACAAGTCGTCAGACACAATACGCGATCGCTTAGTTCACTGCTGGATGTTTCGTTGACAACTGTTTGGGACGCAACTATATCACCTTTCGGACAAATGTTTTGTTTTGAGAAGAAAAACAAGCTTTATTTAATGTTCTAGAGAAGTTACCGGACCTAATTAACTGAGCTCCAGAAAGCGAGCCGAACCGGGATCAGCTGAGAGTGTCAGAGGTAAGCCGGTGTCAACACACGTAACTTTTAGAAGGAAACCCATACAGATTAACATTTTTAAAAAATGCACTATCCCTTTAAAGGGACAGTGTGTAGGATTCGTGGCGCATAGGTGGTTACTAGCTATTCCACTTCCTCTTTTGGCTATGGCAGACCTCGAGGGTCACCCGGGCGCGACGTACCGCCGACATCGCGCGTGCCCGCGCACGAACCGCGCACCGCTGTATACATAAAACGCGGTCCCCCGTTCACTTTTTTTTTTTTTCTTTTCGCATGAAAACACACAATCCCGATCATGATTCATGACAATCTACACATCAAATGAAACCTTACAGTCTCCTCTTTTTGACTATGCAATTCATTTCCCTGCAAAACAATCACTCCCCGAGCACATGGGGCTTTTATACAGAAAAGCACAAAACTTAGCTTACTTAGCTTACCTTTGAAGGCTCTGCACAGGTCAAACTCTGTATTTCATCATAAACTTGGTCTCAATCTGTCCATAAGGATCCAGCGAATAAAATCCAGTAAAACAATTTAGTCCAAAATACGTGTTATATCCATTACGATGTGTGATCCGGCAGCATGCTTCTTTACACGAGGCTTCCCCCTCCCCCCTCCCCTTCCCCTTCTCTCCTTCTCTCCTTCACTCCCATATGCAGCGCGGATGAGCAGCTATTAGCAGGAGCCGAGGCGAAGGATGAGCCCAAATGTCCTTCTGCGGCTCTCGTATTCAAAATGGCTGCCTCTATATGGGGAAGATCCCCCTTTTATGTGACTATATCTAAGTCCAAAAGAATACTTTGATTTCATGATGGAAGTGAAAAGGCTTGGAAAACAATGTATTTTTGAATGGGTATCTTCAATTTCAGTAATTAACAGGTAAAAATCTTACACACTGTCCCTTTAAGGACATTTGTAATAAAATAAAAAAAATCTATATCTCAATACATTCAATATTCTAATGACACTTTTCTGACATTATTATCAAAATTTATCGGAAATGAACTAAGATGTGCTAGAAAACGTCTTGGATGAGCTTCAAGTATCGCACAAAACATGATTGGAGTGTATAATTAAGCAAGTGCAGAAATGTCACTTTATACCATTGTTTGAAAGATTACACTGGAAGTTTTGAGCCCTTTTGGCAGCTTTTTAAGTCCCATTCCCAACTGGTTTGTAGTAGTGTTGACGGGATACTAAAAACTTGATTTTAATACTAAGGAACAAACTTGATACTCAAGACTGAAAAAACAATGATAGTAAACACTTTAGAATGTGATTTTCAACATAAAATAATAGTACTTTCAGTCCTATATGTGGTCTGTAATCCCTCAGTCGTCCAGGTAGGTTCCACAGTGGTCCATCGGCGTATACATAGGCATATGTCTATGGGGACAATATGAAGGTTGTAAAGAATTACAAGTATTTGGGCTTACACCTCGACCACAGACTGGACTGGTCGGGAAATACAGACCTGCTCTACAGAACAGGACAGAGCAAGTTGTACTTTCTCAGAAGGCTGAAGTCCTTTAACATCTGCCAGAAGCTCCTGCTGATGTTCTGCCAGAGAGTTATGTCCAATGTCCTCTTCAATGCTGTGGTCTGCTAGGGAGGAACCCTCAAGAAGGACGACGTGCGGTTGGATAAGCTGGTCTATCTATGTTCTCTTTTATTCAAGATCCTTCTAAAGCTATTCAGGACTGGTTCAATTCTGTCCTGCGAATGTGACTTTTTTGGTATCAATACTTCCTCAAATGAGTAGTTTAGATTAGTTTTTCTCTGGATTAGTATCTGATTTTCAATACTTTTGACAACCCTTGTTGCTCAAGAAGCTACTTTACATAATAGTTCATAACTGCATGTCTTTGGCTTCTGCTCAAACCTCCACAGAACACATTTAGAGACTTGGTAGGAGGTGTTGGAAATAAATGAAAGAATGGTGTGAATCACGAGGTATTTGTTCATTTAAATCTATTAGCTCTGTTACTTTAGCGAATCAACACCGCTGTGCTAATCCTGTTAAAAACCCAATAAAGGGCTTTTTAGAGAGCATTTAATTTACAACACTAAACCCCATGAAGTTTGTAGAAAAGGAGTGCCTGACTGGAGAATGAGCAGAGCCTGGGAGGTGTTTCTGGCATGTCACACCGGGAGGAGGCCCCAGGGGAGACCCAGGACACGCTGGGGGGACTATGGCACCCGGCTGGCCTGGGAAATCCTTGGGGTCCCCCCTGGAGGAGCTGGAGGAAGTGTCCAGGGTGGTGCCCCCGTGATCCGGCCCCGGATAAGCGGAAGAAAATGGATGGATGGATGATTTACAACAGAAAGTGAGGAAAAGAGACGGATTCAGTGAGATACCATAGACTGGAAATGTGAGTTATTGAACCTTAAAGATCCCATGTCATGGTACTTCTTGATGCTTTTATATGGCACCTTAGTGGTTGCCATATAAACTGTAAATGAATCCTTCTTCACAATCAAGCCTTGGTGCATGAGAGAGCTTCTTGGAGTGAGGCCTATGGAGACTAGTGTCTTTTAGACAGTTCATTCTGGGTGTATCGCTTGAATGCAAATGAGGACAGAGACAGGCCAGTGCAGGCGGGTGGGGGTGTGGCCAAATACGCCACTGTTTCCTGGTTTAGCGGTTCCATGTGTGTAAGCGGTTATAACCAGCAGATAAGCGATTTGCAAGTCCAGCTCTGTATTGTCCCACGAAAAAAAAAACACTCTTACGTGTAGGCAAATTTCCACAGAAAATAATATTAAACCACTGCTGTTTCAGAGGCTCGGAGGCTCGGATGAAGGACATCCGCAGCTAGCAGCTCGTAGTGTTTGCGCAAGGGCCGGTCCAAACTCTCTGGGCGTGCTTTCCAGAGACAGGGGGTGGACATCCAGACGGGGGGTGAAAACCTTTCCCAAGTGTGACGTCAGAAAATTCCCTTGTCCCAAATCGCCCGTTTGGGCAGTCTTTTTTTCAAATGCGGAAAGGGATTGCAAATGCTCAGTTTACACATTTCGCAACTTTTAGCCATGGGGGGGGGGGCTAAACAGGGTAGGGGAGCTCACATTAACGTTCAAAAACCTCAGAAAGTGAAAACTTCATGCCATGGGACCTTTAAAAGAAGGTCTTTACAGGTGGTGCTCAGGTGTAGTCATAGCTACTTGAGACCTAGTTCAGTCCTGGTCTAGTCCCATTTTGGATTTGGTCCTGGTTCAGTCATATTTGGATTTGATTAAAGTGGGGTTATTACACTTCTATGGGGTAAAGCTGCTAAAACATCACCACATTTAGATTTATTGTTTTGAAAATACTATACTTGCCAACATAACATTTACTGAGTCTCGGGTTAGTTTTTTGGCGCCGAGCCCCCCCCCTCCCTTTGCTCTCCCCACTAAGTCAGTCCCCCTTCAGAGCGCTGTCGCATTACACCTAGTCTGTGAAGTTATCGTGTGTTGTTTTGTATATTTAAAAATATTGCCGAGTGGGAGCAAAGGAGACGTAGGTTTGTGGGCTGAGGTTTTGGGTTTATTGAACTGGTTTTATTCATATAGGATCTGGCAAAACAAATCAACAGTCGTTATATTAAAATGGTCTTCAGTTTAGCTGTGTGTGTTCCTTTTTGAAGACAAACAAGTTTGTTTTTTACCTTGATGTTTGGGTGAGCATCTGTCACCTTCCTCAGAAACATCACCTGACTGCTGAGACATGTCTCTTATCAGCTGATTTTCAGGATGTGGGCTGTGAAGATCAGCTGATAAGAGGCACGTCACAGCTTTCAGACGATGCTCACTCAAACATAAAGGTCCTACATTACACAAAATTTGACTCTTGCGAGCTTTTAGCCATGTTATAAAGCTGTTACCTCCTAAAAACATACCTGGAGTTGTGTTTTGTTTCATTCACACATGTTTTCAAGTTAACAGCTCCCTTTTACCTTTTGTTCAGTAGAGATTGGCAATTCCAGGGCTGAAATTATGGATGATTCTAGTGAAGGCGTTTGGAGTTTAAAAACACAGTGGAGCACTTTCTGTTTTACCACATGACATCACAACATGGAACAGTGTTTTCTGCTTGAGAAGAACTCTAAATATGCATAGTTTTCTGTGTTAAACATGTATGGGAACACACAAAGTTATTTAAAAAGAAGACATAATGAATTTCATTAATGGGTTTTCAATGTTATTTACTGTTATTTCAGTATTGTTATTGTTCACTGTTATTTAATTGATTTTATATAGATTTATTTACACAGCACATGGACTTTACAGCCCCTCCCCTCATTATGCTCAGCCCTATATGATTACACATGCCATTTGCATTTGTATAGAATAGCACGGTTCAGAAGTTGTGGTCAGCGTAGGGTGTTCCATGGGTGCAGGAGGTTGCAGATAAAACATAGGAACAAAGATGTGTGTCTGGCTTTGATGTTTATGCATTAACTATTAAAGGCTGAAGAGTCAAAGGTCACGGGGCAGGCACATCACACAGTGTCCTTTAAGAACAGCTAAAAGGGAACCACTTTCATGTGGATTCTGTCGGGACCAACAGGAATAGGTCAGGAAATACACAGAGCTCAGTACTTAAAGGAGCTGGATCTTAAAATGTGAAAAACAGAACTAGCTCACTTTAAACTGTTTGCAGTGGTTCGAAGTTAGTCCTCACTTAAAACGTCCTATATTACGCCAAAGACTCTTGTGAGCTTTGAGCCATGTTATGAAACAACTTACAGCTCAATGTCAACAAAACAAAATAAATAATTGTGGACTTCAGGAAAAAACACACGACACACACCTCACTCAAAATCAATGGCAGTGCCGTGGAGTCTGTGAAAAGCACAAAGTTTCTGGGAGTGCACATCACAGACGACCTCATATGGACCACAAACACCACCTCCCTGGTCAAGAAAGCACAGATATGCCTTCACATCCTGTGCAGGATGAGTAGAGTGAACCTTCCCACTTCTGCACTCACCACCTTCTACAGGGGTGCTATTGAGAGCATCCTCACCAGCAGCCTCTCTGTCTGGCATGCCAGCTGCTCAGCGGCTGACAGGAAGGCTCTACAAAGGGTGGTGAGGACTGCAGAAAAGATCATCAGATCACCCCTACCAGCCATTCAGGACTTATACACATCACGCTGCTCCAAGAGAGCCATCAATATCATCAAGGACACAACCCACTCAGCACACAAACTGTTCTTCCTCCTGCCATCTGGAAAGTGCTACTGCAGCATGTGGTGCCACACAAATAGACTCAAACAGCTTCTTTCCATAAGCCATCAGGCTGATCAACACACTGAAGAAAATTCCATAAACATTCCATGAACATTTTGTTGTTGTTTAAGATCCCAGGACATGTTACTTCTTGATACTTTTATAATGCACCTTAGTGGTTCCCTAATATTGTAAATGAATCCTTCTCCAAAATCAAGCCTCAGTGCATGAGAGAGCCTCTTGAAGACAGCCCCATTCAGAAATATGTTTCTGAAACACTTTATTCTGGGCATTGTTGCTTGAATGCAAATGAGGAGGACAGAGACAGGCCAGTGCAGCGGGTGGGTTGTGGCCAAATACGCCACTGTTTCCTGGATTAGCGGTGCGCCGTGCGCTGTCCCCACTTCCGCGTTTTAAGCTCTTGGGATGCGTCTCATATCTTAAATTTCCACAGAAAATTAAACCACTGCTGTTTCAGAGGTTCGGAGGCTCGGATAAAGGACATCCGTGCCTGGAGAGACTCTCACGTCTCTTCTGGCAAAAAAAAACAAAAAAACGCATCTCGCATTTCATAGCTCATTTGCGGTCCAAACTCTCTGTCCATGCTTTCCAGAGACGGTGGGTGGACATCCAGACAGGGGGTGGAAACCTTTCCCCGAGTGTGACGTCAGAAAGTTGTTCAAAATCGCCCATTTGGGCTGTCTTTTTTTCAAATGCGGAAAAGGACCGCATTTCGCAACATTTCGCAACTTTAGCCATGGGCATGGGGGGGGGAGCTCACATTAACGTTCAAAATCCTCAGAAAGTGAAAATTTCTTGCCATAGGACCTTTATTGACATCCAAAACCAGTCTTACACACACTGAGGTCATTAACAACAACAAAATGTTCTTGGAATGTTCATTCAAGTTTACAAATTGCACCTTCACTTTTGCACCTTACATATTGTACATTTCATTCTACCTCGGACTTTCCTTCTTGTTGGAGCGTATATGTTTACCTGTATGTCTTATGTCTGTTTATTGTTGATGCCTGTGTACACTCATGTCCATGAGTGTAGCTGTGTGTTTGTGTGCGTGTGTGTGTTTTAGTTTAATATTGCACATTTGTTGTCTGGTGAAATTTCAGTCCTCTGTGTAATGTCTGTTACATAGTGAATTGACAATAAAGTACACTTTGACTTTGATTATGATGCTCTTACCTCATACTCCTTTAGCAGTTAGGTACATCTGGTGGCTCTTGCCCACCGCCCATGTGACTACCCTAACCAATCAGAGCAAGAGTAACTACAACACAGCTAAGACAACTGAAGGATTTTTTTTTTTTCCCCCATTTTCTTCCGCTTCTTAGTATTTTCAGGTCGCGGGGGCAACAATCCAGGTCTGCTTCCCAGATCAACGATGCATTGTCAGGGGCGGGATTCGAACTGCCAACCCCTGGATCAGCGGACAAACACAAACACCAACTGAGCTACTGCCGCCCCCTGAAGGCTTTTGAGCTGAGAAGTTTATGATCTAAAAATAGGTACACATCCCTGTAAAATCCAACCTTCCTGAAAGCCAAGCATGAGCAGTTTGTGATTACATTGAGCTTTATGGGAAAAAGCCACTCTGGCAGGAGGGATTTTTTCTTGTAGTACCAGTGAGTGGCCACTAATCCAACTCCAGACAGCAATTACCCTATCCAGTTGTTTTAACAGATCTACGGTGCTCACCAGGTCATTCATGTTGGTTTTGCTGGCCGGGTGGACGTCCTCCAGGAACTCGAGCAGGTAAAAGGTGTAGCGGTCCATGAGGTGAACCCCGATGGCTAAATCAGGCTGGTGCTGCAAAATGAGAGAGACAAACAATAAATTTGTTCAAAAGAGGGGGTATTTTACTTCTATGAGGAATTAACTGGTAACACATAACATACAGTGCTGCTCATAAGTTTACATACCCTGGCAAAATGTTTTGTTTCTTGGCTGTTAGTTTTTTTCTGTTGTTATTGTGGTTTAAAAAAGAGTAAACACAGATGTTTCACAATAAATGGCTTTGGCCAATCACTATCCAAGAGTGAAAGAAAACATTTTGTGTTATTCATTTTCTCTGAGAAATAGCCAAGAAACAAAACATTTTGCCAGGTTATGTAAACTTATGAGCAGCACTATATTTAGATCACCATGCTACCTTTTATCGTTTTGAAAATGTTAATCTACAGGTTTGGAAAAAATCAGAGACCACTGCAAAATTATCAGTTTTTCTGAAGAAGAAGAAGACGAAGAAGAAGACGAAGAAGAAGACGAAGAAGACGACGAAGAAGACGACGAAGAAGACGACGAAGATGAAGAAGACGACGAAGAAGACGACGAAGAAGACGACGAAGATGAAGAAGACGACGAAGATGAAGAAGACGACGAAGACGAAGACGAAGAAGAATCAGAATCAGAATCAGAAGAAGAAGAAGAAGAATCAGAAGAAGAATCAGAAGAATCAGAAGAAGAAGAATCAGAAGAAGAAGAAGAATCAGAAGAAGAAGAAGAAGAATCAGAAGAATCAGAAGAAGAAGAATCAGAAGAAGAATCAGAAGAAGAAGAATCAGAAGAAGAAGAATCAGAAGAAGAAGAATCAGAAGAAGAAGAATCAGAAGAAGAAGAATCAGAAGAAGAAGAATCAGAAGAAGAAGAATCAGAAGAAGAAGAATCAGAAGAAGAAGAATCAGAAGAAGAAGAATCAGAAGAAGAAGAATCAGAAGAAGAAGAATCAGAAGAAGAAGAATCAGAAGAAGAAGAATCAGAAGAAGAATCAGAAGAAGAAGAATCAGAAGAAGAAGAATCAGAAGAAGAAGAATCAGAAGAAGAAGAATCAGAAGAAGAAGAATCAGAAGAAGAAGAATCAGAAGAAGAAGAATCAGAAGAAGAATCAGAAGAAGAAGAAGAAGAAGAAGAAGAAGAAGAAGAAGAAGAATCAGAAGAAGAATCAGAAGAATCAGAAGAAGAAGAATCAGAAGAAGAAGAAGAATCAGAAGAAGAAGAAGAAGAATCAGAAGAATCAGAAGAAGAAGAATCAGAAGAAGAATCAGAAGAAGAAGAATCAGAAGAAGAAGAATCAGAAGAAGAAGAATCAGAAGAAGAATCAGAAGAAGAATCAGAAGAAGAAGAATCAGAAGAAGAAGAATCAGAAGAAGAAGAATCAGAAGAAGAAGAATCAGAAGAAAAATCAGAAGAAGAATCAGAAGAAGAATCAGAAGAAGAAGAATCAGAAGAAGAAGAATCAGAAGAAGAAGAATCAGAAGAAGAAGAATCAGAAGAAGAAGAAACAGAAGAAGAAGAATCAGAAGAAGAATCAGAAGAAGAAGAATCAGAAGAAGAATCAGAAGAAGAATCAGAAGAAGAATCAGAAGAAGAAGAATCAGAAGAAGAAGAATCAGAAGAAGAAGAATCAGAAGAAGAAGAATCAGAAGAAGAATCAGAAGAAGAAGAATCAGAAGAAGAATCAGAAGAAGAATCAGAAGAAGAATCAGAAGAAGAATCAGAAGAAGAAGAATCAGAAGAAGAAGAATCAGAAGAAGAAGAATCAGAAGAAGAAGAATCAGAAGAAGAAGAATCAGAAGAAGAATCAGAATTCCGTAGGGAAATTATTTCTCTGCATTTGACCCATCCTTCAGGAGCAGTGGGCAGCTCATCTTTCAGGCGCCCAGGGACCCATTTCCATGATCTTATTGCTCGGCTTGGTCAGGACCTAAGCTGGAGGATTTTACCTGGAGCATGTTTTGACCCTTATTTTTAATCACAGCTTTCATGCGTCTTGGCATGCTCTCCACAAGTCTTTCACATTGTTCTTTGGTGACTTTATTCCACTCCTGGTGCAAGAACTGAAGTAGCTCAGCTTTGTGTTTGTGTTTAATTCAACAGATGCTGGAATGGAATGATGGAATGGCTGTAATACATGTAGAGATTTCAGATGATTTCAGAAAAAAAATGCAGTGGTCTCTTATTTTCTTCCAGAGCTGTAGATAAACATGTTTAATAAGTTTCTCTTTTGTTGTTGACCCTCTGAGTCCATGCTCTCTTAGCGCTCAGAAAGGGGAGTGATTTAGCGTGGAGAGCACATGAAGTTTGTAAAGGTGTAATGTATTGTTTGTATCATGCGTATGGAACTGATAAAAAGAAAAATGCCCTGTGGGAGCATGGGCTTGTGTGCTGAGCCTTAGATTCGTACTGCTGACTGTAAAGAGCATTCAAATAGTGCCCAAACATGGTATGACATCTAAAAACCTCTAAAAACGTCCTTGTCAAACAAATAAAATCATAGTTTCACCTTCTAAAAACGTGTATTTCATAATGTTTCTGGTACGAGAAGCAAAGACCAGTCTGTATTTGATTCATAACTCAAACTTGTGATTGATCGCTTCATTTAAAACCATGATAAGAGTAATCAGTCTCATAGGAAGTAAGCAGCACCCCCGGGTCCCATCGCTTTAAACAGGGTTAGAATATTCAAATGAGCAATTAGAAGAGACAAGTACAAGGCTGGAATAAAAATACTGTCAGGAGTTTGAGACCAAGGGGCAACCTTTTACATAATCTGTCCTCGTGATACGCTTTCACTTCAAAATGAGAGGTAATCAATATTCTTTGGCAGCATCCTGATGGCAATATTCAGACACGCATCTATGTCTATGGAGGATGTTCTGAAGTAGACTTAGACAAATTTTATTGATCCACAAGGGAAATTACTTACATAGTAGCTCACACATCACAATATTATAATAACAGAGTAAAAAATATAAATGGTAATAAAAACTAAATAAGTAGCAATAAAAATAGCAAGAGTCTGGTGTCAAATACAGCAAAAATATATAAATCTATATGTACAAGTCAAAATAAAATAGAAAATAAATAATTCATAATTAAATAATAATTCTACATACAAGAGGTTGTTTTAATTTTATGTTTCCATTGAATGCTGCAAAGTTAAACACTAGGCCTACTGCTTTCATTTTCTTTTGGTACCTGTTAAGAGTACCCAACCAGGCTGTTCATATCATGAGGCTAAATCTTGGTCAGGAGAACGTTCATATCTGGTTAAGATTTAAGGTTAAGGTCTTTATTGACCCATCCTTCAATGTTGCTGGGGTAATCTGACAGGAGCAGCGGGACCCATCTCTAGATCTTGAGCTAGTCTTGGTCGGGACTAGGCATGGGACAATAAATAATATTGTTTATCGTGATATAAAGGGTAGACAATAATCATTTTGTCCAATTATGATAAAAGTGAATCGCCATTATATCAGCAGGAAAAAAAAAAAAAAAAAAAATCCATCCATTTTCTTCCGCTTATCCGGGGCCGGGTTGCGGGGGTAGCAGTCTAAGCAGGGACGCCCAGACTTCCTTCACCCTGGACACTTCCTCCAGCTCCTCTGGGGGGACCCCAAGGTGTTCCCAGGCCAGTCGAGACTCATAGTCCCTCCAGCGTGTCCTGGGTCTTCCCCGGGGCCTCCTCCTGGTGGGACATGCCCGGAACACCTCCCAAGGGAGGCGTCCAGGAGGAATCCGAAACAGATGCCCGAGCCACCTCAGCTGCTCCTCTCCATGTGGCGAAGCAGTGTTTCTAGTCCAAGCCCCTCCTGTGTGACTGAGCTCCTCACCCTGTCTCTAAGGGTGCGCCCAGCCACTCTGCGGAGGAAACTCATTTCAGCCGCTTGTATCCACGATGTTGACCTTTCGGTCATTACCCAAAGTTCATGACCATAGGTGAGGAGAGGAACGTAGATTGACGGTAAATTGAGAGCTTTGCCTTTCGGCTCAGCTCCCTCTTCAGCACAACGGTCCAGTACAGCGACCTCATCACTGCAGACGCAGCACCGATCCGCCTGTCAATCTCACACTCCATCTCATTCGTCCCCTCATTTTATGAACAAGACCCCGACATACTTGAACTCCTCCACTTGCCTCAAGTGGAAAAAGAAAATAATGGCAGAAAAAACCTACTTATCGTGGATGATTACTTCTGGATCACTGGTGTTTTCCCTTATAAAAAAGGTACAATTTGATAACAATTCTAATTGTTCATTGTTCATAACATTAAAATGATAATTATTCATACCCATCTTTTGAAATTGTCAGCAACATAAATTATTATTGTGGTACAATCGTTAATCGCAGTTATTTTGGCCATGATAACATGACACCAAATTTCTATATCCTCTATATCAAGACTGTCTTAGCTGGAGGATTTGACCGATGTTTTGGGGTGATGGAAACTCACCCAGAGGGAGAAGCATAATGCAAAACTCGGTAACCCGTGAATCCAACCTGGAATCTTCTTTCTGTGAGGCAGGGGTTCTAACCACTAGGTTTGTATTCGTCTAAAGAAATTCTAATAACATATTCAGTCAAATGATTATATTATATTGTGATGTGTGAGCTACTGTGTCCAAATAATTTCCCTTGTGGTTCAATCAAGTTTACCCATTAGTAATTATCATGACAGGCCTGATGTTGTGTGCTGTGTGTGATCTTTGAGCCCAGTATTCCCAGAGCCCCACTCACAGATAGAGAGTCCTCTCCGACCTGACTGCTGGCCAGAGCCATGAGATTTGGGGAGTAGAAGCGCTCGTACATGGAGGCGCCTTGACACGTGTCGATGATAAACAGCAGCTCGTTGTATCTGAAACACAAACAGAGGAATCCGATGGAGCTTAAACTGAGCAGACACTCTGTCAACAGGACGCATTATTACAACTTTCAAACACTGGAAACTCATCACCTCTAATAATCTGTTCTCTTCCACTGAACCCAAAGCACATTAAATAGGCTGTGTTCACGTTAATCAATTTGTCTCATAGGCCCGTACTATTTTATTTTCAAAAAGTTAAAAAAAAGTTGATAAAAGGAGAAGTTCAATTTGTCAACTGGACAAAGTTTGTTTGGTTGAAAACATTTCGCCGCTCATCCGAGAGGCTTCGTCAGCTCTGGTTATATGTACAATAACTGGTTATATGTACAATAACCAGAGCTGACGAAGCCTCTCGGATGAGCGGCGAAACGTTTTCAACCAAACAAACTTTGTCCAGTTGGCAAATTGAACTTCTCCTTTTATCATGGATTCTACCTGGGCGACTGAGGGACTTTTCACGCATCTTAAAAAAAAGTTCAAAGTCATCTTTATTGTCAAAAAACATATGTATAGGTTGCACAGTGAAATTGCAGTGCCCTCTAGGCCCACAGTGAACATAAAACATCTGATAAACAAGACAATAAACACCATGACTAAAACATCACATATACCCGTAGCAAAAGTACAGTAAACTTGTATACAATACAAATAGGTAAGTGTCATTTAAGCGTATGAGTTGTTTGTAGCGTTGTTTCTGCTAATGTTGAGCAGAAATTGCCAGCTGTATGTGCGCTCACATGACATGAGGAGGCTCACATGACAAAGACAACGTAAAAAACCGAGAGCAACCGCTGCGCATGTCCGCGCTGCAATGCCGTATTATAATCTTGTTTCCTCTTCACAAACATACTAGAGTATGAAGGCTGAGATCTTCTCTTAAACTGAAAACACTCAGTTCCACCTTGTGATGTCATGTGGTAATACAGGATGTGCTCCATTGTATTTTTAAACTCCATACACCTTCACTAGAATCATTTAAAGGTCCCATGGCATGAAATTTTCACTTTCTGAGGTTTTTGAACGTTAATGTGAGCTCCCCTACCCTGTTTAGGCCCCCCCCCCATGGCTAAAAGTTGCGAAATGTCTAAACTGAGCATTTGTGGTCCTTTTCTGCGTTACACAAAACCAGTGTTGAAACGGGCGAGTTCGGACAAGGCACCTTATTGACGTCAGATCGGCAAATGCAGCTCCAGCCCCTCCCTCTGTCTCCGCTCAGCGTCCCTGTATATCCCGCCCATAGAGTTTGGACTGTGAATGCGCTACAATGCGAAATGCGTTTTTTTATTTGCCTGGAGGCACGTCCGAGTGTTTCTAGGCTCGCAAGTCCCTTACCCGACCCTCTGGACCTCTGAAATACCAGTGGTTTAATTTTATTTTCTGTGTAAATATGCTTTTTTTCATTGCAAAGTCTCCCATCTGTCTTCCTGTGTTAAACACGGAAGCGAGCAGACAGCGGTGCAGAGCTGCGCTTCCAGCGGGGGAAACCCGCCCCCCCGCTCCTTAGCCAATCTCTCTGTCCTTCTCATTTGCACTGAAGCAGAAACACCCAGAATAAAGCATTTTAGACACATATCTAGCCTCATGAAGACTGTCAGAGTCATATCTCATGCAGTGAGTGTTGATTTTGAAGAAGGATTCATTTACAGTATTAGGGAACCATTAAGGAGCCATATAAAAGCATCAAGAAGTACCATGTCATGGGACCTTTAAAATCATCTTAGCCCTGGAATTACCAATCTATACTAAACAGAAGGTAAAAGGCAGCTGTCAGCTTGAAAATTACTACTTAATGACATCACAAGGTGGAACAGAGCATTTGAGCTTTGGAGATTGAGGAGGTAACAGCATTATAACACAGCCTGAAGCTCGTAAAAGTCAATTTTACGTAATGTAGGTCCTTTAAAGGCACTTTATACACCAAATATGACAGAAGACGTTCCAAAGAAAATGTTGGTCTCATCATCAACTGAAACAACACAGCAGAATGTGAGAGACTCAGGCTCAGGAGAGGCTTTCCTGTTGTGCATCCAGAGTTCAGAGTTGGAGACTGCTGTGACGCTGTAGGACACAGAGCAGGAGGAGGGACACTTTTGTCTTGAGGGCTATTACACTCCTCAAACCATCTTGTGATGTCATGTTGTGGTAGTTTTCGAGTTAACAGCTTCCATTTACCTTTCATAGAGATTGGCAATTCCAGGGCAGAAATGATGCAAATTATTCTTGTGAAGGTGTGTGGTTTAAAAACACAGTGGGGCACTTCCTGTATTACCACAAGACATCACAAGGTGGAGCAGTTTCTGTTTGAGAGAAGAACTCAGCCGAAATATGCAGAGTTTGTGTGAATGAAACAAAACACAACTCCAGGTATGTTTTTGATGAGGAAACGTTATAACACAGGTCACAAAATAGTGTAATATAGGCCCTTTAAAATGTAAATTAATCACAATGCTTGTCAGAAAAATCTCAATTAGATATTTTCCCCACATTATTCAGCCCTAATTTACAGTTCAAAACCGTAAATGCTCCTTCACACGGGAGCACTAATTAAATAGAGACGGGTACAGAGATTTTGACCCCATCTTCTCACTCACTTAACCCTCAGATGGAGGACGAACAACTGTCAGAAAAACCCGCTCATTTGTTATAACAGGACGCGGCACCAGACAATCCTGCATTCCCATCTATCAGACAGCAGTTTCCATGGAGACGGGAGGAAAGCTATACGCTCACTCTAAGACGCCCACGCACCCCTCTGTCGCTTAATTTTAAGGTTGTTGCAAACAAGCTGGACTATAGATCGGTGAAGTAAATGTAAACAGAAAATATGGAAAAATACATCATTTCTGTTTATGTTTTAATGATTCTGTTGAAAGTTCTTCCCACTCCCTTTTGGGAAAATGTTTTTTGTTTTTTGTTTTTTTCTGTTATTGCACTTTTAAAAGAATGTAAATTGCTTACTTGCAATAAATAAATAAATAAATAAAATAAAATAAAATAAAATAAAATAAAATAAAATAAAATAAAATAAAATAAAATAAAATAAAATAAATAAAAATAAAATAAAATAAAATAAAATAAAATAAAATAAAATAAAATAAAATAAAATAAAATAAAATAAAATAAAATAAAATAAAATTAAATTAAATTAAATTAAATTAAATTAAATTAAATTAATTTTAAAAAAATTTTTATTTAACCTTTATTTATCCAGGTAAACCAATTGAGAACCTGTTCTCATTTACAATGGCGACCTGGCCAAGAGGCAGCACAATTAAAAGATACATTCATAAAAACATACAGTGCAACATGAACAATAAAGACAATAATAAAGGACTACAACTAAAAGCAGGTACAATGATCTTAAAACAGTAATAAAGGATTACAACTAAAAACTAAAAACATGTGCAATAATCGTGGACAGTAGCATGTAGAAAGTTCTTAAAAGTGCTGATTGGAATAAAAGAGCTGAGTTTCAGTGAGCGCTGCAAGCTATTCCAGTCGCTCGCAGCGGCGAACTGGAAAGACAGGCGACCGAAGGAAGTGCGGGTTTTAGAGATGACCAGATTAATCAAACTGCTGGACGGATTGAATTGTGAATTTGGAGAAGTGAACGAAGATATTGTGGAGTTTTGCCAATGAGAGTTTTGTAATAAAGAGGAGCCAATGGATCTGTCTGCGGGAGTGAAGTGAGGGCCATTTTACCAGAGTGTATAGTGTGCAGTGGTGAGTGTGAAAGGGAGCTCCAGTAACAAAACGGATGGCGGTGTGGTAGATGATGTCCAGTTTGTGCAAAAGGGATTTGAAGGCAGACCTGTAGATGATGTCACCATAATCTAAAATAGGGAGTACTGTCATTTTGACCAGGAGGTATAGAGTGAGTGAGGGAAGATTTATTGCGATACAGGAAGCCTATGCGAGATTTGACTTTAGTGAGTACGGTGTTAATATGGATATCAAATGAGAGTGAGTTGTCTAACCAGATGCCGAGGTATTTGTATGAATTAACAAATTCAATAACAGAGCCATCAAGAGAGGTGATGGTTAACGGACAGTTAGTGTGTGGGAGAGATCTATTGAAGAGCATGCATTTTGTCTTTTTTGTGTTTAGTTGTAAGTGAAGACTGGAGAAGGCATACTGAATATTGTTGAAGCTTGTTTGAAGTAAAGACCCGGCAGTGGTTAGACAAGGACTGGATGTGTAGAGAATGGTGTCAGCGTACAAGTGGATGCCCGCACTTCCTGCCGCATGAGGGATATTATTAATATAAATACAGAATAGTGTTGGGCCCAATATAGAGCCTTGAGCTACACCTTTAGAAAGGGTGTAGCTCATAAAATTAAAAAAAAATAAATAAATAAAATTAAATTAATAAATAAAATAAAATTAATTAATTAATTAAATAAAGTTCACATTCTCTGGGAGAATTTACAAAAACACTGGCAAACTAAAATGAGAATCACATTTCAGAACATTTTTGTGCAGAGTTAAAGGTACATTGTGTAGCTTTTCTGGTAGAGGCTCTGTCAAATGTTTTTCCCCACGGAGATGTTATTGCCTTGTCTGGAATGTTTCACAGTATGGCATTAATTATGGCACTTTCTATCTTCATGGAAACCAAACCAAACCAAGTACTGTGGAACATTCCAGGCACAGCAATGACATATCCATAGAAACAAGAAAGTGACGGACCCCAAACCTAATTACATCCATTTAAATTCAGGATAGACCCAGTAATTATAGAGATATTAACCATAAACCACATCAACAAATCTGACAGTTTAAACTACAGCTCTGGAAAAAAAAAAAAATTCTGAAATCAGCATCTCTACATGTATTACAGCCATTCCATTCCAGCATTCCAACACAAACACAAAGCTGAGCTACTTCAGTTCTTGCACCAGGAGTGGAATAAAGTCCCCCAAGAACAATGTGAAAGACTTGTGGAGAGCATGTCAAGACGCATGAAAGCTGTGATTAAAAATAAGGGTTATTGCACCAAATATTGATTTCTGAACTCTTCTTAAGTGTAAACATTAGTATCATGTTGTTTTAAAATGAATTTGATCTTGTTTCTTTGCATTGTTTGAGGTCTGAAAACATGTATCTTTTTTGTTATTTTGACCATTTGTCATTTTCTGCAAGTAAATGCTCTAAATGATAATATTTTTATTTGGAATTTGGGGAAATGTTGTCAGTAGTAGTCCTTTTGCCCAAACACATACCTATAAGTAGTAAAATCAGAAAATTTGATAATTTTGCAGTGGTCTCTTATTTTTTTAATCAGAGCTGTATATATTATTATATTACGCTACTTTCTGATCAATGTTATATCATTTCCTTATCAATAACAGCTGGAGTTGTGTTCGTTTGTATGTTTTTGGTACGTATGGTACGTTTTTGAAGAGTTAAAAACATTCCAACATGGCTTAAATCTTAAAAGCGTCAATTTTACATAATATAGGACCTTTAAACTACAGATTTATTTTTTTTTTAATACAAAACTTGAAAACACAGTGGTACCTCTCCACAAATCTGACCTATATTCTGTCCTGGTGGAGTCATTTACTTGTCTCCTTAGCGACAGATAGCTTTAATGCCATACTGTGGAACACTCCAGGGGACACAATAATCTCTCCATGGAGACGGGACATAGTGTTCCCTTAAGTGGTGGTTTAAGATGGTAAGTGTGCTGGGGCTGTGTTTTGGCAGTGCACCAAAAACTGCTTCAGAATTATGACTTCTCTCTGTGCAGTCGATTTATTTATGTATTTGTATTTCCAAGTGCTAGTTTGAAAATAAAATATGGTTGTTGGACTAGCTAATTATTTGAGTAATAATAAAATAGACTTAGCAAATGTAAAAAAATAATAATAATAATAAAACACTCTCTTTCTTTAAACACTAGAATGTGATTTTCAACAGTGAATCTCAGTACTTTCTTTTCTAATCCCATGTGGTCTTATATCTGTGTAATCCTCAGTGGTCCATGTAGGTTCTATAGTGGTCCATGGGCGTGTACTAGTCTATGGCTACGTTCAGACTGCAGGGCTTAAAGCTCAATTTGGATTTTTCTGTGACATCCGATTTTTTTTGCGAGGTTGTTCACATTTCCAATTAAATGCGACTTGTATGTGATCTCCAGTGTGAACTTTAAACGCCCCAAAAGTGTCCCGCATGCGCCTTGGAGGACACAATGAGGTCACATGCAGCGAGCGTGCTCAGTGTTTACGGAAGTCGCCTAAACATGGACATTAGCATTGAGCGCCTGGATATTTTAAAATTGCTGTCGTACCAGAGCTTATTGTTTTAAAGGTCCCATGGCATGAAATTTTCACTTTCTGAGGTTTTTTAACGTTAATGTGAGCTCCCCTACCCTGTTTAGGGCCTTCCCCCCCCATGGCTAAAAGTTGCGAAATGTTTAAACTGAGCATTTGCGGTCCTTTTCTGCGTTTGAAAAAAAACACAGCTCAAACGGGCGATTCTGAACAAGGCAACTATGTTACGTCACATCGAAAAATGCAGTTCCACGTCTCTGTAAATCACGCCCAGAGACTTTGGACCGTGAATGAGCTACGCAATGCGAAATGCGTTTTTTGTATTTGCCTGGAGGCACATACGAGTGTTTCTAGGCTCGGAAGTCCTTTACCCGACCCTCTGGACATCTGAAACAGTTTAATTTTATTTTCTGTGAAAATGTGTTTTTTTTTTCATTGAAACACCTCTCCTTTCTTCCTTCGCGCTTATACACACGGAAGTGGGGCCAGCACACAGCGCACCGCTAAAACAAGGAACCAGCGGCGCATTTGGCCCCCCCCACCCGCTCCTCTAACCTATCTCTGTCCTTCTCATTTGCATTCAAGCAACAAGGCCCAGAATGAGTTGTTCAGAGAGAGATTTTCTGACTCTGACTGTGTACATGTGTCTTTCTCATGCACCGAGTCTTGATTTTGGAGCAGGATTCATTTACAGTATTAGGGAACCATTAAGGCACCATATAAAAGCATCAAGAAGTACCATGTCATGGGAGCTTTAAGGAGGAGATTGGGAAGGACAAGGTTTTTGGCCTTGGCTTTTTGTGGGGCAGTGGCAGCAACGTCCATAGAAAGGAACGTGTTGGTGCTGAGAGTGGTGGGATTGCTATGTGCTTTGCTGCTTCACTGACACGGACTTCATACACACTTTTCGTATGACGAGAAGAACATTTGTGTACATTTGTGAGCGCCTACTTGTACCACTCTCGCTTGTTGATGACGTGTAGGTCGGATGAATGTGACCTGGCCGTTCAAACTGAAGTCGCATGTCAAAAGATCAGATATGTATCGGTTTTAGGACCACATATCCAAGTGGCCTGGGTCGCATTTTTTAAAAATCGGATCTGTGTCGTTCAAACTGTCATTAAAAGATCAGATACAGGTCGAATAGAGGCAAAAAAAAATCAGATTTGGGTCACTTCAGGCTGCAGTCTGAACACAGCCTATGTGCTCTTATACTTGTTCTGATTCAGCTCAAGATCATTCTAAAGCTTCAGGAAAGGTTAAATTCTGTGCTGTGAATGTGACTTTTTTAGTATCGATTCCTGCGCAAATGAGAATCTAGTTTTGATACAAGTTTTATTAACCTTAACTCAAGCTTTACTAAACAAACACTAAACCAAGATTGAACCCAGACTAAATTAGAACTAAAGCAGAACTAAAATGGATTCTCTACTGAACAAAAGGTCAAAGTTGGATGTTAACTTGAAAACTACAGCTTCAAGGTGGAACAGAGCATTTTGGAGACGTAGACACGAATAATAAAGAATTACTCAACTCAAGCATGTGCGAATGAAACAAAACTCAACTCCAGGTATGTTAAATACTTGCCAACTGCTATCTCTGACTCGCACCAAAACCAGTCCACGCAGCACATTTTGAGAGCCTCTTCTATTGTTTCTGCTGCTTGTTTTGACTGTGCTCTAAAAGCCCACGGAGGAGCATTATGCATCACTTCATAAATAAATCACCTTCGTTTCTGCCACATCTGCTCGAACGCGTCAGCCAGCTCCACGTTGCTGATCTCCTCCGAGTCCTGGAACTTCAGAAAACCATTTCCACCGTGACCTGTGACAGACCAAAGTGAAAAGACATATTATTCATCGGTTTATGGGTTTTAAAAGTGAGGAAAAAAAAAATACAGAATGAACTACGTGGGCGGTAATGTGTCTGAATGTGAAATTAAAATGTGAAATGAAATGAGTTTAAAAGCTGTGGTTGGTGGTTGATCAAATTTAAGCAATGAATAAACTTAAATAACTGTCAGACATCACTAAAACTGTGAGGTTAATTGTAATTAAATTAAAATCACATATGAATGGGTACAATCAGCTAATTTAGTAACATTACTTCCTTACTCCCTGCAAACAAATATTCTTTTCTGCCAGTTCTGTAGTCCAGACTCTACAGACACGTTCCGAAATTCATATGATTCTTGTTTTAAGTTTAGCAGTTCAGATTTCAGTCTTCTTACAAATGTTAAAGCCCCACACTCAAAAGGGATGGGGAAAATCCAGCTTTTTCAGATCCAATACCGATTTCAATACTATTTAAGTATCTGCCGATACTCGATATACCAGAGCAGAAAGAAAATAGTATTTAGTTCCTTAAAACAAAAATAAAATAAGACAAAACTGATTCAAATCAGTTTTGCATGTTCTTCTCGTGTCTGGGTGGGTTTCCTCCGGGCACTCCGGTTTCCCCCATCAGCACAAAAATATATATATAAATTCTCCATAGTTAAAATCCTCGAGCCCCTAGCAATGAGATCAGAGGGGCGGCCCGAGGAGACTGTATTGTTCCCTTGCGCAAAAGTGCACTCAGTCAGAGTGCCTGGAACTCTGTCCCCTCGAACATCAGAGAACTGTCCACATACAATCTGTATAAAAAACATCTGAAGAACTGGTTCATAACACATCAGACCTGTCATCATTAATGTTTATTATTTTCTTGCCCCGAACCCCACTGTGCTGCCTCTTGTGTCTCTGCTGTCTTCTTGTTGTGATGTGTTGATAATTTTAAAGTTTTGTGAACATTGTATTTATCAACTGGATTTGTATAGTTACAGCTAAAATTTTACTGCTTGTTAATAATTGCATATTGTTCACTGTGTAATTTTATTCTTTTATCTTTGATTTTAGGGAGACCATTTTAAGATCTGTCCAGGGACAACAGATGAAAAATAGCCTTTTGGCTAATTCTGGTGCATTTACAGCCATGTTAATTAATGTACACTGTCCCTGTCAAATAAACCAATAAATAAAATAAATAAATGAGATCATGGAGATGGGTCCCCGGGCACCTGAAAGATGAGCTGCCCACTGCTCCTGAAGGATGGGTCATATGCAGAGAAATAATTTCCCTACAGGGATAAATAAAAGTATTTAATATATTTTTAAATTTTATATATAAATATAAATATATATATATATATATATATATATATATATATATATATATATATATATATATATATATATATATATATATATATATATATATATATATATATATATATATATATAATATATATACAGTGAACCCTCCCTGTATCGCGGTTCACTCTTCGCGGCCTCGCTGTTTCGCGGATTTTTTTTTCAATTTTTTTTTTTTTTTCTCCAATTTTTTTTATAGTGTAACTTTTTTTTTTACAGTGTAACATTCTGTCCTGCGCCCTGATTAGCTAAGAGACTAGACCAGGACTAAACCAGGTCTAAAGCAGGTCTAAACCAGGACTAAACCAGGTCTAAAGCAGGTCTAAACCAGGACTAAACCAGGTCTAAAGCAGGTCTAAACCAGGTCTAAACCAGGACTAAACCAGGACTAAACCAGGACTAAACCAGGTCTAGACCAGGGATGGTAGGGACAGAGTCTCAGATTTCCTTCACGAGAGCGCCTGGGTGACAGGAGGTGTGGCCTTTGTTTACTTGCACGAGCCATGGAAGAGAGTGCGAGCCGGACCATGGAAGAGCCAAGAATCAACATGGACGGGCTTGGCGCCTGGCCGCGCGGCGTCCGGGGGAGCCACATTCGAGGGAGCCGCAGCGGGGGGAGGACACTCGCGCGCACAGAGGAGACAGTGGCTCTTCCCCGTGAGAGGACGAGAGGACGAACCCGACCCCGTCCTAGAGAGCTGTGGAGTATTGGCGACGCATTGATAGCGGTCTGATTTTGGAGCCGGGGTGAAATGCAACCAACTCTTGTGAGCGCAGGTTAGTCTTACCTGGTCTTGTGGTGCTCAGAGGCGTCTGTTAGCGGTTTGGCACTGTTAGCATTGGCTTGAGTCTTGCCCAAAATGATATCCAGGTCGCTTTCCACTCGACTTTCGCACATGGCATGGATATGTGGTACCAAAACACACACACGTGTCCGCGCGCACGTGTCCGCGCACACGTGTCCGCGCGCCCGTGCCGGCGTGTCACCTGCCCCCCCCCCCCCCCCCCACTATTAATATATTTTAATGAAAATCTACAAAAGTTTGAGTGTTTAAACAAGAGAAAAATGTTAATACCAGTCTCAGAAAGGTGTATAATGTGTCTGGTGAAGCGTTTTCAGCCTTAAAACATGTAGAATAATTGTAAAATATAAAATTGTCCTACTTCGCGGATTTCACTTATTGCGGGCTATTTCTGGAACCTAACCCCCGCGATAAACGAGGGTTCACTGTAATATATATATATATATAATATATATATATATATATATAATATATATATATATATAATATATATATATATATATATATATATATATATATATATATATATATATATATATATATATATATATTATATATATATATATATATATATATATATATATATATATATATATATATATATATATATATATATATATATATATATATATATATATATATATATATATATATATATATATATATATATATATATATATATATATATATATATATATATATATATATATATATATATATATATATATATATATATATATATATATATATATATATATATATATATATATATATATATATATATATATATATATATATATATATATATATATATATATATATATATTTTTTAACTGTGTTATATAGCTGTAACTACAGAACTGCTTTCTGTAAATAAAAGTTCAAACATTATGAGACTTTCTGGGAAGACTACAACCAGAAAATTGTCTTTTAGAATCATTTATAATTAATGTAGCTGTCCAAAAAGGATATCAGCCGAACCGATATTTAGAAGCCGATAGTGGATACAGCTCATTTTTCAGTTTCGGAGCCGATATGTCTCCCTCTGTAGCACTTTTTTTTAACCAACACACCCAGACGCTCTCCATTGGCTTCCGGTTTCATTTAGAATTGATTTTAAAATGTTATTGTTTGTTTTTAAAGCTTAACGTCCTTGCTCCTTCCTGTCAGACTGAACTTCTGTCTGTCCACAGCTCAAACAGGGGGTCAAACCCCCATCTTCTACCTGAAGTCCCCAGAGTCACTTGAAAAACTGCTGCTAAGGACTACTGTTGCACTGTTGCACATTTACTACTGGAATTACTACTGTTGCACTGTTGCACATTTACTACTGGAGTTAGTACTGTTGCACATTTATTTGTATCCTTATTTGCACATTCCATTGCGCATTATTGCACATTTTTATTGCACATTTCACTGCTGCATCTTCCATTGCGCATTTTGAGGCACACTGCACATTTTGGACATCAGTAAATAGGTATTTATTTATTCTTTGCACTGGTTTTAGATTTTAAATTTTGTCTAAGTTTTTGTATTGTCTTTATATTATATTTTGTACACTATCTTTTTGCACTGCTTGGCCAGAGAGAAACGGAATTTCAATTTACTGTATGTTGAACACATATGGCAGAATTGACAATAAAGTTGACTTTGAACTTTGAACTTTTGAAAACAGCGGGGTGATGGGGCTTTGTCTGTCTCTCGCCCCAGCCTTTGGAACAAACTGCCCCCGATGTGCGTTCAGACTGACTTTTAATACTTTAATACTCAGCAATGCAGTGACACTTTGCACTTTGGTGGTTGTAAAAGGCTCTATGTTAAGTTTGATTGATTGATATCTGATACTAGTATAAGATCGGTGAATCTCTATTTAAAAATTGATCTTTGAAGAGAATTCTGCGATTAAAAGAAATATAGCGTGATCAGGAGATATAATGAAAATCAGGAAATTTCCAGTCAGATTTTTTTTCCCAAAATGTACCACAAATAATGTACACCGCTGGTTTAACGCTTCTGTAATTTATACGTTTAGTAGAATTTTGTTTCTGTCTCCTTAGTCGGTATTGCACAACAAAACTGTATCAGTGCTACAGTGATGCTTTAAAAAACAAAAAACAAATATTAAACATTAAAAAATGTGTATCACCAACAGTTTTAGTTATAGTACGGGTCTTACTTAGTCCGGGTCTTCGTCCGGGCCTTTCTTAGTCCGGGCCTTTCTTAGTCCGGGCCTTTCTTAGTCCGGGCCTTTCTTAGTCTGGGCCTTTCTTAGTCCGGGCCTTTCTTAGTCCGGGCCTTTCTTAGTTCAGGTTCAGTTTTAGTCCGAGTCTTAGCCCGGGTCTTACTTAGTTTGGGCCTTACTTAGTTTGGGCCTTACTTAGTTTGGGCCTTACTGAATCCGGGCCTTAGTCCGGGCCTTAGTCCGGGCCTTAGTCCGGGCCTTAGTCCGGGCCTTAGTCCGGGCCTTAGTCCGGGCCTTAGTCCGGGCCTTAGTCCGGGCCTTAGTCCGGGCCTTAGTCCGGGCCTTAGTCCGGGCCTTAGTCCGGGCCTTAGTCCTGTGTGTGGTAGTAGGCAGTGTGAATTGTTGAACTGTGTATTTTTCCTGTACGTACCGGTTAAATAAATGAGTATGTTGCTTCTATCGTCAGACAAGAGGCGTTTGGAGCGAGGCGTGCTTGGCGGTAACCTCCCAGTCAAAACCCGCAGGAAGTTTTCCACCGTCACCTTCAAATCAGAGCAGGATTATTCAGAGACTCAGACACGACCAAAACACTCCCACAGACCAACTCCACTTAGGTCTTCATTAAACTGTGAAAATCAATCGTTTGTGTGACAATTTCCCAATTCATTTTCCCCCTCGCAATTACAGTCTGACAGAAAAGATTCAATAAGAGCAACGAGCATTGAAATAAAACCAAACACTTAAAAGGTGCATTGTGTAACTGGTGGAGGGTCTGTCACCTTCTTGTTTATATGTCTCTGCCTGGAATGTTCCGCAGTATGACTTTAAACTGCTTTATGTTACATTTATTCAATTACAGGTGGTTTTATAGCTCAAAAACACCTAGAAAAACAGACATTCTGAATGAGCGGGGTCGCCTCTCCACGGATCTGACCTGGAACATGGTCAGGTTAAGTTATCATCAGATAGAAAGGTTTAAAACCACACTGTGAAACATTCCAGACAAAACAGAAGAATTTGAGGGACCCTCCACCAGAAAAGTTACACAATGCACCTTTAAGGATGCTTATACAATATTAACATGTTTAAACTGGTCATTTTCTGAACTGGGGGTGCATTTTAGACTGCACTGACATGGAAAAAACATGTTAAAAGGAGAAATTCAATTTGTCAACTGGACAAAAGTTTATTTGGTTGAATAAGTTTCGCAGCTCATCCAAGGTGCTTCTTCTGTCCACCAGCGTCTGACCAGAACTGAAGAAGCAGCTTTATATTTTTATTTTTATTTTCAAATTTTGGGCCAATTTGCTAACAGTAAGCCGATATAGTGTCTTTGGTAATGGCAGTTGTTGTTTATGGTCTAAAAATCCACTTTGCAGCTATAGAGATAGAGATGCACAAATCCAGCTTTTTCATGTGAATAGCAATACAGTGGTACCTCACCTTACGAAATTAATTCGTTCCAGAAGTGGTTTCGTAACGGGAATTTTTCGTAAGTTGAATAGCTATTTCAATGGAAAAGCCTGGTTCGTTCCAAGGCCCCGTTCCAAGTTTTTTTTTTTTTAATAGTGTAACTTTTTTTTATAGAGTAACACTGTGTTCTGCGTCCTGATTGGCTAAGAGACTGTAGACCAATGGTCTCAGGCACGCGGCCCGCGGGCCAACTGCGGCCCCCGGGACGATAATTTGCGGCCCTCGTCTTAATATGAAAGATTAATATAAGTGAGGCCCGCAAGATTAATATGAATTTCATTTCTTGTGTGCGACGCAGAATGAACCAATCACGATGTGGTATATGGCTCTGGAGGGCGGGACATCGGTCGTGCTTATTTTCTCTAAATGTGTGGCGGGGCTAGGGTGAGGTCCCAGTGCTTAGAGCTTTTAGTGCTTGTGTGCTTGTGTGTGCTTGTGTGTTTGGGGTTGCGGCAGGCAGACATCAGACAGGGACAGCGATTGATCCATTTCTTAGACACGAGGGAGGCAGACAGTGGTGCATTTGCGCGCGCTTTTCCCCGCGCGGGCGCACAGCTCCGGCGGGAGGGAGGGAGGGAGGGCGCTACTTCCGTGAACGCGTCTTCGTCCGTCTCTGACTCCATTCAGAGCCTGTCAGATCTGTGGAGAGGCGGCGGGCGGCCCTGTTCCCACACGTGCAGATAGTGTCACGGTCTCACTCGCGCTACGTGTTGTTTGATGTGCGCGCGCGTGAGACCCGGGCGATACTGCCATAATCCATATATGGACTAGACCAGGACTGAACCAGGTCTAAACCAGGACTAAACCAGGACTAAACCAGGACTAAACCAGGACTGAACCAGGACTGAACCAGGACTGAACCAGGACTAAACCAGGACTAAACCAGGACTGAACCAGGACTGAACCAGGACTAAACCAGGCCTAAACCAGGACTGAACCAGGACTGAACCAGGACTAAACCAGGACTAAACCAGGACTGAACCAGGACTGAACCAGGACTAAACCAGGCCTAAACCAGGACTGAACCAGGACTGAACCAGGACTGAACCAGGTCTAAACCAGGACTGAACCAGGACTGAACCAGGACTAAACCAGGACTGAACCAGGACTGAACCAGGATTAAACCAGGACTGAACCAGGACTGAACCAGGACTAAACCAGGACTAAACCAGGACTGAACCAGGACTAAACCAGGACTGAACCAGGACTAAACCAGGACTGAACCAGGTCTAAAACCAGGACTAAACCAGGACTAAACCAGGACTGAACCAGAGAATCCATGTTTAAAACAGTTTATGTTCAATGTTCCATTTCAGGCAATTAACGTTTAAAAAACTGTTAATACATACATTTAAAACTGAATAAAAAATAACTAGCCAGCCAGCCAGTCAATCTGCGGTTTCTTTAGTCGTCTGTATCTACTGTATGACCATTATTATTATTAAATTATTTATTACTGATTGATTTATTATTTTATAATTTTTTCATTTATTTCATTTGTATTAAAAATAAATATATTTGAGAACATTGGAATGATTTATTTGCACTTTTCTTGTGGAAATCCTGATGCGGCCCAGCCTCATTCAGATTCTACCCCATGCGGCCCCTAGGTAAATTGAGTTTGAGACCCCTGCTGTAGACCCAGGACTAAACGTGGACTAAACCAGGTCTAAACAAGGTCTATATCTGGACTGGGCCAGGACTAAACCTGGACTAAACCAGGACTGGACACCAGGATTAAAGCGCCGCGTGCGGGTCTATTTCCTGGTTTCGTGCTAGCTCTGCTATTAGCAGCAGCACCGGTGTACCTCACGAGTCACGGCTGAGGGGAGCAGCGAGGAGGGGAGGGGATGTGCCTTCCATTGGGACCGCACGCAGTCCGAGCGCATGAACGAACGGTTTAATCATGGTTTAATCCTGGTTTAGATCTGGTTTAGACCTGCTTGTAGCTTTGTGCTACAATTTTGTATGAAAAGCGCTTTATAAATATTGTTTGATTTGATTTGATTTGGTCTAGAGGAGGCACGGTTTGAGCACGGGTCTCGTGAGTACACCGGGTCATGCTGCGCTATCACACACGTGTCCGCGCACAGTCTTCTCCCCCCTCCCCCTTCCCCCCACCCTTCACTATTAATACATTTTGTTGAAAATCTATGAAAGTTTGAGTGTTTAAACGAGAGACAAATGTGAGAAAAGTTTAAATCCAGTCTGAGAAAAGCGTATAATGTGTGTGGCTGAGCGCGCATTATTTGAATTTTTGAGATTTCGCGTTTCGTAACTTGAATTTTCTTTCGTATCTAGAGACCAAAATTTAACGTGAAGGCGTTTCGTAACTTGGAATTTTCGTTTGTTGGGTCTTTCGTAAGGTGAGGTACCACTGTATGGAAGGAGATTTTGCATAATACCTCCTCTTTAAGATTAAGATCAGATTTTTGTTTACAGTTCTTTATATTATTTTTTAACATAAATCTAAGGAGAAAACATACATACAGCTCTGAAAAAAATAAGAGACCACTGCAAAATTATGTTTTTCTGATTTTACTACTTGTAGGTATGTGTTTGGGCAAAAGGAACATTTTTGTTTGAGTCTATAAACTACTGACATTTCCCCCAAATTCCAAATAAAAATATTATCGTTTAGAGCATTTATTTGCAGAAAATGACAAATGGTCAAAATAACAAAAAAGATACATGTTTTCAGACCTCAAACAATGTAAAGAAACAAGATCAAATTCATTTTAAAACAACATAATACTAATGTTTACACTTAAGAAGAGTTCAGAAATCAATATTTGGTGCAATAACCCTTATTTTTAATCACAGCTTTCATGTGTCTTGGCATGCGCTCCACAAGTCTTTCACATTGTTCTTGGGTGACTTTATTCCACTCCTGGTACAAGAACTGAAGTAGCTCAGCTTTGTGTTTGTGTTGGAATTCAACAGACGCTGGAATGGAATGGCTGTAATACATGTAGAGATGCTGATTTCAGAAAAAAAATGCAGTGGTCTCTTATTTTTTTCCAGAGCTGTAGTGTCTTTGGTAATGGCAGATGTTGTTTATGGTCTTTTAAAAAAATCCACTTTGCAGCTTTTTGATAGAGATGCACAAATCCAGATTTTTCATATGTGAATACCAATATTGAAGGAGATTTTGCATAACACCTCCTCTTTAAGATTAAGATCAGATTTTTGTTTACAGTTCTTTATATTAGTTTTAACATATAAATCTAAGGAGAAAAAGACATATATATTCCTTTTTACTTACTCTTATGTAATGACAGAATATTATCAGAGGGCCCTGTGTGATTTTCGCCTCTGTAGGGGGGTCCACAGCACAGCAGGTTTTGGAAATGGCTGCTTTACATCATTGTTATTCATTGTGAATAGAATTGCGACAGACAAGTGACCGTACAAAATTGTTATGTTAATTACTGTATAGTTTTTGTTCAGATTTTCATTGTGCTATACAAACAAATGTTTTATTTCATATTTTAGTCTTTTGGGAAGAAACAATGAACTTTTTTTTTTCAGTCCTTTGTACCTCACCTCATATCCTCTGTAGTCCACCTCGACGTCATCCCCGTACACGTTCAGCTCCATGTTTTTGTGACTGAAGACGGTGGCCGGTTTGGGGTTTCTATGGTTACACGCCATGTCGTCCGCCAGCATCAACACTATGTGGCTAAAGCAACAAGTACAGCCTCATTATTACTGCACTGGATTGTCAACAGTTTAGACAGTTCTATTTTAGACCGTCCATAGTAGCACATCTCTCCTCAGGTCGGGTTCTTTTTGTGAAGTTTTTCCAACCACTGATGTTTTCCCTGTCTGTCCAATAAGGAGAAGCACTGATGTATTTATGATTTATTTATTAGTTATATGAATTTTTGTCACTTTATTCTCAAAACATTTTGCCCAGCTGTGAATAGAGTAGCCAAAAAATTTACTCAAGTAAGAGTAGCATAATTCAAAATAATAGCTATTACTCAATCACGCAAGAAAAACAAATGTTCAAATAATTTCATATTGTCAACATAAAGCTTTCGTCACATTTTACTCAAGAGTATTGTTACTTCAATAAAAATAATGCTGGTAGAAAAGTATTTTATTTAACACTTTTACAATTTATTTAAAATGTTACTCAAGTAAATCTAACTTAGTGCTGCCCACCTTTGATTAAACTAGTTGTGCCATGCCTGTCCTTTTTACCCATTCATGTGTAATGAATATTCAACATTCACTTTGCTTAAGACATATTTACCTTTGGGCAATAAACTAGATTTGATGGACTTAATTTGGTTTCTGCATCCAAAGCAGGAAGGTCCACCAAGACTAATACATAAGGCATGAGATTGTAAAGCACCTCTGAACAGCAGAAAAAGCTCTATATTAAATTAATGCATTTTTATAATTGGTTGAATGATAATCTTTTTTTTTTCTTGAAAGATCCTGGAAATCATTGTTGATGTTGTCATATTTGAGGTATAACTAAAAGCAACATTCCCTCTAAGCTGTGCGCCTGTGCAATTGCGCACTGCTCGCACATTCTCAGCGCACAAGAAAACCTATGCAGCGCAGGGATGAAAGAGTTCCGCTTTTTTTTCAGCCGCGGGGTCATCTGAATACGGGGGAATCGTCCAGTGTTTGCTCAGACACATAAAACATTAGGGGGAACATTGACTAAAAGTATATTGAATTAACGAGAATCAAGCACTTCTCTGAGTATCGCTGTAAATAAAACAAGAACAATATAATACTAAGTCTTTGTATCACACCTGTGTGTTTTTGAAAATATGTAAAAGCAAAAATAGCCTTATTGTTAAATGCTTCCTATCTTGTCCAAGCAGAGTTTTTATCAGCGTCATATCCATTTGGAGTTTGCCACATTAGGGGAGGGCGATGTGTCAGAAAATCAAGGCTTTGTTTTAGCCAGATCAAAATTTTGATTTTATGATACATGATATCAAAGTTCAAACATGTTATGATGATGATGATGGTTAATTCGACCTGTCTGTGTGTGAGAATGGAGGTGCATTACATACAGAAATACTGAATCAAGATCTGACAATATCACCACAAGTGTCACATGGATGAAACTACATTTCGATTTTCAGATTGCCTATCCAAACACTCAATTAGAAATACATTAACTCAAACAATGACTCATAAACCAACAGTGGCCATGTTTACATGCACACCAAAATCTGATAATAATCTGATTTCTGGACCTTGAAGATTACTTAAAGGGTTCATATTAGGCAATTTTTTGATCTGTTGTAATGTTGTTTCGGCATCAAAAACATACCTGGACTTGTGTTTTGTTCATATGCTCACACACAAATTTAACACACAAATCCTGCATATTTAGGCAGAGTTCTTCTCTCAAACAGAAAACATTCTTTCCCACCTTGTGATAAAGGGTAGCCGTTAACTTGAAAACTACCATTTCATGACATCACAAAGTGGAGCAGTGCAGTTGGAGTTTTGGAGGTGGAGAGAATACAGGATTACTCAAACATGTGTGAATGAAACAAAACACAACTCCACATACGTTTTTGATGCGGTAACAACAATATAACATAACTTAAAGCTCACACGAGTCAATTTTGCGTAATACAGGATCGTAAAATAACATGCATACTGCAAAATCAAATGTGAGTGATCAGAGGGACTATGATAAGGAAGAAATCTGATGATTTTGCTGTCTACATGTCATTTAAATCATCTTTAAAACTCAAAAAATATGATGTTAATTCAGTGCACATGTAACCACAGCTGTGATTTTCTAAGACTTGTACAATTCAAGTTAATATGAGCCATGTTCTAGATCTGTTTTTAAGTAACAGGTCATTAGGAAATCGTGCATGACCTATGTTCCAGTACACTTAAATATCATTAGGCATCTCTCATTTATCTACAGCACAGTAGTTAGTTACCTGTCAGGAATGCCCAGCCTCTTGACACTTCTGTACACGGATAATGTATTGGCCACGTGACGGTAGTTGAACCAAAATCTCGATGTACAAACCTGCTCAACAAAAACAACGAAAATTAGCCACAGGTGTCCTCTATTTTCCCATTTTCATTCAATCAATCCATATTTAACTCACCAGAACAGCCCAGTTGTTGGTGTGCTGGCTGCTAAAGAAATTCCCTACATTTTTCTGGACAATAGAAACAAATATATTAAGTATAAGTTTAGATATTTAAAAAATCAATGCGGATTTCGTTCATAATTGCAATCAAGCATCCAAAACAGCTAATCAAAACATGCACAATTTAATGACAGCTAACGCAGGCTACCACACAGCTACTCGAAATCAGGCAAAATAAAACAAATCCCACTCATTTTTATACTTCACAATAACAATTTTGAAAAGTCATCACACTCACCCCGATGTGTGCAGTCCCTGAGAGAAAATGCGTGGCGAAAATGAAGAATAAAACGGGTAATTTCATGGTGCATTTGTTGTACCAGAACCAGGAAGTGAATAAAACGGAAGCTCCACCCATGTGTCCGGTATGGGGCCTTTCATAATAAGAGTAAGAAGAAACTGGGGCCTTTCACAATAAGAGTAAGAAGAAAAAAGAACGTGGAGTGGTTTAAAAAAGTCGATAAAATAAATCTAAGTAAGACAAAATTACAAGTATGGCAAGCCAAAGTGTTCACATTTACTTATTTGACACGTATTATAAGCTTATTTGACGCATCAACAGATAATTCTTCCTACAACTTTATTTTGGATTTTATTACTTATTTTTCTATTTTATTCCGATTTGTATATTTATTATTACTTTTTATTTTTTGTTACACTCTGTTTTATTATTATTAGGGACCGAGCCCGAAGGGGGACGAAGGTCCCTATTGTTGTTGCTTTGTTTCCGTATTATTATTATTCTTGTTCATACACGCTGGGGCAATTTTGAGCATGTTCCCATGCTTCAAAACGAACGAAACTTTGCACGGGCATCACAAAGTGCTGCCAGTACGACCACACAAAGTCTCGTCCCTGGGGGACCTGGGGGTCCCTGGGAGACCCCCCACTGGGGGACCCCCAGTGGGGGGTCTCCTAGACCGTACCTCAGATGGGCATAAATTTTGGTAAGCATAATCTTAAGACGTTGGAGATGTTAAATTGCGAAGGATTTTCAAATAGGCGGTAATATGACGATACGGCGGATCGATAAAGTTAGGTATGGAATTTGAAACACTTCTCCTACACCATACCTCAGATAGGCTTAAATTTTGGTGAACATAATCTTAAGACGTTGGAGATGTTAAATTGCGAAGGATTTTCAAATAGGCGGTAATATGACGACACGGCGGATCGATAAAATTAGGTATTTATTGAATGGGAGTGATGAGTTATGAATGGGAGGTATTTGTTGCTAGGCAACGCCCTGATCAAAGGTCTTTGATCTTTGTACCTTTGATCTGATATAGCTGCAAGCAGCAATGTGGGGACAAGCATCGAAGGTTCATGTAGGCCTCAGCATGGAGGCCACATGCAGGGTCTGACAGGGTCTAACAGAGTCTGACAGGGTCTGACAGGGTCTGACAGGGTCTAACAGAGTCTGACAGGGTCTGACAGGGTCTGTTCTGACAGGGTATCTACAATGTCATGGCCACGCCCAACAGGAAGTGAGATAATTGGGGCAATTTTGAGCATGTTCCCATGCTTCAAAACAAAACTTTGCACGGGCATCACAAAGTGCTGCCAGTACGACCACACAAAGTCCCGTCCCCCAGTGACCCCCAGGAGCTCGATAGCGCCCCCTAGCGCGTTGTCTTTCGGGGCTGGCATACCGTTTAAGATAGGCGCACGAAATTCGGTAGGGACGTGTATCTCAATAAGCCGAACAAATGCCTCACTGCAATGTCATGGCCACGCCCAACAGGAAGTGAGATAATTGGCCTTTTGTGTGATTTTGGGGTATTTGACATAGAATGGAATTTGAAACACTTCTCCTACACCGTACCTCAGATGGGCTTAAATTTTGAAGTAAATGCATGGAGAATTCTGTAGTTGTGTAGTCATCTTGGTACAAATGAAAATATAGCTGCAAGCAGCAATGTGGGGGCCAAGCACCGTTTGACAGGGTCTAACAAGGTCTGACAGGATCTAACAGAGTCTGACAGGGTCTGACAGGGTCAGGGTCTAACCCTGTCAGAACAGACACATCAAAGACAGATCAAAGGTTGCTAGGTGCGTTGCTAGGCAGTTGACAAATTTCTGCAACTTTGACCTGCTGCTGCCACTAGACGGTTGGAGCTGGGGACCTATAAATTGCTGTGGGTAACGAGGAGACAGGCTGGAATGTGCATGCCACACATTCCAGCCTGTGGCATGCACAGCGTTTAAGATAAGCGCACACTTCTCCTACACCGTACCTCAGATGGGCTTAAATTTTGGTGAACATAATCTTAAGACGTTGGAGATGTTAAATTGCGAAGGATTTTCAAATAGGCGATACGGCGGATCGATAAACTTAGGTATTTATTGAATGGGAGTTATGAGTTATGAATGGGAGGTTTTCATTGAATTTGGAGTTCTTCCTCAGACTAAAACTTCACAGGGTAATGTAGATGAGAACTACCAAGATTTTCATGCCAAATAACGACAGGCCAGTGAACTGTCAGAAATCTACCGCTAGCTGAGCCCCTAACAGGAAAAATTGTCCGATATGGCTTACCATTTTTGCCAGGCACACGAAATTCAGTATGGGTGTGCGTCTCAGTAAGACGAACAAACGCAGGGGCGAGGTCCCGACCAACGCCGCTTGCGGCTTTAATTTATTATTATTTTTACTATATTTGATGTGTGAGCTACTGATCCTTGTGGATCAATAAAGTTTGTCTAAGTCTAAGTCAAATTGTTATTATTATTTGCTATTATTATTTGTTATTATATTGTTATTGCTATTTTATTACCCCTTGTTTGTTTAAAAAAAAAAGTGGTATTTTCTGTTAATTCATTGTGGTGTCTGTATTTATTTGGAATAAATCATTTTTAATGAAATATCTGAGCCATCATTTCACACTGCTGCAATTATTGACACATTCAAACTCTGATTTTCTTATTATGTTATTAGTATGTCATTTAGCTAAACTGACTTGCATATTTTAGTATTATCAATCATTTAAATGAGAAAATGCAATGATCTACATGTCTTAAATATAGTCATATTTATTTTTGATACAGTGGGCCTATATATTGTTAATTTAAAAAAAAATAGAATCTATCTCATTTTAATTCACATATAACAAGTTTTAATTAAAGTAAATGTGCCCAATATATAGGCTATGTTATGATTTTATTATTTAAACAGGCCTGTTCATTTCAGACTAGAAAAACCTCATCTGGAGAAGGAAAGAGTGGCCCTGCGTCACCACCAGAACACAGCCTCTCTCTGTACATGCTTCCTTAATCTGATCTTCTTTTGCTACAGACACAAAAAGTGTGCATTTAAAATCAAATAAAATCAGTTGATTCATTCAGCCAAATGAAAGTTGCTTGTAAAACACACATTGAAACATTCTTACATATGATTTACTATGTGTGATTTTATGTGTATTTGGTTGGAGTTACTTTATTTGAACAGTTAAAAAAGTTATTTTACTTGCTACTTCCTTTCCTTTGTTATAATGCAGAGCTACAAAATCCACCAACTGAATGGCTTGGCCTTCCCATGTGACCAGTGTGAAAAGGTTTGGCCAACAGCTTCCAGACTGAAAGTTCACAACAGAACTCACACAGGGGAAAGACCAAACAGCTGTGACCAGTGTGGGAAGGAATTTAAAGAGTCTCGACATCTCCATCGACATGAGAATCCACACAGGAGAGAAACCATTTGAATGTGATCTACGTATGTGGGAAGGAATTTATACAATCTGGTGACCTCCATCGACATATGAGAGTCCACACAGGGTCAAAAATCATACAGATGTGATATTTGTGTAAAGAACCTTTCAGTGTCAAGCAGTCTTGTAAAACATGATTATCCACACAGGAGGGAGGCCGTGTAGATGTGACGAGTGTGGGAAAGCTTTCTCTCAATCATCCCATCTCAAGAGACACATGAGACTTTTAGAACATCTCAACAACTCTGCAATCACTACCGAACGCACACAGAAGACAATGTGAATAAAGAGGGAAGCTCTGACCAGTGTGGGATGACTTTGAGAAAACCTGCTCATCTGAAGGTGCGTCGTCTTGAACACACTAAAGGAGACAGAGCTGCTGAGGTCAGATCAAGTGAGTCTAAAGTCACACTCAAAAAGCTGAAAAGTTACAAGCTTAAAAGGATATGTTAAAAGAAATAAAGACACACACTCACTCAGACACACACTCACACACACAAGTGTATAGCCGAGGTTGTTTTAGACTATGGGGGTGAATTTCAGACGATTAGTGGCCTCTGTAGTCTCCTCTATAGAAGTTTGTTATCAAAGCTTCTCTAATAACAATGGCTGTGATTTCACGGGTTTTGTCTAATTTGATCTTGACACTAGAATGACTCCTTTATTTCTGTTAAATTAAATCATGGTGCTGGAGCCGTAGTGTTATCAGTTATCAGTTTGTAAGCAGCTTATCTCCACAACACCAGCTCATTCTGTGATGAAAATAGACTTATCCTAATCCAATTCCAAGTCTATGGGAACTAACCAGGGTTACAGCTCCAGTTACACATTTAAAAGGTTTGGGTCAATATTGTCTACGTGTTCTGTATCTTCTGTCAGGGCAGGAAGCTTATCTGGTTGTGCTGGTGCCTCTTTTTTAAAGGGATAGTGCAGTTTTTTATGTTAATCTCTATCAGCCTGTTCACTTGTAAACTTCGGCGTAGACATCCGCTGAAGGTGAACAGGCTGATAGGGTTAACATGGGCGTAGTGATACGAGTGGAGAGAGACAATACGCAAATGCGAAATACGATGCTGGATGTTTCGTGGACAACTGTTTCGGACGCAAATATATTACCTTTCTAACAAATGCTTTGTTTTAAGAAGAAAAAAAGCTTTATTTCATGTTCCAGGGAAGATACCGGACCTACTTAGGTGGGCTCCAGAAAGCGAGCCGAACGAGGATCAGCTGAGACTGTCAGAGGTAAGCCGGTGTCAACACACGTAACTTTTAAAGTTAAGTTGATTGTAATATTAAACATCCTTTGTTGTACAAAATTGACTCTTGAGCTTTTAGCAGAGGACTGGGTGGCAGTCGGGGACAAGTGTCTCGACGACCCAGTCCACAGACAGATCATCTGGCTGTGGTGACGTGGAATGTCCCCTCGCTGGGGAAAAGGAGCCTGAGCTTGTGTGAGAGGTTGAGAGGTACCAGTTAGATATAGTCAGGCTCACCTCTACGCATAGCTTGGGCCCTGGTACCTAACTCCTCAAGGGGGACTGGACCGTCCATTTCTCTGGCGTTGCCCACAGGGAGCAGCAGCAGGCTGGTGTGGGCTTGCTTATAGCCCTATACACACGTGGACAAAATTGTTGGTACCCCTCAGTTAAAGAAGGAAAAACCTTACCTGGCCAGCCAAATGATATCTCTCTGTATTTCCTATACACCGCGATACCATTTGGACACTCTCCATCCACTCTCGCTCCTCCGGTTCCAAACCGACTCCGCGATTCTGATTCGTTCAAAGATGGTGACGTCAGTGCACCCGCCTTTGCCCGCAAAGTCACTCTTAGGCAGCGGAAGTTCCGCCTCAGTTTTGAATCAAGATGGCGCAATCTCTGATTGGTTCACTTAGCTGTCTGTCTACGCGCAACCGCAGCGCATTCTGTGGATCAAACGTTACCAGACTCACTCGCTGGTACAGCGATGAGTCATGGATTCTTCCAGGCAAGGAAAAACCCACAATTCTCACTGAAATCACTTGAAACTTACAAAAGTAACAATAAATAAAAATGTATTGAAAATTAAATAATCAAAATCAGCCATTACTTTTGAATTGTTGATTAACATAATTATTTAAAAAAACAAATAATTAGGGCTGGACAAAAATGATGGTACCCATAACTTAATATTTTGTTGCACAACCTTTTGATTTTGATTTTAATTTTCAATACATTTTTATTTATTATTACTTCTGCAAGTTTAAAGTGATTTCAGGGACCATTGTGGGTTTTTCTTCCATTAACTGAGGGGTACCAACAATTTTGTCCACGTGTGTAGCTCAGCCGCCACGTGTTGGAGTTCACCCAGTGAACTCGGGTCATGTCCCTGCATCTTTGGGCTGGGAACAGGTCTCTTCACTGTGGTGTCAGCCTACGGGCCGAACAGCAGTGCAGAGTACCTCCTGGGAATCCCTGGGAGGGGTACTACGCAGTGCACCGACGGACTCTGTTGTTCTAGTGGGGGACTTCAACGCCCACATGGGCAACGACAGTGGCACCTGGAGAGGGGTGATCACGAAGCACAGCCTCCCTGATCTGAACCCAAGTGGTTTTTTGTTATTGGACAAAACTGTGCTAGTCACAGTTTGTCCATAACACACACCATGTTCAAGCACAAGGGTCGAACATTTTGAGTTTTATGACATACTGTAGAACATCTAAGGCAAAGCAATACCATGTTTTCACCAGTTATACTCAGGGGTGCTCCATTCCAATTCTAGTATTCTGGTGGTCCATCCATCCATCCATTTTCTTCCGCTTATCTGGGGCCGGGTCGCGGGGACAACAGTCTAAGCAGGGACGCCCAGACCTCCTTCACCCCGGAAGTGGTAGTGATTCAGAAAAATTTGCTGGATCGGATATCGACTTCCAATCAGCCAATATCCTTTTGAACATATAAATCAATAATTAGACTGTTAACTGGTCGTAGTGGACCCTGAAAGTCTCATAATGTTGTTCTGTGGTGAGTTCAGCGATAAATAATACCTACATAACACATTGAGATAAGTTTTGTTTTGTTTTATTTTTGTTGAAAGGAATTAAAAACAATTTAAAGCCTCTGCACTGGTATCGGTTGATATCGCGTATCGGCAGATATTTGAAGCTCTGAAAAAGGCTGGATCGGTGCATGTTGAGTTATGCCAGTTACATCATGCAACTTTAAGTAGAGATTTGCATGTTTCAGGAGCAGCTAAAGGAAATCAGCACAAATGTGGGAATAGAACCTCCCACCTGCTGCACTAAAGGTCAGGTTGTATGACATTGTTAGTTGAAAATGATCCAATAGTTAAATTATTTGTTTTGTTGAGGATAATTATGCTCACCTGAATATAGACTGCCAGACTGATCTCTGTATTTTTCATACAAAGGGAGATGAGTTTGGTGATCACACCCTCTGCCATGTCTCCAGCCAGATCCAAACATGTTTGTGCCATCAGATTTACTTGAGATGATGCATGTTCTATGAAGTTTAGTGCTTTGTTTATTGATTCTCCAGAAATCCTCCATGTTTTTCAGTTTGATGAGTAACTAATGAGCTCTGGACATGTAAAAGAAATACAATACAATCACATACAGCTCTGGAAAAAAATAAGAGAAATCAGCATCTCTACATGTATTACAGCCATTCCATTCCAGCGTCTGTTGAATTCCAACACAAACACAAAGCTGAGCTACTTCAGTTCTTGCACCAGGAGTGGAATAAAGTCACCCAAGAACAATGTGAAAGACTTGTGGAGAGCATGTCAAGACGCATGAAAGCTGTGATTAAAAATAAGGGTTATTGCACCAAATATTGATTTCTGAACTCTTCTTAAGTGTACACATTAGTATTATGTTGTTTTAAAATGAATTTGATCTTGTTTCTTTGCATTGTTTGAGGTCTGAAAACATGTATCTTTTTTGTTATTTTGACCATTTGTCATTTTCTGCAAATAAATGCTCTAAACGATAATATTTTTATTTGGAATTTTGGGGAAATGTTGTCAGTAGTTTATAGACTCAAACAAAAATGTTCCTTTTGCCCAAACAAATACCTATACGTAGTAAAATCAGAAAAACTGATAATTTTGCAGTGGTCTCTTATTTTTTTCAGAGCTGTATGTGATGTTTTAGTCATTGTGTTTATTGTCTTGTTTATCAGATGTTTTATGTTCACTGTGGGCCTAGGGGGCGCTGCAGTTTCAAATCTTGTGTGTGTAACCTGTACATATGGTTTTAGACAATAAACCTGACTTTGAACTTTGAACTTTGAATAGAGAATTTACCCCTGAATTAAATTGTATGTATGATTTGAGTTGTAGAAAAGTTGAGTTTATTTTTCTTATTAGTCAGACACTCTTGTAGCTTGTTATGTTCAAATTATGAAAGCAATAACATTTTATGAGGCAACATGAGTTCAGCTCATTTGGGCTCCACTAAATGAACTAAATGAATCACACCCGTCTCTCCACTTAATGAAGCCGTAATGACTAGACACACTTTAGTAAAACTCTATAATTCCTGCTGTCTCAGCAGAGCCCGGAACATTCTGAAGGACAATACCTACCCTGGCTTCCATCTCTTCAACCTGTTGCCCTCTGGCAGGTGCTACAGGTCCATATCAGCCAGGACAAATAGACTCAGGGACAGCTTCTTTCCCAAAGCTGTCACCAAACTGAACTCCAACTGCACTAAGAACTGCCATTTGCACTGACTTTTGGACTATCTCTACCACTACCTCTACCCAGTATGCTGTATGTGTGTATATGTGTATATATGTGTATATATGTGTACATATGTGTATATATGTGTATATATGTGTATATATGTGTATATACTGTATGTGTATATATGTGTATATATGTGTATATATGTGTATATATGTGTATATATGTGTATATGTGTCTTGTTTTTAGCATAGCAGTTTTATAGTTTTTATAAGTACACTATTTATTCTTTTATACTTGCGCTGTGTGCACTTTGAAGGGGGGCTTCAGATCTCATTGTACTGTGTATAATGACAATAAAGGCTTTCTATTCTATTCTGTTCTTTAGCTCCAAGTGCTGGGACATGAGATACATATGACCTGTCGATAGGTTATCAAAAGTATGATAATCAGATACTAATCAATACTAAAACTAGATTTAAGCAGGTATCGATACTAAAAAAAAAGGCACATCAACAGGACAGAAATGAACCTTTCTTGAATACTTTTAGAACAGGGGTGTCAAACATGCGGCCTGGGGGCCAGATCCGGCCCTCCAAGCCCTTTAATCTGGCCCTCGGCTGATTTTCTATTAAAATATTTTAATAATATTTTAATTTTCTATTAAAATATTGGTCATTTTCTGCGCCTCTTTTCTGAGCGGCTTAGCATAGCAGCATCTCCAGTGCATCTGTGCGTGGCCCCTCCCACCAGAGCAGCACAATTGAAGACTTGCCTCTTTCCAAAAGCTGGCTGAGTGGCTAGCGCTCATGCTTCACAGCAAGAAGGTTCCGGGTTCGATGCCCAGGCCTTTCTGGGCAAACTCTGTGTGGAGTTTGCATGCATGGTCTGGGTTCGATCCCCGGGTCGCCCGAGCCTTTCTGTGTGGCTCCCTGCGTTCTCCCCGTGTCTGGGTGGGTTTCCTCCGGGCACTCCGGTTTACCCCATCAACCCAAAACATGCTCCAAGTAAAATCCTCCAGCTGAGGTCCTGACCAAACCGAAGCAAGAAGATCATGGAGATGATCTTCGGGCGCAGTAATGTGCTGCCCACTGCTCCTAATAACAGGATGGGTTAAATGCAGAGAAGAATTTCTCCAGTGTGAGATCAATAAAGTCACTTCTTCACTTCTTCTTCTTCTTAAAGGACCATCCTTTTGACTGTTGACCGTGACACCCTCATCAGCGAAATGTTAAAAATGAGAAAAGTGGACGCCGAGTGCAGGATTTTCCAAGAAAAATTGAAAAGTGAATGGGAAGCCTTTGTGCTCGTGTTGAAATTGCATTTTTCTTAAAGTTGCAGGTTGTTCATAATATTATAATATTTTATAAAAGAAAGAGTTCATCAAATAAAAAAGATTTCTGTAATAGATTTGCATTTCTCTGCACAAATATTTGGACTTATTGCTATTTTGGGGTATATATGCTATGAGTTTTCTGAGTCGGCTCCTTTGGGATCAAAGTAGGTTGGATACGGCCCCTGGACCAAAATGAGTTTGACACCCCACTTTAGAATTTCATTTCTTTTTATCATCTTCCTCTTTATCCGGTATTCTGGTCGCGGGGCCAACAGTCCAAGCAGATCTGTCGCCCAGATCTCAATGCACCGGCCCCCGTGGATCCTCGTAAGGGTGGTGGGTCCACGGGAGGACGGCTCCATGTCACTTGACGCAACTGGCCTTAATGTAACTCTCCTGACATGGGGGCTCTCTACCAGTGTGGACAGTGGGGGCGAGGTGGGGTTAAGAGTTTTGCCCAAGGATACAACGGCAGCATTCATCTGAGGGAGATGGAAATCATACAGTCATTTGGATCAGTGGACGAACGCTCTACCAACTGAGCTACTGCCGCACCCTGCTTTAGCCAGAGCTCATGACCATAGGTGAGGGGAGGAACGTAGATTGACCGGTAAATTGAGAGCTTTGCCTTTCGGCTCAGCTCCCTCTTCACCACAACGGTCCGGTACAGCGATCGCATCACTGCCGACGCAGCACCGATATTTCTTTATGTTTTTTTAAATTGTTGCATTTTTTTATTTGCCTGTTTATTTATTAGCATTATCTGTTTTTTTTTCCTTCAAAGTCTTATGTCCGTTTATTCTTGAGCCCTTGTTGTGTCTTACTATTTCAGCTCTCTTCCTTTACTCTGCATAAATCCGTATTATTTTTTCCTGTTACATAAAGATGCTATGAAAAATACATGCTGTCCATCTCATGCAATTCTAATGTGAGCTCTGCCTCTGTGGAGTGAAGAACTATGGGTAACAGCACCGTTTGGACTCTCAGCTTGGTTCCTCTGTTCTGCTAAACGCTTTAAGAAGAAGAAGAAGACAGACTTTATTCATCCCCGTAGGGAAATTATTTCTCTGCATTTGACCCATCCATCAGGAGCATCCCCTTAAAGAGGGGGTATTATGCAAAAGCGACTTTTTGAAGCTTTCTACCATGTTATAACACTGTTCCCTGATCAAAAACATGTCTGAAGAGGTTATGCATGTTTGTCTATGGCGGAATGTTCAGCAGTTACCATGGTGACACAATGCACACAATAGCAATGGCAATAATTGACCAAAAATTACAAAATGCAATTGAGGTACTTGTCCAACAGTGCAAATCAGCTCACCGGTTGTACTAATCCAGTTCTTCACAGTCAGATTAAAAAAAAAGATCGGTTTAAAGTTTAACAGGGCTTCAGACAGAGAAGTGCCTCAGGTTAACGTGACAAGCAGGTGGCAGGCCCTTCACCAGAAAAAGCCTGGTGGATTTGCCTATTGTGTTTTTTAAAGGTCCTGTATTACGCAAAAATTGACTCTTTTAGCCAAGTTGAATGCTGTTACCTTATTAAAAACACACCCACACTCATGTTTTGTTTCTTTCACAGGTGTTGGAGTAACCCTTTATTATTATTTTGTCTATCTAAATGCTCTGTTCCACTTTGTGATGTCATAGCAACAGTGGTTTTCAAGTTAACAGCTCCTTTTACCATTAGTTCAGTAGAGAAGGGCAATTCTAGGTCTTAAATCATCCAAATGATTCTTGTGAAGATGTATGGAGTTTAAAAACACAGTGGAGCATTTCCTGTATTACCACATGACATCACAAGATGGAACAGAGTGTTTTCAGTTTGAGAGAAGAACTCAGTCCAAAATATGCAGGATTTGTGTGTTAAACATGTGAGAATGAAACAAAATACAACTCCAGGTCTCTTTGTGATGAGGAACAACGTTACAGTATAACATAGATCAGAAAATAAGACGCTCTGGTGGCCACTGAGGGGTGGAGCCAATACACTGCCCTTCTATGCGGCCCGGCCACCAGACACTCGCCGTTGAGCACCCACCCCAGGCCTGGCTCCAGGGTGGAGCCCCAGTGACGCCACCGTCTATATATTACTCATCATAAGGGCTTTTGAACCGCTCTTAGTCTGACCCGTCCCCCAGGACCTGTTTGCCTTGGGTGACCATGGACCTGAAGCCTCGGACAACATAGCTCCCAGGATCATTCGTGTACTCAAACCCCTCTACCACGTTAAGGTAGCGGTTCAAGGAGGACACCATAAGAGCCATTATCCTGTTTGTGGATATCCTAAATGGGCTTTCAACAAAACTAAGAGAGACAAGGATAAGAAACAAGACAACAGAGAATCAGAATCCAGGAGAAAGGGTGTAACCATTCCTTACCTGGCCGGTGTTTCTGAAAAACTACAGAGGATTTTCAGACAATATGAAATCCCAGTCTATTTCAAACCCACAAACACTTTAAGACAGAAACTGGTCCACCCGAAGGACAAAACACCGAGCCACAAACAAAGCAATGCGGTCTACTCCATTCAGTGTAGTGAAGACTGCAGTGAGCGCTACACTGGAGAAACAAAACACCCACTTCACAAGAGGATGTACCAACACAGACGGGAGAGCCAGAGTGGACCTTCATCTGCCGTACATCTCCACCTAGAAGCCATGGGCCACTCCTTTGAGGACAGTGAGGTACAGATCTTTGCCAGGGAAAAGAACTCGTTTGAGACGGGAGTTAAAGAGGCTATTTTTGTCAAGAAAGAAAATCCTTCCTTGAGCAGAAATGGAGGGCTCAGACATCATTTGTCTCCCATCTATAACTCTATCCTCAAACCTAAATCAAAACAAACAAAGAAAACAATAGGGTTAGCCAGGTCAGGTCCAGAGGTGTGAAAACACCCATTATGGCCCTGAATGGGTGTGTTAAACAAGACCCCACACAGAAACTGAAAGCAAATAGGTGATAGTTTCATAGTAATTTCATTATAGTTAGCTCCTCCCTGCAGCTAGATATAAGCAGTGTCCACCAGCACTCTAGCCAGAACTGACAAAGTAGCTTGGATGACCTGCGAAACGTCTTCAACCAAATAAACTTTGTCCAGTTGACAAATTGAATTTCTCTTTTTGCCATTATCCTGGAGTTTCAGAGCACCTATTTCTTCACACTGGCCTACGAGAAGATGTATCAGTTTGATCAAGTTTTGTACCAGTTTTGTGCTTTTCAGGTTGTCTACAGATAAAAGGTTAATCATCATCTCCATAAACCGTCTTACGCAGTGTGCAGACGTAGCACTGAGCTGTGACTTGGCGTGTTTGAGTCACTCAATGATTCTCCGGTCGATGAACTCCCGAATTAATCCAGTGACATAATCTGCGTGGCCAGGAGTGAACAGGATTAGAGCGCGCTGAGGGAGGGCCGCCACACTGACTTGGATCTATACACATTTATCTGAGGGACTTTGTATTTTTATTCACCTACTCGTACTTGAGTAAAAGTTGTGGTTCCTCAAGCTTTATGTGACAGTATGAAATGATTTGAACATTTGTGTTTCTTGCAGCTCTCGTTCAGATATGATTTAGTTTGTATCATTTTTGTGTCTCTCCTTTGGGGGGACACAAAAATTACATTAACGTCAAATTATAACTATACTCTTATGTCAGTAATAGTTTTCCCAAATATTTATTTACCCTTCCTTAAGTAATTTCTTTGTAGTTTGTACACCACATCCAGTTCCACTGCTACGCGGATGACACCCAGCTCTACCTCTCCACCAAGCCAAACTCCACACTCCCACCATCAGCCCTTGCCACCTGTATCAATGAAGTCAAATCCTGGTTCACCTCCAACTTTCTCAAACTTAATAGCAATAAAGTCTAGTCCTTTTAAATGTTTTACTGTTTTAAAAGTTTTACTGTTTGCTTTCAATTGTTTGTATTCTAACTGTTGCTTTTAACTGCCTATAATGTATATAGTACTTGTTGTAAGGCGACCTTGAGTGTCCAGAAAGGCGCCTAATAAATACAATTTATTATTATTATTATTATTATTATTATTATTATTATTATTATTATTATTATTATTACTTTTACTTTACTACTACTTTCACTTACCTCTTAGATGAGTACAGTTTTTGGATACTCTGCCTTTGCTGTTCATCCTAATTATTCACCGCAATGAGTTTATTTTCACAACTGAGAGGCCAGAGCTGAGTTTTATTGTTATGGTAAAACTAACAACTAGCATGCTGCCTCACATTTCCTGTTTTATAGACTATAAAATGCGTTATAATGTAATATAGATGCATTTAGCATCTATATTTTGATCTCAAAAGCTAAAATATATTTGTACTGGGGTATTATGTAACTTTTGTGAAGAAATGTACACCAACTACTTGTCTCCATGGAGATGTTATGGCTTTGGAACATTCCACAATATGGCATTAAACTGATGGATGACGTGAACTTCCTTCGGGATCACTCAAGTATCTTTATACCTATCATGACATCTAAAACCACTTCAGGCATGGTTTGGATGAAGGAGCAGCATAACATGGTAGAACAATTGATGTTGCATAATACTTCCTCTTTAATGTAAAATATGTGCACACAAAATCAAAATCAAATCTCATGTTTAACCAAGTTACCACGAGAGCATTGACCAGAGGAGACTAGAACATACAGAGACGCAGTACCAAATTTGGCTAAATGGTGACGTCTATTAGAGGATCACAGTCATGGAACGCATGACATGCTCATGTGAGGAACTGTGGGTCCTTCTTAACCTTCAAGAACACTGAAACATTGGTTGAAAAATACTCAAACATGCTCTCACAGGTAGATGTTCTTCTTCTCGGGGCCTCTTAAACTCAGAATGTTCTGTTGTGGTGAACTTGCCGTCATGTCTATGTGCACTTCTGTCTCTTCTGGCCCTTTAATCTGGCCCTCGGCTGATTTTCTATTAAAATATTTAAATTATATTTCAATTTTCTATTAAAATATTGGTAATTTTCTGTGCCTCTTTTCTGCATATCTTAGCATAGCAGCGTCTCCAGCGCCTCCCTGGACCATTATTTTGACTGTTGACCGTGACACCCTTATCAGCAAAATGTCAAAAATGAGGAAAAAGTGGACCCTAAGTGCGTCCAAGAAAAATTGACTAATTCCTATTTGTTCACGGAGGTGAATGGGAAACCTGTGTGCTTGTGTTGAAATTACATTTTTCTTAAAGTTTCAGGATGTTCATAATATTATAATATTTTGTAAAAGAAAGAGTTCATCAAATAAAAAAGACTTCTGTAATATATTTGTGTTTCTCTGTGCAAATATTTAGACATATTGCTGTTTTTTGGGGTATATTTGCCATGAGTTTTCTGATCCGGCCCCTTTGGGATCAAAGTAGGTTGGATACGGCCCCTGGACTAAAATGAGTTTGACACCCCTGATTTAAATGTTCTTCTGTTCTGCCTTAGGACAACGGATGTAAAGTAGCTATTGTGCTAATTCCGGCATATTTACATTGATGCTGTTTGTTGTCATGTTGATCAATATGCATTGTCCTAATTCAAATAAATAAAAAAATAAAATAAATGTGAGCTAAGTAAAAGGGTGTCATTATTCACAGAAGTTATTGACTTTGGATGGATTTTGTGTCTTTAGTGGAATGCTTTTTTAATCCTGGTGAAACAACAGAGATGTTGTTTTTCTAGCTTTTTCTAATCTTCACTTGAGCTCTTCTCTGTCTGCCTGGTCACATTTGTCACGTCTGTCTGGATTTGCATTTCCTTATGCATTTAAATGACTTTTACACAGCCACCGGGTTTGTTCAGTCCGCTGATCAATAGACAAAATGTACACATCCTAATGTAATTATGCAACATTGACTTTTTGGAGCTTTCTACTATAATGTTGTTATAATGTTGTTCCTCATCAAAAACATGTCAAGAGGTTTTAAATGTCATACATGCATTAAAAAGTTCAAAACTCCATGCACAGCTTCCAGGTGCTGGTAACAGCAGGAACATTGAATAATTCCAGGAAAAAAGAAGTTTACACTCACACTCGCTTGACTTTTTTCTTATTTCTTTATTGGGCTTAGAGCGAACAACAGCCTTTTTCCCAATTCAGCGAGTGCACGGTACAGAGAGTTCTTGGAGGGGGATGTGCATCATATCCAGCGCGACAACTGCGACAACTCCATGGAAATCGGGGCGTGGACCAAGCATTCAAACATGCACACTTCGCACACTTCGCACACTCAAAAGCCCCAGCATGCACAGCGCAGCAGGATATATGACTACAAAGATGGACTCGCCAGCAACATCGCCATGTGACAGTTGCGACTTCACTATAAAATGTGTGTACTGGTTCACCTCACCTACAACTATGCTACATGAAACTCTTCATAAACTATGCTAAACATGTGTGACGGCAGCCGTAACGACATATTTCACAGCACCTGTATTACCGTTCACATGCTTTTTCCCTTACACGTCTATATTTCCTTTGCTGTTGTAATGCTGGATATTCTACAGTGTAGCCATGTCCTAATTCCAAGTATTACTAGTCGCAATAGAATTATATTTTTGTCTTTAGGGAACAAGGAGCAGACCACCCGGCTCATTGAGCTGAGGCGGGACCTGTTCCATTTTGCAGACGGCCATGCGGTCCACGGACTGCACTCAGGGCTGAGCGAGTATGCACCGCCTCGACTGCAGGCTGAGACCACACTCCGAACCGTGCACTCCTGAGTAGTGCCGGGTGTGACTAAATACCATTTGGTCACATGTTCTTTCACTTAAAGTCATATTTTTTTAATGCAATATATACTCAACAAAAATATAAACGCAACACTTTTGTTTTTGCTCCCATTTTTCCTGAGATGGACCCAAAGATCCAAAATTCACTCCAGATACACAACACTACCATTTCTCTCAAACATTGTTCACAAATCTGTCCAAATGTGTGACAGCGAGCACCTCTGCCCCGCCGAGACAATCCACCCCACCTCACAGGTGCGCCACATCAAGATGCCGATCCGACATCATGACCAGTGCACAGGTGCGCCCCAGACTGCCCACAATAAAAGGCCACCTCGAAATGTGCATTTTTTTTGCTTTATTGGGGGTCTGGGGACTCAGAACTAGTCAGTATCTGGTGTGACCACCATTTGCCTCATGCAGTGCAACACATCTTCTTCACATAGAGTTTATCAGATTGTCAATTGTGGCCTGTGGAATGTTGGTCCACTCCTCGTGTAGTGACAAAAACTCACAGAAACGGTATTAAGGTAAAGAATAACTAAACAAATCAGCAAAAAATATAAGAAATATTAGCACAGGAAAAATATAGCTTAACAAATATGCAAATAAATCACCTATGCAATAAACAAAATAGGCAACAGCTCTTGGGCGATTCTCCAACTACAGTTAAATTTGGTCATGATGTTTTTCAGAAAATCGAACACATATTTTTAGAAATATTTTGATTTGTTCTTCTTCAGCACAATGTGTAGAAACATTAACTGATAGTGTTTGTGATGAAATGACGTAAATATTAAATAAATAATAAACAATAACAATAAATAAAGTGTTGGAAATGACAATGTTTAGCATTTCTTTTAAAATCTCATGACATTAGCATGCTAATCTCTGTTTTACAGTTAGCATAAAATATACTCAAAATATACAATATAAAATGGTATTTTTCTCATTATTTGTACATTCAAAGGAAATATGAGGTGTTTGGAAGGACCAATAAACCTACTCTTGGTTTTGCAAAACTTGACCTTGATTTTGTTCTTGTTTCCCTTCCTTCCATGGAGCTAACGCTGCTATGCTAACATGAGCTCCTGTCACATCACAACTGATGTGATTCAAGTAGACAAAGGTTTAAAAAAAAGTTTAAAGTTACATTTTGTGGTAGAAATGACAGCGATCCCTAGGAACAGGTGTTCTTTTTAAGAAAAAAATTAAATAAAATACTAATACAGGGCTCTCAAGTTTTGAGCGGGGTCGTGTGTGAGACTGCGTAATTTCCGAGGGGGGGGGGGGTGCGAGTGAACAATTTTTCCCGAGGGGGGGGCACTTCAATTGCGTGTGAAATGCCGTGTCAATGCGTGAGACTTGAGAGCCCTGCTGTAAATGTTTGTCTAAAGAGCAAACTTAAACTACAAAGCAACTAATGAGAGTTATATAAATGAAGTTATTACCTGATGGTTCTCAGTTTGTTTTATCATCACTGTTTTGTCGTTCCTCGTCGTGTTCAGTCGCTGTCCTTATCACTGACAGTGCTACAGTCTTCCCAACAACAGAACAATCTATTTTCTGATTGGCTGATAACTGAGATTTTTTTTTCCGGGGAGCAAGGAGGGGGGGAGGTTTTTTTCACTGAAAACGCATGGTGCCTGCATAAACAGGGGTGTAGTGGGCGTGGTACGCGGGGGTACGCCGTCCACCCACTTCTCCCGACGTGAGATATAAAAAAAATAACAAATATAAATTCAGGGATGAAAGAGTTCCGTTTTTTAGCGGATCTCCGCTTTTTTTCAGCCGTGGGGTAGCCTATTATTTATTTATTTATTTTTTACATCTGTGCAAATTGGTTGAGAAAGATTTTGGGTGTATATATATATGTATAGTTGTGTTTAGAGTCGCCAACCGTCCCTTGAAAAACAGAATGGTCCCGTATTCATAACAAAAGTACGTGTATCTCGTATTAAACTTCGTATTAAACTGCGGGCCGCGCGAGCCCGTGTCTGGAGCCGCGGACTGAGCGAGCGAGCGCAGCTCTCGCAACAGCCTGTACCATTGTGTGTACACAGGTTAAACTTTATAAAACATCCTATACCTCATCCTACCTGCCCGTGCCTCACTTAACGCATAGCTCCTCGCTTTTTCACCTGCGCCTTTTATCAATCAATCAATCAAATATTTATAAGGCGCTTTTCATACAAAATTGTAGCACAAAGCGCCTAAGCTCCTCCTCAATGAGCTCTGATTAGACGAAGTGCAAAGCAAAAACAAATCCAATATATACTACTAGTACCTGTTAATAAAATGTGTTTTTTGTACTTTTATGTACAGTTTTACTTTATTGCTAACATATAGCATATAGAAATCCAAATTTCAGAAATTTAACATTTTCCAGGGGGGGGGGTAATTCACATCCATGACGTCACAAATCGCGTACACCCACTTAAAAAATCCCCACTACACCACTGTGCATAAACACACAGACCGATTTTCTGGGCACCAAAAAAAAAAAAAAAAAAAAAATTCAGCGTGAGAAATGCCATGTGTGGCGTGTGAGCGTGTGAACACGTCGAATTGCGTGTGTCACACTCTCAATGCATGAGACTTGAGAGCCCTGGTTACTAATATATCTTTCAAGCATTTCAAGCACATGATATTTTTCATTAAAATAAGGAATTTCTGTGCCATTTGTCAATGAAGTTACTGTTGAATCAAATTTAAAGGAAAAGTAATGTTATTTTACAATCTGAGCCTTCTTTCGGTAATAAAACAAGTCGTTTGACTCACCCATCACGTTCGTGTCATTTGGAGCTGTTTGAAGAAAGTCATGTTGTAGCGTATCCGTTAGCATTTGTATTCGGGGCATTACTTTGCGGTGTCCAAATAACACAAACTTTAGCACTTTTCAAATCATAGAAGCCCGATGTCTTAATGTAAGATTTCGTTTGAAGCAAAAGTGGCCTGTAATCCGAGATTTATCCATAGTTTTCAGCTTTGCGTTTCATGTTTGGGTCCCGGGAGCTGATAGCACAGTCCGCGCATGCGCACTGGCGTCCTCATCTACTCGAAACTATGGCTAAATCTCGGATTACAGGCCACTTTTGCTTCAAACGAAATCTTACGTTAAGACATCGGGCTTCTATGATTTGAAAAGTGCTAAAGTTTGTGTTATTTGGACACCGCAAAGTAATGCCCCGAGCATATGATACAGCACCATGTTAACGGATACGGGATCATTAGTAGAACAGAACGGCTCAACATAAGTTCTGCGATACTGCTCCAATTGACAGAAAAATGCTATGGGTGAGTAAAACTACTTGTTTTATTGTCGAAAGAAGGCTCAGATTGTAAAAAAAAACGTTAATTTGCCTTTAATTTCAGTCTTATGAGGGACTGAGAGTCCAAAACCTGGCCAAGGGACAAAGGACATACAGCAAAAACACTCAATAGAAAACCATATTTTATATAATAAAAATAGTAATTTATCTATCATAATTTTTTTGTAAGTTCGTCTTTGTGTCTAGTAAGTGCAGCATGAATAAAAAAAATGACAAACGTGTTTTTGTTTTTCTTATTGGGACACAAATTCTTTGATAGTTGGAGAATCACCCTCTTTCATTTGTATCTGGGAAAATAAATAAATAAATAAACAATACTGCGGAGAAGCCATTTTCATTCATATTTATCGGTATATCAAGAGAAAGTGTGGAGAAAAGAGGAGAGTTTCAGTGGAGGAAGAGGAGGAGGAGGAGGAAGAGGAGGAGACAGCGTGCGTTTTTTGTTTTGGCACCGCGCGCATCTCCGTGCCAACACCAGACCACCCGAGCGCGCACGGAGGAGAGAAGGAAGCGACGGAACAGAAGACGGACGCGGAAAAACCATCACTGAACTCGTCCATTTCAAGCCAACATGCAGTGAGCAATCGGAGAAAAGAGAAAAGTAACGGGAAATTGTCTAAAAAGAGAAAAAAAAACACGCTTCGTACAAGTTGTCTTTCCATTAGCGCGTCGACATGAACACGAACGATGCCAAGGAGTATCTGGCGAGACGCGAGATTCCACAACTGTTTGAGGTAACGTGGATTTTTTTTTAATATTGTGGAGTTCGTGTTATGATTTTAACCTTTTTTTTTAGTTCGGTATTGGTTCGTGGACAGGGACAATCAGGCGTGACAGTGAAATAAACGAAAAAAGCCAAAACGTGATGGTAAGATCAAATTTACAACGCGCGTCTTGCAAAAAAGCACGCAGTCAGTAAAGGGTGGGAAGCGACTGGAGGAAGAGAAAGTAACGGGGAATTGTGTGGAAAAAACACGCTTCGTGACTGGAGAAAGAGAAAGTAACGGGGGAATTGCGTAAAAAGAGAGGAAAAAACACGCTCCGTCCAAGTTCTGTCTCCAAAACCGCGAACCAAGACGCGAGATTCCGCAACTGTTTGAGGTGGCGTGGATGTTTATACTTTTTTGCGTGTATCTGCGTGATTTTTAGCCCTTTTTTAGTCTCGTAAGTGGTTCGTGCACACGGAAGAACACGCGTGACGACGTGAAATGCCAGTATGATTAAAAATTGATTTAAAGATATGGTGGAATGCGCGTTTTGCAGTTTTTCAAGCTAGATTTTATTTTATTTTATTTTAATTATTTTGTCCAGGTTTAGCCCAGGTTTGGTCCAGGGTTAGTCCAGGTTTAGTCCAGGTTTGGTCCAGGGTTAGTCCAGATTTATTCCAGGTTTAATCCAGGGTTAGTCCAGGTTTGGTCCAGGTTTAGACCAGGTTTGGTCCAGGTTTAGTCCAGGGTTAGACCAGGTTTAGTCCAAGTTTAGTACAGATTTAGACAGGGTTTAGTCCAGGTTTAGTCCTAGGTTAGTCCAGGTTTGGTCCAGGTTTAGTCCAGGGTTAGACCAGGTTTAGTCCAGTTATAGACCAGGTTTAGTCCAAGTTTAGTCCAGATTTAGTACAGATTTAGACAGGGTTTAGTCCAGGTTTAGTCCTAGGTTAGTACAGGGTTAGTCCAGGTTTGGTCCAGGTTTAGTCCAGGGTTAGACCAGGTTTAGACCAGGGTTAGTCCAAGTTTAGTCCAGATTTAGTCCAGATTTAGACCAGGTTTAGTCCAGGTTTAATCCTAGGTTAGTACAGGTTTAGTCCAGGTTTAGACCAGGTTTAGTTCAGGTTTTGTCCAGGTTTAGTCCAGGGTTAGACCAGGTTTTGTCCAATTTTAGACCAGGTTTAGTCCAAGTTTAGTCCAAGTTTAGTCCAGATTTAGACCAGGTTTAGTCCAGGTTTAGTCCTAGGTTAGTACAGGGTTAGTCCAGGTTTAGTCCATGATTAAAAATTGATTCAAAGATATGGTGGAATGCGCGTTTTGCAGTTTTTCAAGATAATTTTTTTTATTTTATTTTTATTTTTTTTTATCTTATTTTTTATCTTGCACTTAACCTGGATAAAAAGACTTTGGCAACAGGTTCAAATTTCTTCTATATAAATCCAATATGACGCAAAATTGAGTCTTGTGAGCTTTAATAATGTTATAATCTCCAAAGCTCAAAATGCTCGGTTCCACCTTGTGACGTCATGAAGCGGTAGGCTAGTTTTCAAGTTAACAGCTACATTTCACTTTCTGTTCAGTAAAGATCGGCATTTCCAGTGCTGAAATTACCCAAAGATTCAATCGACGGTGTATGGAGTTTTAAAATATAATGGAGCACAGGGCTGGACCGGGACAAAAAAACAGCCCTGGCATTTTTGGCTTAGATCGGCCCCTCATAATTAGCGGAAAACAACAGACTAATTTATGTTTGTGTTCCCCGAAGCAAAGCATTTTACTATTGTTACGTCTTGGCCGAGGGGAAACATTCAATGGTTTATTTAAAATGCATCTTGCACCTTTTCGCCGAAAGGTGAGCGATTTTCATGCCTGTCCATCACCTAAAAGTCCCGGTATTATCCAAACACTACTACCTGCTGACCTGCTGTGCCTGTGCAACACTTCCCTGGTCACTCTGTCCCTCGGGTTGAGGTTTAGTCCACGTTTAGCCCAGGTTTGGTACAGGGTTAGTCCAGGTTTAGTCCAGGTTTAGCCCAGGTTTGGTCCAGGGTTAGTCCAGGTTTAGTCCAGGTTAGACCAGGTTTAGTCCAGATTTAGTCCAGATTTAGACCGGGTTTAGTCCAGGTTTAGTCCAGGTTTAGTCCTAGGTTAGTACAGGTTTAGTCCAGGGTTAGTACAGGTTTAGTCCAGGTTTAGTTCAGGTTTATTCCAGGTTTAGTCCAGGGTAGACCAGGTTTAGTCCAGTTTTAGACCAGGTTTAGTCCAGGTTTAGACCAGGTTTAGTCCAGTTTTAGACCAGGTTTAGTCCAGGTTTAGACCAGGTTTAGTCCAGTCTCTGGCTGCTCCTCTCTCTGTCCACCTTCAGCCTGGGCTGCAGAGGACGTGGAGGCTCCAGTCCCTCCAGAGAATATGTCTGTTATTTTAGAACATTTTGCAGCGTCTATAGTGAGATTTTTGAATCTCTTAGCCCGTAACTTTTCCACACCCCCTTTCTGCCGCTTCTCCATGTTTCCACGCTCAACTCTGAAACTGTCGGGGATCAGTGCAGAGAAAGGGGTGGGACCGCTCTCGTAATCTTCTATATCCTGATTGGTTTAGTCCACTGTCTATACTGAAGATGGACCAATGGGGCGCCTCCTCTAAATTGTGGGCCTCTAAATAAAAAAATAAATAAATAAACTGCATCAGCCCCTAGGACTGTTGGCCCACCGGGGAAATACCCGGTATGCCTGATTACCAGTCCAGACCTGATGGAGCACTTCCTGTATTAGCACATGACATCACAAGGTGGAAGCGAGTGTTTTCTATTTGAGAACAAAATACAGCCTAAATATGCTGGGTTTTCATGAGGAAACAACATTATAACATGGCTTAAAGCTCACAAGAGTCAGTTTTGTGTAATATACAGTAGGGCCTTTAAGAAAATGATGATGTTTGTGATGAGGAAACAACATTATAACATAGATCAGAAAATAGTGTGATATGGGCTCTTTAAAGTCATTCAGAGTTCTTGTGTGCTCTCTTGACACTCTTACTGATGTTTTTAGTTTTTAAATATGAATGGTTCACTGGTCCAAACAAAGAAGGAGTTGCTTACTTAAAAAAAACACCAAGAGTCAAAGATTCTATGGTAGATTTGTAGCAGGAAGAAGCGATTCCTTATCTTCTTTTAAATCATGTGAAACCGCTGCATGCTTCTACAGCTCTGGAAAAAAATAAGAGACCACTGCATTTTTTTTTTCTGAAATCAGCATCTCTACATGTATTACAGCCATTCCATTCCAGCGTCAAGCGTCTGTTGAATTCCAACACAAACACAAAGCTGAGCTACTTCAGTTCTTGCACCAGGAGCGGAATAAAGTCACCCAAGAACAATGTGAAAGACTTGTGGAGAGCCCAAGCCTGGGACTAAACCAGATCTGAACCAGGACTAAACCAGGGATGAACCAGGACTAAACCAGGTTAAAAAGGGGACTAAACCAGGACTAAACTAGGATTAAACCAGATATGAACCAAGACTAAACCAGGTCTAAACTAGGACTAATCCCGGTCTGAACCAAGACTAAACCACATCTAAACTAGGATTAAACCAGATCTGAACCAGGACTAAACCAGGGCTAAACCAGGACTTAACCAGGTTAAAAAGGGGACTAAACCAGGACTAAACTAGGATTAAACCAGATCTGAACCAAGACAAACCAGGTCTAAACTAGGACTAAACCTGGTTTGAACCAAGACTAAACCAGGTCTAAACTTGGACTAAACCTGGTCTGAACCAAGACTAAACCAGGTCTAAACTTGGACTAAACCTGGTCTGAACCAAGACTAAACCAGGTCTAAACTAGGACCCAAGAACAATGTGAAAGACTTGTGGAGAGCATGCCAAGACGCATGAAAGCTGTGATTAAAAATAAGGGTTATTGCACCAAATATTGATTTCTGAACTCTTCTTAAGTGTAAACATTAGTATTATGTTGTTTTAAAATGAATTTGATCTTGTTTCTTTGCATTGTTTGAGCTCTGAAAACATGTATCTTTTTTCTTATTTTGACCATTTGTCATTTTCTGCAAATAAATGCTCTAAACGATAATATTTTTATTTGGAATTTGGGGGAAATGTTGTCAGTAGTTTACAAACTCAAACAAAAATGTTCCTTTTGCCCAAACATATACCTATAAGAAGTAAAATCTGAAAAACTGATCATTTTCCAGTGGTCTTTTATTTTCTAGAGCTGTATGGTACATTTGGGAAATACAGATATTTTTATTGCTCAAAAATACCTTTTTTACCCTTTTTTTTTACCCTATGCTGGAGAAAATTACAGGCAAAGCAAAGTCATCTCCATGGAAACAAGCAGTTGGTGGACCCTTGACCAGAAAAGTTACATAGTGCATCTTTAAGGCGCTGGCAACCCAGATTCAGTTGTGATTGGATTTTTTTTTTTTTAAACAGTAAGAGCGCTGGCTAAATTTTTACTATACTATTTATTTTTTACTCTTTGTTATGATATTATTGTGATTCTTGAGCTACTGTGTCCAAATAATTTCCCTTGTGGATCAATAAAGTTTGTTCCTACAGTTCCTTTAACCCTAGAACACTTTCGCTATAAAAAAGTAACACCATCACTTTTGCCGGGTAATTTTTACCTGATATAATATACCCAACAAGAAGTACTTGAAAAATAGATCAAAATATGACAACACATGATAAATTAGAGTGGTTTTCTTTTATTTTCAACTGTGGTATGTGTAAAAAAATGAAAAAAAAAAACAAAAAACAAAAAAAAAAACATAGGAAGACCCTAAAAACATGCTCCAAAATGACTGAAAAATTTTGAATTTGAGAACAAAATTCCATCCCATTCCTGGGACATGTGAGACGTCCCTGGTGAAGCACAGACTCCTCGACACACAAACAGTTGCAGGAGAGAAGAAAAGAAAATTGTATTTTTTCAGTGGGTACAAATGACCAGTTGAGTAAAATATTGTTTTCACCATAAGAATTCCGTTTGAAATCACCACTTTGTGATATTTATTCATAACCACTGCACTAAATAAGGATAGATACACATTCCAGGACCACTCTTACTTACCTATTCCTTACATCCTCTTACATTAAATTCATTACATTCTTATATTCCTCTTTCACTATCGTCCTGCTTGGTCAGGGGGAAACGAAATTTTGATTTTCTGTGTGTCTTGTACATATGTTTTTTTGACAATAAAGCAAACTATGAATTATCACCCAAAAGCCTGTAGGAAAAAGTGGGCAGGGAAACACCTACACCTTCAAAGATGTCAAAAACAATGGTGAAGCTCCCCAGGGACCCATGACACTCATGTAAATACTTTTGCTTGGGTGAAAATCACCCGGCGATAGTGCTCTAGGTTTAAGTTACTGACAGAAAAATTGTCCTTTTACAAACAGTCTCAGTAGACTAAAGGTTTCAGTTTTCCATTTTCCCCACTTGAGACAGGTGTACGGAAAAGCAGAGGCGTCGTCTGTCGCTCATCACTGTCCCGGCTAATCCTCTTCATTAGACTCATGAGCCTAATTACAGTCGTGTTTATGTATTCACACAATCTCCCCGTTTATTTACAGCACATTAGAGCGGCCAGTGAAGTGGCACACTATGGAGCCATTTCTCCTCTAATTGCATCTCATATTAAAATGCGTAAGTCGACTAAATGTGCTTTAGCTTTGTTTGGGTGATGCAATAATGTCCCGTGGGAGAGATTTTTAAAAGTGCTGTACCTTTTACGTCTTGAGCATCTCTCGTTCATTTCAAACAGTTCTCCAGGGTCCAAAGTTATTCCTCGTTTACCTTATGCGTTCTGAACATCATAATTATTCATCACGATCAGTTAATAAACGCTGTTCACAAGTGTCAGAGAGAAGAGTGGAGTTTGCCGTCACGGTAATACTTACAACTACTAGCATGCTAACCACACACTTCCTGATTCTCGGACAAGAAAACACTTCATAATTAGATGCAGGCAGTAAAAGCAGGCTTATTTTGACCTGAAGAGCTGCTTAAATAATATATCTGTGCAAGGGTAAGACACATTTTACACATTTTTTACATACCGTAATGCTAACAACAACAACTAGCATGCTAACCATGCATTTCCAATACTCGGACAAGAAAACACTTAATAATTAGATGCAGACAGTACACAGCTGAAGTATTTTGACCTCAGTAACTGCTTAAATAATATATCTGTACTAGGGCAAGACATATTTTACTCAAATACGATAATGCTAACATCAACTAGCATGCTAACCACGTATTTTTGATTCTCAGACAAGAAAACTTAATAATTAGATGCAGACAGTACACAGCTGAAGTATTTTGACCTCAATAACTGCTCAAATAATATATCTGTACTAGGGGTAGCCACATTTAACTCAAATATGGTAATGCTAACAACAGCTAGCATGCTAACCACACATTTTTGATTCTCAGACAAGAAAACTTAATCATTAGATGAAGACAGTGCACAGCTGAAGTATTTTGACCTCAATAACTGCTCAAATAATATATCTGTACTAGGGATGCAAATTATCGGTTAATTCATTAACTGATAGTTGATTGACCTTATCGATCGATTAACGATTAACTGATAAGCGGCGTTTTTCACCTGAATTTGAGTGTTTCAATAGGGTCTTTAAGAATATAAGCTATAGTAACATAACACTGAGTCATAAATATATCATAGTATTATTATACTGTATATTCCTCAATTAATTATTCCTTAGTAAAAAGCAGACAAATGTATTAATGCTGAATAACAAAATACAGTAATCCCTCGCTCTATCCAATTTTTTTTTATATAGTGTAACATTGTGTTCTGTCCTGATTGGCTAAGAGACTAGACCAGGACTGAACGTGGACTGGACCAGGTCTGAACCAGGTCTGGACCTGGACTGGACCTGGACTGGACCTGGACTGGACCGGGACTCGACCGGGTCTAGACCTGGACTAGACCAGGATTAAACCACCACGTGCCGCTGCTGGTTTCGCCGCGGCCCGCGCTCCGAGCCGCAGGCCAGCCGCGCGGGGCTCGGGGCGCGGGCCGCGGCGAAACCAGCAGCAGCGGCACGCATTCCGGGTTCGATCTCGCCTCGCGCGTACACCCGGGGCTGCTGAGCAGTGCCGTTGGCGCCTGCGGTCGGCTGTGAGTCGAGCTTGGCGCAGCGCGGTTGCCTTGTTTCATGACCGCGCGGGTCCGCGTGTCCGCGGTTAATTACAATTAATGCATTTTGATCGACCAACGTCTTAATCGACAATTAACCGTTAATAGATTAATTGTTGACATCCCTAATCTTTACTAGAGCAAGACACATTTAACTCAAATACGGTAATGCTAACAACAAAGCTAGCATGCTAACCATGCATTTTTTGATTGTCGGACAAGAAAACGCCTTGATTATTAGATGCAGACAGAACACAGCAGACTTATTTGACCTGAAGAGCTGCTTATACAGTTTTTTTTTTACTGTGGCAAAACACATTTACTCAAATACATCTCCATTAAGTCGAGTGGGGGACGTCATCAGGCCATGTTACAAATCAGGTCTGTGTTGAGGCAAGCGCACTCACACGAAGAATTTTATGAGGTATTTTCATTCTTTAAAACTCCGCACTTGAATTGCGTGAGAAATGCCGTGTGAGCGTGTGAACACGTCGAATTGCGTGTTGAGAGCCCTGTTTGTCTAAAGAGCAAACTTAAACTACAAAGCAACTAATGAGAGTTATATAAATGAAGTTATTACCTGATGGTTCTCAGTTTTTTATCATCACCACACTTTGTCAGTGCGCGCTGAGAGGGGCGGGGAGGAGGGACCGGGGCGGGGGGGAGCGGGACATTTTTAACGGATTCATGTAAGAGTCTGGTTAATGCACCGGGCCCGCGTCTCACCGCGGCTCACCATGGGCAGTTCGGCTCTGGGCCGCGTGTATTCCGCGCGTAAGCCGTCAGGGGGAACACGTTACGCACAGACGGAGACACCGGGACCGGCGTCGGTGCGTCTCAGAGGAGACGTGGCACCGGGACTGAGGCTCAGGACGTGCCCGGGGGACGGCGCGTCTGCTCCGGCCTCCGCTCGGACCGTGCGCCCGGAGCAGGGGGAGTTTTTTTCGCTGAAAACGCGCGGAGCCTGCATAAACTAAGCCACACAGACCGATTTTCTGCGCACAAAAAAAAAAAAAGAAATCAGCGTGAGAAATGCCATGTGTGGTGTGTGAGCGTGTGAACACGTTGAATTGCGTGTGTCACACTCTCAATGTGTGAGACTTGAGAGCCCTGTGTCACGATACTAAAATTTCAAACTTGATTTTGATACTAAGGAATAGACTCGATACTCAATACCGATTCCTGTGCCATGATGTTAATAGAAACACTTTTTAAATTTTTATTTAGACAATAGAATGTGATTTTCAACATTAAATCAGAGTACTTTTGTTTATATTCCCATGTGTCCTTATATCTGTGTAATCCCTCAGTGGTCCAGGTAGGTACAGCTCAAGATTCTAAAACTATTCAGGAAAGGTTCAGTTCTGTCCCATGAATGTGGCTTTTTTAGTATTGATACCTGCTCAAATGAGTATCTAGTTTTGATACTAGTTTCAGTATGGATTAGAATAAGATTTTGTTTTGTTGTCAATATATTTTATTGAACATATTTCAATATTTTACTCAGTCATCACTTGAACAAAAAGATTTCAGGAGCAACCCCACCCAACACAAAAGCTATTGTACTGTATTGAGTATATACAGCAGGGGTCTTCAACGTTTTTCAGGCCAGGGACCCCCAAACAGATGGCGAACTGGGCCAGGGACCCCCTACTATATATACGGCATAGAATTGTGTTTTATATTAAATTGAGCTTAGTGTCATGTATAAACATTGCTACTCTGTTATGGTACATCCAATACAAGGAAATAATACACAGGTTAATACTGTATATTACACTATAAAATTATATTATTTTAAAGTGAAATCAAAAGATTTCGCGACCCCCCCTGCAGTACCTCCGCGACCCCCCTAGGGGTCGCGACCCCCCTGTTGAAGACCTCTGATATACAGTATATATATGTTAAAAAAAAATTTTAAAAAAAAAGTTCAGTATATAGTGCATACACAGTATACTGCTAAGTCAAATAATATAGTAAAAAATAGTAAATGGAAAGAGAAAAAATAAATAAATACATTAATTAATTACTTAATGAATTAAAAAAACAAACACATACATACATACATACATACATACACACAGTACATACAAGAGTCATTCAAAACGTTCTAATTAAAAAAACAACTTTATTTTTGAAAGTAACAAAATTATTTTTCTACATAACATCCACCTAAGTCAATACACTTCTGCAAGCGATGTTTCCACTGAAAAATTCCTTCTTGATAGAATTCTGGAGCTTGTCTAGTCAACCAGGTCACAATCTCCCTCTTCTCTTCAAGTATGGACTGGAATCTTGTCCCTTTTAAATGTTCCTTCAACTTTGGAAATAGGAAAAAAACATCCATAAACATTGCACAAAGCTTCAATCATTTCTTTATTGAAGTTTTGTTAGAAAGTTAATGTTTGGTCAGACTTCAAATTGGCTCATTTTGGAGGGTCAAAAAGTGCATTGCGCAATATGTAACGTAACTCTTCGAATAACAATGCTAGAATGCTGAAACTTGTCAAATTTGTTTATAAATCATCAGTGGTACGATTCAAGGTCATTTTGTTGAACTAGTTCGACTCATTTTGAATTTATGGCATTTGTCTTAGAACTTTTTGAATGGCCCTCGTACATACATACATACATTAATACATACATAAATACATAAAAATTATAATAATACATCTGTAGGAATGAAAATTAGGTTCCTGAAGTATAGAAGTGAGGCCTCAATGCTTCATGGCCTTTAAAAAGAATTTAACCTTTTCTCATTTCAACAGTGACATTGTGTCTTACAGAAGTATTCTATGTTGAGCAACGAATGAAGTGGAGGAAAGAATCATTTGTTTTTTAGATGGCAATTCCAGATCGAGGATGGGCACCTTAAATATGGCCATACAATGTCATGGCCCAGTATGTCTGAAACGGTCTTAAAGGCAAATTAACGTTTTTTTACAATCTGAGCCTTCTTTCGGCAAAAAAACAAGTAGTTTTACTCACCCATAGCAGTTTGGTGTCAATTGGAGCAGTATCGCAGAACTTATGTTGAGCCGTTCTGTTCTACTAATGATCCCGTATCCGTTAACATGGTGCTCGTATCATATGCTCGGGGCATTACTTTGCGGTGTCCAAATAACACAAACTTTAGCACTTTTCAAATCACAGAAGATCGCTGTGCCAGGGAAGACTTTGAGTGGATTCCAAAACGGCCTGAAACCCGATATCCAGCTATAGTTTCATTTGATGACGTCATCAGAGAGGACAGTGTGCATGCGTGAACTCAGCTGTTTTGTAAACACAGCTAGTCCGAAAGAGGCTAACACCGCTCTGAACTGTTGCGATATCGGGTTTCAGGCCGTTTTGGAATCCACTGAAAGTCTACCCTGTCACAGCGATCTTCTGTGATTTGAAAAGTGCTAAAGTTTGTGTTATTTGGACACCGCAAATCAGTGCCCCGAGCACTCACGCTAACGGATACGGGATCAGTGGTAGAACAGAACGGCTCAACATAAGTTCTGCGATACTGCTCCAATTGACACCAAACTGCTATGGGTGAGTAAAACTACTTGTTTTATTGCCGAAAGAAGGCTCAGATTGTAAAAAAACGTTAATTTGCCTTTAAAGGGTTCATATTACGCTATTTTCTGATCTGTGTTATGTTGTTTCATCATCAAAAACATACTGGAGTTGTGTTTTGTTTCATTCACACATGTTTAACACGCAAACCTGTATATTTAGCATTTGTTGAAACAGAAAACACTCTGTTCCACCTTGTGATGTCATGTAGTAATACAGGAAGCTCTCCACCAGTCCTTTTAAATTTCATACACCTGCACTAGAAAAATTTGGATCATTTCAGTCCTGGAATTGCCCATTTTTACTGAACTAAAGGTAAAAGGAGCTGTTAATGTGAAAACTATCGCTTCATGACATCACAAGGCGGAGCTTTGGAGACTGACTAATAATAAAGGATTACTCAAACATGTGAATGAAACAAAATACAGCTCCAGATATGTTTTTGATGAACTAAAAACATCATAACATGGCTAAAAGCTCACAAGAGTATAGGATATTAAATAACATAAATGATATAATACTCTTTAAGACCTGGATTTTTGATACTTTTGACAACCTTAGTCCTGTGGAACATTCCAGGCAAAGCAATAAAAATGTAGCAGGAGGTCGCAGATCAGAAAAGTTACATCATTAACCTTTAAGAATTGTGACGCAAATATCAAAATAACAGAGTGAAATAAGTGAAGTTTGGCAGGAAGTCAGTTCGCATTCAGCAAGGGCGGGCAGCTGCTGATATGGTTTGTTTATAAGGCTCAAGGCTAAGTCTGAAATAGCAAAGTAATTGAGTCTAAAATGAGATGTTTAGAGTTCAGGTGGAGCGATGCCAAAACCACTAAATCAATGTGTTCTTCTGTTTGAGTTGGCAAGGGCACGACCTGAGTGGTTCTCTTTAATACGGTGATTAGGAGACATGATAATGAACAGTTAAAAGTGTAAGGTTGTGTAAACTATGAGAATGGCACAGACTGGATCCAGTTTCGCTGTGTTTTCAATCATGGGAAAGATGTAGACATATTAAAGGGATTTAAGTCATGTTATAATGCTGTTACCTCCTCAAAAACAGACCTGGAGTTGTGTTTTGTTTAGAGTAATCAAGCATTATTAGTCTGTCTACTTCTCCAAAACTTATTATGCTTTGAGTGTTCTGTTTGAGAGAAGAACTCAGCCTAAATATTCAGGATTTGTGTGTGTTTTTTATGTTAATCTGTATGGCTTCCCCTTCAACAGTGTCCTGAGATTAACACTGACTTACCCATGACAGCGCGATGTGATCCCGGTTAACGTAGCTCGTAAACGTAGTTCCGGTAAGTTCGCAGGGACAATTAAATAAAGCTTGTTTTTCTTCTCAAAACAACATTTGTCCGAAAAGTGATATATTTGCGTCACAAACATTTATCCGCTAAGAATTTAGCAGTCCTGGTTTAGTCCAGGTCTAGACCTGGTCCAGTCCAGGTTTAGTCCTGGTTTAGACCTGGTTTAGACCTGGTTTAGACCTGGTCTAGTCCTGGTTTAGTCCGGGTCTAGACCTGGTCCAGTCCTGGTTTAGTCCAGGTTTAGACCTGGTTTAGACCTGGTTTAGACCTGTTTAGACCTGGTCTAGTCCTGGTTTAGTCCAGGTCTAAACGTGGTCCAGTCTTGGTTTAGTCCAGGTTTAGTCCTGGTTCAGTCCAGGTTTAGACCTTGTTTAGACCTGGTCTAGACCTGGTTTAGTCCGCGTTTAGTCCTGGTCTAGTCCCGGTCTGATCCTGGTCTGGTCCTGGTTTAGTTCCAGTTTGGTCCCGGTCCCCCCCCCCGCGTCCCCCATCTATAACATCAATCGGCAAAGGTCCCTTAGCCAATCAGGACGCAGAACACAATGTTACACTATAAATTTAAAAAAAAAAATTATACACTATTAAAAAAATGTTACACTATTTAAAAAAAAAGAATTTGAAAAAAAAAAATCAGGAGTCAAAACACGTTTTGAAAATAAAAGAAGACATTCAAAATTTTATTTTGCATGATTTTCAGTCTGTATAAAATGTTATCTCAGAATTAAAAATAAATAAATATTGGTATCGGCTAATATCGGTATCGGCCGATATCAGCATCATTAATATCGGATATCGGTATTGGCTAAAATTTTCACCTCGGTGCATCCCTAATTATAACATCAGAAAATAGCGTAATACGGACATTCAGATTATGATTTCGATTCAGATTTTATTAACCTTGCAGCCTTAGACAGATTCAACTTTCTACTTTTTGCTTTTTCACATTCTCAAAGTTGGTGCATATTTTCAGCTGAACAAAGCCAGAGAAATGTGGCTGCGTCAGTGTGGTGAGGCGGTTTCATACACAATGTTAGGAATGAGACTAGAGTGTACCAAGAACAGGCTTTTCTCCTGTGGCGAACAAATGTTAGACCACTACCAAAGATAGACCTGTAATGTTCCACCAAAACCATCACCGTCTGAATGTTTCCAGGAATTTTACAGAAAGAGAAAAATAAGAATAAATAAGAGAAATCCGCGAAGTAGGACAACTTTATATTTTACAATTATTCTATATGTTTTAAGGCTGTAAATGCCTCACCACACACATTCTACGCTTTTCTCAGACTGGAATTAACCTTTTCTCACATTTGTCTCTTGTTTAAACACTCAAACTTTCATAGATTTTCAACAGAATGTATTAATAGTGACGCGTGGGGGGAGACACAGCCCCGGAAACCCCGCCGGTCCCGGGACTCGACGCTCACCAACCCCTTGGAGAAGTGCGCGACACGTGCACCACTCATCATGGACAAATCCGTGACAGAGCAGCACGACCGGCATGAGGCCGCGCGTACACTGGGGCTGCGAGCACGAGATCGAACCGCGGCGCCCAGAAAGCGTCCTCTCAGCCCGAGCCACAAACCAGCTGCACGAAACCAGCAAAGAGTGGTTTAATCCTGGTGTAGACCTGGTCTAGTCCTGGTTTAGTTCAGGTCTAGATCTGGTCCAGTCCTGGTTTAGTCCAGGGCCAGTCCAGGTTTAGACCTGGTTTAGTTCTGGTCTAGACCTGGTTTAGTTCTGGTCTAGTCCTGGTCTAGTCTCTTAGCCAATCAGGACGTAGAACACAATGTTACACTACTAAAAAAAAAAATCCGCGAAACAGCGAGGCCGCGAACAGTGAACCGTGATAGAGCAAGGGAACACTGTATTCACTGAAGACGTATTAAGCTATTTTAGTTTCACTTTTGTTTCTGATGCTCTGAGTCTCCTCTCCCTTTGCTCCCTGTGCTAAGTCACTCCTCCTTCAGAGCACTGCCACAACACAATCAGCGTGCTAATGAAACTACTGCACATCGCATCAGATTTGTGAAGTTGTTGTGTGTTGTTTTGTATCACGCTTTTGTATTGTAGTATCTGCTTTACCATTTGAATCTTGAGATCCATACAGCCCCTTTAAGTGCGCTGTGTGTGTGTGTGTGTGTGTGGGGGGGGGGGGGGGGCTCTGCATTCTAATCTGTCATGGTGACCCTAGATAGAACTAGATAGAACTCTAAGAAGGAGGAAATGTTTACATATAGACGTAGTCAGATTACAGTGGGATGTTCTATAGAAAGCTGTGGGCAAATTCTTTGTTGGGTGTTCTCCTGTGATTGGCTTCGAGGCACCCAGACCCTCTCTCTGTAATTGGCTTATACTCTGTTTATGTAATAAATAGTATTCACACTAGCTGAGTTTTTGTCTTTTTGGATTCTTCCCATAACATCCCACCTGTGCAGGAAACCCAAACACCCACAGGTGAGAAACGACAGTATACAGCTCTGGAAAACAATAAGAGACAGCTGCATTTTTTTTTTAAATCACCATCTCTACATGTATTACAGCCATTCCATTCCAGCGTCTGTTGAATTCCAACACAAATACAAAGCTGAGCTACATCAGTTCTTGCACCAGGAGTGGAATAAAGTCACCCAAGAACAGTGTGAAAGACTTGTGGAGAACATGCCAAGACGCATGAAAGCTGTGATTAAAAATAAGGGTTACTGCACCAAATATTGATTTCTGAACTCTTCTTAAGTGTAAACATTAGTATTATGTTGTTTTAAAATGAATTTGATCTTGTTTCTTTGCATTGTTTGAGGTCTGAAAACATGTATATTTTTTTGATATTTGTCATTTTCTGCAAATAAATGCTCTAAATAATATTTTTATTTGGAATGTGGGGGAAATGTTGTCAGTAGCTTATAGACTCAAACAAAAATGTTCCTTTTAAGTAGTAAAATCAGAAAAACTGGTAATTTTGCAGTGGTCTCTTTCCAGAGCTGTATTTATGGATAATTGCTGTGCAGGAGCATGGGTGACGTAGGCTTGTGGGCGGAGCATTGTACAGGGTTGTACTGCTAACTGTAACTGGAGGATTTGAATAGGGCCCGGGAGAGACCACTAGATTACTCAAACATGCATGGAAGACATATAAAAATGTGGAATAGTTTAATAAGAATTACAATGTTATGTTGTAGACGATATATAGCACCTCTATTCCTAAAAATCTGAATGAACTGTTCTAAATTGTCATCAACATGTCTTTATAATTATATTCAGTTATTAAAAACAATATGACTCACTCAAGATACACAGTTAAAAGTACAACAATAATAGCTAATGGAAAATATGACTCCAGAGACCGCCCCTGCCTGCTGTAAACATGCTGATTTCTCTGGACCTTTGGGAATTTACCATTGACGCAAACCTGCAAAAGCTCCCCTTCATGTCTTCAAATGAATGCCTGTCTAAAAACCACGAGGAATACACCTGAGTGAGTAGTTGTGTGATTGAAATCAGATCAAATCAGATTTTAATTTAAAATTCTTTGCCAAAAATCTAGAAATTGTGATGATTTCCCAATCGTCCCACAACTCCACCATCCAATGACATACATGATGTGTTTGGAGATCCCATAATCTGCTGATGTGAGCGTGACTACAGTCTGTCTCATTTCATTTTATTATTGGAATTGTACAGCTTTAGTTGTGCATCGGTTCCCATTTTGACTGTTATCGTTAATTAAAGGCAAATTAACGTTTTTTTTTTACAATCTGAGCCTTCTTTCGGCAATAAAACAAGTAGTTTTACTCACCCATAGCATTTTTCTGTCAATTGGAGCAGTATCGCAGAACTTATGTTGAGCCGTTCTGTTCTACTAATGATCCCGTATCCGTTAACATGGTGCTGTATCATATGCTCGGGGCATTACTTTGCGGTGTCCAAATAACACAAACCTTAGCACTTTTCAAATCATAGAAGCCCGATGTCTTAATGTAAGATTTCGTTTGAAGGAAAAGTGGCCTGTAATCCGAGATTTAGCCATAGTTTCGAGTAAGATAAGATAAGATAAGACTTTATTGATCTCACACAGGAGAAATTTACTCGCCACAGTAGCTCCAGGACAATTGGACAGGAGGGAAAAAGTGCATGCAGGCAGGGAGGGGATAAAGTAAGTAATAAATAGTGCAAATAGTAATATGTAATAATAATAATAATAATGGAAAATAGTAATAATGATAATGACCCAAACATGAAACGCAAAGCTGAAAACTATGGATAAATCTCGGATTACAGGACACTTTTGCTTCAAACGAAATCTTACATTAAGACATCGGGCTTCTATGATTTGAAAAGTGCTAAAGTTTGTGTTATTTGGAGACCGCAAAGTAATGCCCCGAATACAAATGCTAACGGATACGCTACAACATAACTTTCTTCAAACAGCTCCAAATGACACGAACGTGATATGGGTGAGTCAAACGACTTGTTTTATTACCGAAAGAAGGCTCAGATTGTAAAATAACGTTACTTTTCCTTTAAAGTGGCATTTTTTTGTTGTTAAAAATGTAATAATGTAATAAGTTCAGTAATATGTTTAATACCATGCTGTTGAAGCACTTGTTTCCAGTGCTTCATGATTAATAATAGAAAGTGTCCTGGAAAAAAAAAAAAACAGGTATTGTTCTGCTCAAATACTAGTACTGTCCAAACTGAAAAGTACCCAGCTACAAAGCCCTTCAATAGTGGAAAAGATTAAGCCACATTAAAGAGCTTTAAATCATGTTATAATGATTAATATCTACCTTTTACATTTTGTTCAGTGGAGATACGCCTGGTTGATGATTGATTATGATTAATAATAGAAAGGGTACTGGAATAAACTGTACTGAAAAAAAAACAAAAAACAGGTGTTGTTATGCTCAATTACTAGCACTCCCCAAAACGGAAAAGTATCTAGCCCTACAAAGACATTTCTAGCCATCAGACAGTATTTGATTTTTACATAAAAGTTGATCAAAAGTTCGCTTTTGATTAGTATACCAAAAACTTGATGTTATTTGAATGATTAGTTCCAACCTCTGTGGAAAGTTTTAATTTTTACAATAATGGTCTTATATTACACAAAATTAATTCTTGGCAAGGGGAGGAAATTCAATTTGTCAACTGGACAAAAGTGTATTTGGTCGAATACATTTCGCAGCTCATCCAAGCTGCTTCTTCAGTTCTGGTCAGACGCTGGTGGACACTGCCTATATCTGCCTGAAGGGAGGAGCTAACTACAGTGAAATTACTCTGAGATTACCACACCTATTTGTTTTCAGTTTCTGTTAGGTAAACCTATTCAATATGCATTGGAGTGGAGTGTGGGGTCTAGTTAACAGAACTAGGGGGGTCTAGTTTCACACCTCTGGACCTGACCTGCTGCCTTGATGTTTTTTTGTTTTCTTTTTGTTTGTTTGTTTGTTTGTTTGTTTGTTTTGATTTAGGTTTGAGGATAAAGTTATAGATGGGAGACAAATGATGTCTGAGACCTCCATTCCTGTTCAAGGAGAGATTCTATTTCTTGACAAAAGCCTCTTTAACTCCCCTCTCAAACCAGTCCTTTTCTCTGGTCAAGATCTGTACCTCACTGTCCTCAAAGGAATGGCCCGTGGCTTCTAGGTGAAGATGTACGGCAGATGAAGGTCCACTCTGGGCTCTCACGTCTTGTGTTGGTACATCCTCTTGTGAAGTGGCTGTTTTGTTTCTCCAATATAGCGCTCACTGCAGTCTTCACTACACTGAATGGAGTAGACCACATTGCTTTGTTTGTGGCTCGGTGTTTTGTCCTTTGGGTGGACCAGTTTCTGTCTTAAAGTGTTTGTGGGTTTGAAATAGACTGGGATTTCATGTTGTCTGAAAATCCTCTGTAGTTTTTCGGAAACACTGGCCAGGTAAGGAATAATTACACCCTTCCTCCTGGATTCTGATTCTCTGTTGTCTTGTTTCTTGTCCTTGGTATTGCTGTTAATGCAGCTGTTAATTTCAGTCTAAGGTCTCCAGCTTCTGTCTCTGTGAGCTTGTTGTTCCTAATGGCGGTTTCTGCTGCTGTGATGTAATCCACTCCACCGTGGGGATGCGGTTAGGAGTTACAGAGAAATTCAGTCCTTTGGAAAGTACTTCTTTCTGCCTGAGTGAGCACCTGGTTGGTTGGAAATATTCTTTGTGTACGGATTGGCCTCCTTTTGTCACTCCGATCTTTGAGGTTAGTTAGATATTGATTTTGGAGTTGCATAAACTTCTTATGAAATCATTGATTCTTTGAAACATTTCTTTTGGAACTAGAAATGTTACTTTGTTTAGTAAGCTGTTTCAAATTTTAAGTTTTCAGTGTTTCAGTGTTAACACAGTGGAGCACTTTTTCTATTACCACATATTACCACCTCTTTACCTAAATATGCAGGATTTGTGTGTTAAACATGTGTGAATGAAACAAAACACAACTCCAGTATGTTTTTGATGATGAAACCACAGTATAACGGATCAGAAAATAATGTAATATGGGCCCTTTAAAAGAAAATTCAATAAATTTCCTGTTCTAAAATTTGACCTCTTGACATCTTCTCCGTACATTTGTAGTCTAAGCTCTCCCTCGTCTTTCCTCTGTTCAGAGCCTTTTGACGGGGCTGATGTTCTACCGACCGGAGGACCCTATCGAGTACCTGGAGTCATGCCTGAAGAAGGTGCGCGAGCTCGGGGGCACGGAGAAGGTGCGCTGGGACACATTTGTGGGGCAGGAGAAGAAGTCCCTCCCCCCTCTCAACGGAGGACAGTCCAGACGGTCGCTCTTCAGAAATGGTGAGGAGTAATATTATTATTGAAAAAAATAAATCAAATAATCTTGCACATGGTAGCTTTAAAGTGATACTCCGGGATTTTTGACATAGGGTCCAATTTTCTAGTTAGCCAGCGTGTAGGATATGTGTAGAGAAAGTTATTTTGCGATTTCATGCAGTCTTTGTAAAATCTGAGTTGGCTGTTGCTAAGCTAGCGAAAGTGAACGTCCTGCAGCTAGCCAGCCACTAAAATAGACATACCCAGTACAAAACAAACACCCAAACAAATCAGTTATTATGCCAGGGTATCGATGTACATATCTGTGTTGATAGAATGATTAAGGAAGTAAACCAAGCATGTATTCCTTTGATCATCATCAGCAATTCGTACTTCCTCATTGAAAGCTTGACAGCCGCGGATTGATATCACCCGCATGTCCCAATCCGACCGGCTCTAATAGTTTGTTTACTAGCAACCTCGCAACTGTAAAAGTGAGCACACGGAGCCTGTTCAAAGTATGGCAATGTTTGGCGAGCCCGATTATTTTGATGAGGAGGAAGAGCAGTTGCATTTTTCCAGTGAACCATACTTGTATGAGCCGGAGTATACGGACGAAGAATTGAAAGAGATGGATTTACAAAGAGCAAGAGAACAAGAGAGCGCGTCTGCAAATGCAGCCGCCGCCGAAGCTGCAGCAGAAAGCCGGGACAGAAGAACCGGGGATTGGTGGTGTCAGTGCCGAAATTGCGAAGTTATGGAGAACGAGGATGAATGTTTTTGCTGCAGGGAGTGGGACTTAGTTATCCCACAAATGCAAGAGCTGGAGCTAGATACTTCGTTTCGAAGTCTAGATGTGTCTGGTGGCCATAGCACTTCCAATGATGTCTGCATAACAGAGCACCAGGACTTCTTGCCCCATCTCAATCGTGGCGTACTGGAGACATTCTTCTGCGTCGAAAAGATAAATTGGAAGAAACGACCTAGACCTGCTGGACCTAATGGCCAGTTATCAATGCGGTAAGTGGTGTGCCAGAAAAAAAAGTTGAATGTAGGAGCGTTTGGCCAGTTGCAAAATCAGTGAGATGATTATACTCACATCTTCTAAGTTAGGCCTCCTGTTTCTGTTACTCACCAACGTGTGTAATGCATGCCTCCTGTCTCTACTCTTTGTAATAATGACAACTGCTGCTGATGAATTGACGAGGGAGAAGTAAAATTCCGCCGCTGCTTAGAAACTAGTCCCCCAATATGCGTCAATTAAGTCGTTTGAAGCAAGGTCCGTTTCGTTCAAAATCTTATTCTATCAACACAGATATTTAAATCGATACCCCCATAATAACTGATTTGTTTGGGTGTTTGTTTTGTACTGGGTATGTCTATTTTAGTGGCTGGCTAGCTGCAGGACGTTCACTTTCGCTAGCTTAGCAACAGCCAACTCAGATTTTACAAAGACTGCATGAAATCGCAAAATAACTTTCTCTACACATATCCTACACGCTGGCTAACTAGAAAATTGGACCCTATGTCAAAAATCCCGGAGTATCACTTTAAAGGGATATGCCACCCCCAGGGCAAATTTGGGCATCTCCCCACAGTCCAGAGACTAAAATAAGTGGTGGAAAGCGTTTTCCTGCTCACCCAGCCATTGTCCGAGTCTGTCGCCACTGACCGCCGCGGTATCTGCAGCTCCTCCGCCTTAGACTGGAGTCTAACGTCGCCAGAGAAAGATTTCGGCCAAAAGGAATTAATTTGCTCGATGCGTTTCCCAATTACTTTATGTGTAGTGCACATTCATATCGAGTGCAAATAAATGTGCAAATCAACACGGAGAGCTTCCCTTGGTCATTTTGGGTGGGAACTATTTTCCAGTGCGGAAGAATACAGCCGTGTCACGCACCACGTTGACACGGGAATCCCAGTTACGCACCGGGAAGGGAGTTCCCCTGTTGCACAGCGTGGTGCGTGATTCGACTGTATTCTTCCGCACTGGAAAATAGTTCCCACCCAAAATGACTAAGTCAAGCTCTCCGTGTTGATTTGCACATTTATTTGCACTCGATATGAATGCGCACTACACAGAAAGTAATTGGGAAACGCATCGAGCAAATTAATTCCTTTTGGCCGAAATCTTTCTCTGGCGACGTTAGACTCCAGTCTAAGGCGGAGGAGCTGCAGATACCGCGGCGGTCAGTGGCGACAGACTCGGACAATGGCTGGGTGAGCAGGAAAACGCTTTCCACCACTTATTTTAGTCTCTGGACTGTGGGGAGATGCCCAAATTTGCCCTGGGGGTGGCATATCCCTTTAAGGTAAGCATCAGTTTCCAAACGAATGAAGTCTCTGTGTGTGTGTGTGTGTGTGTGTGTGTGTGTGTGTGTGTGTGTGTGTGTGTGCATGTGTGTGTGTGTTCAGTTATTCCTGTGTTTGTTGTCTTACACAAATCAGGTAGTGCCTCTGATGCAAATCTGTCCTGTTTTTACATGAACACTGTGTCCGTCATTTGCATTGGGGAAATATGTCACCCATAACACAGAGGTGCATTCATGACACAGCTAATTACCTATGAACTTTCTGTTTCAAAGTTCAAAGTCAGCTTTATTGTCAAAAAACATATGTACAGATTGCACACACAGGATTTGAAATTGCAGCGCCCCCTAGGCCCACAGTGAACATAAAACATCTGATAAACAAGACAATAAACACCATGAATAAAACATCACATATACCCATAGCAAAAATACAGTAAACTTGTATATGATGCAAATAGGTAAAACACACAATGTGTAGCGTAATAAAGCTTAAATTGTGTCATTTAAGCAGCAGTGTCAGTGTCATTTAAGCAGCAATGTCAGTGTCATTTAAGTGTCATTTAAGCAGCAGTGTCAGTGTCATCTAAGTGTCTTTTAAGCAGCAGTGTCAGTGTCATTTAAGTGCCATTTAAGCCAGCGCTCTCGAGTCTCATGCTTTGAGAGTGTGACACACGCATTTCAACGAGTTCACACGCTCACACGCCACACATGGCATTTCTCACGCTGAAATTTTGTTAAGCAATTCAATGAAACTCTAGCCACTGGTCACAGCACTTCTGTGCCCAGAAAATCAGTCTGTGTGGCTCAGAAGAGTTAGTTATCCAGCCCTTTTCAGCGAATCTGAAACCCGCTCCCCCGAAAAAAATCTCTCTCGGACCCCACCCACTCCCCCGAAAAAAATCTCTCTCGGACCCCACCCACTCCCTCGAAAAAAATCTCACTCCAATCTAACTTCAAAACTTGAGAGCCCTGTTTAAGCAGTAGTGTCTGTGTCATTTAAGTGTCTTTTAAGCAGCAGTGTCAGTGTCATTTAAGTGTCTTTTAAGCAGCAGTGTCAGTGTAATTTAAGTGTCATTTAAGCAGTAGTGTCTGTGCCATTTAAGTGTCTTTTAAGCAGCCGTGTCAGTGTCATTTAAGTTTCTTCTAAGCATCAGTGTCATTTAAGTGTATTTTAAGCAGCAGTGTCAGTGTCATTTAAGTGTATTTTAAGCAGCAGTGTCAGTGTCATTTAAGTGTATTTTAAGCAGCAGTGTCAGTGTCATTTAAGTGTATTTTAAGCAGCAGTGTAAATGTCATTTAAGTGTCATTTAAGCAGTAGTGTCTGTGCCATTTAAGTGTCTTTTAAGCAGCCGTGTCAGTGTCATTTAAGTTTCTTCTAAGCAGCAGTGTCAGTGTCATTTAAGTGTCTTTTAAGCAGCAGTGTCAGTGTCATTTAAGTGCCATTTAAGCAGTAGTGTCTGTGTCATTTAAGTGTCATTTAAGCAGCAGTGTCAGTGTCATTTAAGTGTAATTTAAGTGTCTTTTACACCTCTCACCCTCTGCACCGGACTGTAGAGCTGAGCAGCTCCTTCAGCAGCCGACTGAGGCACCCCCAGTGCAAGAAGGAGCGCTACCGCAGATCCTTCATCCCCACCGCCATCAGACTGTATAATTCTACTATATAGTCCAAACATGCAATATTTTTCTATATTCTCTTATTTACTTATTTCTTATTTACTTATTTTAACTTTTTTAACTTTCTTTGCACTAAACTGCCTGGAGCTAATGTGGCAAGTGAATTTCTCCTGTGTAAGGTCAATAAAGTCTTATTTTATCTTATCTCTTATCTTAAGCAGCAGTGTCATTGGGGGAGGGAGGGAGTGCAGGGCAGGGAGAGAGTTCAGCATCCTGACAGCTTGGTCTGTTTGGTCCCTGCCAGGCTCCCGTAGCCCTTAGAAACTGGACCTCATTACTGATATCATAAACCTGTTGTACCACCTGTTGTAGCTTCAGCTAAGTCATCGCTTTCTGGTCAGTTTGTGTTAAAATAAAGCACACATTAAAGTCTAACTTTAGTAAAGAGCTTCAGCGAGAGCAGTGTCTACAGTTAGCTTCACACCCCAGGGAATGTTGATGACATCAGCTTTAAAAGTATCAGTTGACAAAATAAGCTTAGCAAGAAAATTTCAGGTTGAATTTTTTGATTATTTTTAGTGTGACAAAAAACATGAGTTCCACAAGGGACTTTACTTGGACTCACAGGGTTAGGGTTAGGGTTAGGGTTAGTAGCAAAAATAACAAGAGACTGGTATCAAATACGACATAATTAGATAAATATATATGTATAAGTAAAAACAAATATTAAAATATAGTAATACAAATATATCTCAGCTATATACAAGAGGTCGTAATGAAAAAAGTGCAAAGATGATATGATGATTGACAGGACATAGGGATGTCTGTTACATAAGGGTTGTTGCTGTAAGAGTTGTTGTACAGTGGTATGTAGTGTGTTGTTATTGTTGTTGTTGTCATTTTTCCATTCACATCGACGGCTCCTCAATCTCTCCCTCCCCTCAGGTTAAGAGTCTGGGTGTCATCCTCGATAGCACCCTCTCCTTCACCTCTCACATAAACAACATCACCCGCACTGCCTACTTCCACCTCCGCAACATACATCGTCTCCGGCCCTCCCTTACTCCTCAGTCCACTGCCGTACTTATACACAGCCTTGTCAATTCCCGCCTGGATTACTGCAACTCTCTTCTGTTTGGTCTCCCGCAAAAAACTCTCCATAAACTTCAACTGGTTCAGAATTCAGCCGCTCGCATTATCACACATACACCCTCCATCAACCACATCACACCCATCCTACAACAGCTCCACTGGCTCCCCATCACACACCGCATTCAATACAAAATCCTGTTCCACACATTCAAAGTCTTCCACAACCTTGCACCTCCATATCTCGCTAACCTCCTCCATACCGCCACACCTGTTCGCTCTCTGCGCTCCTCCTCCTCTCTCCAGCTCTCTGTCCCCTCTGCCCGTCTGGTCACTATGGGGAGCAGGGCGTTCAGTCGCTCTGCTCCCCAGCTCTGGAACTCTCTCCCTCCTGACCTCCACAACACTGACATACTCCCAAACTTCAAAACCAAACTCAAAACTCATCTGTTCAGACTGGCCTTTTCATTCCAACCATAACTGCACTGTCCTTTTAAATGTTTTAAATGTTTTACTGTTTTTAAAAGTTGTATTGTTTAAATGTTTAACGTTTGTTTTTAACTGCTTTTAACTGCCTATAATGTATATTATACTTTTAAGGCGACCTTGAGTGTCCAGAAAGGCGCCTAATAAATAAAATGTAGGGCTGTCAAACGATTAATTTTCTTGATCGCAACTAATCTCAGAAATTTCATAGTTAATCGCGATTAATCGAGATTTATTTTGCATGTTTAAAATTGATATCTTGCAGTAAGACCGTTCGAATCTAAAGTTAAACTCACAATGCAAAGTATTTCTCACCATTTTTTTTATTTCAAAAAAGTGCAGAGAAAGGAAAAAGTAACAATGAACCAGTAATAGTGGCTAAGTTGGCTAAACTGAAGACAACAGCATGTCCTTCCTTGCCAATGCCGACGACTCGATTGAAGCCCGCTCGAGCTGCCTACCGATGCGTAGAAGGAACAAAATACTAGCAAACTCAAAATAGCGCGTTTAACCGACAAGGAGTTTAATTAATACAACCAAATGAGCTGCATATGGATGGTAGAATTGCGGAAAATGCTGGCAAACTCTGATCGCGATTAAAAAAATTGTTCGCGATCATAACTTACATTAATCTAATCGCGATTAATCGCGTTAATATTCCCAGCCCTAATAAAATGTATTATTATTTTTATTATTATTATTGTACAGTTGTATGGAGTGTGTTGTTGTTGTTGGAGTATGATATGAATCTAGTCCTGTATCTAATTTTATTTAATATCCGGTTCTTTGTCCGTGTCTCCTCAGTGATGCCAGACAGCCCAAACTTCCCGTACAGACGCTACGACAGACTGCCTCCCATAAACCAGTTCTCCATCGAGAGCGACTCGGACCTGTCTGAAACCGCCGAGCTCATCGAGGAGTACGAGGTGTTCGACCCCTCCCGCCCACGGCCCAAAGTCATCCTCGTCATTGGTAAGACCCGCAAAGACACATGTGAGAGGACGGGACAGTTTGCTCAAATACATGGGGGAAAATCAGGTACAGGGTCTTCGGAGAGACAAGCTGGTGTTTACATTGTTGCTTAAATCCACTCCAAATCCACAAAGATGATGAAAGTTTGACTTAAAGTGGGACTGAACTACGTTTCAAACAGAGCTGCTAAACTGGGCAGTACCTGGAGGACTAAAGGGGTGAGTGAGGTGGGAGGAGGGGCAGGGTCTGGACATGGTCTGTCACAGAGGGGTGTCCAAACTCTTTTCACAGAAACTTATACGAGCAAACAGACCTGTTGCAATAACACATTTTGAAGTGTAATATATTCTTGAACTAAATATAGACGAAAAACCAAACCATAAAACAGAATTATTCACAAAAAAGGATTTTAAATGGCAGAATGAACACTTCAATCTTCTTCAGCTCAAATCTTATCATATTGCAGAAACAATTATTTAAAAAAAATCCTACTTGTACAATGAAAAAAGTACTCACGATAAATGATTGTTCTGTCTGTCATATTGAATTAATAGTATTTATTTAGTATTTAAAGCGAAATGTTACTGACTGCAGGACAATGAAGTGAATCATTCAAAGTTGCATTTGACGTTGGTTTGACTGAGCTATCACACCTTTAATAAAGCTTGGCACATGTGTGCTATTGACGTGATAACAGCCTTTTTTCTAAATCTGTGGTAAAAAGTACTACTTTTGGTTATTTTGGCCACTTCAGCAGTAAACCTGAGGGCCAACAAAAATTAGGTTGAAGTCCACATTTGGTCCCTGGGCCATGGTTTGGACACCCCTGGTCTAACAGGTATCCACATTTCAAACTCAGGGCAGTCTTGTGTGATGGCATCAATACTTAATATTGCAGAGGCCACTGGTGAAGTCAAGAACCTACTTTGCATGAAGATGACCAAAAACGAACACAAGGCACAGTAGATAATAATATTAAAACACTATATGGACAATTTAGTTGCCAAAAAGTGTCTAAACCAGGACTAGAACAAGACCAAAAGACAAGATTAAGGCTGCGTCCCATTTCTCTGTCTTACCCCTACCCCTTGATTTTGTGCGTTCATGTGAGGGTAAGGGGTGTCCCGATTCAAATTTTAATCAAAGGCTAGAGCCACGACCGAGGGCTACATACTAGGGGTGGTATATGTATATGATGGATGGTATATGGGTATATGTATTCGTATTGAACTGTCGCGGTACTGGGGTCACGGTTCGGTGCGCGCATTTTGACGGAGAATATACGGTATGAACTGACCACAGGACTTTCATTTTGCAAGGGTTTCCTTGAGGACTCTTTAACCATTGCCATTTGAGAGCCCTGATGAACATGTATACACAGGGATGAAAGTCATCAGTCATGAAAAAAGCGGAAAGTCACGGATACCCCCCTACCTCCCGCACTTTGTCTTGCTCTTCTAATCAGAGCGCATTGAGGAGGAGCTTATGCGCGCTATGAACAGGAGGAGAGAGAGCGTGAAAAGGTGAGCAGCAGCACGGGCAGGTAGGAAGTTTTATAAAGTTTAACCTGCCCTGTGATACACATTGCACGTTACACGTGCGAAAGAGCTGCGCGCGCTTGCTCGCTGACGTGCGGTATCCGCAGCTCCAGACGGAGCGCGGCCCGCACACCAGTAGAAGTTTAATACGAGACACATACTTTGGTTTCTGAATACGGGACGATTCCATTTTTCAAGGGACCGTTGGCGACCCTAAACACAACTATACATATATATAGGCTATATACACCCAAAATTTTTCTCAACGAATTTGCAAAGATATATATACTCAACAAAAATATAAACGCAACACTTTTGTTTTTGCTCCCATTTTTCCTGAGATGGACCCAAAGATCCAAAATTCACTCCAGATACACAACACTACCATTTCTCTCAAACATTGTTCACAAATCTGTCCAAATGTGTGACAGCGAGCACTTCTGCCCCGCCGAGACAATCCACCCCACCTCACAGGTGCGCCACATCAAGATGCCGATCCGACATCATGACCAGTGCACAGGTGCACCCCAGACTGCCCACAATAAAAGGCCACCCCGAAATGTGCTTTTTTTTTTTTTGCTTTATTGGGGGTCTGGGGACTCAGAACCAGTCAGTATCTGGTGTGACCACCATTTGCCTCATGCAGTGCAACACATCTTCTTCGCATAGAGTTTATCAGATTGTCACTTGTGGCCTGTGGAATGTTGCTCCACTCCTCTTCAAAGGCTGTTATGGACGAAAAACACAGGTGCATTTTATTGATGGCATTTTGAATGCACAGAGATACCGTGATGAGATCCTGAGGCCCATTGTTGTGCCATACATCCATGAACATCACCTCATGTTTCAGCAAGATAATGCACGGCCCCATGTTGCAAGGATCTGTACACAATTCTTGGAAGCTGAAAATGTCCCAGTTCTTGCATGGCCAGCATACTCACCGGACATGTCACCCATTGAGCATGTTTGGGATGTGCTTGACCGGCGTATACGACAGCGTGTACCAGCTCCCACTAATATCCAGCAACTTCGCACAGCCACTGAAGAGGAGTGGACCAACATTCCACAGGCCACAATTGACAATCTGATAAACTCTATGCGAAGAAGATGTGTTGCACTGCATGAGGCAAATGGTGGTCACACCAGATACTGACTGGCTCTGAGTCCCCAGACCCCCAATAAAGCAAAAAAAAAAAAATGCACATTTCGGGGTGGCCTTTTATTGTGGGCAGTCTGGGGCGCACCTGTGCACTGGTCATGGTGTCGGATCAGCATCTTGATGTGGCGCACCTGTGAGGTGGGGTGGATTGTCTCGGCAGGGCAGAGGTGCTCGCTGTCACACATTTGGACAGATTTGTGAACAATGTTTGAGAGAAATGGTAGTGTTGTGTATCTGGAGTGAATTTTGGATCTTTGGGTCCATCTCAGGAAAAATGGGAGCAAAAACAAAAGTGTTGCGTTTATATTTTTGTTGAGTGTATAAAAAAAAGACCCCGCGGTTGAAAAATTGAAAGAAGGTGTACACAGCTGAACACAGTTTGTTATAGCAAAATGCACATGTTTAAAACAGCGTTATGTTGTTATCTGTGATATAGGCCAGGCCTATAGCTCATGTTCACTGAGCTATGTGAATGTAAAAAAGTGTTTAGATACTTGTGTGTATTGTATGTGAAGGTATTCATGTGTTAAAACTTCACTGATGTACCCAGCTCAGTAACCAATCAGTATATCAATATATGACAACTCAATGTGGTGCTTGCGTGTTCACTTGTTTTACTTACAGGTTTTAAGTTGCAGCGATCTCAGCTGGAGATTTAAACAATAAAAAGCTGCCTTTGAGGACAGCCTTTCTGGTTATGTTTTTTTTTCCTGCATTGTACCGAAAATGTACTGAACCATGGGGTCTGAACCGAGTTACGTACTGTACTGTGAGTTTTGTGTGCTATGCCACCCCTACTACATACCCCTTGAAAAGAAGGAAGCTCTGGACCAGACTTGAAACGAAGGGGTACACCTACAAGCTCAGGCAGGTTTTGGGATCAGGATGGCAGCGTCACATTGACCAGCCAACGAATCTCATAAATGTATTTTCAGCAGTTGTAATTATCGATTAACAGTTTAGCAGGTTTACAATTATGACGCTTATGTTCTGTGTTACTTTTAGTGAACTGTTGGTGTCTGTTTAGCCGACGTTATCGTTTTCATCAAACTTTCAAGCTAGTTTTTTTGTCGAGCTGAGGTACCCGATAATCCTTGACATTTGTTTACGTTTGTTTGCATCAATTGTTGTCGCCTCTGTAGACGTAGCAGCCAGGTAGAGGCAAGGGATGGTGTCCCATTTCTTAGGGGAACATTCGTACCCCGAGCCCTCTCAGCTCGGTATCGAGGGGCAAGACAAAGACGTAGATAAATGGGTAGGGGAAGGGGTAAGACAAAGTAATGGGACGCAGCCTAAACCTGAACTATACCGGACTAAACCTGATCTAAAATGCCACTGAACTGGTCTACAGGAGGACTAAATCTAGGCTGATACTAATCCATCTCTAAACCAGGACTAAAGCATGCTAACCCAATATATATAAACCCACATTATTTGATTTTCCGTTTTTGCAATCCTACAAATTCTTACTCACCATAATTTTTCCCAGCCACGCAATTAGATAAAGTGTATTCCTTTAGTGTCCTGTTCACCCCATAATAATCCCTTTATTAATCCCATTTTGTTCCCACTGTCCCCATATTACCCGTCCGATTATGACACTAAAACCTATGTTCCTGTTATGTAACCTCTATAGCATTAAGGCTCCATCCAAGTAGAAACACGGCGTCCACGCTTCACTGAGCTCTGAACATTTACATAAAAAGGACACAAAGGCAGTATTTGAATGCTCAGAGAGGAACACTGCGCACAAATAAAGATATAACTATAGATGAATATATATGGCACAACGTTTTAATAGCCTTACCTTAATTAACCTTAGTAAACAAAGACTTAAAGGCACTGAACCTGATGTTTTGTCTTAAAAACTGAGAAACAGAAATAGATCCAAAGGTATTCCTCACTTACCTGGCTCATTACAGATGCAAATTAAGTAATAAAGTTTCATTCTGCTATTTATTTATTGCAGCTCATGTTTTTTTTTAAACAATTTTTGTGGTATAAATTTCCTTTAGGGTTATTATATCAGTGCCATAAACTAGTTTCAATATTATCGCATGTCATCTATATTTACTTTAGCAATATATCGCACTTCAGAACGAGAGTTTGGTCATACAAATGCTAACAACAACTAGCACAGTCTCTCTGTGGCTTGGGGCACGGTGGATGAGTGGTTAACACTCACTCCTCACAGCAAGAAGGTGAATGGGGATTTAATGCTTTGTGTTCAGTGTTTTTCCTCTCGTGCACCACAGGTACAATCTTACACTTAAAGTAATCCTGACTAATAGCTCAAGATCCGGAGATGGGTTCCTGAGGACTGACAGTAAAGCGTAGCTGACCTTACTGCCATGCTAACGTGCACTTCCTGCTCATCGGACAGTACATTTGATAATTTATAGTTGGATGCAGAAAGCATGCACCTGACTAATTTTTCCTCAAGAGCTGCTAATACAACATTTGTGTACAGAGTTAAGACTAATTTAGCTTAAATCACTCCTTAAGTTAGACTGCAACACTCAGAAGACTGCAGAGGTGAAAGATCTTAACCTTTGTCCAATTTTGTGGCACGTCATCATGTTTCAAGCGTTGGCCCTTCAGTGCAAAATCGCCAACTAGACGCTTTGGATGCCATGGTCTAAATGCAGCTTAAAGGTTGTATAGAGGATTTTCCAAGGAACGAATAATCCAGTGACTGTCCTTTTTCAACACCCCCCCCCCCCCCCCACAGCTCCCTAAATAGAAACGCTTCCTCCCGCCTCCTCCTTACACTAGAAAATGTTTGTTTACAGCCGGTGCTCGTTCAGAATCGCTGTTGCTGATGTAACTGTACTGTACATTTTCAAATGATAAGCAGAAGTTTCCTGTCCAAAAGTAATTCAGCGACCAACGCGTCAGTCTTTAGACCCTCTGCTTCACTGCACGCTATCGCTGGAAGGAATCTCTGAGAATCACCTTAGTTTAGCTTTGCTTCTTTTACCCTTCTCTTCTTCTTTCAGCGACCTCATAAATGGACTTTCTTTTGCGGTTAACTGTGTGAGCTTTACAAAAAAGCATCAGAAAAGGGCATAGGCTGAAGACTGAAGTTATTAGCATTTTAATGTTGACATAAGCTGAAATACAAGACATTATGATTACACCAGGACATCTCACACATCGTCCCCCATCGTCACACCCTCAACTGAAGCACAGGCAGCTACATATATGGAGGATTCTGGTATGTTGGGTAACCACATCGACACATATAGGTATGTAGCCTTTAAGTTTAACATATAGTTTCACTGCCTTGTAAGGGGTCAAACTGAGTAGCACCCAAAGTTAGCCAATAGTAGAAGGAGTTAGCCAATAACTGAAGGATGGCAGCAGGTGGATATCCCATTACACCCAAGCAGCTAAAACCTCTTTTAACATATGGACACACTTCCCAGTACTTCCCAGTGATTCCCAGTACTTGAATACAGAGAATACACCAGGTACAGAGAATACCTTTAATATCAGAGAATCAAGTCTCACAACTGGTAGTGGATTCTTCTTTGCCTTCGCAACAAACTTTGTGCAAACTGTGAGGAAGCTACAGTTGGGAAAAAGCTGCTAAGAACCGCTGCGTTGGTCGAGTAAACAGCGTCTTGTGTGTGTGGAATGTGTGAGAGGCGAATGTAAACCACGTAAGCCCAGCGCGCCGGAAAGTCAGTTCCTCTTGAAACATAGAGAGTTTGATTGACAAGACAGATAATGAGGTAGCCTCATTATCTGGCCCCACCGTGTCCACAGTTGATGGATTTTCATTCTTTATTTTTTGTTCATCATAATTTCAAGGCTGCTGCATCTCTATAATGCTATCAATCTGAAACAAAACAAAAAAATCCTTCATACAACCTTTAAGATCTCCCTGTCTTGATCCTCCTCTGTTTCATTATGCCTGTAAGGATGTTTGTTTTGGGTGTAAGAGTCAGGCCCATGGATCTGAAATGTAAAGTCAGACGGATTAATCGAGGGTTTACAGTTTTTATAGTATGTATCAGTCAATATTTGTGTGTGAAGTGGGATCTTCTGGTCAGCAGAGCGTTCTCTGTTAGCTTTGCAATAGCAGGACCAGGGCCACAGGAGCTCACTGTCCTGTCCTTGACTCAACAACGTATTCTATTGTATTCTATGTGTGTGTGCGACATCCTGGTATTGACTGTAACTTAATATAACCACATTGAGATACAGGTTGGAACAGAGCATTTTTAGCTTTGGAGATGTAGACAGACTAATAATAAAAGATTACTCAAATGTGTGAATGAAACAAAACACAACTCTGGGTATGTTTTTGATGAGGTAACAACATTATAACATGGTTTAAAGCTCAGAAGAATACATTTTGTGTAATATAGAACCTTTAATAGTAAAGCGCATTGCTAAATATGAATACTTTATATTCTAGATAACTATAACTGCATATTAGTTGATCCTGGAGGTTAGAAAATCATCAAAACTACCACACACAGTTCCCCACATGCCCATAGATTACATTAGACCAGTGTTAACACAAGTACAACGCAATAATCTGTAGTTTTTCCTTCTATTTTGTACACGGGCCTAGTATTAGTTGTGTGTATCTTGCTGGATGTCACTCTATATGTCCGACACACTCATTGGTCTAATCTGATTAACATGACGAGGCTGCATTAACCTGTCACACACTGGCTTTAGTCTGCACAATGAAGACTGGCAGCTGCACAGTCAGAGCTATGGAAATGAGAGCTATTTTTAAAACCAACTCCCTGCATGCATACTAGTATCGAAGTGCTATCACAGAAACTCATGACCAGATGTTGTCGATTCACACAGTAGGTTTTAGAATTTTATTATGACATAAATTCTAATGGAGGGCCTATATAAATCTATGGGAGATTCACTGTTTTATATAGAAATATCTAAACTTATTCATAAATGTTGACTTTTCCCTTATCATTATTTGTTTGGGATCGGCTCCTCACACTTGCCATATTAACGAGTTCTTCTGTCAATCTGAAAACTCAGTTCCACCTTGTGATGTCATGCAGTAATACAGGAAATACTCCAATGTGTTTTTAAACTCCATACACCTTCACTAAAATTATTTAGATAATTTCAGCTCTGGCAATGCCAATCTCTACTCAATCAATCAATCAATCAATCAATTTTATTTATATAGCACATTTAAAACAGCCAAAGCTTACCAAAGTGCTGAACAACATTAAAGGTGACATAAAAATCAGGTAGAGTTACAATAACAACAATAATAACAATGGTGACAATAATAAAATAATAATAATAATAATAATAATAATAATAATAATAATAATAAAACAACAACAACAACATCAACAGCAAGAAGGTGCCAAGGTGTGTCTTCCTAACTCGGAGTAAAGGCCAATGAGAAAAGGTGCGTTTTTACCTTTACTGAACTAAAGGTAAAAGGTAGTCGTTACATTGAAAACTACCACTTCATGACAAGGTGGAACAGAGCATTTTGAGCTTTAGAGATGACAGAAGTGTAACCCAGTAGAGAAAAATGTGCCTTATTTCTCTTATTTTAATGCACTCATTTTATTTTGAAAAACGTTTATTTTGGTGAGAGGAAGCGTGATCCTCTCTCTTCATATTGACTTCCTGTTTTGTCACATTGGATGATAATGACCTTATTTATCAAAAGTAAATTAAAACCCTCCTTCTCGAGACGCGATCTCAGATTTACTTTTTTCATTCTCTTATGCTGTGGATACACGTGTGAGAGGCTGTGCCTGCATTATCTAATCGATTTTCTGGGCACAGAAACGCTGTGCGCTGCGCTTGAATTGTGTAACTAAATTTTAGCGCGAGAAATACCATGTGTGCCGTGTGAGCGTGTGAACACGTCGAATTGCATGTATCACACTCTCAATGCGTTAGACTTGAGAGCCCTGTTTTTGCAGAGTTAAAGCTTGTCTCGGTGAGTGCACGTTAATGTAATTCAATGTAAATACGGTACAAGTTTGAAATGCTAAATGGGAAATGTTTATATGCTATTTTAAGTTGTTTCCATGCGTGAACTTGAGGAACCGTGACGGTTTTCTGTCCTGTGTTTTTGATAAAACGTGATCTTGGTGAGTTACATGTGTTTAACCTGAGTAACATGGTGAACAGGGCTCTCAAGTTTTGAGCGGGGTCGTGCGTGAGACTGCGTAATTTCGGAGGAGGGGGGGGGGGGGTTAGTCCTAGTTTAGACCTGGTTTAGTCCTGGTTTAGTGCTGGTTTAGACCCGGTTTAGATCTGGTTTAGTCTTGGCTTAGTCCTGGTTTAGACCTGGTTTAGTCCTGGTTTAGTCCCGGTTTAGTGCTGGGTTAGTCCTGGTTTGGTCCTGTTTTAGACCTGGTTTAGTCCTGGTTTAGACCTGGTTTAGTCTTGGCTTAGTCTTGGTTTAGACCTGGTTTAGACTTGGTTTAGTCCTGGTTTAGTCCCAGTTTAATCCTGGTTTAGACCCGGTTTAGTCCTGGTTTAGTCTTGGCTTAGTCCTGGTTTAGACCTGGTTTAGTTCTGGTTTAGTCCTGGTTTTGTCCTGGTTTAGACCTGGTTTAGTCCTGGTTTAGACCTGGTTTAGTCCTGGCTTAGTCTTGGTTTAGACCTGGTTTAGTTTTGGTTTAGTCCTGGTTTAGTCCTGGTTTAGTCCCGGCTTAGTCCTGGTTTAGACCCGGTTTAAATCTGGTTTAGTCTTTGCTTAGTCCTGGTTTAGACCTGGTTTAGTCCTGGTTTAGACCTGGTTCAGTCCTGGTTTAGTGCCGGGTTAGTCCCGGTTTAGTCTTGGTTTAGTCCTGGTTTAGACCTGGTTTAGTCTTGACTTAGTCTTGGTTTAGACCTGGTTTAGTCTTGGTTTAGTCCTGGTTTAGTCCCAGTTTAATCCTGGTTTAGACCCAGTTTAGTCCTGGTTTAGTCTTGTCTTAGTCCTGGTTTAGACCTGGTTTAGTCCTGGTTTAGTCTTGGTTTAGTTCTGGTTTAGTGCCGAAATAGATGCAGAAATAATCTGATCAGGGCTCTCAAGTTTTGAGCGGGGTCGTGCGTGAGACTGCGTAATTTCTGAGGAGCGGGGGGGGGGGTTTAGTCCTAGTTTAGACCTGGTTTAGTCCTGGTTTAGTGCTGGTTTAGACCCGGTTTAGATCTGGTTTAGTCTTGGCTTAGTCCTGGTTTAGACCTGGTTTAGTCCTGGTTTAGTCCCGGTTTAGTCCTGGGTTAGTCCTGGTTTGGTCCTGTTTTAGACCTGGTTTAGTCCTGGTTTAGACCTGGTTTAGTCTTGGCTTAGTCTTGGTTTAGACCTGGTTTAGTCTTGGTTTAGTCCTGGTTTAGTCCCAGTTTAATCCTGGTTTAGACCCGGTTTAGTCCTGGTTTAGTCTTGGCTTAGTCCTGGTTTAGTCTTGAATTAGTCTTGGTTTAGACCTGGTTTAGTCTTGGTTTAGTCCTGGTTTAGTCCCAGTTTAATCCTGGTTTACACCCGGTTTAGTCCTGGTTTAGTCTTGGCTTAGTCCTGGTTTAGACCTGGTTTAGTCTTGGTTTAGTCCTGGTTTAGACCTGGTTTAGTCCTGGTTTAGTCTTGGTTTAGTTCTGGTTTAGTGCCGAAATAGATGCAGAAATAATCTGATCAGGGCTCTCAAGTTTTGAGCGGGGTCGTGCGTGAGACTGCGTAATTTCCGAGGAGCGGGGGGGGTTTAGTCCTAGTTTAGACCTGGTTTAGTCCTGGTTTAGTGCTGGTTTAGACCCGGTTTAGATCTGGTTTAGTCTTGGTTTAGTCCTGGTTTATCCCGGTTTAGTGCTGGGTTAGTCCTGGTTTGGTCCTGTTTTAGACCTGGTTTAGTCCTGGTTTAGACCTGGTTTAGTCTTGGCTTAGTCTTGGTTTAGACCTGGTTTAGTCTTGGTTTAGTCCTGGTTTAGTCCCAGTTTAATCCTGGTTTAGACCCGGTTTAGTCCTGGTTTAGTCTTCGCTTAGTCCTGGTTTAGACCTGGTTTAGACCTGGTTTAGTTCTGGTTTAGTCCTGGTTTTGTCCTGGTTTAGACCTGCTTTAGTCCTGGTTTAGACCTGGTTTAGTCCTGGCTTAGTCTTGGTTTAGACCTGGTTTAGTTTTGGTTTAGTCCTGGTTTAGTCCTGGTTTAGTCCCGGCTTAGTCCTGGTTTAGACCCGGTTTAAATCTGGTTTAGTCTTTGCTTAGTCCTGGTTTAGACCTGGTTTAGTCCTGGTTTAGACCTGGTTCAGTCCTGGTTTAGTGCCGGGTTAGTCCCGGTTTAGTCCTGGTTTAGTCCTGGTTTAGACCTGGTTTAGTCTTGACTTAGTCTTGGTTTAGACCTGGTTTAGTCTTGGTTTAGTCCTGGTTTAGTCCCAGTTTAATCCTGGTTTAGACCCAGTTTAGTCCTGGTTTAGTCTTGGCTTAGTCCTGGTTTAGACCTGGTTTAGTCCTGGTTTAGTCTTGGTTTAGTTCTGGTTTAGTGCCGAAATAGATGCAGAAATAATCTGATCAGGGCTCTCAAGTTTTGAGCGGGGTCGTGCGTGAGACTGCGTAATTTCCGAGGAGCGGGGGGGGTTTAGTCCTAGTTTAGACCTGGTTTAGTCCTGGTTTAGTGCTGGTTTAGACCCGGTTTAGATCTGGTTTAGTCTTGGCTTAGTCCTGGTTTAGACCTGGTTTAGTCCTGGTTTAGTCCCGGTTTAGTCCTGGGTTAGTCCTGGTTTGGTCCTGTTTTAGACCTGGTTTAGTCCTGGTTTAGACCTGGTTTAGTCTTGGCTTAGTCTTGGTTTAGACCTGGTTTAGTCTTGGTTTAGTCCTGGTTTAGTCCCAGTTTAATCCTGGTTTAGACCCGGTTTAGTCCTGGTTTAGTCTTGGCTTAGTCCTGGTTTAGTCTTGAATTAGTCTTGGTTTAGACCTGGTTTAGTCTTGGTTTAGTCCTGGTTTAGTCCCAGTTTAATCCTGGTTTAGACCCGGTTTAGTCCTGGTTTAGTCTTGGCTTAGTCCTGGTTTAGACCTGGTTTAGTCCTGGTTTAGTCTTGATTTAGTCCTGGTTTAGACCTGGTTTAGTCCTGGTTTAGTCTTGGTTTAGTTCTGGTTTAGTGCCGAAATAGATGCAGAAATAATCTGATCAGGGCTCTCAAGTTTTGAGCGGGGTCGTGCGTGAGACTGCGTAATTTCCGAGGAGCGGGGGGGGTTTAGTCCTAGTTTAGACCTGGTTTAGTCCTGGTTTAGTGCTGGTTTAGACCCGGTTTAGATCTGGTTTAGTCTTGGATGCAGAAATAATCTGATAATATGACTCACCCATAAGAACGTGGTCACTCGTATCAATGTATGCACGTGCACGGTCTTTAATAATCCAGAGCTCCGGAGAAAAGGACATATCCCGAACTTATCCCGTGTCCCGAGGCGAGAGTTCCGTCTTACGTAGCATTAACGTAGCAAGTTAAGGATTCTTATTGTCTTGGAAATGCCGCGTAAATATCAGCTGATCGGCGAACATGCCGATCAGCTGTGCGCGATCGGCCTCACAGCTGATCACTCAACTCGAGTACTGGTGTGCGAGTGACTTTTTTTCGCTGAAAACTTACCGATTTTCTGGGCACAGAAGCGCTGTGAACAGTGGCTACAGTTTTGAATTGCTTTTAAAAAAATTCAGCGTGAGAAATACCATGTGTGGCGTGTGAGCGTGTGAACACGTCGAATTGCGTGTGTCACACTCTCAATGTGTGAGACTTGAGAGCCCTGATGGTGAAAAAGGATGCTATTTCGATGCTAATGCGATGCTAATGCTAATCGCGAGTGGTAAACTACTTAAAGTCAGGGCTCTCAAGTCTCACGCTTTGAGAGTGTGACACACGCAATTCGACATGTTCACACGTCACACATGGTATTTCTCACGCTGAAATTTTGTTAAGCAATTCAAAACTGTAGCCACTGTTCATAGTGCTTCTGTGCCCAGAAAATCGTTAGGCACCGCGCGTTTTCAGCGAAAAAAAAGTAACTCGCACCCTCCCCGCGCTCCTCGGAAAAAAAGTCACTTTAAAACATACATACATGTATATTTCTGTTATATTTTCTATAACATTTGAGAATAGCTATAGCTACCATTACTACAAGGATTAGACAATGGAAATGGATTTCAACTAGCTGTATATGTGTAGAATCCCTCAGTCATCCAGGTAGAATCCATGGCAAAAGGAGAAATTCAATTTGAAATTGAATTTGTCCAGTTGACACATTGAATTTCTCCTTTTGCAACTAGCTTGTTGCTGAATAAGAAGACTCTGGATTTGGGTCTGGATTCTCCATCGGAGGAAATGGCAAGCCTGTCCCAGAACCCAGAATTGAGAACGACCTTCTTCTCTGTTCTTCCTTTCGAACTCATCACGTGGTAACCACGCAAACTACCACAACAAGGATCCTTTATGAACATTGACTCTGACTAAAACGACTAAATATACTGAGCTCAGTAGGACTTGGGTTTTTTAAATTATTGTGCACAACTTCAATGTAAACATAGATTGCCGGCTGCTAATTTGTAAACTAATTTTTTAAATTTTATTTCAGTTTTTTCTATTCAATAGAAAACAGGTTTGCTCATCTCTGTCTCCAGCCATCTCATTTATACTTGCACTGTTCTGTTCTAGCTGTCGTGGACACGTTTTCTTCTTCCTCCCTTATTTTGCTCTGTCTGGTGTTTTTATTTCTCTCGTCGCGTCTTTTTTCTCCTGTTTGGAACAGATTTTCAAAATCCTAAATTATGGAATTGATAAAGCTGGTCCCTCAATGCAATTGGCACACTTTTTTCACGGAGGAGCGCCAGTCCGGAGAGCCAGACAGTCCTGAGGGAACCTCGCTGCCAGATACACAAGGGACGCGTCGTGTGCCTGGCACCGCTATTCCTAGAGGACGCGGAATGATTTACTATTGGAATTTTGATGGCAGGACATCTGAATTGGCCTAGGGGATGTTTTCTGATCCATCGGAAATTGAAATGCCGGAAGCGGACAAAAGAGCCCCGAGTTGTCGGCTGTCATTTTACACCACAGTGGAGCTGTTGCAGACCAGGGAGGTCTACATCAAAAGGAGACACAGATTGAGGACTGTACCATCTCCAATCTGTGGTAACCCCCCGGCACTTGGATAACATCACGGATAATGGTTGTGGAACTGTGCAGGTCTGCATTCATTCATACGTGCCAGGAGGGAGGACTAGGAGTCGCACAGCCCTGCTCGGTGGCATGAAGTTGGGGGGCCAGGCAGAAACCAGGGTTCTGGCTAATTGTCCGTAAAATGTATCGATTATGTTAAATTATTCCCCCTTTCGGTGTAATTAATTCTCCTTGAAAAATCTGACCACCTGGACTTGTTTTGACTCTGCACCTTCTGCACCAACACTTCCAAGGTCACAGCTACGGCCTTATCACAGAGCACACTATAAACACACATTCCAATTCGGCTCACTCTGACATGTACTATGTAAACACTCTGCCCTGTCTATTTAGTAATGTTCACCTCTGCTTCAGTTTTCAATCAATTTCATCAATTTTTCTGGCCTGCTCCCTTTCCCACCCGCCCGTCTTTCACCAACGAATAAAACACCCTGTGTTTTACCTCTCCAACTGTTTTTGTCGAACTATAAACTATGAGGACTTGGTCCAAACTACTAGATTACTTTACTATACTATTTTTGGGTCAGGGGTTACAGAAGAGTTACTCAAACGTGTGAATGAAACAAAACACCAGGTATGGGAGGTTTTGAGGAGGTAACAACATTATAACATGTCTTAAAGCACACGAGTCATTTTTGTGTAATGTAGGACAGTTGTGGTATCACATGAACAGATGCTGCCCTGCCTGGTGTCTTTGGGCAAGACACTTCTCAGTTCTTCTGGGTATATGTGGGCTGGAATTTTAACATATAGGTAAATGTATAATTAACATATGAAAAGCTGTGAAATGCCCCATCTGTTGTGCTTTTGAACCAGGGACACCTCCAGACAGTTCTATCATCGTTTATATACTGTATCTTATTCCATTTGTGTTGCAGAATCTGTCCTTCACACACTTTGCAGTTTCTATGGTCGTGCATCTTATAGGAGCTTAATATGATGGGCAGCTCATCTCTCAGGCCTCTCAGTTGGCCTTCTTCTTGTGTATAAGCTTAGACTGACTTGAATAGACTTTGTATTGGAGGAAATTTTATGTCCCACCTATCAAATATTAAATAATCCACATACAAAATACTAAAACATAAAGTTTCTGAGTGAATTTACTTGTCCTGAGACTAAATATAAAAAACTAAGAGAAAAGAATGCTTGAAAATACTTGTATAATACCAAATAAGTCTGGTTTACCCCCCAAAATGCCATTTTCCTCTTGTCCCACCCCTCTAATGGCCAAATTGAATCTCAAATAAAACAATTAAAATTGAATTGAAATTTCTTTTTTTTCTATAATTTGTTTCATTGCCATCTCTTGTAACTGTGGGAACATTTGTTTTAATAGACATAATATTTCAAATAATAATTATTATTCATGGAACATGTGTCCCACAACATGCACGCAACCCTGTTACCAGAACATTTTTAGTCTGGTAGAAGGAGAAGAAAACAGAAAACCACATGATCCCCTGGACTTGACATCATCAAACAGTTTTCCAAAAGAATAGGTAGAGCAAAGGTTTATCTTCTCTTCCATTTTTCATATTTTTATAAAACAGTTAACCTTGATTGAATGTCTCACTCTACCTCATGCAACCCTGTTATGCAAATGATCAGAATAAGACAATTTTTTTTCCCTTTACGTATTTGCATAAATAAGTTTTTCCTCTTGATTAGTAATAACAGCTAGCTAAACAGCTAGCTTCTATTCCTGAGATAAAGCGAACATTAGCGCGATTTTGCAACCCTGTTACCTGCAACCCTGTTACTGTGATTAGGGTAAATAAATAAATAAACCAAATAAATCATATCATAAAAAATTTACCATTGACCGTAAGCTGAGCTAATCAAGCATTTGGTAGTTTATTACCTATTATTGATGAATATGTAGCAGAAAATCAGAAAAGTGAAGGTTTATTTTTCAAGAATTTTAAAGCCAAAATGTCCTCCAATTCTGGAATGACCCTCAAATCTCTGATGGTAAATAAAGTCCATGCAGTTTCAGTTGTGTTTTTGTCACTCCCCCTTCAGAGAACTTTCACAATACAATCAATGTGCATCCTGCTAATGAAACTACTGCACGTCCCATCAGGGTTGTGAAGTTGTAGTGTATTGTTTATTGTCGTGCTTATTGAAAATTGACGTATGGAAGCTTGAGTGACTTTGGCTTGTGGTGAGGGTTGAAGCGTTCAGGGAGAAATCTCTAAATTACTCAAACATGCATGGATGACACCTAAAACCTCCTCAGGCATGTTTCTGAGGACGTTAGCTGTGCCAAAATGAAAAATCTCGATGATAAGGCAAGCACATTTTAATTGTCAGGTTTGCAGCCAATCCTGTGGCAGTAAGAGCACATGGTTCACCACTCTCTTGAAAGCGCTCAGTCAGGACCAGAGCGAGATTTAAATCTGCAAAATTTAACTAAAGGTCCAGTCTCTTACTTGGCTTCTTTGTGTGATAAGATAAGATAAGATAAGATAAGACTTTATTGATCTCACATAGGAGAAATTTACTTGTCACAGTAGCTCCAGGTAGGGACAGTTTGAACAAGAAGACAAGTGCATGCAGGCAAAAAAAGGCATAAAGATAGGTGATAATAATAATTTAAAAAAATAAGTAATAAATCGAATAATAATAATAGTAGTGATAATAATAAAAAAAAAAACAGTGACCGGGAGAGTATTGAAAAAAATTGGAAAAACGATATTGCACGATAGGAGTATTGAAAAAAAACAATAATATTGCACATTGGGAAAACGATATTGCACGGTAGGACTATACAGTAGAATTATACAGTCTGATGGCGGTGGGGATGAAGGATCTGCGGTAGCGCTCCTTCTTGCACTGGGGGTGCCTCAGTCGGCTGCTGAAGGAGCTGCTCAGCTCCTCTACAGTCCGGTGCAGAGGATGAGAGGTGTCGTCCATGATGGACGTGAATTTGGCCATTACCCTCCTCTCAGCCACCTCCTCTACAGAGTCCAGGGGACAGCCCAGGACAGAGCTGGCCCTCTTGACCAGCTTGTTGAGTCTTTTTCTGTCCCGTTCTGTGCTGCTCGGGGCCCAGCAGACGACAGCGTAGAGGAGAGCAGAGGCCACCACAGAGTCATAAAAAGTCTTGAGCAGAGGCCTGCTCACTCCAAAGGAACTCAGTCTCCTCAGGAGGTGGAGGCGACTTTGGCCCTTCTTGTACAGGGCGTTGGTGTTGTGGGACCAGTCCAGTTTATTGTTGAGGTGAACACCCAGGTACTTGAAACTGTCCACAGTCTCTATGTCCTGCCCCTGGATGTTCACCGGTGAGTGAGGTAGTGGTCTCCTCCTGAAGTCGATCACCAGCTCCTTTGTTTTACTGGTGTTGAGGCTCAGGTGGTTGCGCCCACACCAGTCCACAAAGTCACTGATGACCGAGCGGTACTCCAGCTCGTTCCCCTCTGACACACAGCCCACAATGGCCGAGTCGTCAGAGAACTTCTGGAGATGGCAGCTGTCCATGTTATATGTGAAGTTGTGTGCAGTACCTTCTCTGTAATTATCAGTCCTACCAACATGACAAAAACGTTAGTGATCCTGACTTAGACTTAGACAAGCTTTAGATTCAAGATTCAAAGCTTTTATTGTCATATGCACAGTAAAGAAACATATTTCCCTGTACAATGAAATTCTTACTTTGCTGACCACACTGGATGCCAAGAGTATACAAAAAATTAAAATGGCATAAGATAAAGGGAAGCATTTAAAAAAATATAATCAAACAGAAACAACCTTTACTTTATTGATCCACAAGGGAAATTATTTGGGTACAGTAGCTCGCTCACTCATGGAATGGAATGGATGGAAGCTTTATTTATCATTGTAATATAATATATCATAATATAATATATAACAGAGGGTAACAAAAACTAGATGGAGTGGCAAAAAAGATAGCAAGAGACCGGTGTCAAATGAGACATAATTATAAAAATAAAAAATAATACGTGTATATGTACAAGTCAAAATAAAATAGAAAAATAAGTAATAAAAAATAAAATAATGGCACACTTATAATAAAATATATCAAATAAAACATGAAATCACTGACACCTTGCTACCAGTTTACCCCCCCGTATCGCCCAGCCCTACGTTAACATGGTAGAAAGCTCCATTAGGCCTAAAAAAAATAAATGTTGGTTTCCGATTTGTTGACAGTTCTAGACATGGGTAGGTAGGGAATTTATTTTTTTTTTTTTATTTTTTTTTTTCCTGTGGGAATATGGACATTTTGAAAATGTATTTTATTTCCTTCCGGTGTGTGTGTGTGTGTGTGTGTGTGTGTGTGTGTTTGTTTACGTTTGTTTACGTCGCTTACCATGCTAAACCGCGTAAGATGGAATGACGCATTTTTTTTTTTTTTTTACCGTCGTAACCCGAGGACCCCCGTACACATTGCAGCGCAGGTGTGGTGAATTACGTCGATTGTAGCCTCGCGGAAATCGAAAAATACAGTAGGCTATTAGTTTTCTTTCTTTCTTTTTTAACCGAAGCTTGTAAAATTAATTTGAGTATCAAATTTATTTTATTTTATTAAGTCCAATAAAATAATTTGGGTCGCATGCAAATCAACAGGGTCGGTCGGCAACCGGAAACTTAGATTTATTTTTTTTAGGCCTTATGTTGATTTTACATAATACCCCTTTCTTAATATTATAAATGAAAATCTTCTCTAGTGTTCTGTGCATTTTTAATTTTGGGGAAGTTCTCAATTTACTTCCTGGTTGTACACGGACAACAGATATGACATACGTAGAGGTAACTCCATAAACTGAACTGTTACCTAGCAACAAGGGTAAAAACTGTCAACACCTTTACCTCGTGAGTGTGGAGGACTAAGAGTTGTTTTGACAGTTAAAGAGCCTGTGCCCAATTTATTTCCATGTCTTGAGCGAAACTTGTCTCGCTCCATGAGATGTATGCACCGGTACTGGTATTGTCTCAATACCAGGGGCTTGTACTTGTACTCGTACTCATTAATTTGGTGCCAAGATACCAAGAGCTGACACTTTGCTTATGGCATTAAACATATCCATATAGCATTTATTCATTACTGGTGTTTCTATTGCTCAAAAATACAGTAATTCCTTCTGTGAATAGGGGCGAATCTCCACAGATCTGAACTGTAATGTAGCGTAGTGCTGTAACCTGCTTGCCTCCCTCGTGATAGGTACGTAGGTTTAATCTATACTGTGGAAGATTCTGGATAAAGCAATAACTTTTCCATTTTATATTTTTTTCTCATTTTCAGTCAGATTGCTAACTTATCCATTATGTCACCATGGTAACTGCTGAACATTACGCCAATAGAGATGCAAAAAGAACACTCCCAGCGCGATATCACTGCTCAGTATCAATATAAACCAACAGTCTGATACAAGAGCTTCGGACCTGTTATTTGTTGATGAGAAATAGCTGCGATTTTGAGCTGTACAGATAAAATGTTTTTTGTACTTTTGTGATAATGTTGTAATGTTCTGCAATGTTGTACATGCAGAGGAAGGCAGAGAAGGGGAGGCTACAGCATCAAGTAATGATCTACAGCAGAAGAAGTAGTCAGTTAATTGGAAGCTTTATTTGTCATTGTATTTCTACAACGAGATGAGATTGGACATGGACGGGTCTCTTGACTATAAAGCAGCAGACATGGTGCGCCTCTCATCAGCGATAGCAGAACATGAACAGAATAGAAAATAGGGATGCACCGATGTGAAAATTTTAGCCAATACCAATATCCGATATTAAAGGGATAGTGCGTTTTTTTTAAAATGTTAATCTGTATGGGTTTCCTTCTAAAAGTTACGTGTGTTGACACCAGCTTACCTCTGACAGTCTCAGCTGATCCCGGTTCGGCTCGTGCTCTGGAGCCCACGTAAGTAGGTCCGGTAACTTCCCTGAAACATTAAATAAAGCTTGTTTTTCTTCTCAAAACAAAACATTTGTTAGAAAGGTGATATATTTGCGTCCCAAACAGTTGTCCACAAAACATCCAGCAGCGTATTTCGCATTCGCGTATTGTCTCTCTCCACTTGTATCACTACGGCCATGTTAACTCTATCAGCCTGTTCACCTTCAGCGGATGGCTACGCCGAAGTTTACAAGTGAACAGGCTGATAGAGTGCCATTTCTAACAAATGTTTTGTTTTGAGAAGAAAAACAAGCTTTATTTAATGTTTCAGGAAAGTTACCGGACCTACTTACGTGGGCTCCAGAAAGCGAGCCGAACCGGGATCAGCTGAGACTGTCAGAGGTAAGCCGGTGTCAACACACCTAACTTTTAGAAGGAAACCCATACAGATTAACATAAAAAAATCCGCACTATCCCTTTAATGTTGCTGTTATGGCCGATAACCGTTATTAACCAATATCGATATATATATATTTTTTAATTCAGAGATAACATTCTATACAGACTGGAAATCATGCAAAATGAATTTCTTCTTTTATTTTCAAAACGTGTTTTGAAAAAAAAAAAACACAAGGATGATAAATCACCATGTCACTCTTAATCTGCATTTCCCATGGCTCCCATATCACCACATATACTTCAGGTTTGGGGGCCATTTTGTGTATTGCCAAGAAAAGGAACTGCAACACATTTTGTCAAATTACAATAAACTTAAACATGGACAGATACAAGATAAACACAACGTTTTATAACCAAGATCCCTGTACAGCTTGACCTTATTAAGGACAGCTCCCAGTGCTTTGCCTGAAGTGTGATAGAACTTTTGTTTGTTTTTCAAAGCAAGGTATTTATAGTACTGACAAATATCGGTCGTTAATATCGACCCAGCTTTACACATCGGGCCGATACCGATATGTTAATTTATTTTATTTATTTTTTGCAATATCGGCCGATACCTGTTAATGCCGATATATCGTCATCCCTAATAGAAAATGCAGATACAAATATAGCTGCAAGCAGCAATGTAGGGCCAAGCAGTGACCCCGCCTAATTTGATGACGTGCGTTGGATCAGTCTTCGCCCAAAACACATTTTTGCATGTTGTAGCGCCCCCTAGTGGCCAATGTGCACCAAATTTGGTATGGCTAATTCTGTATGGATGGTACATTGTGCACCAAGTTTCATTGAGAGAGCTGAAACGCACATCAACGGACGTCAATTTGATGATGTGCGTTGGATCAGTCTTCGCCCAAGGATCCCAGGGATACCAGGTTTTTGAAAATCTGACTTACGGTTCAAAAGTTACAAGCAGAAATGAGGGAGGAGAAGCATTTTGAGTGTTTTTCATAAAATCCACGATGTCGGACATTCTATTCCGGCGGACATGACGTCATAGGATGCGTTGGATTTGTCTTGGGCCAAGGATTTTAGGGATTCCAAGTTTTTGCGAATCGGGCGTACGGAAGGAATTTTCAGGTACATTTCTGCGTGTAACCTTTGAACCGTATGTCCAATTTTCAAAAACTTGGCATCCCTGGACTCCTTGGGCCAAACCGAATATGACGTCCATATGACGTCACCCTATGACGACATTTTCTGCCATTTTGAATTTTATGAAAAACACTCAAAATGCTTCTCCTCCCTCAATTTTGGTTGCCTGGAAGAATCCATGACTCATCGCTGTACCAGCGGTGAGTCTGGTAACGCTTGGTCCAGAATGCGCTGCTGTTGCGCGTAGACAGACAGCTAAGTGAACCAATCAGAGATTGCGCCATCTTGATTCAAAACTAAGGAGGAACTTCCGCTGCCTAAGAGTGACTTTGCGGGCAAAGGCGGGTGCACTGACGTCACCATCTTTGAACGAATCAGAATCGCGGAGTCCGTTTTTAACCGGAGGAGCGAGGGTCGAGTGAGGGTGTCCAAATGGTATCACGCTGTATAGGAAATACAGAGAGATATCATTTGGCTGGCCAGATAACAATTTTGGACCAATTTTGCTCAAATTTGGTACATAGCATCTTTGGACTGAGCCTCATCAGAAATATGCCTGGATTTTCTGATATCTCTTATCGTTTTGTCGTGACAGCCAATCAAACCTGCAACTTTGACCTGCTGGTGGCCCTAGAGGTCAACTTTGACCTGCTCGTGGCGCTAGACGGTTGGGGCCTATAAATTGCTGTGGGTAATGAGGAGACTGACTGGAATGTGCATGCAAAATTTCACAACTTTTTAACAGACGGTTCTAGGGGTTGCCATAGACTCCCAGAGGCAGAGGAATATTTTATAATAATAATAAGAATCAGTAGAAACACTATGGGTGCCTCGCAGCTTCGCTGCTTGGCCCCAATAACAGTAGTCACAAACACATATGATGTAATACAGTGGAACGATAAACAGTGAGGTATTTTTTTGCTTGGAAATACACGAGATGGAAAACAGAGAAATATATTATTGACAAACTGAGGCAGCAGACTATAAGATAAGATAAGACTTTATTGATCTCACATAGGAGAAATTTACTTGCCACAGTAGCTCCAGGCAGAGAAAGTTTGAACAAGAAAAAAAGTGCATGCAGGCAAGAATAAAATAAAATAAGTAATAATAAAATAAGTAGTGCTGTCAGACGATTAAAAAAATTAATCTAATTAATTACAGGATTTGTAATTAATTATTCTAATTAATCGCATTTTTAAAATACATTTTTTTTAGGTGGTTTATTGTGCTCTCCCACAGTGCAAAAAAGGTGTCAAATGTGTGATTTATAGTGGAACAGTGAAAAGACTGCAGACTTCCCCTTTAAGTCTAAGTTTTTCACTCACTCTCTTTGTCGCCACTGTAAACATGACAAGACTGCTGGCAGACCCCCATTCCCCCTCCCACATTATGTAACATTCATTGGAAAGCTCATTTACACCATTCCTCTAATACATGGCGAATATTTCTGGTGCCAAAAGGTGAGAACGTACAGCAGCTTTCATGCAACGTCAATAAATAATATTGTAATGACCTGGGTTAATGGTGTCTGTGCCTTTAAGGGGTTGGCTGTTGGGCGCATGCGTGGTACAGGTGTGGGTGTGTTGGACTGTTAATGTTGAGTGAGTCCGAACTTCTGTTTAATAAAGTTCATTGGAGAATGAGAGAAGCCTGGAGTCATTACAATATACAAGGCTTCAAATATACAGAGAATACAAATAATTGCCCGTGAAAATTACTCATGGCTCACATGACCCCCGGAACCCGTGAGGAGGATTTAAACTCCCGGTGTGGATGTGTCCGGACCATCGCACCACGGGAGGAGGGAGGACGCAGCAGCGCGGGGTGAGTAAATGATCGGGTTTAGCGTGATTTAGCGTGATGGGCAAAACTGACTAAGTCAAAACTTGTAAGTGTGCACCCTTAGTCGCGGCAGAACACGCTGGAGAGGTTATGGGAATTGAAAATGGTTCAGCGCGGAACGCAGCAGATAGGGAAACGGGCTCGCGTGTCTTCACGTGCTCTCCCCTATTAGAACTGCATTCGTCTCTGTATGCCGACCAATGGTAGCACGGCAGGGACCTGCTCCGTCACGTTTTTAATCAATAAACTCGCCGTTCAAAGGCCCCGCACGCCAAATTTAAAATGCGCGCGCATTGAATTGCCGCTCATATTTAATTGCGTTAATTTTTATAACGCGTTAATTAGCAGTGTAATTAATTAATCTAATTAACGTGTTAAACTGACAGCCCTAAAAATAAGTAATAATAATAAAACAGTAACTAGGAGAGTATGGAAAAAATATTGCACGTTTGAGCTATATAGTAGAATTATACAGTCTGATGGTGGTGGGGATGAAGGATCTGCGGTAGCGCTCCTTCTTGCACTGGGGGTGCCTCAGTCGGCTGCTGAAGGAGCTGCTCAGCAACTCTACAGTCCGGTGCAGAGGGTGAGAGGTGTTGTCCATGATGGACGTAAGTTTGGCCAGCACGCTTCCCTATGCGAGAGGGCAGAGTGTCTAGAGAATACATGTCCAGAGCATCCCAGCTGAATTTGAAAACATGTCCTTTTGTTTATAGTGTGCCGTGATAACACAGCTGAACGACCTTGGGACTGTTGAGAGAGAACAGAGTCAAAAACAAAGGGTCCTGTTGTTGCAGAGATTTCAGAGAATGATTAATTAGGGAAAATGCACATAATCCATACACTTTAGAACTCAGATGAACAGACAATTGGTCCGAGACCTGGTACTGCAAAGTCCCCAACTTCATTTCACCAAGCAGGGTCGTGAGACCTCCAGTCCTCTCCTCCTGGCGCGTAGATGATTGCGGACTGAGCCGCTTGTTTTGCACAGTTCCACAAGTTAATTGGTTGATGGCGTCTTATTCAACAGATAAAACATTTGGTCAACTAATTTTATTGAAGGGCCCATACTACGCTATTTTCTGAACAGTATATATAATGTTTCCTGGTCACAAACATACCTGGCATTGTGTTTTGTTTCATTCATACATGTTTAACACACAAGCCCTGCATCTGTAGGTTCTGTTCCACCTTGTGATGTCATGTGGTAATACAGGAAGTTCTCCACTATGCTTTTAAATTTGATTTAAATACACAGAAAAGCATGGGTACAGGCTATAGACTGTATAAAGAAGCAGGTTAAGTGAGCGTGACATCACCCATAGCGTTCAGCCCCAGTCAAATGAAGCTCACAAGGCCAGCAGCTACAGCGGTGAATATGTAGTCGAGCTCCATATATGGAATAGGAATTTATTTATGGCCAAAATAGCAAAATAAAAACACCGGGATCACTTAGAGTGAGTTAATATGAACATCTTCTGACCAAAATGACAAGGCACAAAGCAGCAATTACATACAGAGAGAGGGGTGACACTTTTTCAATGTAAAGTCAATTGAAACCAGAGTCAATAGAGCCAGAAGTGCACCCATGAACACTTCCTATTTTGAATATGGCGGCTAGTGGGTTAGCTATGCTCACTTATATATACACTACAGGCACAATGGCAAGGAGAAAAAATAGCATACTGTAGCGTACGTGACTATCACTAGATCATGGGGCGCAACATAAAAAAACAATATATCTCTCATTGACAACAATTAATCTCTAATCCCACAATACCTGCTTGTCAAAGCCTGATCTCGTCAGATCTCAGAAGCTAAGCAAGGCAGGGCCTTTCTCATGCACTGAGTGTTGATTTTGAAGAAGGATTCATTTACAGTATTAGGGAACCATTAAGGCACCATATAAAAGCATCAAGAAGTACCATGTCTTGGGATCTTTAAGTAATGTTTACCACAAACATACACAATTTCAGATTTGGTTTTGTCCATTTGCTTCCAGACAGAGCTGTATTTACTCTCTCTGTTCATATCTTTCTATCGGCAAAAGGACCAGACATGAGGCCGCGACACATTGCACTTATGTTCAGCCTGGTCTAATGTAAGAGTTACTTAATGTAGTAAATCAGGTCTGGAGCTGCTATGGTGGATAGAAGCAGAGTTTTGTGGTGGAGGGTCTCTATGGAGCTTGTCTCCATAGAGATGTTATTGCTTTGCCTGTAATGTTCCATGGTATGACATTAAACATATTCATCTAGCATTCATTATGGGTGTCTCTATTGGTCAAAAATACAATAGATCTTTCTTTTTTGTTTTTTGGTAAAACAGAATAAATAGTATCATGTAACAATTATATAATACAAATTAAATAAATAAAATATTATAATTAGACATAAGAAACTACTAAAGGTACAACAAGGCAACTAAAAGAAATAATGAAACAGCATTAGCCTATTTGGTGCATATCTTGCATGCCCTTTCAGATCACCTTTCTGAAAAAGTCCTCCATCATAAGGGACCTCCTTGGGTTCTGGCCCATTTATTTCGCGGGGGGATATATTAATAATATAAAATATAATATAAATATAAAAAATATAATATAAATATAAAATGAATAAAAAAGAGGGAGTATCAATTTGCGGCACTCTGTTTTCATTCTGTGGTGCTGCACCACAGTCTGCTCTATGTAACACTAATAAGGGAGTTTGAAGGTGCACTATCTCATTTTGCAGGTAGGGTCATCTATAATAATAATAATAATAATAATAATAATAATAATAATAATAATAATAATAATAATAATAATAATAATAATAATAATACATTTTATTTATAAAGCGCTTTTCAAGACACTCAAAGATGCTGTACAAGAGGTAAAATCAGTAATAAAACAAGTAACAAAACAATAAACAATCCGAAAAACATTAAACATTAAGAAACATTAAAAGCAGTTTTAAAAAGGTCTACCTGTTTGTCTCTATGGAGACAAGAATGTTCCACAGTATCTTCAAGTTGACCCCACTAAATCACAGGGGGAACTTTGCTTTAAAGGGCCCATTTTACGCTGTTTTCTGATCTATGTTATAATATTGTTTCCTCATCATAAACATAATCTGGAGTTGTCTTTTGTTTCATTCACGCATGTTTAACCCTGCCTTCTAGTTCTTAGTTCTTTAGCTCTTCTCTCAGGCGAAAAACGCTCTGTTCCACCTTGTGATGTCATGTGGTTATTCGGGGGGTGCTCCACTGTGCTTTTGGGCTCGTTTGAGTCGTTTCCGCCCTGGGATTCCCAAACTCCACTGAGCAAAAGGTAAAAGGTAACTTGAAAACTACCACTGAATGACATCACAAGGTAGAACAGAGCAATTTCAGTGTTTGAGATGTGGACAGATTAATAATAAAGTATTACTCAAACGTGTGAATGAAACAACTCAACTCAAGGTGTGTTTTCAAGGACAGAACAATATTATAACATAATATTAAAGCTTTTTTTTTTTTTAAAATCATCCTTTATTTATCCCTGTAGGAAAATTATTTCTCTGCATTTGACCCATCCTTTCAGGAGAATTGGGCAGCACATCTTTCTTATTGCTAGGCTTTGGTCAGGACCTCAGCTGGAGAATTTTTACCTATGGAGCATGTTTTTTGGGGTTGATGGGGGAAACAGGAGTGCCCGGAGAAAACCCAACCAGACACGGGGAGAACATGAAAACTCCACACAGAAAGGCCTGGACAACCCGTGGACTGAACCCTGAACCTTCTTGCTGTGAGGCAAGAAGGTGGCTAGCCATTCAGCCGCCGTACTGCGAGAGTTTACATAAGCTTACATAAGTCAATTTTAAATCTCCATGATTTGATTTGATTTTCCATCTTTATTTATCTATTTATGCAGGTTAAGTCTTTTATTTTCTTGGTTATAATATGACATAGATTATTCTTGGATGTTTGTGTGAAAACACCAGGTGGTTTATCAGCGCTCTGATTATCTGGCAAATGAAGTCTGCAGATTGGCTTTTTGTTTGGTACGACACAACAGCACCATTCTCATCTGATTGGACACGAGACATTTGCCAACTTTTTATCGATAAGTGGAGCCATTCAGATGAGTCTAAAAATATAATATTATATTCCTAACATGAAACTCGGCTCCAAATTCACCCCCTCTGTGAGCACTATGGGTGAAGTCATGCTCCCTTAGTCCACTTCTTTATACATGATTACCACCTAATGACATCATTCAGTGCAACCAAGTGTTTAGAGATGCTGCACCTGATTTTTACTGTCTTAGAAACATGGAAGAACAGAACTAATTAATTTGAAAGAGTTTGGAGTGGTCCATATAGACACTCCTCACATATGTTATGGATTCAAAACATCATCATTTTTCACAGTGAAGAGTTAATGAGCAAACACTCCATCGCTCGCCAATTGTATTTTCATAAACCGTGATACACATTTGGCGTCATTGCATGGCCTTTTTGGCACACATGGAAAAGAATCTCTAGCATGATCTGCAGCTGTCCATGGCGGGGATTTTTTTTTTGTGATACCATAAAGGAGCTGGTGGGTATCAACTCCCAGTGGGCATCACAATATTCCAAGGAGACATTTATATTATTTTCATAATGGGATTCTGTTCAAAGTTCACAATTTAAATGCCTTCAGGGGAATTGACAAAAAGACTGAAATATGAACGGACTAATACAAGAATCACATTTCAGAACATGTTTGTACAGATCTGAATTGCAGGGTTAGTGGTGTTTATGCTGAATAAGACAGGAGATTGTGGTTTGTGGAGGAAGTTGTGGTACTTCAAAAATTGTGGCCTTTGCGATTTGGTAATTTCAGGGTTATTATGCGAAATGCATTTTGACATTATATTTTTAGCTTTCTACCAGAAGCCTTCATCACCCGTCGTCCCACATGACAATTCTCTATAAATATCCACAAATCTGATGAAAAACAGCTTCTCAAACTCCTTATTATGTTATGTGTTAGCAGTTATTACCCCATAGACGTAAAACACCCCCTCTTTAAAGAATGACTTTTCCACAGAGGGCTAGGGTGATTCCTGAAACATGGCGCTCATCAGATTTCTCATCTTGTTTTGGAGGTTTTCAGAGCGCTTGACGTCACCATGGAAACGGATTGTGCCTTTGTGGTGAGGATGATGCTCCATTGTCTCACGCAGCGACACTTTGTTTAACGGGAACACAACACACCAGAGCTGCAGAGGTTCTACTGAATAATTTAAAAATAGCAGGAGACTTGCCTTGGTTATTTGATGATTGAAAGTTTTACGGAGCTCCACCGATGATGAATGTTAAGATGTCTGTGTAGTGCTTCAGTCGACAACAAAAGAAAGTTGAATTTCTTTCTTTTCTAGCCAATAGTAAGAGTTTAAAAGCATGCTGAAGGCTAACCAGCTGTGGTAAATAATGTCCATGAAGTGGTTATTTTCATTACAAAAAAACAAGTTCAAACCTTAAAGATGGGGTTTTACGCAATGACAACGTTTTTGGAGTATTTTACCAAGTTATAACATTGTTCCCTCATCAAAATTGTGCCTGAAGAGGTTTTAGATGTCATCCATGAATGTTTAAATCATTTAACGATCTCTCCTGGGCCCTACTCAAACCCTCAGTACACTTAGCTGTAAGATTCTGTGCAATGCTCAGCCTCTAAGCCTACATCATTCAATTTTTCATAAATATACAAAGGCATCATACAAAACAATACACTACAACTTCACAAACCTGATGCGATGTGCAGTAGTTTAATTACATGAATGCATGTGATGATAATGTGATAGCACTGTGATGGGGGTGTGAGTTAGCATGGAGAGCTATTGAAAAAAATAAGAGACCACTCCAAAATTATCAGTTTTTCTGATTTTAGTATGTGTTTGGGCAAAAGGAACATTTTTGTTTGAGTCTATAAACTACTGACAACATTTCCCCCAAATTCCAAATAAAAATATTATCGTTTAGAGCATTTATTTGCAGAAAATGTATTAATAGTGAAGCGTGGGTGGAAGGGGGAGGGTAGAGAAGTGTGCGCGGGGACATGTGTGATAGCGCAGCATGACCCGGCGCGGGGCTGCGAACACGAGACCCGTGCTCAAACCGTGCCTCCTCTAAAACAGGATTAAACCAGGTCTAAACCAGGTCTAAACCAGGATTAAACCACCGTGGCTCTTACCTGCGTTCGTTCATGCGCTCGGACTGCGTGCGGTCCCCTCCTCGCTGCTCGCCTCAGCTGTGACTCGTGAGAAACCAGGAAATAGACCCGCACGCGACGCTTTAATCCACCTGGTCTAGTCCTGGTTTAGTCCAGGTTTAGTCTTGGTCCAGTCCAGGTATAGACCTTGTTTAGACCTGGTTTAGTCCATGTTTAGTCCTGGTCTAGTCTCTTAGCCAATTTAAAAAAAAGTTACACTATTTAAAAAAAACTTGGAACGGGGCTTTGGACCGAATCAGGCTTTTTCCATTGAAATAGCTACTCAACTTACGAAAAATTCACGTTACGAAACCACTTCTGGAACGAATTAATTTCGTAAGGTGAGGTACCACTGTATTTGGTGCAATAACTTATTTTTAATCACAGCTTTCATGTGTCTTGGCATGCTCTCCACAAGTCTTTCACATTGTTCTTGGGTGACTTTATTCCACTCCTGGTGCAAGAACTGAAGTAGCTCAGCTTTGTGTTTGTGTTGGAATTCAACAGACGCTGGAATGGAATGGTTGTAATACATGTGGAGATGCTGATTTCAGAAAAAAATGCGATGGTCTCTTATGTTTTTCCAGAGCTGTATATTGTTTTTGGTGAAGATAGCATTTTCAAAACAGTCAAAGATAACATGGTCTGATCTAAATCTGCTATTCCCTGTAACTGGTTGGTCTCTTGAGCCTGAAGTCTGAAGAAAAAGTGAAGGAATTTTATATCCAGAACCTGAGAGGTGGGTTGGGCGTCACCCACATTTTCTTCTGGTTTTGGCTTTCTCTTGGGTCTGATTTTGAGACAGTGAATAGGCGAATAGTTCCCTGGTCATGAGGGCCTTTGGGTGCCCGTGGACGTAGAAGAGCATTGCATGAATACAGCCATTTAGACGTTTTACGGCTTGAAGCACGATTCTGTCTGCTTCATTCTACTTGATGTTTAGCCTTTCCGTATTGGGACAGTTGTTGCAATATCATGCATTTCATTCTGTTTGTCCCACTATTGTGGACTGTACTAGGATTATGTACAGATATTACTGGCTATGTTTGCATGCACACTACAAATGCTGTTTCCTGCTCAAAAACATGGAGTTGTTCATTCACACGTTTTGAGTAAGCCTTCATTTTTAGCCTGTCTACATCTCCAAAGCTCAATACACTAGAAAAACCCTAAAGAAGACAAAGGTTACATTCAGACTGCAGCCTGAAGTGACCCAAATCCGTTTTTGTTTTTTTTTGCCTCTATGCGACCTGTATCTGATCTTTTAATGACATTCTGAACGACACAGATCTGATTTTTTCAAATGCGACCCAGACCACTTGGATATGTGGTCCTAAAACAGATACATATCCGATCTTTTGACATGCGACTTCAGTCTGAACGGCCAGGTCGCATTCATCTGACCTACACGTCATCAACAAGCGAGAGTGGTACAAGTAGGCGCTCACAAATGTACACAAACGTTCTTCTCGTCATATGAAACTTGTCTATGAACTCTGTGTAAGTGAAGCAGCAAAGCACACAGCAATCCCACCACTCTCAGCACCAACACGTTCCTTTCTACGGACGTTGCTGCAACTGCCCCACAAAACGCCAAGGCCAAAACCTTGTCCTTCTCAATCTCCTCCTTAAAACAAATAAGTTGTACATGTTTTGGCTCCGGTACGACAGCAACTTTAAAATCTCCAGGCACTCAATGCTAGCGTCCATGTTTAGGCGACTTCCGTAAACACTGAGCACGCTCGCTGCATGTGACCTCGTCGTGTCCTCCCAAGGCGCATGCGGGACACTTTTGGGGCGTTTCAAGTTCACACTGGAGATCACAGACAGGTCGCATTTAATTGGAAATGTGAACGACGTCGCAAAAAAATCGGATTTCACAAAGAAATCTGAATTGAGCATTAAGCCCTGCAGTCTGAAGGTAGCCAAAGTGTGCTTGTGTCTGCTATATAGTTATAATCTGACACTCGTGGTTCATTATGTCTCTCAATATTCATCTCCATCAAAACAACTTGATAAAATAAACAAGTTCACAGACTTCAACCTTAGAAAACTGTGCCCAATAGGACCTGACATCAATGTAAACATCATTTGATCTTTAAAAATGTTTATATTAGGGATGCAAATTATCGATTAATTCATTAATTGATAGTTGATTGACCTTATCGATCGATTAACGATTAACTGATAAGCGGCGTTTTTCACCTGAATTTTAGTGTTTCAATAGGGTCTTTAAGAATATAAGCTATAGTAACATAACACTGAGTCATAAATATATCATAGTATTATTATATTGTATATTCCTCAATTAATTATTCCTTAGTAAAAAGCAGACAAATGTATTGATGCTGAATAACAAAATACAGTAATCTCTCGCTCTATCGCAGTTCGCAGATTTTTTTATTTATTTTTTAATAGTGTAACATTTTTTTATAGTGTAACATTTTTTTTTATAGTGTAACATTGTGTTCTGTCCTGATTAGCTAAGAGACTAGACCAGGACTAAACGTGGACTGTTTAGTGGATCAGGTCTAGACCAGACCAGGTCTAGACCAGAACTAAATCAGGTCTGGACTAGGTCTGGGCCAGGTCTGGACCAGGTCTGGACCAGGTCTGGACCTGGACTGGACCTGGACTGGACCTGGACTGGACCGGGACTCGACCGGGTCTGGACCTGGACTGAACCAGGATTGGGCCGCTGTGTGCCGCTGCTGGTTTCGTGCGGCTGGTTTGCGGCGCCGCGGTTCGATCTCGCCTCGCGCGTACACCCGGGGCTGCTGAGCAGTGCCGTTGGTGCCTGCGGCCGGCTGTGAGTCGAGCGCAGCGCGGTGCGCGGTTGCCTTGTTTCGTGACCACGCGATTAGCGATTAATTACAATTAATGCATTTTGTTCGACTAACGTCTTAATCGACAATTAATCGTTAATCGATTAATTGTTGACATCCCTAGTTTATATTTACCAAAATGGCTATGTGACAGTGCAGATTCGTATGTGTATCACTGACTGAATGAGATGGCTCAAACATACACAAATCACTCCAAATACAACTTCGAGTGTGTAAATAGTGAGGGGAAACGACTACAACATGGTTAAAAGCTCTGAAGAGTCGATTTTTAGGTCCGCTTTTAGTTGCTGCTTTTGTTTCTGAATATTTTTGTTTTACCTTTTATGCAGTTAAGATTAATAGAAAGTCCCTAATCTATCCATCCATCCATCCAGGAGAGCTTGCTTCATCCATCCATCCTGAGCTTGTTTCTGAGCAACCTGAGGCACATAAACCCCGTCAGAATGTCTTTAATATTGTCCGTGATTTGTTTACCAAAGAGCCGCCTCCTCGTCAGTCTGTTCGCACAAAGCTGGATGTGATGTGGTGATACAGAGTGTGGGCATTTCTCACCTGCTCCTCTGCTCCTGTCACCTCCTCTACACCTGTTACTGCTGCGATTATAATCACATAACATCTCAGGTCCTGTCACCTCCTCAGGTCCTGTCACCTCCTCTGATCCTGAACTTGCTGGCTCCTCTGCTTCTCCACTGCTCTGGTCAGAACCTCTGATCCTTTCACCTCCTCTGCTCCTGCTTCCTTCTCTGCTTTTGCGTCCTCCTCTGCTCATGTCTTCTCCTCTGTTCCAGCCTCCTCTTCTGCTCATGTCTTCTCCTCTGCTCCTGTTTCCTCCTCTGCCCCTGCCTCCTCCTTTGGTCCTGTCTTCTCCTCTGCTCCAATCTTCATTCACTCCACTTTATTACATTGGACTGATGAGTGAACGAAAAGTGACTAAACTATTTCATTGTGACCCTTTGTCCTTTAAGCCTTACTAAATCAGATTAGACTGGACCTGTAAACTTCAGGGCCCGTCCACACGACAGCGTTTTTTGGTGGAAACGGAGAAGTTTGTATTTGTTTTGGCCTGTCGTCCACAGGGCGCTGGCGTTTTGGGGAGCCGAAAACGTTTTTTTGAAAACAGGTTCCAGAGTGGAGAAATCTGAGAACGCCGGGAGTCGCGTTGTCGTGTGGGCGAGCAAAACGTGGCTTTTGGGAAAAAGATGACGTCGCGATGATCTTCAGCTCGGCCCGAAATACATCAAGCTGCCTTTCATGGAACCCCACAATGTTTGGGAGCGATCGACGGGACCCACGTTGAAATAAAGCAACCATCCTCCAACGCCACGGACTACATCAACAGAAAGGGCAAACATTCCCTAAACATACAAGCAGTGTGTGACAACAGGTACTGATTTATGGACGTAATTGTTAAGTGGCCTGGCAGTATGCACGACGCAACGACGACGTAAGCTAAACGCGTATTTTAAAACTGGAAAGATCCCATCAATGAAAAGGCAGATAGTTTACAATGAGGAGCCCATACCAATTTGAGTGTGTTGTGTGCTGTAAATAAAGGAAAAGAGCAACCATTTCTTGTATTTTTTTTATTGAATGAAAATGTACCTTTTACAAACAGGCACATGCAGTATCACACACAAAAATATATAAAAGCATTTCTGTTTTCTTTACACAAATTCTATAAACTATATAGCTGCCCGTTGGTGATGGTATGGGGGTCGTGAGCCGTGTATATTCTCGCCGAAAAGCCAACATAATGTCCGAGAATTTCAACGTTATGCTGATACTGTTGTGTTATGTAATCCAGCGTAACCCGCAGAAGTAACTCTACTGCGTCATCGGTCCAAACGAGCGACTCGGCTTTTGTGCGTGCGATGGCCATATCTTGTTGTATTTGCTTGTTTACGGAAGAGAAAGGACTTTATGTGCATGCGCTCTTTGTAGTATTGCGTTTCCGGTGGCTCTGGCTGTTTCCTCTTTACAGCGCCACATATCGGTGTGGCATATGTCTTACATCGTTTTCACTCAGCGCTCCGTTTTTGCCTGGACGTGAATATTTACTGATCCGACACGTGTGTGGACGGGTATTTTTTCCAACCCGCATAAAAAAAAAATCCAGGAGCGTTGTCGTGTGGACATAGCCTCAGTCTTGGTTATTTTGTCATAAATTAGCTTCTTCCAGAATGTGGATTTAATATTATTGTGTTGAAAATAGTCCAGTCTTCAGCCCAGAGGCATGATGAGGACTTTTTGCACTACATTTATAACTTGCACCAACCTTTTAAGCACAATTTAATAACCTCTAAGACGTAACCCAATAATGCACCTTTGTTCCTCTCAGCTCCTTTGCTTCTCTTCTCATTCTCTGCACCTGTCTCCTCTGCTCGTCTTCTTCTTCTTCTTCAATGATCTCTTCTGCTCTTGCTGTACTACTCCTGTCTCCTCCTCTGCTCCTGTCTCCTCCTGTTTCCTCCTCTGCTCCTGATTCCTCCTCTGCTCCTGTCTCCTCATCTACTCCTGTCTTCTCCTCTGCTCCTGTCTCCTCATCTACTCCTGTCTCCTCCTCTTCTCCTGTCTCCTCCTCTGCTCCTGTCTCCTCCTCTTCTCCTGTCTCCTCCTCTGCGCCTGTCTCCTCATCTACTCCTGTCTCCTCCTCTGTTCCTGTTTCCTCCTCTGCTCCTCTCTCCTCCTCTTCTCCTGTCTCCTCCTCTGCTCCTGTTCCCTCCTCTGCGCCTGTCTCCTCATCTACTCCTGTCTCCTCCTCTGCTCCTGTTTCCTCCTCTGCTCCTGTTTCCTCCTCTGCTCCTGTCTCCTCCTCTTCTCCTGTCTCCTCCTCTGCTCCTGTTTCCTCCTCTGCGCCTGTCTCCTCATCTACTCCTGTCTCCTCCTCTGTTCCTGTTTCCTCCTCTGCTCCTGTTTCCTCCTCTGCTCCTGTCTCCTCCTCTGCTCCTGTCTCCTCATCTACTCCTGTCTCCTCCTCTTCTCCTGTTTCCTCATCTGCTCCTGTTTCCTCCTCTGCTCCTGTCTCCTCCTCTGCTCCTGTCTACTCCTGTTTCCTCCTCTGCTCCTGTTTCCTCCTCTGCTCCTGTTTCCTCCTCTGCGCCTGTCTCCTCATCTACTCCTGTCTCCTCATCTGCTCCTGTTTCCTCCTCTGCTCCTGTTTCCTCCTCTGCTCCTGTCTCCTCCTCTTCTCCTGTCTCCTCCTCTGTTCCTGTTTCCTCCTCTGCTCCTGTCTCCTCATCTACTCCTGTCTCCTCCTCTGCTCCTGTTTCCTCCTCTTCTCCTGTCTTCTCCTCTGCTCCTGTCTCCTCCTCTTCTCCTGTCTCCTCATCTGCTCCTGTTTCCTCCTCTGCTCCTGTTTCCTCCTCTGCTCCTGTCTCCCCCTCTGCTCCTGTTTCCTCCTCTGCTCCTGTCTCCTCCTCTGCTCCTGTCTCCTCATCTACTCCTGTCTCCTCCTCTTCTCCTGTCTCCTCATCTGCTCCTGTTTCCTCCTCTGCTCCTGTCTCCTCCTCTGCTCCTGTCTACTCCTGTTTCCTCCTCTGCTCCTGTCTCCTCCTCTTCTCCTGTCTCCTCTTCTGCTCCTGTTTCCTCCTCTGCTCCTGTCTCCTCCTCTGCTCCTGTTTCCTCCTCTGCTCCTGTCTCCTCCTCTGCTCCTGTTTCCTTCTCTGCTCATGTCTTGTCCCCTGCTCATGTCTTCATAACATTTCTAATAAACAGAATGTACCAGACACCCACACTCTTAATACTGTTCCTCTGTCACAGCATCAGAATTCACACTTCTTGCCCAAAAACACCAGCACATTCCTTCTCCTCTTCCTCCTCTCCTCTCTCTCTTTCTCCTCCTCCTCCACATCCTCCTCCTCTCTCCTCCGTACACACCTCTATACACAGAAGATACATGTTACTGAAGTAGAAAATACTGTCATTAATCCATTTGGTTGACTGAAACTTTTGGACTGAACATTTACCAACAGTTGACCATAGTCCATGCACAGTGCCCTGGTTCCAGCCTTCAAACTCTCTTCACGACACATTAAACCCAACTATTCCTCAAAATCGACTTTTTAGAGCTTTAAACCGTGTTGTAGTTGTTTCCCCTCATCATTTTCTCAAACGTATCGTGATTTTGGCACAAATGTTAAAAAAATCTGCTGCTCGCTACCTTAATCTGCAGCTATCCATAGGAGATTCCAACTCTTTGTTGTGATCACATTTACGGTGACGTCAGCCCCTCCTCCGACCGCCACCAATCACCCACAGATCACATTTATACAAAAGTGGAAAAGTGTCTTGCCCAGGGGTACTATGACACCTTGGAGTGGTAATAGTATGATTTGCTCCTTTGAAATTGTATTGACTTTTAAGGATGTTTCTGTTTAAACCTTCCCCTGTCTGTGTCTGTATGAGTGAGTAAATGTAAACTGTGTGTGCTCAGGTGGTCCAGGCAGCGGTAAAGGCACTCAGAGCCTGAAGATCGCAGAGCGCTATGGTTTCCAGTACGTTTCTGTGGGAGAACTGCTCCGAAAGAAGATGATCCACAATGCCACCAGCAACCGCAAGTGGAGCCTCATCGCCAAGATCATCACCAACGGAGAGCTGGCCCCTCAGGTACTTCACCAGACTAAGACCAAATCTGCACCAGTCTCTTTGTACTGTATATCTATTTCAAGATCATTTGCTTGAATTAAGAAATTAAAACTAATAGTCAGGGGCAATTTTCTTATTCACAATGATTGATATTCTGTCTAGACATGGACATTGTTTTTCTTTGTTAAAGGTACAGTGTGTAGGATTCGTGGCGCATAGGTGGATACTAGCTATTCCACTTCCTCTTTTGGCTACGGCAGACCTCGAGGGTCACCCGGGCGCGCCGTAAGGCAGACAGCTCGCGTAGCCGCGCGCACCCGGCGCTGTGCGAGCTCTCGCCGACAACTACGGTATAAATAAAACGCATGAAAAACGCATGAAAACACACATTCCTGATCGTGTAGCATGACACTCTACACACCAAATGAAACCTTACAGTCTCCTCTTTTTGACTATGCAATTCATTTCCCTGCACAACAATCACTCCCCGAGCACATGGGGCTTTTATACAGAAAAGCACAAAACGAGGTTAGCTTACCTTAGAATGCTTTGCACAGGTCAAACTCTGTATTTCACCATAAACTTGCTCTCAATCTGTCCGTAAAGATCCAGCGAATAAAATCCAGTAAAACAATTTAGTCCAAAACACGTGTTATTACGACGTGTGATACAGCAGCCTGTCTTGAAAAACACGAGGCTCCCCCCTCCCCTTCCCTTTCTCTGTTTACCCAACACCACGAGGCCCCCCCTTCCCCCCTCCCCTTCCCTTTCTCTCCTTCTCTCCTTCGCTCCCACATGCCGCGCGGCTGAGCAGGCGCTAACAGGAGCCTAGGCAAAGGATGAGCCCAAATGTCCTTCTGCGGCTCTCGTATTCAAAATGGCTGCCTCTATATGGGGAAGATCCCCCTTTTATGTGACTATATCTAAGTCCAACAGAATACTTTGATTTCATGATGGAAGTGAAAAGGCTTGGAAAACACTGTATTTTTGAATGGGTATCTTCAATTTATGTAATTAATGGGTAAAAATCTTACACACTGTCCCTTTAAGGAATTATTGACTCCATGTTATTGCACTGGACCAATGAGTGAACGAAGGTCCAAAAGGTTTACATGTAGGTGCACTATTTAACTTTTCTGGAGCTGTCATCTGTATGATTCCATGGATGTGGAAAGTTAAAACCATACTTAGGAGCATTCTCCATGGAGGTTTTGTGTCATGGAAGATTATAGCCAAAGGAAAAACCTTTCCATGGAAACATGCAAGGGAAGCCCTCCTCCAGGCCAAATAATGCTGTGTACCGTTTATGCTCGGAGGTCAGAGCTCGGAGTGAGTTTGTGTTCCACTGCTCATGTCAGAAGCACATTACAGTATATGTACAATAAGAACATAAAAGTAGCAATAAAAAGAAGGAGAGTGCTCAAATCCGTCAAAAAGATCATCAGTTTGAGTCCCGGACATTTATAATAAATATATTTAAAATCATTGTTTGAGAGTGACTTTTTGTTTTTGTTGACATCAGCTCTGTGGAACTGTCAGCTTTACTAAAAGGACATCAAAAACGGGCTTAGGCTGGAATTGAACTTATTAGGCACTTTAATCTTGACTTAAGCGAAATACAGGACATTATGATTACACAAGGACATCCTTGTCTCACCATCGTGTCACCATCTCACAATCGTGTCCCTCGTCCCACACTGAACTGAAGCACAGTAGCCGCTTATATACAGGAGACTGGTATGCTGATACATACTGTATATGTGTACAACCGCAGGAAAACCAATACCAAGTTGTCGCAGAGGCGTTTTGAGCTATTCACAGATTCTGAAAGTACAGTTTCTAAGCTTTCCAATGATGTCTTACATGTGAAAATCTGACAATATTTTTTAAAAGTTATCTCTATTTGAAAGCAGCCATAGCAGATCCCAGAAATTCCAGAAACAGCCTCTCAAAGTTTGGTCTCTTCAGCCCTCCTTGCCTAACAAGCATTTTTGAAATAAAAAATGTATGTTTTTAACGTCACTAATGCTTGAAAAGTCCCTCAGTCGTCCAGGTAGAATCCATGATAAAAGGAGAAGTTCAATTTGTCAACTGGACAAAGTTTGTTTGGTTGAAAACGTTTCGCCGCTCATCCGAGAGGCTTCGTCAGCTCTAATAAGAATACTGGTAAGACACTTGCTTATATCTTGCTGCAGGGAGGAGCTAACTAGCTAACTACTTTCCGAACCTATCTCATTGGTTTCCGTCTTTTGTTTCTCTGGCGTCTAGATAATGATCCCTATTCATCCCTACGACCGTTTTTCCCACCTCTGGCCCTGCCCGGCTAGCCCTATTGTTACCCTGTTTGCTTGATCTAGGCTTAAGAATGGAATTGTCACTAATGCTGTTATCTGAAACATGGAGAGGCTTCTTCATGATCTCAACTAGCACATTATGCAAAAAACAAAAATCACAAATTTTGAAAAAAAACACAAAAAATGCATTTCCTGAGAATCTGTAATGCCGACATGTGCCCGCAGCTTCCGTGGTGGGACACATATGGACATGCAGCCTCTAAGTTTAACATATAGTTTCACTGCCTTTTAAGGGGTCAACCCAAAGTTAGCCAATAGTAGAAGGATAGGAGCAGGTGGATGTAACAAACATAGCCTATGGGAACGTATACAGTTAGGCCTAGGTTGCTAAACACAGTTTCCACAGAATACTAAATACAGAGATATGAGAATACACATGTATATCAAAGAATGAATTCCCACAGAACCATGCAGAGTTAAAACAGTGCACTGGTTCACAGAAACAAGTAGACAGTACAGAGCATAAAAAGACTGAATACTACTATGTCAGATATCACAGTTATTTCAAACCCAGGGAGCAGCAATGTTGGATTTTCTAACTTAGAACCAGCTTGGGGTTCTGAAATGTTGCCCGAGTTTAGGAAGACTGGAAGATTCCAAGATTGTGGGATGATCCAGTGTACGTTTATTAGTTGAAACTTGGAAAAAAACGCATTAAAGTCAGGTTTGTGGGGATGCAAACCTGCTCACAGTAAGGACATTTTTTTCAGCACAATAAACACAATCAAAATGGAAAAAGATATAATTTCTTATCTTTGCAAACACTCTGAGCAGTTCTAAGTAATACATCAAAGCATTGTTTTCTGCAGCACTAGAACTCTGCCCATAGCTACCCCCAAATCTACCAATAAGTATCCTCACAGGAACAGTCCGAGGGAGGAGAGGGGGAGGCCGTGTGCAGCGTGTGTCCAGTTATTTCAGGGTTGTTAGCGCCGCATGTGTGAAACCAGGGGCTAATTAGCATCATTTATAATAACACAAGCAGAGAGAGGGGGAGTTAGAAGAAACAGAGAAAGAGAAAGAGAGGGACTGTGGTCATTGGCATCCTACATGGTCATATTCTCTTACCATGTAGAGGAGCGAAATGACAGATGTGACAGCAATCAACTGTTGTCCACTCTATAAAAAGGCTTGTGAGAAGCCCTGAAAATCAGATACTAATCGATACTAAGGCTGTGTCCCATTTCTCTTACCCCTTCCTCTTACCCCTACCCCTTGGTTTTGTGCGTTCATGTGAGGGCAAGGGGTGTCCCGATTCTAATTTTGATCAAGTTTCGACCAGACTTGAAACGAAGGGGTCAGGCAGGTTTTGGGATCAGAATGGCAGCATCACATCGACCAGCCAAGGAGTGTCATAAATGTATTTTCAGCAGTTGTAATTATCGATTAACAGTTTAGCAGGTTTACAATTATGACGCTGATGTTCTACGTTACTTTTAGTGAACTGTTGTTGCGGTTTTAATTGTAGTGATGTCTGTTTAGCCGACGTTATCGTTTTCATCGAACTTTCACGCATAAACAAGCAATTTTTTTGTCGAGATGAGGTACCCGATGACATTTGTTTACGTTTGTTTGCGTCAATTGTTGTCGCCTCTGTAGACGTAGCAGCTCAGGTAGAGGCAAGGGATGATGACGCAAACGGTAATCGAGTGGTGTCCCATTTCTTAGGGGAACATTTGTACCCCGAGCCCTCTCAGCTCGGTATCGAGGGGCAAGACAAAGGGTAGAGGAAGGGGAAGGGGTAAGACAGAGTAATGGGACGCAGCCTAAAACTGGTATCAAAAGTAGACCATTTTAGCAAGTATCATTATAAAAAAAGAAGTTTCCTGAATAGCTTTAGAATGATCTTGAGCTCTGTCAGAACAAGTATAAGAGCACATAGACGAGTATACGCCCATGGACCACTGAGGGATTACACAGATATAAGACCACATGGGAATAGAAAAGAAAGTACTACAATTTAATGTTGAAAATCACATTCTGTTGTCTAAAGAAAGAGTGTTTTTTATCATCATGGTATCAGAATCGGTATTGAGTATCGAGTCTATTGCTTAGTATCGCAGTCAAGTTTGGAATTGTGGTATCATGACAATACTAGTGGAATTATCCCCCCCAAAACTGAAATATTAAGGTTTTTTACTGGTATCTGATATTGGCGCTAATACTGAAAAAAATTCATCGAACATTGGCTTCCAAATATCGATTCAGCCGATGCTCTGGTTAGACATATACATTGATGTAATAAGACCCAGAAATTCTCATCATGTTTGAACTTTTATTTACACAAAGCTCTTCTGTAGTTATTTCAGAGATAAAAAAAAAAAAAAACAGTTACATAACACATTTGGACCAGTTTTGTCTTATTTAGTTTGGATTAAAATAAATAAATGCTGTTCTCAGTCTGTGCACTAGAATCTGTTGATATGAGCAGATCCTTAAAGGAAAAGTAACGTTATTTTACAATCTGAGCCTTCTTTCGGTAATAAAAGAAGTCGTTTGACTCACCCATATCACGTTCGTGTCATTTGGAGCTGTTTGAAGAAAGTTATGTTGTAGCGTATCCGTTAGCATTTGTATTCGGGGCATTACTTTGCGGTCTCCAAATAACACAAACTTTAGCACTTTTCAAATCATAGAAGCCCGATGTCTTAATGTAAGATTTCGTTTGAAGCAAAAGTGGCCTGTAATCCGAGATTTATCCATAGTTTTCAGCTTTGCGTTTCATGTTTGGGTCCCGGGAGCTGTTGCACAATCCGCGCATGCGCACTGGCGTCCTCATCTACTCGAAACTATGGCTAAATCTCGGATTACATGCCACTTTTGCTTCAAACGAAATCTTACATTAAGACATCGGGCTTCTATGATTTGAAAAGTGCTAAAGTTTGTGTTATTTGGACACCGCAAAGTAATGCCCCGAGCATATGATACGAGCACCATGTTAACGGATACGGGATCATTAGTAGAACAGAACGGCTCAACATAAGTTCTGCGATACTGCTCCAATTGACAGAAAAATGCTATGGGTGAGTAAAACTACTTGTTTTATTGCCGAAAGAAGGCTCAGATTGTAAAAAAAACGTTAATTTGCCTTTAAAGCCATACTAAACTTCAATCTTGCATATTGTAAACAGTCTACTTAGATCTTGTGTTTGGCTCCCTCTGTGTCCTCCTCCCCAGATGTGAGTGAGCAGATAAACCCAAACTAGAGCCCGGACCTCCTGCAGAGGCTGGAGCTCCTCATTTATACTGCTCACATGAGTCTGATAAAGCCTGAGTTCACCGATAATAACATAATTAGACTGATGGATGCAGGCTATAAAAGTATACAGACATTAAAGCGGACCCATTTTGCAAAATCGATTCTTTTAGAGTTTTTGAGTTCTTTCCTTCTCATTTATCCTCTGAAGTTGTATTTAAGTTTAAGTTTATTTATTTAAATGAATGAACAGCTAGTGCTGTAATACACCAGATTTAGTTCAAGGCTAGTTTCCATCTGTAGTCCCACAGAACAGGGGTGAAAATAGATAAAACACAAGGTACAAAACATGTAAAGACCAACAATGAAAACATGACAAAAGAAGCAGTGACAGAATCAAAGCAGGACACAACAGTTTTACAAGGATTTTGAGTTAATAGATCTAAGACAAAAGTGCTTTTAGTTACATGAGGTAGTTCTAGTAGTAAAGTGTTTTTAGTTAGATAAGGTAGTTTTTTAGTTACATGAGGTAGTTTTAGTAGTAAGGTGCTTTAGTTACATGAAGTAAATTTAATAATAAAGTGCCTTCAGTTACATGAGGTAGTCCAGTGTTAAAGTGCTTAGAATGCATTTAGAATGCTTTGTGCATGTTTGAGTCATCTTTATTCTCCTGCATTAAAGACGTCATTGCTCTGCCACTACAGTGCACACCCACTGTTCTGTACTTTGTTTCTCCAATTATGCGTGAAGAGTCCCTCAGTCGTCCAGGTAGAATCCATGATAAAAGGAGAAGTTCAATTTGTCAACTGGACAAAGTATGTTTGGTTGAAAACGTTTCGCCGCTCATCCGAGAGGCTTCGTCAGCTCTAATAAGAATACTGGTAAGACACTTGCTTATATCTTGCTGCAGGGAGGAGCTAACTAGTTAACTACTTTCCGAAACTATCTCATTGGTTTCAAACCCACAAACACTTTAAGACAAAAACTCGTCCACCCAAAGGACAAAACACCGAGCCACAAACAAAGCAATATGAATGTCTATCATTGAGCGTATACGTAAGTCCATAGCCAATCATGTCAGTTGTCAGTTCAAACTAAACAGCCACTTCACAAGAGGATGTACCAACACAGACGGGCGTGCCAGAGTGGACCGTCATCTGCCGTATATCTTCACCTAGAAGCCACGGGCCATTCTTTTGAGGACAGTGAGGTTCAGATCTTCGCCAGGGAAAAGAATTGGTTTGAGAGGGGAGTTAAAGAGGCAATTTTTGTCAAAAAAGAGAATCCTTCTCTGAACAGAAATGGTGGAGTCAGACATAATTTGTCTCCCATCTATAATTCCATTCTTAAGCCTAGATCAAGCAAACAGGGGAACAATAGGGCTAGCCGGGTCAGGGCCAGAGGTGTGAAAAACAGCCGTAGGGATGAATAGGGATCGTTATCTAGACGCCAGAGAAACAAAAGACGGAAACCAATGAGATAGTTTCGGAAAGTAGTTAGCTAGTTAGATCCTCCCTGCAACAAGATATAAGCAAGTGTCTTACCAGCATTCTAATTAGAGCTGACGAAGCCTCTCGGATGAGCGGCGAAACGTTTTCAACCAAACATACTTTGTCCAGTTGACAAATTGAACTTCTCCTTTTATCTTTCTCCAATTATATTTTCCTTATCAGTGGTACACGCAGAATTTGACAGCGTTGCGTAGTCATTGCGGTACAAAAAAAAAGTTCTACTTGCCAGTGTAATCTGTAGCTATCCACATGAGGTGCTGACAGCATGCTGCTCTTTTTTGTGATGATGTTTACAGTAAAGTCAGCTCCCAGCTGGTTTTATAGCTCTCTCCACAGATCTAACCTGTAACTTGGTCTGGTTTGGTCTCAATGAAGATAGAAAGGTTTAGTACCATACTGTGAAACATTCTAAACAAAGCAATAACATCTCCATGTCAAACTTTTGATGGACTCTCCTCCAGAAAAGTTCCAAAATGCACCTTTAAATCTGATGACGTTTTGTCTGTGGATGTTCATCAGAATCAGAATCAGAAAGACTTTTATTGCCATTGTCAAGTGAACACAATTCACAAAACTAGGAACTCGGTGATAAGGTGCAAACATAAAACACTAAATATGGTATGGCCGTAAGATATGAGTCGCCAGAGTCTTTCTGTGTGGAGTTTGCATGTTCTCCCCGTGTCTGGGTGGGTTTCCTCCGGGCACTCCGGTTTCCTCCACCAACCGAAAACATGCACCATAGGTAAAATCCTCCAGCTTAGGTCCTGACCAAACTGAAGCAAGAAGCTCATGGAGATGGTCCCCGGGCGCAGTAATGTGCTGCCCACTGCTCCTAATAACAGGATGGGTTAAATGCAGAGAAGAATTTCTCCTGTGTGAGATCACTTCTTCTTCTTCTTAATATAGTAAAAAATATTAAACAATCCAAATAACAAAAAGGTTCAGATGAGCAGCATCAGAACAGTAGTGCAAACATGACTTAATTAAAGTGACTGGTATGTCATTAGTAATTTCTGTTTTCATTGAAACTAGGCTCTCCCAACAGTAGTTCATTTGTTAACCCATTGCTATGGTGATGCTCACAGTGTTGCCGCACTATCTGTGGGGTTAGTCAAAAATAATGCACAACATTAGAATTCTCACTGACCATGATGTAAAACTGTAGCAGACACAAGCACAATGTCTTCTCTAAAGGTGGTGTATTATGCAATATTGACTCCTGTGAGCTTCAGGTCATGTCAGAATGTTGTTACCTCATCAAAAATATACCTGGAGTTGTGTTTTGTTTCATTCACACACGTTTGAGTAACCCTTTATTATTAATCTGTCAACCCTTCCAAAGCGTAAAATGCTCCAAAATGTTCCACCTTGTGATGTCATATAGTGTTAGTTTTCAAGTGAACATCTACCTTTTACCTTTAGTTCAGTAGAGACTGGCAATTCCAGGGCTGAAATGATCCAAATCATTCTACTTAAGGCGCATGGAGTTTAAAAACACAGTGGAGCACTTTCTTTATTACCACATGACATCATAAGGTGGAACAGAGTGTTTTCTGTTTGATAAAAGAACTCGAAGCCTAAATACGCAGGGTTAAACGTGTGAATGAAACAAAACACATCTCCAGGTCTGTTTTTGATGAGGAAACATTATAACAGATCAGAAAATAGCGTAATATGAGCCCTTTAAATCTACTTTTTTGTTGTAAATATACTCGTAGTGAGACTGCACAGTAAACATGTAGTAACAGCTCAAACCAGAGAGCAGTTCTAGACGGCGTCACGACCTCTGACCTGTATTTGAACCCCATTACAAATCCCACAAGTCGGTCCCCCTGACAGCAAGAGGATGGCTCACCGTCACATCAATAATACAGCAAATGTTTTTTTTATAGATGCCATGTCCATGCAGGGCTGCCATAGCTTTCCCCTGGATTTTTTTTAAGCCAGATGCCCTTCCTTTTGAAAGCCCCATTACTGAAACTGGACTGAGTGATGGAGGAGAGAGGCTTGAGGTAGATTGTATTGATCCAAGAATACGTCCTCGAAATCTGAGCCATCCTTCACTGCTGCCGGGGTGAACCTGTCAGGAGCAGTGGTGAAAAAAATCTATATCTTTGTGGTCAGGAATATTTAATAACGTTTTATAATAATTCAGGTTTAGGAATTAAAGGTCCTATATTACGCAAAAACTCTTGTGAGCCTTAGACCATGTTATAGGCTGCGTCCCCCTTCATCTTACCCCTACCCCTTGGTTTTGCGCGTTCATGTGAGGGCAAGGGGTGTCCCGATTCTAATTTTGATCAAGGGCTCGGGCCACGACCGAGAGCTACACACTCCTTGAAACGAAGTAAGCTCTCGACCAGACTTGAAACGAAGGCCTACAAGCTCAGGCAGATTTTGGGATCAGGATGGCAGCGTCACATCGACCAGCCAAGGAGTCTCATAAATGTATTTTCAGCAGTTGTAATTATCGATTAACAGTTTAGCAGGTTTACAATTATGACACTTATGTTCTAGGTTAATTTTAGTGAACTGTGGCGGTTTTAATTGTAGTGATGTCTGTTTAGCCGACGTTATAGTTTTCATCGAACTTTCATGCATAAACAAGCTAGTTTTTTGTCGAGCTGAGGTACCCGATAATCTTTGACATTTGTTTACGTTTGCGTCAATTGTTGTCGCCTCTGTAGACGTAGCAGCCCGGTAGAGGCAAGGGATGATGACGCAAACGGTAATCGAGTGGTGTCCCATTTCTTAGGGGAACATTCGTACTCTGAGCACTCTCAGCTCGGTGTCGATTGGCAAGACAAAGACGTAGATAAAGGGGAAGGGGAAGGGGTAAGACAGAGTAATGGGACACAGCCATAATGTTGTTACCTCATCAAACACATAGCTGGAGTTGTGCTTGTTTCATTCACACATGTTATTATTAGTCTATCTTCAAAGCTTAAAATGCTCTGTTCCACCTTGGGAGCGCCCCAGGGCACTGTCCTCGCGCCCTTTCTTTTCACCCTCTACACTGCAGACTTCAGACACAACACGGACAGCTGTGTCCTGCAGAAGTTCTCTGATGACTCTGCCATCATTGGTCTCATCAAGGATGACGATGATGGGGAGTACAGAGGACTAATACAGGACTTTGTGGACTGGAGTCAGCGGAACCACCTCATCATCAATGCAGGGAAGACCAAGGAGATGGTGGTGGACTTCCGCAGATGCCACTCTACTGCCCCCTCAGTGAACATCCAGGGAAGGGACATTGAGAGAGAGGACTCTTACAAGTACCTGGGTGTTCATCTGAACAATAAGCTGGACTGGACTCATAACACAGATGCACTGTACAGGAAGGGCCAGAGACGGCTTTATCACCTGAGGAGACTCAGGTCTTTTGGAGTGAGAGGGCCACTCCTGAAGACCTTCTATGACTCTGTGGTGGCATCAGCCATCCTGTACGGTGTGGTCTGCTGGAGCAGCAGCATCACAGAGAGGGAGAAGAAGAGGCTGGACAAGGTCATCAAGAAGTCCAGCTCTGTCCTGGGCTGTCCTCTGGACTCAGTGCAGAAGGTGGGGGACAAGAGGGTCCTGGCTAAGGTCACCACTATGCTGGACCATGAGTCTCACCCCCTGCAGGACGCTCTGTCTGCTCTGGAGAGCAGCATCAGTGACAGACTGATTCACCCTCGCTGTGTGAAGGAGAGGTTTTGCAGGTCTTTCCTTCCTGCTGCTGTCAGACTGTACAACGAACACTGTTAACATGTCATTCAACTTATTTGCACTACAATATTCAACTATACTCCAGAGTCTATTTTTAGGTCTAGTTTTAAATTATCCTAGGCCATTATTTATTTATTTATTATATTGTTCTGTTGCTTGCTACTTTTTCTTGCTGTTCTTGATCTGTGCGTTGCAACACTGGAATTTCCCCACTGTGGGACTAATAAAGGCATATCTCATCTTATCTTATCTTATCTTGTGATGTCATGTAGTACTAGTTTTCAAGTTAGCAGTGACCCCTTTACCTTTAGTTTACCAGAGATTCCAGGGCTTAATGTGCAGGTTTGTGTGTAAATGAAACAAAACACAACTCCAGCTATGTTTTTAATGAGGAAACATTAAGGCTGTAAATCAGGGGTGTCCAAACTTTTTCATCAAGGGCCAAATATCTAAACACAGATGAAGCAGAGGGCCGATCGAGGGCCATAGACTGATGCTCAGTACAGTCAATAATTGAAATATTTACATGTCTAACATCTTAGAATGAGCTTTCAGTTTTTTATTCATGCTAAGATCCTCAAAACCACACAATAAATAATAAATATTGTGTTATCAAAGTAGATTTTCAAAAACTTGCAGTCAAAAGTTCTGCTCAAGGTAATTTGGGCCAATTCACCTGGAAGCCTGAGGGCCAAGAAAAAATTGTCTGAGGGCCGCATTTGGCCCACAGGCCATAGTATGGACATGCCTGCTGTAAATAGTGTAGTTATATTAAAGTGTTAGCAGTTAGTTAGATTGTTGTTGTCTAAATAGAACCATTATCTTAGAAATTTCTTTCCTGACCCACCCATCATTTTGAACTAGGGGCGACAGTAGCTCAGTTGGTTGAGCCTTCATCCCCTGATTTTGGAGGTTGGTGGTTCAGTCTTGACATAAATATTGTTAGTAGAGTGGTTCCAATTCCAGCTCCCACAAATGAATGCGTGCGCTGTTGTATGAGTGTTGTGTGTGTGTGTGTGTGTGTGAATATGTGAGTGGTTATAAAGTGCCTCAAGTGCTTTGAAGGCGTAAAAGCACTATACAAATATAATGTGGGAAAACACATTTCTCTAACCTCAGGTGACTTTAGTGCTTCACTCATCATTTTTTCCATTCCTTGTGATTTTTGTTTCTTTTTTCCTTGTAAGGAGCTATATTAGGCTACGTTCAGACTGCAGGGCGTAAAGCTCAATCCGAATTTTTTTGTGAAATTCAATTTTTTTGCGAGTTCGTTCACATTTCCATTTAAATGCGACTTGTATGTGATCTCCAGTGTGAACTTTAAATGCCCCAAAAGTGTCCTGCATGCATGCGCCTTGGAGGACACGACGAGGTCACATGCAGCGAACGTGCTCAGTGTTTACGGAAGTCGCCTAAACATGGACACTAGCATTGAGCACTGAGAGATTTTAATGTTGCTGTCGTTCCAGAGCCAGAACATGTACAACTTATTTGTTTTAAGGAGGAGATCGAGAAGGACAAGGTTTTTGGCCTTGGCGTTTTGTGGAACAGTAGCAGCAACGTCCGTAGAAAGGAACGTGTTGGTGCTGAGAGTGGTGGGATTGCTGTGTGCCTCGCTGACATGGATTTCATACACAATTTTCGTATGACGAGAAGAAATGTACACGTTTGTGTACATTTGTGAGCGCCTACCTGTACCACTCTCGCTTGTTGATGACGTGTAGGTCGGATGAATGCGACCTGGCCGTTCAGACTGAAGTCGCATGCCAAAAGATCAGATATGTATCGGTTTTGAAAAAATCAGATCATTATCGGTCATTAAAAGATCAGATACAGGTCGCATACAGGCAAAAAAATCAGATTTGAGTCACTTCAGGCTGCAGTCTGAACGTAGCCTTAGGTTTGATAGTTTGATAGTCTCTGATTGGCTAATCCACCTGTCAATAACGCTCACCTGAATTTGGGGAGATTTACCAGTGACTCACATATTCATAAAGTACTGAAGAACTGTGTATTCTAGATCCCAGCCGAAACATTATTCAGTTCATTTGAAAAAAAAAAGAGTCAGTCAATCTCTCAGGTCTTATACCAGTATAGAACGGGTGACTGACAATAATAAAATAACAGTATGAGGTCAGCAATTTCCTGAATAGAAAGGAGCTTCATTCTGTCAAATTGAAAAGCGCATTCAGGTGAATGAGATTGGAAATAGAGTTTGAGATAAGACTCTGATTATTGTTTATTGATTAGACATGCATTTTAATAAAGACTTTAAAGGTGCATTGTGTATTTGTTCTGGTGGAGGGTCCGTCAAATGCTGTTCTTCATGAAGATATTATTGCTTTGTCTGGAATGTTTCGCAGTATGGTATTAAACCTTTGAATCTTCATGGAGACCAAACCAGACCAAGTTACAGGTCAGGTTTGTGGAGAGGAAAGCCCGCTCACAGTCAGAATGTATGTTTCTAGGTATTTCTGAGCTATAAAACCAGCTGTAATTGAACAAATATAAAATAGAGCGGTTTAATGCCATACTGTGGAACATTTCAGGCCTATCAATGATATCTCCATGGAGAAAAGCATTTGACACACCCTCCAACAGAAAAGTTACACAGTGCAGAATTATTACATAGCGACTGGTGCCACTGGGTTTGATCACATTCTCCATGAACATGTCATTGCTTTGTCTGTAATGTTCCACAGTATAGCATTAAACTTGACACCCTCAGGCCAAGTTTCAGGTCAGTTCTGTGGAGAGGCAAGCCAGCTAATCGTAAGGCTGCAAGTTTTTGAAAGTATGAACACTGCAAGATAGAGAAGTTTAATACCATACTGTGGACAATTCCAAGCAAAATAGTAACATCCCTACCAGAAAAGTTCCAAGATGCTCCTTTAATAGTTTGTTATTTGTATTAGGGCTGTCAGTTTAATGCGTTAATTAGATTAATTAATTACACTGCAAATTAGCACGTCATAAAAATGAATGCATTTTATTATTATGGCAATTTAATGCGCATTTTAAATTTGTCCCATTGAAGGACCTGTAGGCGACTTGACAGTGGCGTCACTTCCACCTACGTCACTAATCAAACAAATAAATCCTGGAGGAAACTGACATGGACTCGACTCAGGGGGCGAGGCGAGCGAATCACTGCCAGGACCCTTAAACGGCAACTTTATTTATAAAAGAACGAAGATGGGACTATCAACAAGAACGCTGTGATTTGGAGCTTTTGTCAAAAAAAAAATTCTGATCACCGAAGCTGATCCAGCCTGACGGATCATTTGAACGATAAACACGTCCAGTGTTACCGGCGATAGAGCGAGCGTGAGCGCACTTCAACAAACCAACAAACCAACAAACCACCAAACCAACAAACCACCAAACCAAAATCCACCAAACCAACAAACCAATAAACCACCAAACCAACAAACCACCAAACCGACAAACCACCAAACCGACAAACCACTAAACCGACAAACCAATAAACCGCCAAACCACCAAACCGACAAACCACCAAACCGACAAACCACTAAACCGACAAACCAATAAACCGCCAAACCACCAAACCGACAAACCACTAAACCGACAAACCACCAAACCGACAAACCACTAAACCGACAAACCAATAAACCGCCAAACCACCAAACCGACAAACCACCAAACCGACAAACCACTAAACCGACAAACCAATAAACCGACAAACCACCAAACCGACAAACCACTAAACCGACAAACCAATAAACAGCCAAACCACCAAACCGACAAACCACCAAACCGACAAACCACCAAACCGACAAACCACCAAACCGACAAACCACTAAACCGACAAACCAATAAACCGCCAAACCACCAAACCGCCAAACCACCAAACCGACAAACCACCAAACCGGCAGACCACTAAACCGACAAACCAATAAACCGCCAAACCACCAAACCGACAAATCACTAAACCGACAAACCAATAAACCGCCAAACCACCAAACCGACAAACCACCAAACCGACAAACCACCTGACAGCACTAATTTGTATTTTAATTGCATTTTTTTTCTCCAGCTATCCACGTAACACTGAAATGTCCCCAAATCAGACACTAAAACTAATATTGAAACTAGATTTGTATTTGAAGTACTAATACTACAAATACTAAAAAAAGTCCCATTCACAGGACAGAAATGAACTTTTCCTGAAGCTTTAAAATGATCTTGAGCTGTATCAGAACAGGTTTAAGAGCACATACACAAGTATACGCCCATGGACCACTGAGGGAGTACACAGATATAAGGCTACATGGGAATAGAAAAGAAAGTACTATGATTTATTGTTGAAAATCACATTATAGTGCCCAAGGAGAGTATATTTTGTTATCACTGTCGCATCGGAATCGGTATTGAGTATCAAATCTCTTCCTTAGTATCGAAATCGAGTTACGAACTTTAATGGTGACAACACTACCCCACAGTGGGACAATAAAGGTTTTCTTATCTGTCTTATATTACCTTTGTTCAAGTACACTAGTATTAGCCGAGGGCCCTGTTTCTGAGGCGGTCCAGTCATTTTAAAGGCGTAATAGCTTTTCCATTTATCAAGGCGAGTATTTCTCAATGGCTCTCCCCCACTCACTGTCGCACATCCACACTAATCACAGAGATGGACTTTAGATTACATTTCAGATCTGTCTGGTTCCCTCCGTCTGCGGGGATATAACGTACTACTCAGCATCAATATAGGGTTGTCAATATTATTAGGTGAATCGAACATTGGCGTTATTCAGGCTGGGAATCATAGGGTCCCTCACGATTCGATACCATACTCGATACATGGTTCACATTCCAGTAATATCACGATACAGCGATACATGCGGGAATAGATATATGGGGTATTAATGTTAACACATATCATTTACAGCTCTGGAAAAAAAATAAGAGATCACTGCAAAATGATCAGTTTTTTTCTGATTTTACTACTTTAGGTATGTGTTTGGACAAAAGGAAAATTTTTTGTTTAAGTCTATAAACTACTGACAACATTTCCCCCAAATTCCAAATAAAAATATTATCGTTTAGAGCATTATTTGCAGAAAATGACAAATGGTCAAAATAACAAAAAAGATACATGTTTTCAGAGCTCAAACAATGCAAAGAAACAAGATCAAATTCATTTTAAAACAACATAATATTAATGTTTACACTTAAGAAGAGTTCAGGAATCAATATTTGGTGCAATAACCCTTATTTTTAATCACAGCGTTCATGCGTCTTGGCATGCTCTCCACAAGTCTTTCACATTGTTCTTGGGTCATAGTTTAGACCTGGTTTAGTCTTGGTTCAGACCGGGTTTAGTCCTAGTTTAGTCCAGGTTTAATCCCCTTTTTAACCTGGTTTAGTCCTGGTTCAGATTTGGCTTAGTCCTAGTTTAGACCTGCTTTAGTCTTGGTTCAGACCTGGTTTAGTCCTAGTTTAAACCTGGTTTAGTCCCAGGCTTGTGCTCTCCACAAGTCTATCACATTGTTCTTGGGTCCTAGTTTAGACCTGGTTTAGTATCTGTTTTAACCTGGTTTAGTCCTGGTACAGTTTAGGTCTGGTTTAACCCTTTGTTAGTCCTTTGTTTCTTTTTTCCTTGTAATGAGCTATATTAGGCTACATTCAGACTGCAGGGCTTAAAGCTCAATTCAGATATCTTATCTTATCGAAACTAAAGCGGGTATCGATGCTAAGATATAAGTAGAAATGAACCTTTCCTTCATAACTTTAGAACGATCTTGAGCTGTATCAGAACAAGTATAAGAGCACATAGACGAGTATACGCACATGGACCACTGAAGGATTACACAGATATAAAACCACAAGGTAATATAAAAGAAAGTGCTACGATTTAATGTTACAAATCACAGTCTATTGTCTAAAGAAAGTGATTTTTTTTATTATCTCCGTGGTATTGGCATCAATTTCAAATCGAATAACAATGTTTGTCCAAAATCGTTCAGCCTTACACTTAAATCTACTTAGCATTGACTGTATGTATGGGTGCTATTTTTAGATGCGTGTGCTCTTCATGTAATTTCTCCTGTATCATATTTGTGCCTTGGAGCAACGCATTTGGCAGCACAGACCTTCTCCAGTCAAGGGGAAGTAAGCGACGCTGAGGGGGGATGGAGCGCTTTGGCCTCTGGCGATCTCAAGACCACGGTCACGCCACTGGGAATCCACAGGGCCATATGGACAACGTACAGCTCTATATTATGAAAGATGTGTATAATTATGTAAGGGAGGCTGTAAGATTAAAGGTGATGTACCATGAAGACCTGTTGTGCTTGTGTCTGCTCTATAGTTATGATCTGTGACACCCCATGGATCACAATATTGATCTAAAAGAACTTAAAGGGCCAGTTTTACTCTATTTTCTCATTGATGTTCTAATGTTGTTTCCTCGTCACAAACAGACCTAGAGTTGTTTTGTTTCATTCACACCTTTAACACACAAATCCTGCATATTTAGGCCAAGTTCTTCGCTCAAACAGAAAAAACACTGTTCCACCTTGTGATGTCATGTGATAATACAGGAAGTGTTCCACTGTGTTTTTAATTTGGATGATTTTTACTTTGGAATTGGCAATCTCTACCGAGTTGAAGGTAAAAGGAGCTGTTCACTTGAAAACTGCAGCTTCATGACATCACAAGGTGGAACAGAGCATTTTGATCTTTGGAAATGTAGACAGACTAATAATAAAAGATTGTTCAAACATGTGAATGAAACAAAACACGTATGTTTTTGAGGAAGTAACATTATAACTCTCACAAGAGTTAATTTAGCATAATAAATGACCTTTAATAAAATAAACAAGTGCAGTGACTTCTGCAGTAGAAAACTGCCCAGTGGGAGAAGACGTCGCTGTAAATGTCGACAACAGTTGGTGTGACTCTTTTATTTGTACTAAAATTACTTTGCGACGCTGCCTAATCTTGCATGTTAGTCTTGCATGTATCACAGATTATTTAATTTTTTTTTAATTTTTGTTTGTTTATTTCATTCATAAAGTAAAAAGACATCAACATTGTGATAACAATACAAAAAATTGAATGAAAGGGAGCAGAAAGAAGAGTAATCTTATGTTATCTGCCCCTCTTCCCTTTTCCAGACAATAACACCAATAGTGACGATAAAACATTTCATCAATACATTCCATTTCAGTCACAATTATTAATCAATTGTAAACAGAAAGCTTCATTTTTATGCGCAACAACTTAGTTTTCTTTTTCATTCATGCACATTACAGTGCATTTTATGTATTTTTTAAATGCCATTATTGTACTTTTTTAAGACTATTCCATAAATGAACTCCTTTCACAGCGACGCTTCGCTCCATAACCTCGGTTCTGAACCTGGGTTTTTTAAACATGTCGGTTCCTTTTAATTTGTAGTGACTTTTTCTCATCTCAAATAGTCTTTAGCCCTATTCGGACGGGATTAGTTTTACAGGGGGATGTAGAGTAATGTCGGTTTATCACAGGACCTCTGTAATATAAATGACCCCATTCACACAGGACAAGAAATGTCCGTAATATTTATTTGACATGGGAGGAGTTTGTTTACGCTCTGCCACCACGTATTCGTCGCCGTGCACGATAGATAGAGAAGTCATGATTAGCCTATGTGTAATATTAGCGAACTATGCAAATTATTGCCCATAATCAGGACTAATAGAGCATACATGACCTAAAACAAGCAGAAGTTTCATGCCTCTGATGACTGAGTTATACCTCTTGGGCTTTTTCATTGGTCGATGTGTGCGTTTGTTTGAGAGTACCGGTAGACCATTTCGCTTGCCGGAAAAATAAAGTGCTTCAAGCTCCTCCATGTTTGAAAATTGCGGTAAATTATGTCTTTAAACGGATGTGACGAAATATTACATACATCTTTACCGAGGGTCGCATTCGCACAGGATTAATATTACCTAAGGTAATTCCTCCAGACCGTTTTACAGAAGGTGAAACTCGCTGTAAATTTCACAGACATACTCGGTTATGTTTACGGACATGGAGCGTTCAGACAGGACTAAATTCCCTGGTAATTATTACTTTACCCCATGTCACCCCATAAAACTAATCCCATCCGAATAGGGCTTTTGAATATTTACAGGTAACACTCTGCACTTTGCTTTTTACATGACTTTGAGGAGACTTAATACAACAATATCACGGAATTATGGAAATATTACGGCAATAACACGGAGTATGAAGTAAGTGCATCACAAGCAAATGAGAAACAACATGTTAAAAAGTAGAGAACTGATCGGATACTGGTATTGGATATCGGCGGGGATACTGAAAAATTTGCTTAGCTGATATCGGCTTCCAAATATCTGTTCCGTCTATATCCTGGTTGGACATACTGTATACATTTATAAAATAATATTTACTGGTCATATTTAGCTCAGAAAGCCTCAGTGTTTAAACCAGGGGTGTCAAACATGCAGCCCGGGAGCCAGATCCGGCCCTCCAAGACCTTTAAAGGTCCCATGTCATGAAATTTTCACTTTCTGAGGTTTTTGAACGTTAATGTGAGCTCCCCTACCCTGTTTACCCCCCCACCCCACACACGGTTAAAAGTTGCGAAATGTCTAAACTGAGCATTTGCGATCCTTTTCTGCGTTAGAAAAAAATTGGAGCTCAAACGGGTGATTTTGAACAAGGCACCTTGTTGACGTCAGATCGAAAAAAGAAATGCAAATGCAGTTCCACCCCCGTCTGTCTGTACTCAGCGTCTCTGTAAATCACGCCCAGAGAGTTTGGACTGCGAATGCGCTAGGCAATGCGAAATGTGTTTTTTTACTTGCCTGGAGGCACGTCCGAGTGTTTCTAGGCTCGGAAGTCCTTTATCTGAGCCTCTGGACCTTTGAACAGCAGTGGTTTAATTTTATTTTCTGTGGAAATGTGTTTTCAATGGAACGCTTCCCATCTCTCCCCCCGTGCAAAAACACGGAAATGGATCAGCTGAGAGCTTAGAGCGGAGAGCGGAGAGTTTGGACACGCCCCCACCCTCTACTATAGGCCATCTCTTTTCTCCTCATTTGCATTCAAGCAACAACGCCCATAATAGCCTGTTCAGAGAGAGAAAAATTACTCTTTCTCATCTTATCTCTGTTTCTCATGCACTGAGTGTTGATTTTGAAGAAGGATTCATTTACAGTATTAGGGAACCATTAAGGAGCCATATAAAAGCATCAAGAAGTACCATGTCATGGGATCTTTAATCTGGCCCTCGGCTGATTTTCTATTAAAATATTTTAATTATATTTAAATTTTGTATTAACATATTGGTAATTTTCTGCGGCACCTTTCTGCTTTTCCCACCAGAGCAGCACAAATGAAGACTTCTTTCCAAATGCTCATAAAGGACCATCGTTTTGACTGTTGACTGTGACACCCTCATCAACAAAATGTCAAAAATGAGAAAAGTGGACGCTGAGTGCAGGATTTTCCAAGAAAAATGGACTAATTCCTATTTGTTCACGGAGGTGAATGGGAAACCTGTACGCTTGGTGTGTCTGCAACAAGCGGCGGTCCTCAAGGAATATAATCTTAAACGCCACTACAAGACACTTCGAGGCATTTCGAACAATACAATAACTTGAACAGAGAATTGAGAAGACAGAAGATAAACAAATTATTGCCGGGACTGAAGAAACAGCAGTCTGTAATAGATTTGCATTTCGCTGGACAAATATTTGGACTTATTGCTATTTTTGGGGTATATATGCTATGAGTTTTCTGATCCGGCCCCTTTGGGATCAAAGTAGGTTGGATACGGCCCCCGGATCAGAATGAGTTTGACACCCCTGGTTTAAACGTTTATTTACACAAAGCTGTTCTGTTGTGAAATAGATAAATGGATAAATACCTACATGACACATTAGGATCAGTTATGTTTTATTTTTGTAAGGAAATTAATGTTGTTTTCAGTCTCTGCACAGGTATCGGTTGATATCGAGTTTAGAGGGATACTCAAAGCTATAGTATCAACATCGGTATCGAGCTGAAAATGCTGGATCCCTAGTTAAGAGCTCGAAAAAGTCGTCCGCTTTAAAAGAATGGCTAAATGTCGAGTTGGCTGCAGAAGTCTGTCCTCAGTGCTGCTGTGTTTTAGCGATTCAAACACAGAAGTGAAGCCAGCGGAAAATTACAACCCTAATCAGTCTGGAAGTATGTGCAGTTTATTATGAATTAAAAAGTTTTGGAACATTTGCAGTGTTTTTGTTTTTTTTTAATAATTCACACTGTGCTGATTGTGTGGCGATACAGAAGCCCCATTTTCAATAATTTCTTACAGACCTTGAAATTACTATTCTTTTCTTTTTCTTTTTTTGTATTGCAGTGTTACTTTGTTTTTCTAGCCACCATCAACACCGCATTAAAGGTCCAATATTATGCAAAACTGACTCCATCTTATAATACTGTTGCTCAAAAACATACCTGGAGTTGTTTATTTTATTCACACATGTTTGAGGAACCCTTTGAAATGAAATTGTCCACCTTGTGATGTCATGCAGTTGTAGTTTTAAAGTTAACCGCTACTTTTTACCTTCAGTTCAGTAGAGATTGGTCATTTCAGAGCAGAAATTATCCAAATAAAAAGTGTTCAGTGTTAGAATGTTACATGTTTAACACACAAATGCTGTATATGTAGTTCTCTCAAACTGAAAACCCTCCTTTCCACCTTGGTATATGGTAATACAAGAAGTGCTCCACTGTGTTTTTAAACTCCGTGCACCTTCACTAGGATCATTCGGATGATTTCAGCCCTGGAATTGCCAATCTGTACTGAAATAAAAGTAAAAGGTAGTTGTTAACTTGAATCATTGGAGATGTAGAGACAATAATAGTTACTGAAACATGTGTGAATGAAACAAAACACTACTCCAGGAATGTTTTTGATGAGGAACTAACATAACAAAGATCAGAAAATAGCACAATAGAGACCTTTGCTATACGCTCGTAGGTCAAGGGCGTTAAACTTGTGTTGTGTTGCTGTGTCTTGCAGGAAACCACCATCACAGAGATAAAGCAGAAGATCATGAAAATCCCCGAGGCCAGTGGGATCGTGATAGACGGATTTCCTCGAGACGTGGGGCAGGCGCTGTCCTTCGAAGACCAGGTCAGTCCAGCAGAGGGCAGCAGTCAGACCATAGACTGCACATTTTATCATGCTGGGGGTGCTCTGCATATGGTGGAATATTCAGCAATTACCATGAAGACACAATGTACACTTTAGCAAACACTGTGACAGACTTCAACAGCACAAATCAGCTCGCCTGTCCTGTACTTCCAGCTAAATCAGTTTTTTATCAGTTCAGATTGTGTTAAAGGCAAATTAACGTTTTTTTTACAATCTGAGCCTTCTTTCGGCAATAAAACAAGTAGTTTTACTCACCCATAGCATTTTTCTGTCAATTGGAGCAGTATCGCAGAACTTATGTTGAGCCGTTCTGTTCTAGTAATGATCCCGTATCCGTTAACATGGTGCTGTATCATATGCTCGGGGCATTACTTTGCGGTGTCCAAATAACACAAACTTTAGCACTTTTCAAATCATAGAAGCCCGATGTCTTAATGTAAGATTTCATTTGAAGCAAAAGTGGCCTGTAATCCGAGATTTAGCCATAGTTTCGAGTAGATGAGAACGCCAGTGCGCATGCGCGGACTGCTCCCGGGACCCAAACATGAAACGCAAAGCTGAAAACTATGGATAAATCTCGGATTACAGGCCACTTTTGCTTCAAACGAAATCTTACATTAAGACATCGGGCTTCTATGATTTGAAAAGTGCTAAAGTTTGTGTTATTTGGAGACCGCAAAGTAATGCCCCGAATACAAATGCTAACAGATACGCTACAACATAACTTTCTTCAAACAGCTCCAAATGACACGAACATGATATGGGTGAGTCAAACGACTTGTTTTATTACCGAAAGAAGGCTCTGATTGTAAAATAACGTTACTTTTCCTTTAAAATAAAGATCTGATTCGAATTGAAACAGTGGATGGAAATAATGTTTTTGATGAGGGACCGACATTATAACAAGCCTGAGAGCAGCAGTTTCAGAGAGACGGGCTCTGAAAGTCAACTGGAAACAGACCTCGATGGAACCATTTCCCGCCCATGCCCGCTTCCTATTTGGAACACGGAGGATATTAGGCGGGCTCTGTCCTCTTCTATATGGGGTCTGAGATGGGGATCAGGGTGGGATTGGAAAGGGCCGCTGCAGACAGATGTATTTTCAGATTTGTTGTGTGTTCCAGGCCTAGGCAGGTGTCTACTCCACTCAGACGAAACTCAACACAATCTGCATACCTCATTCAGCTCAAGCACAAGATGTACTTCGTCAAGAGTAGTATTATTTACGCACTTTAGGTCCTATATTATACAAAATGGATTCTTGTCAGCTTTTAGCCCTGTTAAAATGCTGTTACCTCCTCAAAAACATGTCCAAAGTTGTGTTTTGTTTCATTTGCATATGTTTGAGTTAAGCCCAAAATGCTCTATTCCTCCTTGTGATATCATGAAGCAGTAGTTTAGCCAGCTATAGCCAGCTTTTACCTTTAGATCAGTAGTGATTGGCAACTCAAGAGCTTAATTGAAGCCAACATGTATGGATTAAACATGGATTAAAGGGCCCATATTATGCTATTTTCTGATCTACAGCTCTGGAAAAAAAATAAGAGACCACTGCAAAATTATCATTTTTTTCTGAATTTACTACTTATAGGTATGTGTTTGGGCAAAAGGAACATTTTGTTTGAGTCTATAAACTACTGACAACATTTCCCCCAAATTCCAAATAAAAATATTATCGTTTAGAGCATTTATTTGCAGAAAATGACAAATGGTCAAAATAACAAAAAAGATACATGTTTTCAGACCTCAAACAATGCAAAGAAACTAGATCAAATTCATTTTAAAACGACATAATACTAATGTTTACACTTAAGAAGTGTTCAGAAATCAATATTTGGTGCAATAACCCTTATTTTTAATCACGGCTTTCATGCGTCTTGTCTTTCACATTGTTCTTGGGTGACTTTATTCCACTCCTGGTGCAAGAACTGAAGTAGCTCAGCTTTGTGTTTGTGTTGGAATTCAACAGACGCTGGAATGGAATGGCTGTAATACATGTAGAGATGCTGATTTCAGAAAAAAATGCAGTGGTCTCTTATTTTTTTCCAGAGCTGTAGATGAGGAAAATAGCATAATATGGTCCCTTTAATCCAAATAAGCAATCAAATACTTAATTAAGCAAAAGAAGGTGTCTACTGGAGTATCCTCTCACTGATCCACCTGATATCTCTCACACAAGAGAGATATCAACCTTATCAGGTACTTAACAGCAGTGAAGGAGACTCAAATTGCAATAGTCGTATGAGGACCCATATAAAGAGGTTAATATATAGTGCCGTAAACAATAGCAATTTTGTTTCTCTTTAAAAATCTTTCCTTTGGGGCAGGACTTATTCAGCTTAGTGTAGTAGTGCTGTGGATCTTTAGTCGTTTAGCCGATTAATCCTTTACAATTTGTATTAGTTGACCAGTTATTTTATTTTGATTATAAAGAACAGAAAGGAGTGAACCTTTATTGTTTCTATGCAAAAAGTCAGATTAAACTCATGATTCATTAGTCTTAATATAAATACATTGTTTCCTAGTATTTTTTCTGCATAAATAGTAGTGCTTGCATGAACTCCCTTGCGAGTGTCAAATTGGGTCAAATTTGTTGTTATATTATAGAGACATTTGATGTTTTTTGGAGCTTTGCCACACCCCCTTTCTAGTCAACTAAACAAACAAGGGCATGTCTTTATACAGCCTACAACCCTACTATTTAGAAATCAGCCTTTATTTGGTTAGAAATGTATTAGCACTAGTATACCGATCAAAAAGTGATCACTGACCACTCAAATGCTACAATAATCATTAGTTGCGGCCCAAGTTGAAGGACATAGACTTGTAATACAGTTATTTTATATTCCAGTCAGCACAACATGAGTTTGTGAGCCAGTCTGGATGAGTTTTGTGGATGATCTCAGCTGGAGTGTTTGCCCCTCACAGACACAAGACGAGCCCGAGGAGCTGATATGGAAATGAAGCGGACTCCTCACTGCATGGTCATTACAGCCTCTTATCTCCACTGGGGCTAAAGACACAAGATGGAGAATTACACTGTCCGCTGAGCACCACTGAGCAGCAAGATCAAAGACGGCAGTTTCTTACAATTTACTGGAAACAAATTGTTGACAGAAAAAAAGAAGCCTTAAAATGCATATGACAGTGTTTTTGTAATACTCTATATCAGTTAAGTGGCCGTTTGTGAAGAATAGTTTAGAAAAAAGGTTAAAAATATATATATTATAAGGAGAGGTATCATCAGTACACAAAATTATTATCACGAGATTACCAAGTGATCTACTTCGACCAGCATACATCCTATTAATGCAACTACTGCATTTCAGTACTGCATAAATTTCCTATTTTGACCCAATACTATATATATCTTGGAAACTATAGCCAACCAGCACTTCTGATTCTTACTTTTTCTTTATTAGTGACCTAAACCAAGAAAAATGTCACTACTTTTGATCCGGAAGCATTTTGCTTGTAGACCAGTGTTATTTTGTATCATGCTTTTGTGTATTTATGGAGAATTATTCTGTTGGAGCATGGGTGATGTAGGATTGCGGGCTGAGCTTTGGATAGGACTGTACAGCTAACCATAAGCAGGGTTTGAAGAGGGCCCGGTAGAGATCACTAGATTACTCAAACATGCATGGTTAGCATCTTAAAGGCTTGTTTTTGAGGGAACATTATTGCAAGGTAGAAAGCTCCAAAAAGTAGTTTTTGCATAATTCACCCTCTTTAAGTTTGATTAACCATATTATTAAGAATTATTCTGAATAATTACTTATATCTATTCAATTTCTTTTCATTTAAAAATGCTTGTCCAGTTGAACAGAATTACATGTTCTTATAAAAATGCCTTACAATGACAAACAGGGATGGGACACAATCTCCATGAGACGAGATGAGGTCCACTAGATCGAGACGAGACAAGAAGTTGATGTAATGCATTATTTTGGAAACATTCTCATTGTGTTGCACGGGGCATGGTGACTAAATCCAGAGTTTGATAGAGTTGCCAAGTTGTGTTTTTTCCAGCTCGCTTAATATTAAATCCACAGCATCTGTGTTTGTGCTCCAAGGTCAGTACACAGCCTGAAACTCATCAACTGAGATGTATGAGGCGCCTTACATCAGGAACCTGCACTGGGTCCAAAGTTTGTCTGAGTTACCCACTGAAGTCTGAGGGAGAACACGATTATGCTAAATTGGAGCTTTTAACTATGCTGGAATAATGTTCCCTCATTAAAAACATCCCTGGAGTTGTATTTAGCTTAATTCGCACTGGCTTCAGAACTCCTCTGTAAAAAGTCCTTTGGCTCTGAACCTCATTATGGATGGAATGGAAGCTTTATTTGTCATTGTAAACAACGAAAAGACTTGGAAATGGATGGGTCCATGGACCTTAAAGCAGCCGACATGGGGCGCTCACGTCCCCCTCTCTTCAGTGATACAAGAACATAAACAGAATTGGAATGCAATACAATCAATAACAATAGACAAAGACATAATACAGTGGAATTGTTTACACAAGGTATCATTTGTTTGGAAAACATTACGCATAACAGTTCCACAAACATATTCGTGATGGTATCCAAGCGTCAGGGGGTACCCACAGATTGGAGATGGTACAGTTCCTCAATCTGTGTCACCCTCTGATGTAGTCCTTCGCTAGTCCGCAACGGCTCCGCTGTGGTATAAATTTACAGCTTTGGGGGATTCTTATTCACTTATTCACCATCAAAAATCCAATAAGTAAAAGTTTCCGCCCGGAATAGTCGGAAATGTCGGCTCTCCCAAACCCACATTACTTCGTGCGTGCCAATTTGCGTTGAGGGACCAACTTATCAATTCCATAATTTAGGATTTTGAAAATCTACTCCAACAGGAGGAACAGAGACGACGACAAGAGAGGCACACTCCATTAAACATTCCATTTGAAATTTCCCAGGATTGTGATGTCATAGATAGTGATTAATCCTTAATCATTGTAAGGCGCTTTGTGTTATATTTTGTAAGAAAAGCGCTTTATAAATATTGTTTGATTGATTGAAGTCAGTTTTTAAGTTCATGAATCATCACCAGACTCATTTTAAAGGTCCCATGGCATGAAATTTTCACTTTCTGAGGTTTTTGAACGTTAATGTGAGCTCCCCTACCCTGTTTAGGGCCCCCCTTCCCCCCATGGCTAAAAGTTGCGAAATGTGTAAACTGAGCATTTGCGATCCTTTTCCGGGTTTGAAAAAAAGACAGCCCAAACGGGAGATTCTGAATAGAAGAACTTTCTGACGTCACACTCGGGGAAAGGTTTCCACCTCCCGTCTGGATGTCCACCCCGTCTCTGGAAATCACACCCAGAGAATTTGGACCACAAACGAGCTACGAAATGCGAGATGCGGGTTTTTTGTTTGTTTGTTTTTTGCCTGGAGATACGCAAGAGTCTCTCCAGGCTCGGTTGTCCTTTATCTGAGCCTCCGACCCTCTGAAACAGCAGTGGTTTAATTTTATTTTCTGTGGAAATTTGTTTATTTCATGGGACGCGTCTCATATCTTCCTAAGCGCTTAAAAGGTGGAAGTAGGGACAGCGCACCAGCACACCGCTAATCCAGGAAACAGCGGCGTATTTGGCCACACCCCCACCCACTGCACTGGCCTGTCTCTGTCCTCCTCATTTGCATTCAAGCAACAACGCCCATAATAAAGTGTTTCAGAGACATATGTCTCTGTCTGTCTTTAGGAGGCTCTCTCATGCACTGAGACTTGATTTTGGAGAAGGATTCATTTACAGTATTAGGGAACCACTACCACCACCACCACTAAGGCGTCATAAAAGCATCAAGAAGTACCATGTCATGAGATCTTTAAGCATTTCTGCCCTCAAATCACGTTCATTACTGGTGCATACTTATATTAAAGGTCCCATGGCATGAAATTTTCACTTTCTGAGGGTTTTTAACGTTAATGTGAGCTCCCCTACCCTGTTTAGGCCCCCCCATGGTTAAAAGTTGCGAAATGTCTAAACTGAGCATTTGCGATCCTCTCAGCTGTGCCCTCTGATCCATTTTCGTGTTTTTGCACGGGGGGAGAGATGAGAAGCGTTCCATTGAAAAATAAACACATTTCCACAGAAAATAAAATTAAACCACTGCTGTTCAAAGGTCCAGAGGCTCAGATAAAGGACTTCCGAGCCTAGAAACACTCGGACGTGCCTCCAGGCAAATAAAAAAACGCATTTCGCATTGCCTAGCGCATTCGCAGTTCAAACTCTCTGGGCGTGATTTACAGAGACGCTGAGTACAGACAGACGGGGGTGGAACTGCATTTGCATTTCTTTTTTCGATCTGACGTCAATAAGGTGCCTTGTTCAAAATCGCCCGTTTGAGCTCTGATTTTTTGTAACGCAGAAAAGGATCGCAAATGCTCAGTTTAGACATTTCACAACTTTTAACCATGGGGGGGCTAAAAAGGGTAGGGGAGCTCACATTAACGTTCAAAAACCTCAGAAAGTGAAAATTTCATGCCATGGGACCTTTAAGATGTCCAGACATGTTCCTCTTTACATTTAAATAATAAAAAATAATACAATTCCTACACATATACTGTACCTATGTGCTGTTACTTCTTTGGTGTAAATTGGACAGCAATTTCCACAATTGAATTAATATCCAACTATAAACTTTAAACTATAGAATTCAGCGAAGCCAGCCTATTGCACCCGTCCTGCACTTGTCGTAATGAAATGCAGAGAGTGTGACATGCGTCTGGTTGAGATTGACCTATAGAGTAATGATGTGTGCATGAGCTGACATTTCCTCTAATGCAATTACACAGAACACATCACTGTTCCTGCCACTGCCATACACTAAATGCATACATGGCATTTTAGCAGTGAGCTGAAAGAGGATTGAATGCTTTCTGCTCTGTACTTATTTGTGATTATTTAAACAGTTCAGACTCTGATCATGCACAGGGTAAAAACAAGTCACATAGTCATTTTCTGACAATAAAAACAAATATATGAAACTGTACTTCGGGCTTTACAGTGAAATACCGCTATGAAGAGGTGAAGTAATGATGCACATGTGTTACACTTAAAGGCAAATTAACGTTTCTTTACAATCTGAGCCTTCTTTCGGCAATAAAACAAGTAGTTTTACTCACCCATAGCAGTTTGCTGTCAATTGGAGCAGTATCGCAGAACTTATGTTGAGCCGTTCTGTTCTACCACTGATCCCGTATCTGTTAGCATGAGTGCTCGGGGCACTGATTTGCGGTGTCCAAATAACACAAACTTTAGCACTTTTCAAATCACAGAAGATCGCTGTGCCAGGGTAGACTTTGAGTGGATTCCAAAACGGCCTGAAACCTGATATCGCAACAGTTCAGAGCAGTGTTAGCCTCTTTCGGACTAGCTGTGTTTACAAAACAGCTGAGTTCACGCATGCACACTGTCCTCTCTGATGACGTCATCAAATGAAACTATAGCTGGATATCGGGTTTCAGGCCATTTTGGATTCCACTCAAAGTCTACCCTGGCACAGCGATCTTCTGTGATTTGAAAAGTGCTAAAGTTTGTGTTATTTGGACACCGCAAAGTAATGCCCCGAGCATATGATACGAGCACCATGTTAACGGATACGGGTACTAAATATACACTATATTTTGATGTGCGTATACAAAGTTGGAATTGAAACCTTGTGGTCGTACTGCCATGTCAAATCATGAGCTCGTCTGGTCTCTGAATCTAAGCAGGGCTGGGCCTGGTTAAGACTTGGATGGGAGAGCGTTGAGAATACCAAAACTGTCCTTGTGTGTGTGTGTGTGTGTGTGTGTGGTGGTTGGCCCTGCTTGTGGTTGATTAATTAATATTTAAATCACCATGTTGTCTTCTATTGTTTTGAAAATGCTATATTTGCCAAAAACAACACATTAACATTTAATAAGTGTCATTTAGTAACGCTCTGAGTCCCACCTCTCTTGGCTCGTCACATTAAGTCACTCCCCTTTCAGAGTGCTATCACAACACAATTGGCTAATGAAACTACTACACACACATCGTATCAGGTTTGTGATACTGTAGTGCGGGGTGGCCAAATATATTGTCCATGGGGCCACAAGGGAAACAGAAAATATTGTGGATGGCCGGGCCAGAATACTTAAAGGGATAGTGCGTTTTTTTTTTTATGTTAATCTGTATGGGTTTTCCTTCTAAAAGTTTTGTGCGATAACAATGGCTTACCTCTGACAGTCTCCGCTCAGCCCGGTTCTGCTCGCTTTCTGGAGCTCACGTAAGTAGGTCCGGTAAGTTCGCCAGGACATGAAATAAAGCTTGTTGTTGTTCACACGTGTGTCCATGTAAAATTCAGCAGCGTATTTCACATTACATATTTTCTCTCTCGATTTGTATCACTGCGGCCATGTTAGCTGTTCACTTTTAGCAGATGTGTATGGCAGATGCAGTCCGCCACAAGCGGAAGTTTACAAGTGAACAGGCAATAGAGCTAATGTGGGCGCAGTGATACGAATCGAGAGGGAAAATATGGAATGCGAAATACGCTGCTGAATTTTACATGGACAACTGTCTGGGACGCAAATATATCACTTTTCAGACAAATGTTGTGGGAAGAACAACAAGCTTTATTTCATGTCCTGGCGAACTTACCGGACCTACTTACGTGAGCTCCAGAACGCGAGCAGAACCGGGCTGAGCGGAGACTGCCAGTGTTAATGCACGAAACTTTTAGAAGGAAACCCATACAGATTAACATTTTAAAAAAACCTAAAAAAAACAAACAAACGCACTATCCCTTTAACTCAGTTCTGCATAATATTCACTGTATTTGTTTATAAAAGATCACAGTTGTTTTGATGCGCTGGTGAGACTGGCAAAAGTATATGTTATGACTAAGCAATGAAAAAGTGAGATGGCCTTACAAAAAATGCCATTAAAGAAAAACACCTAAAATAGAAACAAAGCAGCTTTAGTACATGCATGAGGTAAAATGATAAAATATGTTTATTTTGTGATTCAAAATGAGCTTAACCATTTGAGCTTAACCAGAGTCAACCAGTAGCTCAGTTGGTAGAGCATTAGTCCACTGACCAAAGGTTAGCTGTTCAAATCGGTACGATTCCAGCTTCCACAGATGAATGCTGCCGTTGTGTCCTTAACCCACCTCGCCCCTAGCCTGGGAATTCCCAGGCCGGTTCCGTTCGTTTCGAACTGGAAGGCGGCCAGGAAACTTGTCCAAGCGAGAGTCCCAGATTTAGGGCCCCAATCAGAGAGCGGGGGAGGTGTGGCAAGACGGTGACGCGTACTACATGACAAACGGAAGCTTGTAGTTTGAACTGACAACTGACATGATTGGCTATGGACTTACGTATACGCTCAATGATAGACATTCATAACGCCCAATAAACGGCCGTTGGCAATCGCTAACCACACCTCCGCTACGGGATTTTTCGAAGCGAGTTTCCAGACCCATATCTCACTTGTGATATGGTCAGGTGTCACTACCTCGCCCCCAGTGTCTGCGTACACAGGTGTGTGAATGGATGAGTGGTTCATTGTTGTAAAGCGCTTTGGGTGCCTTGAAGTTGGAAAAGCGTTATATAAAGATTTACCAATTAACCAAAGGGCCATATGTGGCCATGTCTGTTGTAGTGTATTGTTTTGTATCATGTTTTTGTGTATTTATGAAGAATTGTCATGTGGTTGGATGGGTGACATAGGAGCACTGGATAGGGTCGTACTTCTAATTATAAGAAGGCTTTGAATAAGGCCTGGGAGAGATTGCTAGATTACCCAAACATATAAGGATAACTTAGGGAACGTTATAACATGGTAGAAAGCTCCAAAAATGGCATTATTCCCCCTCTTTAAAGCCTTAGTTATTATTTATTAACTGTTTTTGAGCAGAAAAGCAGAATGCATTTTCATACTGACACAGTGGAATACCAGTATTTATTTTCTGCACAAACATGTGTCTTGTTTACAAAAATCCCGTCTGCCAAAGTCATGAATTATGTAAAAGAGTTTGTTGTTCCGTCGCAGAAGCACAGATGTAAATATGGCACAGTGCAGTCCCCGTGGAGCCCGAGGGTGATTACCTGGTACAAGAGAGCGCCCCCTCCTGGTGTAGAGCTGCTCCTGTGGGAAAAACCTCCTCTCATCTCACGACTTTCATTTCACTTCAATTGACTGGGCCAATTATAGTTGGACAGATGCAGCTTGTGTCATTTGGTACGGTGTGATTGCAGTTTCTTCATTCCACAGTACAACACAAACTCTGAATGCAAACATGTATAAGTGGTACAACATGGACTTTTTTAGCCGATATTCAATATTTAGATTGCTTTTGTCACTGATAACCAATACTTACAGTTGCCAATAGGAAGCTTTTAAAGAAGACTTATTGTGAGTAGGCCTGCTATATACTGTAGTTATAATCTATGACACCCGTGGATCATTGTTAAAGGGAGAGGGACATTGTTAATAAAAGAAACTAGTACGCTGACTATCGCATTAGAAAATAGGGATGTAACGATATCCAAATCTTTCTGTATGAGCTTTCACGGTATCTCACAGTACTATACAGCTCTGGAAAAAAATAAGAGACCACTGCATTTTTTACTGAAATCAGCATCTCTACATGTATTACAGCCATTCCATTCCAGCGTCTGTTGAATTCCAACACAAACACAAAGCTGAGCTACTTCAGTTCTTGCACCAGGAGTGGAACAAAGTCACCCAAGAACAATGTGAAAGACTTGTGGAGAGCATGCCAAGACGCATGAAAGCTGTGATTAAAAATAAGGGTTATTGCACCAAATATTGATTTCTGAACTTTTAAGCGTAAACATTAGTATTATGTTGTTTTAAAATGAATTTGATCTTGTTGTTTTGCATTGTTTGAGGTCTGAAAACATGCATCTTTTTTGTTATTTTGACCATTTCGAAATGGTCCAGTGAATCAACACAAAATTTAGATTCACTGTATGTCATGTATATAGTCATAGTCATCATAGTCATAGTTTGCTTTATTGTCGAAAAACAATCATGTACATGTACATAGAATGAATTCAAAATTTCGTTTCCCCACTAACCAGGCAGGACAGTGATAGAGTGGGCTAGGGGAGGGGCCGCTGCACTTGCGCGCGCCGCCGACTGGGAGATGCAGAGCAGAAAAGATGCAATACAAGTACAATCAGTGACAATTTAACAACACGTAATGACAGAAAAACAATTGGAGATATAACATAAGGTGATCTTTTTTGTTGGTAACATAAGGAAGGATGTGGGGGGGGTCAGATTGGAAATCAATGAAGTTGATTGAACCGAGAGCAGAGATCAGACCTTCTAAAGACAGGAATTTCTACTATTGTTTCTGTTTTCAGTGACAGTGTAAGAGTGGGTGCCATGTTTATGTAGAGTCCAGATAACAAACCACATCTGTGGCCTTGGAAGTGTTGATGCAGGGAGGCGAAGTCAAAACACAGATATCCATTGGAGCCACAGATTTTCACAGGAAGACATAATAATCCAGGGGGGTTAATTTAGAAATACATTTTTAGAGACCCAGGTAAATAATTTAGACTGAGCTCGGGTGCCAGACCCCCATCTTCATATCGCCATGAAGATTCATGAGAGATCTCATTAGTTCCTCTTGGCGCACAGAGTGCGCTGCGTTGGCTTTACACAGTTCTGTCACCATCCCCGTGATGATATCCAAACGTCGAGATGTTTCCTTCGGTTGAAATCCTTCCAAAAGGACCTCAACCTGTCCCACTTTCTGATGTAATCCTTTCACAAGATCTCCAACACCTTCACAATGGCTCGAAATTTCGGCAGACAGCTTAGGGGACTCTTTACAAGCTGCCAGCTTACAAATTATGCGATAGCTCATGGACAATCCCAGGCCAATTAACAGATGTCCAGCTATCAGAAATCCAGAATGGCAGAATTCGACAATAAAGCTAACTATGAACTATGAACGATGAATTATTTGTCATTTTCTGCAAATAAATGCTCTAAACGATAATATTTTTATTTGGAATTTGGGGTAAATGTTGTCAGTAGTTTATAGCCTCAAAAAAAAATGTTCCTTTTGCCCAAACACATACCTATAAGTAGTAAAATCAGAAAAAACTGATAATTTTGCAGTGGTCTCTTATTTTTTCCAGAGCTGTATTTATTGAGCTATTGAGGTAACAAAATTGTGAATTCTTCTTAACCTGCCTTGACAAGCCTTTGGTTCTGTCATAATCCAAAGAATTCAGATTTGAAAGTGGTTATAACAGTGATTTCTTCATATAGTTGGCGCCGACACTGAGAAAAGGATCACGGTCTGTGTAGTTCCCTGTTTTTTGGCTGTTGCTGCATCATAACAATGAATTTAAGAAAAGAGACTTGCAATTTTAATATATTGTGATCCACGATATTATTGTCAGACTTTTGAAGATGCGATATCACAATATTTTGGTTATTGTTACGTCCCTATTAGAAAACTGCAGCGTCCAATGAGAGCTGACGTCGCCATAAACGTCATCACAACAAAGAACTGTGAATTTGTTGGCACCTTCTGTGGACAGCTTCACATCATGCTAGTGTGATCTTTTTTTTTTACTACATGATGCTGCCAAATCCTACGCGTATCACTGATTGAGAAAATAAAATCGTAGAATGAAGTAAGTACAGGTGGAAGGTGAAAACGGGAGTAGATCAGAGCAATGACGACTTGAATACAGGGGAATAAAGATGACTCAAACATGCACAAATACAACTCCAGAGGGTAAATGAGAAGAAAACAACTGTAACATGGTTGAAAGCTTTTAAAAAAAATCTACTTTATGAGTTGAGACATCGAAATTGTCAGTTAAAATATTGAATCTCAACAACCAACAGCAACAATATCAGGCAAATGAAATAACTTAAAATCACAGTGTGGTGGCAAAAAGCAGAGAATACTGCACATCACCATTGTTCACAAACTTTTTTCCAATGCAGGCTCTGTGTTCAAAACCTCTCTCCACAATGACATTCAACCTTGTGGCTTGTGAAATCCAATATGGCCCATCTTTAATTGCATTAGCCAGCCTGAGTACAGAGCTGATAGCTGTAGCGTGCAGACCACAATCTCGTTACAAGGCACGATTTTGTACTTTGCTTTGTCCCTATGTATAGCAGCAACTGAGTTTAAATCTAATTATAGAAAGACTTTGAATGGTTCCAGGGAGAAATGCAGTCACGATTGCACTCTCCAAAAGCACTAGACTCCCCTTTTGTTTACAGACAGGAGCTCTTATAACTCTTAGGCTACGTTTATATGATGACGGTCTGAACAGAAGACACAAAAGTGGCGTCGCGTCTTCACTTTTTACTCCACGTTTAGATGAACGTTTTCGGGAGGAAATCTGCGCGCATACTGTGACACAAAAGTGTGTGGAATTCGATTGGGTATGCATGCCAGGCGGCTAGGTGGCGCTGTGATACATTATCACTATGTCCACACGCATGTGTAGAATCTTCCTTCTTTTCATCTGCGCCACGAAAAGCAAAACAAAACATGGCTACTGTTAGCAAAAAAAAAATCTTGTGGTCAGAGGACTAAAGGACTAAAACAGAACTAAAGCAGGACTAGACCAGGACTAGAACAGGACTAGAACAGGACTAGAACAGGACTAAACCAGGACTAGAACAGGACTAGAACAGGACTAAACCAGGACTAGACCAGGACTAGACCAGGACTAAACCTGGACTAGACCAGAACTAGACCAGGACTAGACTAGGACTAGACCAGGATGAAACCAGGACTAAACCAGGACTAAACCTGGACTAGACCAGGACTACACCAGGACTAAACCAGGACTAACCCAGGACTAAACCTGGACTAGACCAGGACTAGACCGGGACTAAACCGGGACTAGACCTGGACTAGACCAGGACTAGACCAGGACTAAATCAGGGCTAGAACAGGACTAGAACAGGACTAAACCAGGACTAGACCAGGACTAGACCAGGACTAAACCTGGACTAGACCAGAACTAGACCAGGACTAGACTAGGACTAGACCAGGATGAAACCAGGACTAAACCAGGACTAAACCTGGACTAGACCAGGACTAAACCAGGACTAAACCAGGACTAAACCTGGACTAGACCAGGACTAGACCGGGACTAAACCGGGACTAGACCTGGACTAGACCAGGACTAGACCAGGACTAAATCAGGCCTAGACCAGGATGAGACCAGGACTAAACCTGATCTAGACCAGGACTAAACCAGGACTAAACCTGGACTAGACCAGGACTAGACCGGGACTAAACCGGGACTAGACCTGGACTAGACCAGGACTAGACCAGGACTAAATCAGGACTAGACCAGGATGAGACCAGGACTAAACCTGATCTAGACCAGGACTAAACCAGGACTAAACCAGGACTAGACCAGGACTAGACCAGGACTAAACCAGGACAAAACTCAACTCCAGGTCTGTTTGTGATGAGGAAACAACATTATAACACAGATCAGAAAATAGAGTAATACAAGCCCTTTAAGCCACACGTTGAGACACAATTAAATTACAGAAAGGGAGAAAACAATAGTGAATTCTGATGAAGTACAATTACACAGGTGCTGTGTTTCCATAGCAGAGATTGTGCATTAATTGTTTTCACTCTGGCTCATTCTAGTTCATTATCACACATTAGAGACTGGGAATCTAATAAGCCCACACAGCAATTAAGATCTCAACTGACAAGCTTCATGTCACAAACCCAGAGATGATATGATAAAGGACAGGATTGTATTTACTGTGTAGTCTATAGGTAAGGTCCATTTGACATAACAACACTGGAGACTTTTTGGTGGAGGGTCCGTCACCTGCTTGTTTCTATGGATATGTCTTTGCTCTGCCTGGAATGTTCCACAGTATGACATTAAACAGCTCTACCTTACATTTATTCAATTACAGGTAGTTTATAGCTCAAAATACCCTGGAAAAAGTGGTGTTCTGCAACTTAAACTGAGACAGGTCAGAATTCTTAAAGGGACAGTGTGTAAGATTTTTACCCGTTAATTACCGAAATTGAAGATACCCATTCAAAAATACATTGTTTTCCAAGCCTTTTCACTTCCATCATGTGTGTTCTGTGTGGAGTTTGCATGCATGGTCTGGGTTCGACCCCATGTCGCCCGAGCCTTTCTGTGTGGAGTTTGCATGTTCTCCGCCTTCGGCAAGGCTCGTGGTTTTCCGGGTAAACTCCGACAAGCATGTTTCCGGATCACACCAACCCAACACATGCACTAAATTGGTACTCCAGCTTAGGTCCTGACGGACAGATTGAGACCAAGTTTATGGTGAAATACAGAGTTTGACCTGTCCAGAGCCTTCAATGTGTAAGCTGTAACAAACCTCTGCTGCTAATATATGTATATATATATAGGATGGGTTAAAATGCAGAGAAGAATTTCTCCAGTGTGAGATCAATAAAGTTTCACTTCTTCTGTAAACTGTCATGGTACACGATCGGGAATGTGTGCTTTCATGCGAAAAGAAAAAAAAAAAAAACAGTGAACGGGACCGCGTTTTATTTATACCGTAGTTGTCAGCGAGGGCTCGCACAGCGCCGGGTGCGCCTCACGCGTTCGTGCGCGGGTACGCGAGCTGTCCGCGTTACGGCGCGCCCGGGTGACCCTCGAGGTCTGCCGTAGCTAAAACAGGAAGTGCAATAGCCAACATCCACCTATGTGCCACGATTCCTACACACTGGACCTATAAGTGGAATTTGCTGTTTAAAGGGCCCATAATACACTGTTTTTGAACTGTTATAATGTTGTTTCACAGACATACCTGGAGTTGTGTTTTGTTTAATTCACACATGTTTAACACACAAATCCTGCATATCCTCTCAAACAGAAAACACTCTGTTCCACCTTGCGATGTCATGCGGTAATACAGGAAGTGCTCCACTGTGTTTTTAAACTCCATATACCTTCACTAGAATCATTTGGATAATTTAAGCCCTGGATTTACCTCTCTACTGAATTAAAGGTAAAAGGAGCTGTTAACTGGGAAACTATCGCTTCAAGACATCACAAGGTGGAACAGAGCATTTTGAGCTTTGGAGTTGTAGACAGACTAATCACTGGTCTACAAGCAAAATGCAAAATGCAAAAGTAGTGACATTTTTCTTGGTTTAGGTCACTAATAAAGAAAAAGTACGTCAGAAGTGCTGATTGGCTATAGTTTCCAAGATATATTACTGGGTCAAAATAGGAAATTTATGCAAAATAAGGCAAAAACGGTAGTTTATCAGAAGGTACAGTGTGTCTACAAGCACCAGTTCTATCTGAAAGCCTGTCTGCACATTCCAATACATTCATTTTAATATGTCTAGAGTTTTAACATCAAATATTTTTTGATTTCACATAAGAGAGATGCCTTGAAATTGTGTGCACCTGATGTCTTAAGATATTTCTTGTTTATTTCTTGACGGATAAAGAAGTGCAACTTAAATATTTTCAAAATATAAATATTGTTTTTAGTGCTGTCAAGCGATTAAAAAAATAATCTAATTAATTACAGGATTTGTAATTAATCTAATTAATTGCATTTTAAGAGTGTGAGAGAGAGATTGTGAGTGAGCGAGCGAATGAACCCACTTTGTGATTGAGTTTGTCAGTTTTCAAGTGTTCACTTTGCTCATTTGTTTCCCAAATTCTGTGAGCGTGGTTTGGTGGTTTGGTGAAGTGCGCTCTATCACCGGTAACGATGGAACTTGTCCGGACGTGTTTATCGTTCAAATGATCCATCAGGCTGGAGCAGCTTCGGTCTTTTTGACAAAACCTTCAAATCACGGCGTTCTTGTTGATCTTCGTTCTTTTCATAAATAAACTTGCCGTTCAAAGGCCCTGGCAGCGATTTGCTTGCCGCACACCAAATTTAAAATGTGTGCACATTGAATTAATTCGGTAAATTTTTATAATGCGTTAATTTGCAGTGTTATTAATTAATTTAATTAATGCGTTAAACTGACAGCCCTAATTATTTTTAAGCAAAGGCCTAAATCTATTGTATAAACAGATGCAATTTTCATGTAAAACAATATCATTAAATATCTTGAATACATTAGCTAACCAGCACAGTTATCAATTGATTTTCAGTTCATCTTATCAATATAAATGAGATTTAGCCACTTTTACCTTAAAATTTGTAGACCAGTGTAATAAAGGGTTTCACAAACGTGTGAGAATGAAACAAAACAAAACTGCAGGTACACAACTGAATTGACAAGAGTCAGTTTTGCGTAATATAGGACCTTTAACTGTCAGATTGCAGATTTATTGACTTGGTTTATGGTCAATAAATCAATGAAATGACTGTGCCTTTTTTTTTTTTTTCACAATCCTTTTTTCACAATAGATTCTGAAAGTAGTCAGTAGTCAGTTCAAAGGAATTTAAGACATGAGTGAATTTGTCCATTGATCTGAAAGTTTGTGTCCTTGAGCAAGGCACTTAACCCACCTCGCCCCCAGTGTCTATGTACACTGGTGTGAGTGTGTGTGTGAATGGGTGGGTGGTTCCTTGATGTAAAGAGCTTTGAGTGCCTTGAAGGTAGAAAAGACCACTTACTAGAGACATTTACCAATTTTTACATTAATTTCCTGATGAGGAAAATAGATCTTGTTATTTTAGAAGCAAGGTTAATAATATTGTTTCAGGAAAGCTGCAGTCCTTGGGCAGGTGTTCTGTCGATACCTGCCCAAGGACTGCAGATGGAAAAGAGCTTGTCGCTAAATCTGGCTCAGAGCATCTTTTTTTGTTTTTATTTTTATTTATTTTTTTGATGAATGTGATCTGTGCACTGTCCTTGGATTGAATAAATATAATCTAAACTAAAAAAAAAGGGTTATTTCTGGCACATTCACTTAATATCATCAATCAGAAAGTTTGTTTTCATAAAGCATTACATTAAAAGGCAGATATTAGTCTATTTTCTGATCTGTTTTAATGTTGTTTTCTCATCACAAACAGACCAGAGGGGTATTCCACGAAAGCTACTAAGCTCAAAGCCCGGCTTTATTCGTCAGTTGGCGCTAGTTTAAGTGAGAGTTCGGTTCCACGACGCTCGCTAAACTTAGTTCCCGCTGAGTTACTGGGGCAACATGGTCTTAGCAGATAGTCTGGTCGCGGCAAGGCTAAAGTTCTGTCTTAGTTAGGCCGTGTCGCAGAGAATACGTACCTGACGTAAACAGAGTGTCAAACAAACAGTTCCGCACACCTCCCGCATGAGTATCTGTGTTGTCCGAAAACAATATCAGCAAAAAAAAAAGAAATTACCTTATGTTCTTGGTTCTTGACAATTCTCAGGTAATCTAAACATATGCTTTTGAACCGCTGTCGTTACGACATTAACATATAGAAGAATTCCACCGGTAGTTTAAAGAAAGGCTTTGGTCTAGTGGTTATGTGCTTTGACTCTCAAACCGGCGACCGTGGTTCAATTCCTGCTATTGACCTATTTATGCCTATGTCAAATTTTCACGCATTTATATTTGCAACATATTACAGAAATTGAAATAAATTTAACCTACAATTATTGTTATCATCACATAACTTATATCAGCTGGGCCTAACATCACTCTCACTTGACGACATTGACACTTTATATTTTATGTGACATCTCTATCAAAGAATACAGTTAAAGGTAAATCTTTACTTTTAAAACAAAATGTAGCCAAATAACAGGCACACTCCATGATGCAACATTTCAATGATTCAACAAATTTGCTTCAGAGATGCTGTGCAAGCCTTTTAATGAAATCCTATTTATCAATTTCCATCAATAGGCATAAAACAATAAAAGACATTAGGTATGACATTCTGGTGTGAGGCCACTGCTGGAGGACTGCTGAGGGTCAGGCAAGGCACTGCTGGAGGACTGCTGAGGGTCAGGCAAGGCACTGCTGGAGGACTGCTGAGGGTCAGGCAAGGCACTGCTGGAGGACTGCTGAGGGTCAGGCAAGGCACTGCTGGAGGACTGCTGAGGGTCAGACAAGGCACTGCTGGAGGACTGCTGAGGGTCAGGCAAGGCACTACTGGAGGACTGCTGAGGAGGGTCCAAGTGTACACCATCTTCAGTAACTAGAACACAAGCATACTATTAAAATACAAATGCTTGGATCACAGCTGAGGCAAGCATTAGTCTAGAGAATACCTTGAATATACTCTTCACGAGAACTCGCAGGAAGGATCTTTGATGGGGTCCCTCCTTCAGTTACCTCCACCAGTGGGTGACCCCGGTTTAGGGCCAGTGCCAGCTCCTCTGCAGGTGAAAGGTTTTGAGGGGGCTCCCACCTCCTGTGGGAAATTAAATTAAGGTACCATTTCAACAGTATTACTAATTTCACTGAATAATAATATTAATATTAGCCTACTTACCACGCTGCAAAATTTTTTTATGCTTTGTCTTTACCTGCAAAACAGTCCTCTTCACATTATTTCTGCTCAGAGACAAGATAACACAATTTAACGTATTAGTTGGAGCAAATACTTTTACACAGTAAAAATAAATTACAACTGACAAGACTGCTATACAAATATATAATAATTATGCCATGAACTACCCACCGTGAGAATCGAACTCACAAACTCCCGCACCCCAGACGGTGACTTTACCCCTGCGCCACAAATCAGCATTGACATAAATGGTGAAAAACAGACTTAAAAAACTCAATGTCCAGCACTGTTATAGGACTTAACTTGCGTATTTAAGCGTTCGGCGATATTCTGTCACGCCATGTCTCTCGCCTTGGTTATTGCAAGTGCGTTGTAGAGTTCCAAAAGCAACTTCTGTTCTGATGCGCTGAAATAATCGGCCCGAATCTTCGACATGAATTTTCGACAGTCGCTTGTTCAGGGCTTCTTACCTTCCCCGTGCACGCGTCTAGGCCCGGCCTGATTAGGCCAGACTGGGCTTAGCTCTGACTAGGCGCATCTGAAACGCGTTTGTGGAACGGGTTCAAGCTTTTGTCTAAGTTGTGTCTCAGCCAGGCGAGAACTTAGCACTTAGTCGCGGCTAAGTTTAGCGACGTTCGTGGAATACCCCACTGGAGTTGTGTTTTGTTTCATTCACATGTTTAACACACAAACCCTTCGTATTTATGCTGAGTTCTTCTCTCAGACAGAAAACACTCTGTTCCACCTTGTGATGTCATGTTGTAGTACAGGAAGTGCTCCACTGTGTTTTTTAATTCCATGCTATCACTGATTTCACTGGTTTAGTCCTGATTCAGTTTTGGTTTAGTCCTACTTTGGTGCTGGTTTGGTCCTGCCTTGGTCCTGCCTTGGTACTGGTTTAGTCCTGGTTTGGTTTTGGTTTGGTCATGGTCTGGTTCTGGTTTGGCCATGGTTTAGTCCTAGTTTGTTCCTAGTTTGGTCCTGGTTTGGTCCGGCTTTGGTTCTGGTTTGGTGCTGGTTTAGTCCTAGTTTAGTCCTCTTGGTTGGGTCCTACCTTGGTCCTGGTTTAGTCCTGGTTTGTTCCTGGTTTGGTCCTAGTTTGGCCCTAGTTTGTTCCTAGTGTAGTCCTGGTTTGGTCCAGGTTTGGTTCTGGTTTGGTCCTGGTTTAGTCCTAGTTTAATCCTAGTTTAGTCATCTTGGTTGGGTCCTGGTTACTTAGTTTGAATCTGTTCTAGTCTTCTAGGTTTAGTTCCAGATTAGTTAAAATTTTGATATATGCAAATGTGAACACCTTAAAGATCCCATGACATGGTACTTCTTGATGCTTTTATATGGTGCCTTAATGGTTCCCTAATACTGTAAATGAATCCTTCTTCAAAATCAAGACTCAGTGCATGAGAAAGACCCATGAACACAGGTAGGGTCAAAAAATATGTCTCTGAACACCTCATTATGGGCGTTGTTGCTTGAATGCAAATGAGAAAGACAGAGATAGGCCAAAGCAGAGGGTGGGGTGGGGGGCGGGGCAAACTCTCCGCTCTTTTCTCATTTTAGCAGTGCACTGTGCGCTGGCTCCACTTCCGCGTTTTATGCGCGAAGGAAGAAAGGAGAGGCATTTCAATGAAAAAAACAAATTTTCACAGAAAATAAAATTAAACCACTGCTGTTTCAGAGGTCCAGAGGCTCGGATAAAGGACATCCGAGCCTGGAAACATCCGAGCCTGGAAACATTCTCACGTGCCTCCAGGCAAATAAAAAAACGCATTTCGCATTGCGTAGCTCGTTTGCGGTGGGTAGACATCCAGACGGGAGGTGGAACTGCATTTGCATTTTTTTCTTCAATGTGACGTCACATAGTTTCCTTGTTCAGAATCGCCCGTTTGAGCTGTCTTTTTTCAAATGCAGAAAAGGACCACAAATGCTCAGTTTACACATTTCACAACTTTTAGCCATGGGGGGGCTAAACAGGGTAGGGGAGCTCACATTAACGTTCAAAAACCTCAGAAAGTGAAAATTTCATGCCATAGGACCTTTAAAATGTGCGTTCGATGAGCTATTTCAAAACTTCTATGGCCATAAATGTAAAGAAGAGCTGTCAAAAGTATCGGAATCAGATAATAATTGATCCTAAAACTAGTATGGAAACTGAAAGAAAGTCACAGGACAGAAATGAACCTTTCCTGAATAGCTTTATGCATTCTATAGCATTCTTTATGTTAACTCGAAAGCTACTACTAAATGACATAATTGGAATCAGTATTGAGCATCAAGTCTATTCCTTAGTATCAAAATCACTTCATATCAACACTTAATATCTGCTTCTTTGCACAGTATTACCTCTTGTAGTACCTCTCGTCTGTCTTTATCACTTTAACACTCTTCGACACGTGTGATTGTGTACAGGGGTTAGATCAGGTCCCATGAATAGGCCCCATGTTAATTAAGGAGGTTATGTGAAAATCTACACTGAAATATTAAATACCCGCTGAGGTTAGGCCCGTATCTTAGTGACCACACACACTCGTCTTTGAGTGGTCGTGGCACCGTGACACAGACCACTAACGCAACACAACTGAATTAAGTGAAAACTGCTCTGTACTGCAGGAGAAGAAAATCACTGCTTTTTATCACTTGGATTAACATGAAAAAGCAACCATAAGCTACATCAATGTTTATTATATCCTGACAATGAGTGATGGTAAAGGCTACTTCTACCAGAAAACTGTGGTTAAGATGGCTCAATGTTTATTTATATCCTGTCAACTACTACAATTGCTACTACTATTAGACTACTCGTATTACTACTGCTACTCTGACTGATAACTATTTTTAAAAAGTCTGATTAAAGGGATAGTTTGGGTTTTTTGATGTGAATCTGTATGGCATCACCTTCAGCAGTGTTGTGGATTAACACTGACTTACCCCTGACAGTGTCCTCTGAGCCGAGTTCTGCCCCGGTTAGGTCCGGCAAGTTAGCCGGGACAGTTAATAAAGCTTGTTTTTCTTTTCAAAACAATATTTGTCCAAAAAGTGATATATTTGCGTTAGAAAACAGTTGCACACGAAAAAGTCAGCAGTCTAAATCGCTTGGTGCTATTTTCTCTTGAAAATAATAATTAATAATAATAGGCGCGCAGTGATAGGACTCGAGAGAAAATACCACCCCTCCCCCTGCGGCGCCACAACCAGCCCGGAGGATACATAACTCCTCTCAAAAAAAAGGACAATTCGCTCCATACTTTGGGTTTAAGAGCTGTTTGTTTTTTTTTCGCCGTTAGTAGTTTATGCAAATGAGCCATGTGGTGTTAAGTTTTCGTTTCTTTAAAATGTAAACAAATGTGCGCAAAGCGGCATTAAACACTTATAATCTCATTAAACACACTATAATCTCAGACGGGCTGAAGTGGCTGTATAGTAGTTATGGTTTATATGTTGTAAAGTTTAAAGTAATGTAAAGTTTGTTTATGCAGAAAATTTTAAATTAATCTGCTGCCGTGTAAAACTTGTACAATCGTATTTGGAAATGTTTGGTTTGATCTGCGCAGTGGGAAACATCAGAGCTCCTGACCACTGGTGGTTTTGGGTAAACAACACAAGCATGCTGCCGGATCAGACGTCGTAATGGATCTAACACGTGTTTTGGACTAAATTGTTTTACTGGATTTTATTCGCTGGATCCTTACGGACAAATTGAGAGCAAGTTTACGGTGAAATACAGAGTTTGACCTGTGCAAAGCATTCTAAGGTAAGCTAACCTTGTTTTGTGCTTTTCCGTATAAAAGCCCCATGTGCTCGGGGAGTGATTGTTGTGCAGGGAAATGACTTGCATAGTCAAAAAGAGGAGACGGTAAGGTTTCATTCAGGGCTCTCAAGTCTCACTTGAGAGCATTGAGAGTGTGACACACGCAATTCGACGTGTTCACACGCTCACACACCACACATGGCATTTCTCACGCTGATTTTTTATTTATTTATTTTTTTGTGCCCAGAAAATTGGTCTGTGTGGCTCAGTTTATGCAGGCACCGCGCGTTTTCAGCGAAAAAAAACTCCCCCTCCCTCCTCCCCGTCCCGCCCCCCGGAAAAAAATCAGCCAATCAGAAAATAGATTGTTCTGTTGTTGGGCAGACTGTAGAGTGTAGTTTCATCTGCTAAGGGCACACTGCCCTGTCAGTGATAAGGACAGCGACTGAACACGAGGAAACGGTGATGATAAAACAAACTGAGAACCATCAAGTAATAACTTAATTTATATAACTCTCATTAGTTGCTTTGTAGTTTAAGTTTGCTCTTTAGACAAACATTTACAGCAGGGCTCTCAAGTCTCACGCATTGAGAGAGACAATTCGACGTGGAGACAAGGACAAGAAACAAGACAACAGAGAACCCGAACCCAGGAGGAAAGGGGTAGCGATTCCTTACGTGGCCGGTGTTTCTGAAAAACTACAGAGGATTTTCAGACAATATGAAATCCCAGTTTATTTCAAACCCACAAACACGTTAAGACAAAAACTAGTCCACCCAAAGGACAAAACACCGAGCCACAAACAAAGCAATGTGGTCTACTCCATTCAGTGTAGTGAAGACTGCAGTGAGCGCTACACTGGAGAAACAAAACAGCCACTTCACAAGAGGATGTACCAACACAGACGGGCGTGCCAGAGTGGACCGTCATCTGCTGTACATCTTCACCTAGAAGCCACGGGCCATTCCTTTGAGGACAGTGAGGTTCAGATATTGGTCAGGGAAAATAATTGGTTTGAGAGGGGAGTTAAAGAGGCTATTTAAGAGAATCCTTCTTTAAACAGAAATGCTGGAGTCAGACATAATTTCTCTCCCATCTATAATTCCATTCTTAAACCTAAATCAAAACAAACAAAAGAAACAATAGGGCTGGCCAGGTCAGGGCCAGTGGTGTGAAAAACAGTCGTGTAGGGGTGAATAGGTATGCTAAACTAGACGCCAGAGATACAAAAGACAGAAACAAATAGGCGAGATAGTTTTCGGAAAAATTGCAGTATAGTTAGCTCCTCCCTGCAGCGAGATATAAGCATTGTCTAACCAGCACTCTAACCAGAACTGACGAAGCCTCTCGGATGAGCGGCAAAACGTTTTCGACCAACTAAACTTTGTCCAGTTGGCAAATTGAATTTCTCCTGTTATCATACTGTATATTGTATATACTGTATATATCACACTTGCTGCTCCTTGCACTTTTGTTTAGATGCTGAACTTCATTTTGTTACCTGTATTAATACTAGTGTTGTCAGGCGATTAAGAAAAATAATGTAATTAATTACAGGATTTGTAATTAATTATTCTAATTAATCACATTTTCAGAATGTGTGAGAGAGAGAGAGAGATTGTGAGTGAGCGAGTGATCGAGCAAACCCACTTTGCAATTGAGTTTGTCAGTTTTCATGTGGTCACTTTGCTCATTCGTTTCCCAAATTCTGCGAGCGTGGTTTGGTGGTTTGATGGTTTGGTGAAGTGCGCACGATCACCGGTAACGATGGAAGTTGTCCGAACGTGTTTGTCGTTCAAATGATCCGTCAGGCTGGAGCAGCTTCGGTGATCGGAAAATTCTTTTTGACAAAAGCTACAAATCGCCGCGTTCTTGTTGATCGTCCCATCTTTGTTCTTTTCATAAATAAACTTGCCGTTCAAAGGCCCTGGCAGCGATTTTCTCGCCGCACGCCAAATTTAAAATGCGCACATTGAATTGCCGCTTATAATTAATTGCGTTAATTTTTATAACACGTTGATTTGCAGTGACATTAATTAATCTAATTAACCTGTTAAACTGACAGCCCTAGTTTATACATGTGTAATGACAATAAAGTCTAATCTTATCTATCTATGTGATTTGACTTATTTTATTTTATTTATTTATTTAATTGTTAAACAGCTCCTCTAAGGACACTACACTGCATGTGCTGGTTGTGCAGGGTCTGAACCTCTAACTACAGGGTTTGTGGGCAACTACTGAACCACTGTTAACTGTTGTCGTGTGTGTTGTACAGCAGAATATATGTTATTCTTATATTCTCAGCGACTCCTCAGAGACTCTTAAAATGTCCATCCTCCTAAGACCATTTCCCCCCCGCTGTGTTAAACCCATTTTCTCTTTATTCTTTCTCAAATCCCATGGAGTTCCAGACCCACGACTTACAATGTACCAGGATCCCTTGGTACCAGAGCAGCATGTCTAACTATTCCCACTGGACTCGAACACACCACTCCTGCTCCCTCTCCTCATCCCTCTCTCCTCCCTTTCCTCCTCTCTCTTCATCTCTCTCTCTCTCTGTGCTCTCTTCCCTCTCCTACTCCTTCTCCTTCTCCTTCTCTTCACTCCCCTCCTCCCCCTCCTCATCTCTCTCATCCTCCCTCTCCTCATCCCTCTTTCTTCCCTCTCCTCCTCTCTCCTTTCTGTCCCCCTCTTCCCTCTCCTCCCCCTCTTCCCTCTCTTCTCTCCCCCGTCTCCTCCCCCTGTTAAAGAAGACAATGCTTTTTTTGCTTTGCTTTTTTTAGCCTCTCTCGTCTCTCCTCCTCTCTCTCTCTCCTTCTCTCTCTCTCCTCATCCCTCTCTCTCCTTGCTCTCCTTACTCTCCTCTGTCTCCTTGCTCTCCTCCCTCTCTTCTTTCTTCCTCTCCTCCTCCTTCTCCGTCTCCTTCTCCCACTCTCCTTCCTGTCCCCCTCCCTCTTCTCTTCCCTCTCCTCATCCCTCGCTCTCCTCGCTCTTTTCTCTCTTCTCCTCCTCCTCTTTCTCCATCTCCCTCTCATCCTCCTTCTCCTCCTTTTCCTCATCCCTCTTTCCTCCCTCCTCCTCTCTCCTCCCTCTCTCCTCCCTCTCTTCCCTCTACTCTCTCCCCCATCTCCTCCCCTGTTAAGTCTCTCCTCCTCTCTCTCTCTTTCTCCCTATCCTCTTCTCTCTTCATCTCTCTCCTCGGTCTCCTCTCTCTCCGTGCTCTCTTCCCTCTCCTCTACCTTCTCCCTCTTTTCCCTCTCCTCCTCCCCCTCCTCATCCCTCCCCTCTCTCTCTCCTTCCTGTCCCCCTCACTCTTCCCTGTCCTCCCCTTGTTAAAGAAGACATGCTTTTTCTAGTCTCTCTTCTCTCTCGTCTCTCCTCCTCTCTCTTCATCTCTCTTTCCTCCCTCTCCTCATTTCTCTTTCCTCCTTCTCCTCCTCTCTCCTTCCTGTCCCCCTCCCTCTCCTCTTCCCTCTCCTCATCCCTCTCTCTCCTCAATTTTTTCTCTCTTCTCCCCCTCCTCCTCTTTCTCCATCTCCCTCTCCTCATCCCTCCCTCTCCTCCCTCTTCTCCTCCTTCACCTCATCCCTCTTTCCTCAGTCTCCTCCTCTCTCTCCTTTTTCCCCCCGTCTCCTACCCCTGCTAAAGAAGACATATTATGCTTTTTCTAGTCTCTCTTCTCTCTCGTTTCTCCTCTCTTCTCTCTCTCCTTCTCCCTCTCCTCATCCCTCTCTCTCCTCACTCTCCTTACTCTCCTCCCTCTCTTCTCTCTTCCTTCTCCTCCTCCCACTCTCCTTCCTGTCCCCCTCCCTCTCTTCCCTCTCCTCTCTCCCCTGTCTCCTCCCCCTGTTAAAGAAGACATATTATGCTTTTCTCTCTCCTCGCTCTCGTCTCTCCTCTCTCGTCTCTCCTCTCTCTCTCTCTCTCTCTCTCTCTCTCTCTCTCTCTCTCCTTCTCTCCTCCCTCTCTCTATCCCACTGTTCTGGCCTTTCGAACATCACGCGGACATTTAAAGAGGCGTGAGCGGTCCCAGGACGGCCGATATTCTCCACGGAGAGGTTTTATATCTCACACTGGCCTGTGCACCTGTGAGCTACATGGGGCTGTCAGTCAGGAGGGCTTCGGTTGGACTGGGACTGGAAAAAGAGAACGTATAGAAATGATTGCTCCAGACGGGTTCAATCCAGTGGGACTAAAGGATCGCTTAAATGTGGAATATATACAGCATTCCCTACAGGAGGCAATAAAGCGGATAACTTGGAATATATTTGCGGTCAGTGTTCGGAAGTATCTAAATATAGAACATGCAGACAAATATATACCAAGAACATGTCACAGTCCCAAACACGGCCAGTGTATTCTCCCAGTACACTGTGTAACGTTTTAGTTAGGAGTCCGTTACCTGCTTGTTTCTATGGATATGTCATTGCTCTGCCTGGAATGTTCCACAATATGGCATTAAACAGCTCTACTTTACATTCATTCAATTTCAGGTGGTTTTACTTCTCAAAAATACCTAGAAAAACAACCATTATGACAGTGAGCGGGGTCGCCTCTCCACAGATCTGACCTGTAACTTGGTCCGGTTTGGTCTCCGTGAAAATAGAAAGGTTTAATGCCATACTGTGGAACATTCCAGACAAAGCAATAACATCTCCATGGAGAAAAACATTTGACGGACACTCGACCAGAAAAGTTACACAGTGCACCTTTAAGTCATCACACTGCAAAAATTTAAATCTTGCCAAGTTACGATTACTTGAATTAAGAAAGTTTTTGTCATGATTTGAGTGAATTTCACTTGAAGTAAAATGATCTACCAATGGAACAAGACTATTTGAACTTAAAATATATCTTTGCTACCCATAAGACACTAAAGAAAAACAACTATTTGCACTTAAAATAAGGAATAAAATCTAATATTGCTTGAATTCAGAAAAAACACAAGTTGAATCTGCTCAAATAAAGTGAAACGTTCTTAATTTTAAGGTTCATTGTGTAACTTTTCTGGTGGAGGGTCCATCAAATGCTTTTTTCCATGAACATGTTATTGCTTTATCAGGAATGTTTCACAGTATGGCATTAAACCTATTCTATCTTCATGGAGACCAAACCAGACCCAGTTACAGGTCAGATCTGTGGAGAGGGGACAGATTTGGGTAATGCCACTCCTGCCTCCCCTTAAACTTTGCTAGTCTGAATAAGACTGTATTATGAGTGCTCACTAAAGGGATTGTTTAACATTTAAAATCTAATAATGATAAAAGAATACATGAATAATGAATAAGTAATACTTTTTTATTATTATTCTGCGACTATCAGCCAGTTCTGCAAGAGAAATAAGGCAAAGTATTAGTGGCTCCATGTGGTTCTCAGTTTGAGTTCACTTGAGGCTCTGAGGGGAAAGTGCTGGAGTGTAAAATGACATGCTTTTATTTGAGCGAGTGGCTGAGGGACGACTGCAGCGCCCCAGGCTGTCTTGAAAAACATCTGAAGTACTGTTTAAGAATACACTAATGTGTCTATGACTGTCAGGACTCAACAGGTCCGGTAAATCAGGACTAAACTAGGATTGAAAACTAGAAAAACAATGTCAGAATGTGCTCTTAAAAGTCCTGGAAGACAACAGGACTAAAACAAGACTAAACCAGGTCTAAACCAGAACTAATATAGAACCAAAACAGGTCTAAACCTATTAAACAAGGTTTAAACAGGACGAAACCAGGCTCAAACCAGGACTAAACCATCTAAACTAGAACCAAAACAAGTCTAAACCAGAGCTAAACCAAGACTAAACATGTACTGAACCCATCTAATCCTGGACTAAACAAGGGATAAACCAGGACTAAACCAGTACTGAACCTATCTAATCCTGGACTAGGGCTACGCCAAGACTAATTAATCTAAACCAGGACCAAAATGAGTCTAAACCAGAAGTAAGACAGGTCTAAACTAGGGGTGTGCAAAATAATCGTCATGACAATGCACCGCAATACTAACTTTCACAATATACTGCATCGATTCTTGATCCCAAAACTTGATTTTTATTATTTAATAATTTATTAATTAATTATTAATAAATAAATAAATAAATTATTAGTTGTTGTTTTTTTTTTAATAAATCCTATGCACTTTTTTCTTTGTGAAAGGGTATTGTTTGTTATGATGGTAGCTACCTCCAAAATGGCAAATGTTTGAACATCATTTTTTGTTTTAGAAAAAATCCTATGCACTTTTTGTTATTGGTTTGGTTGATTTGTTTTTGTTATTCAATAAATTCAGTTATGAATTGAGTTGCTCAGAGTTATGTATTAATTGAAGACACTACCCAGATACACAGCCACTGATATTTAAGTTATCCTCTTTTTTTTGGCACATTTTCACTGAAGTATGTTGAATATATTGCAATGCATCGCAATAATTCAAGTATCGTGATGCATCGTGATAGTATCGCATCATATGAATCGTGATTCGAATTGCATCGTGACTTCTTTGCCAATACCCACCCCTAGTCTAAACCAGGGTTAAACCAGGACTAAACCTGTCTAATCCAGGACTAAACCAATACTACCTAACCAGAACCTAACCAGTGTTGTCTAAACCAGTACTAAAGCAGGTCTAATTCAGGACAAAGCCAGGACTAAACCTGGTCTAAACCGGAACTAAACCTGGACTAAATCAAGAAACATTATAAACCAGGACTCTGGTATACAGTGGTCCCTCGCTCTATCATGGTTCACTTTTCCCGGCCTCGCTGTTTCGCGGATTCAAATTTTTTTTTTTTTTTTTTTTTTTTTTATAGTGTAACTTTTTTTTTTTTTATAGTGTAACTTTTTTTTTTATAGTGTAACATTGTGTTCTGCATCCTGATTGGCTAAGAGACTGTATTCCACTGTAGACCTTTGCCGATTGATAGATGCGGGACGTGGGGGGGGCCGGGACTAGACCGGGACTAAACGTGGACTAAACCAAGTCTAGACCAGAACTAAGCCAGGTCTAAACCAGGTCTAAACCTGGACTGGTCCTGGACTAAACCAGGACTTGACCACGATGAGGGGTGCATGTGTCGCGCACTTCTCCAAGGGGTTGGTGCCAGGACGTGGCAGTGCCGTTGGATGAGCGTGGTGCTTCTTGTGGATCCAGTGACTCATGTCTCCGCTCCCTTCGCGCGTCCGGCGGGGCTTCCGGAACCGTGCCCCCCACCCCCCACGCATCACTATTAATACATTTTGTTGAAAACCTACGAAAGTTTGAGTGTTTAAACGAGAGAAATGTGAGGAAAGGTTAATTCCAGTCTGAGAAAAGCGTATAATGTGTGTGGCGTTTACAGCCTTAAAACATGTAGAATAATTGTAAAATATAAAGTTGCCCTACTTCGCAGATTTCGCTTATTGCGGGTTATTTCTGGAACATAACCCCATGCGATAAATGAGGGATTACTGTAATAATAATTATTATTCATGCTTTGATCTGTGCATTGGACTGAGCCAGGTCTAAACAAAAACCAAGTCTAAACCAGGTCACAGTTATATGGTCCAAAATCATACTGAAGTTTGCAAGGAAGAGACCAGCTCCAAAGACCAGGACCAAAGACCAGGACGCAACCATTACTAAATCAGGATTAAACTAGGACTCAACCTGGCCTAAACCAGGACTAAACCAGGACTCAACTATTACTAAACCAGGATTTAACCAGGACTAAACCAGCACTAGAATATTCTTGTGTAGAAACCAGCTGGCGACATTTGCGTGGAGCAAGAGTGTGAGCTGGCGAGAGGAAGTGTAGAGGAAATGACCCCAGGTTTATATAGACAGATGGAGCTCGTGTCATGTCCTACTGCAATGTGTGTACAGGCAGGAAATAATACACAACATGCTAATTCGGGTACTTCAAACGGAACAAAAGAATACAAGAGCTACTTCCAGCTCAATACTGGTTTCTGCATTTTCTATAATACACAATATCAGCTTCTAAATATCAGTTCGGCCGATATCTTGTTTCAGCATATAAATGGATGCAGTATCAAAATCAGTATTGAAACTAAACTGAAAAAGCTGCATCTCTAAGTACTTCTCAAATAAGAGCAACTTTAGGTTCTACAGTATATAGAAAAACTGACTCTTGTGAGCTTTAAGACATGTTATCTCTGTTACCTCCTTAAAAACGAGTTGTGTTTGACTAATCCTTTATTATAGGGATGCATTTTTCCCTCTTGTCCAAATGTCCTGGAGCTACTGTGGCGAGTAAATTTCTCCTGTGTGAGATCAATAAAGGCTTATCTTATCTTATCTTATTAACATTGGTATCGGCCGATATTGCCAAATTTTAACATAATATCGGTATCGGAGAAGTGTGCGCACGGACGAAGCGAAGCGAACACACACATCAAACCTCGACATGAACAAACGCAAGAGCCGCATGCGGTGGTTTAATCCTGGTTTAGACCTGGTTTAGTCCGAGTTTAGTCCTGGTCTAGTTCCAGTCTGGTCCCGGTCCCCCCTCCGCATCCCCCATCTATAACATCAATCGGCAAAGGTCCCTTAGCCAGTCAGAACGCACACAATGTTACACTATAAAAAAAATGTTACACTATAAAAAAAATTAAAATAAAAAATAAATAAAACCAGGAGTTAAAACATATTTTGAAAATAAAAGAAGACATTCAAAAATTAATTTTGCATGATTTTCAGTCTGTATAAAATGTTATCTCAGAATTTAAAATATATATATATATATATATATATATATATATATATATATATATATATATATGATAAAAGGAGAAATTCAATTTGTCAACTGGACAAAGTTTGGCAAATTGAATTTCTCCTTTTATTACGGATTCTACCTGGACGACTGAGGGACTCTTCACTCACATATATACTCAACAAAAATATAAACGCAACACTTTTGTTTTTGCTCCCATTTTTCCTGAGATGGACCCAAAGATCCAAAATTCACCCCAGATACACAACACTACCATTTCTCTCAAACATTGTTCACAAATCTGTCCAAATGTGTGACAGCGAGCACCTCTGCCCCGCCGAGACAATCCACCCCACCTCACAGGTGCGTCACATCAAGATGCTGATCCAACATCATGACCAGTGCACAGGTGCGCCCCAGACTGCCCACAATAAAAGGCCACCCCGAAATGTGCATTTTTTTTTTTTTGCTTTATTGGGGGTCTGGGGACTCAGAACCAGTCAGTATCTGGTGTGACCACCATTTGCCTCATGCAGTGCAACACATCTTCTTCACATAGAGTTTATCAGATTGTCAATTGTGGCCTGTGGAATGTTGGTCCACTCCTCTTCAAAGGCTGTTATGGACGAAGAACACAGGTGCATTTTATTGATGGTATTTTGAATGCACAGAGATACCGTGATGAGATCCTGAGGCCCATTGTTGTGCCATACATCCATGAACATCACCTCATGTTTCAGCAAGATAATGCACGGCCCCATGTTGCAAGGATCTGTACACAATTCTTGGAAGCTGAAAATGTCCCAGTTCTTGCATGGCCAGCATACTCACCGAACATGTCACCCATTGAGCATGTTTGGGATGTGCTTGACCGGCGTATACAACAGCGTGTACCAGCTCCCACTAATATCCAGCAACTTCGCACAGCCATTGAAGAGGAGTGGACCAACATTCCACAGGCCACAATTGACAATCTGATAAACTCTATGCCGGTACAACGGCTTTACAGACATTGCACGTTGCTGTCTTGCTTTGAGGTGTTTCTAGTAAAAAGTATTTCCACGCAGCGGACATGTTGTGATGAAAAGTTGGTTAACTGCCCTGTGCTCCTCAATGTTCGCCTGCTAGCTCGCGCTGCTAGTTCGCCTGCTAGCTGGCTGCAAACTGTGGAATGGATTTCCAGAACGGAGGCGTGTCTCATCATTACTCTGTGTCTCATTGAGATACGCCTCCGTTCAGGAAATCCATTCCACATTTTGCAGCAGGAGGATCACTCCTGCTGCAGGGAATCACTCGTGGAGTCATTTCCGCAGATAATGTGTATATACAGACATGGCTCATGGATCGAAAATTTTCGCAGGTTGGATCGGAAATTTCCGATCCGTGAATTACGTTGATATCGGAACCCGATACCGATACTGGATCGAATCGGCCCATTTCTAAATAGACCTCGCCGTCACGGTAATGTAATATAATCTTTCCTCATTCAAAACAAACCTGGTGTTGTGTTTTGTTTCATTCACACGTTTAACACACAAACTCTGCATAATTAAGATGAGATATTGTCTCAATGGTAATACAGGAAGTGCTGCACTGTGTTTTTAAACTCCATACAGCTTCAGTAGAATCATTTGGATCATTTCAGCTCTGGAATTTCCAATTCCTGCTGAACCAAAGGTAAAAAAAAAAGTAGCTATAAACTTTAAAACTACCAATACATGACATCGCAAGGTGGAACAGAGCGTTTTGAGCTTTGGAGATGTGGACAGACTAATAATAAAAGGTCACTCAGACGTGTGAATGAAACAAAAAGCACAACTCCGGGTATGTTTTTGAGGAGGAACAGCATTATAACATGCCTTAAATCTCACAACAGTCCATTTTGCGTGATATAGGACCTTTAATTTGTCATATCTTCAGTTCCATCCCCCAATCAGTCCGTTTCAGTGCAATATCCCCAACTAATAAATCAATACAATTCAAAATAATAACTTGTTTGAATGAGAGCACCCCATCAGCGCTTTCCCCTGTCCCTAAATTACATCATAACACAAGTGTCAACACAATCTGTATCGAGTGGCCGTTTCCGTGTTGTAATAAAACAAGCTGCGGGAGAATCTAGGCCACCGCGTCGCTATGGAAACTGAATTTGGCTTCCCCGACTGGCAATGCGGTCTCGGCTTTGAGCTCGCTGATAAATATCACCGTGGCAACTATTTTTGGCCCGGCTCAGATCGAATGCAAAGTGAGAAGCTCGTTAGGGAGAAGCTGGAAGGGCCAAATGTAAGGGTTCGGAACGCAGGAGGAGGTGAGATGAGATAACAGAGGATTACCTACTAGTACATGGGAACTTTGGGTTGTCTTCTTGTCTTCAGGTTGTAAGTCAAAGTCAAAAGTGTCAAAAGTGTCAAAAATCTGATACTAATTGATACTTAAACTAGTATCGAAACTAGATACTCATTTGTGCTGAATAACTTTAAATAATTTGAATAATTGTTAGTTGGGTTAGGGTTCCTTCACCTTCTTGTTTGGATATGTTGTTGCTCTGCTTAGAATGTTCCACGATATGACATTAAACAGCTCTACCTTACATTTATTCAATCACAGATGGTTTTATAGCTCAGAAATACTTACAAAACAGACATTCTGACTGTGAGCGGGGTTGCCCCTCCAGTTACTTGGTCTGGTTTGGTCTCCATGAAGATAAAATGGTTTAATGCCATATTGTGGAACATGCCAGACAAAGCAGTAGCATTTCCATGGAGAAAAGCTTTTGACAGACCCTCCATCAGAAAAGTTACTTAAACTAGTATCAAAACTAGATCTCTAGGCCTAGGTATCGATACTAAGAAAAAAAAAGCCACATTCACAGGACACTAATGAGCATTTCCTGAATAGTTTTAAAATTATTTTAAGCTTTATATTATGACAATGGCTGATGGTAAAAGGAGATGTATTTAGCTTTTCATAGTATGCTACTCCTACTACTACTACTGCTATTACTACTACTACTACTACTACTACTACTACTACTATAACATATAATAATTTTAAATCTTGGTAAATTGCCAAGTGGTATTTAACCTGTAACAAGCTGTGCAGTTTTATTTACTTTTTTTACTACTTATTTGTATAAAATTAGATATGAATTAGGGCTATCAGTTTAACACATTAATAAGATTAATTAATTACACTGCAAATTAACGTGTTATAAAAATGAACGCATTTAATTATGAGTGGCAATTCAATGCGCGCGCATTTTAAATTTGGCGTCCAGTGAACAAATCGCTGCCAGGGCCTTTGAACGGCAAGTTTATTTATAAAAAGAACAAAGACAAGAACGCCATGATTTGGAGCTTTTGTCAAAAAGAATTTTCCGATCACCGAAGCTGCTCCAGCCTGACGGATCATTTGAACGATAAACACGTCCGGACAAGTTCCATTGTTACCAGTGATAGAGCGAGCGTGAGCGCACTTCACCAAACCAACAAACCAACAAACCTCGTAAAGTGGGTTTGTTTGTTCGCTCGATCACTCACTCACTCACAATCTCTCTCTATCCCTCTCTCACTCTTAAAATGCGATTAATTAGATTAATTAATTACAAATTTTGTAATTTACAAATTTTGTAATTAATTATTGTAATTAAATTTTGTAATTAATTAGCCTCTTATGTTTTTTCCAGAGCTGTATATCTGTATATATAAATGGATTATAAATGGCATTGCTAACCTGCTAGCCGCCACGTTCCAGATAGGAAGTGAGCATGGGCGTACTCCTGGCTCCACTCCGGCTTCACTTTCTATTGAAAAATCTTTGCTCCTCTCTCTGTAACTGCTGCAGTTAGGCTCCTCCTTTCAGTCTTAAAATGTTCCCTTAGTCTACTCCTTTAGAGTCTGTGGTGGTAGGTTCTCATCTCCAGTGTGTCCACAGTTGCTCTCTCGGTGATAGTGTGGTCCTCACGTGTTCTCCTGTGTCATATGAGGTCTGGAGTCTGGTCTGTATCAGCTGCATTAGAGCCTGTGCGCTGTCTGACCTTCACTGAGAGGCCAGTTTGTCTTTATCTCTGTTTCTCTGATACATCCGTCTAATGGATTTACACCAAATGAGTTTTCTACTCAAGCAAAGATGGATTTCAATATTATTTACCTGAAAACATAAACAGTACAGACCTTGCCTTGGTACTATTTAAAGGTCCTGTATTGCCCAAAATGGACTCTTGTGAGGTTTAAGCCATGTTATAATGCTGTTACCTTTGTTTCATTCATGTGAGTATTTTACATTTACCTTGTACCTTTTACCTTTAGTTCACTAAAGAGGAGGCAATTCGAGGGCTGAACTAGATAGAATATTGCCTGGTTTACACCAGACCATATCACAAGTGATATATGGTCTGGGAGCCACCTACTAAATATCTCGTAGCGGAGGTGTGGTTTACGATTGCCAACGGCTGCTTATCGGGCGTTACGAATGTCTATCATTTGGCGTATACGTAGCCCATAGCCAATCATGTCAGTTGTCAGTTCAAACTACAAGCTTCCGTTTGTGGCGTAGTACGCGTCACCGTCTTTCCACCCCTCCCTGCTCTCTGATTGGCTCCCAAAATCAGGAGAGCTCACTTAGCCTAGTTGCCAGGCTGTCTTTCAGATCGGAACGAACGAAAGCAGCCTGGGATTTCCCAGGTTAGATAGAATACACGTTGATTGTGTTGTGTCAGCATTCTGAGGGGGGAGTGACTCAGAACTTCAAAAAATATAACATTTTCAACACAACAAAAGGTAACCTGGTGATCTAAATATGTTATGTGTTAGCAGTTAATACCCCATAGAAGTAAAACACCTCCTCCTTAGGGCAAAATTGATATTACAATGGATAGCTAAAAAAAAAAAAAAAAAAAAATCCATGTTGCAGCATTTTCACTGATTCCCTAAACCATTCCCTTACAAAAACTTGAACAAGCCTTTTCATTCTGTGCTCTGTGGTACCTTCTCATCTCAACTTCTCATCTACAGTTTCTTCTGTGCTTCGACAGGGTCCTGACCATAACAAAAAACACCTGCGTGATGGCTGCTGAAAGGTGCTTGTTAAACCAAAGAAACCTCCTCCTTATTAAAAAGTGTGGCGTTATGTGTGAGGGACTCCAGTAATCTCTTCATCTCTCCTCTCTGTTTTCTTTCTCTTTATCGCTGTGCTGTAATTGTAGCGTTTTGCACATGATCTGTCAGAATGAGCCGTGCTGCGAGGCCTTCGAGGATGACAAGCTGTCCATCTCCTCACCCTCCGAATCTGTGCTACAATCATGACAGGCATAGAGACAGTTTAATGTGTGTGATTTATTGAGTGGTTTCCAGTAGTTATATCAGGGAACTGAAATCATATCTGGACCTGGGTTACTAGCAGTGGTGAAAGTAGTTTTCATTTCTTACAGGTGCTATAATGTCCAGTGCATCACTTTACCGTATTTAAAAAAAAAACGTTTTACACCTTTTTCATAGATATAGTTAATTACTTCATATTTTTGTGGGCCTATGTAAATGGTGCTGCCTAATGTGCATAGATATGTTTTCTTATTAAATTAAACAGCGAAAATGACTAATTTACTAAGTGTTTTTAGTCAGCATAAACCCTCTCTTACAGGTGCAGGCAGCGCGCCGGCCTTAAATCTTCTACCAGTGTGCAGCACCGTCTCGCAATGGTTTAGGCTACTTTCACGGCTACAGTCAGATAAGTTTTGACAATCCTTGCTTAACAGACGGCAGATATCTCTGCACGAGAGTTTCGGGTAGCTTTCAGTTATTCTCGAATGGCATAGTGTGGTTGGTTGTGTTTTCTACTTAAATAGCGCACTGTAGTGCACTCATGAATGTATGCATAATTCACCTTCTTAACTGTGTTGTTACAGCATTGCCATGCGGGATTTGCTCAGTTCTTGGTTAAGCACTTGGTTATAAATTCACTGCTTCTAATAATACTTGCGGTCCCTTTAAGAAAGGCGTGACTTTTGACACGCTGCTTTTGTGTTCCGATATTCTTGTGTGTTAATAAAATGACTCACCGTTCTTGAGTCTAAAATGTGAGAAGTTTTGGGTTTTTTTATTACAACCACAACTTCCACAGCACCTTACTTTTTTTTTCAAATGTGGGTTTTGGCCACCATTAACCATATTCTCTTAGCGGTGCTGCGTACCGGCTGTGAATTTTATACCGGCGCGCCGTTCCGGTGCGCACTGCTTTACTTTCACCACTGGTTACTAGTGTCTTAAAGATGCATTGTGTAGCTGTTCTGTTGGATGTTATCGGTTTGTCTGGAATGTCTGGAATGTTTCACAGTATTAAACCTTTCCCTGTTCATGGAGACCAAACCAGGCTAGTTACAGGAGGAGCTCATTGGTCATCTGTAATTTACAAAAAAAAGAATTACATTTCTCTCACGCCCAACGTTCCCTCTAAACTGCGCGCCTGTGCAATTGCGCACTGCTCGCACATTCTCAGCGCACAAGAAAACCTATGCAGCGCAGAGATGAAAGAGTTCCGCTTTTTTTTCAGCCGCGGGGTCATCTGAATACGGGGGAATCGTCCCGTATTCAGAAACAAAAGTACGTGTCTCGTATTAAACTTCTACCGGTGTGCGAGGAGCACGTGCAGCTCTTTCGCAACAGCGTGTAGCGGGGGTGCATGTCGGATGTCGCGCACAGGGGTCCAAGGAGCGCTCAGGGAGTTAGTGTGTTTGCTCAGACACATAAAACATTAGGGGGAACATTGCTGACGCCAAATGAACAGAGTTTAGTGTGTCGCTTAATGATTCTGCAAAAATCTGTCCATATCAAAACAATAGACCATGTGTGTCCCTGATTGGCTAATCCACCTGTCAATCATGCTCATCTGGACTCTGGGAGATTTATGGGTGTCCAGATTTATGGTTTGCTTCAGTTTTCATCAATATTCTGGTCTGCTCCCCTTCCCCACCCTCCCGTTTGTTTACCAAACAAAAAGACACCGTGTGTTACCTGTCCCGTTGTTTTTGTCGTAATATGTTTGTGAATATTTTTATTGATTGTACAGCATCTTTTCTACTCTGTTATCTCCAAGTTGGCGGCGCCCTCATGCGCTGCAGCCTTTCCCTGCCTTCACTGTCTCTGTCTCTGCTTGGCCAACAAAATTTCGATTCGCTGTATGTCATGTACATGTGACAGAATTCGACAATAAAGCTAACTATGAACTATGAACTATGAACTATGAACTATGAACATCTTTAGTATTGTAGAATTGTGTATTCTCCATCTCAGGTAATGCAGACAGGCCAAGCCACATGTGAAAGTTCAGAACTTCCAGGATTGAGTCTCTGAGCGTCAGAGGCTGCACTAGCACTTTTTAAACACACTACCTGATTTTTACCATCTCTTAAAAATGTGAAAAACAGAAAGAGTTTGCAGTGATCCAAAGTTATCTTAACTTAAAGGGATATGCCACCCCCAGGTCAAATTTGGGCATCTCCCCACAGTCCAGAGACTAAAATAAGTGGTGGAAAGCGTTTTCCTGCTCACCCAGCCATTGTCCGAGTCTGTCGCAATTGGAGCCGCCGCGGTAACTTATGCTCCTCCGCCGTTAGACTGGAGTCTAACGTCGCCAGAGAATGATCCCGTATCCGAATTAACATGGTGCTGTATCATATGCTCAATTACTTTGCGTGTAGTGCGCATTCATATCGAGTGCAAATAGCACTTTTCAAATCAACACGGAGAGCTTGCCTTGGTCATTTTGGGTGGGAACTATTTTCCAGTGCGTAAGAATACAGTGGCCTGTAATCCGAGATTTAGCCATAGTTTCGAGTAGATGAGGACGCCTGTTACGCATGCGCGGACAGCTCCCGGGACCCAAACATGAAACGCAAAGCTGAAAACTATGGATAAATCTCGGATTACAGGCCACTTTTGCTTCAAACGAAATCTTACATTAAGACATCGGGCTTCTATGATTTGAAAAGTGCTAAAGTTTGTGTTATTTGGAGACCGCAAAGTAATGCCCCGAAGACAAATGCTAACGGATACGCTACAACATAACTTTCTTCAAACAGCTCCAAATGACACGAACGTGATATGGGTGAGTCAAACGACTTGTTTTATTACCGAAAGAAGGCTCAGATTGTAAAATAACGTTACTTTGCCTTTAAGCATTCCAAGCCGAGCTTCCTAATAACCAACAATGTACATTTTGTCTTCTTATGTACTTTAACTTCTTGGGTTCTTTTTTACACAGTACAGTAACAAGACAGTACAGTAACTGCTGTCTTTAAAAAAGAACCCAAAAAGTTAAAGAGCTTCCTAATAATTCACTGCAGTGTGATTATAAGCACATTTACAACTGAGAAAGAGATTTGCAACTAGCCAACCACACACTTTCTGATCAGATAAGACACATTTTTTGCTCAAATAAATGGAAGAAAACCTGATACAGTTTGATTTAATGGTTGGCTGCAGGTGCTGGGATCATGATCCAGATCAGATAGAGGTGTTTTTAGGTTTAAACCGACTGCATTACAAGATAGAAACTAGCAACCCAACCTAGCAACCCAAATGAGACATCCTGTGAGGCTCATTCTGCTTTCTGATTTCTTGAAAACTCAGAAACAAAAACAACTTGTCCATCATGCCCATTAAGAATAAATCAGCATTACAATCATTGTGTTTACCTCGTATTTGGGAACACAAATACGTTGTGTTTATGGAATTTCAAATCAATGCAGTCCTTTAAATATCTTCTCTCTCTACCTCTAGATAATCCCTGTGATTGTCTGTGCACACTGTGGTCTTTATGACAGGGCCAGCTCTCTGCTGATCTATAAATAAAAAGACTAATCTGAAGGCTCACAGCACCTGTAGTCTGGCAGCACTAAGCCAAGCCAACAGGTGGCCCACAAAGGAAATACTAATCTACTCTCTCCCAAGGAGCACAGGAAAAATGTCCTTGAAGCTTCCATAGATCTTCTTAAATGTGGTAATGTGGATAGAATTCAAAGATGGGTAGTACAGTTCCATTTACTTGAGTCACATTTTGAACACATTGTACTTTTCAAAGTACTTTTCCAGCAGCATACTTTTACTCCTACTTGAGTGATATTTTTATTGAAGTAACAGCACTCTTACTTGGTTAAAGTTGTGGTTCCTCTTCCCACTGTGAGTAAGTCTAAAGTGACAAAACTAGAGCTGTCAGCTTAACACGTTAGTTAGATTCATTAATTACACTGCAAATTAACATGTTATAAAAATGAACGCAATTAATTATGAGTGGGAATTTAATGCGCGCATTTTAAATTTGGCGTGCAGTGAGCAAATTGCTGCTAAGGCCTTTGAACAGCAAGTTTATTTATAAAAAGAACGAAGACGGGATGACCAACAAGAACGCAGTGATTTGTAGCTTTTGTAAAAAAGAATTTTCCGATCACCGAAGCTGCTCCAGCCTGACGGATCATTTGAACAATAAACACGTCCGCACAAGTTCCATTGTTACTGGTGATCGAGCGAGTGTGAGCAAACTTCACCAAACCAACAAACCAACAAACCACGCTTGAAGAATTTGGGAAACGATTGAGCAAAGCGACCGCAGAAAAACTGACAAACTCAATCGCAAAGTGGGTTCGCTCGCTCGATCGATCGCTCACTCACACAGTCTCTCTCTCCATCTCTCTCTCTCTCTCTCTCTCACTCTTAAAATGTGATTAAGTAGATTAATTAATAACAAATCCTGTAATTAATTTGATTAATTTTTTTAATCGCCTGACAGCACTAGACAAAAGCTTTGTTTCTTACACCCCTACTTCAGATATGATTTAGTTTGTCTCATTTTTGTGTCTGTCCTTTGAAAATACCAGATTTTGTCATGACAGTTACTCTTTAAGTTACTCTTATTTTCCCAAATGGCGGCACAGTGGCTGAGTGGCTAGCACTCACGCTTCACAGCAAGAAGGTTCGATCCCCGGGTCGCCCGGGCCTTTCTGTGTGTGTTCTGTGTGGAGTTTGCATGCATGGTCCGGGTTCGATCCCCGGGTCGCCTGGGCTTCTCTGTGTGGAGTTTGCAAGTTCTCCCCGTGTCTGGGTGGGTTTCCTCCGGGCACTCCAGTTTCCCCCACCAACGCAAAACATGCTCCAGGTAAAATCCTCCAGCTGAGGTCCTGACCAAACCGAAGCAAGAAGCTCATGGAGATGGTCCCCGGGCGCAGTCATGTGCTGCCCACTGCTCCTAATGGATGGGTTAAATGCAGAGAACAATTTCTCCTGTGTGAGATCAATAAATAAAGTAATTTCTCTCAAATACTTTTTTACACTTATGTGGATGACGCTGTAGAAACTAAATGCGTTGTTCGCTAAGCCCAATAAAGAAATGAGAGTAAAGTCAAGCGAGTGTGCGGTAAACTTCTTTTTTTTCTGGAATTATTCAATGTTCCTGTTGTTTCCAGCACTTGGAAGCTGTGCATGGAGTTTTGAACTTTTGACTTTTTTACACTTGAGTAATTTCTTGGACTGCTACTTTGCACTTCTACTTAAGTAATATTATATTTTTGGCTACTCTACCCATCTCTTTAGAATTCAAGATCACACACTGCAAATTTCTCTGATCTGGCCAAGATTTTTAAAACTCCTATGAGGTTATTCATCTTGTTTTCAGATTTATTATCGACTTACTAGTTCAGCAACTGCTTAATTCTAGTAGTTTATTTTAAGATAACTTGTCAAGTAATATTATCTTGCTGGATGGACAGATAATTTCACTACTTTTAAGTCATTTTCTAATAGATTTAAGTGTTTATATCTTAAATTTTGGACAAGGTTTTTTGCAGTGCACTTAAATGTGTGTTCTTGGTAAAGTTGGTAACAGTTACAGTAGTGGCAGTAGTTCACTTATTATTATGTTAGTTTAGTCCCAGTTTTGATGGAGTTTGTGTGTGTTTGTGTGAAATTGTGTTATTATGTTAATTGTGTTGTTCGTCGATTTCAAAGTAAATATTTGGTACTCGATTTTGATACCACAATAATCATGATGTGCATGTTTTAAATTATCATCTGCTTTTATAATAGTCCTGATACAGATTGAGATCATTCTAAAACTGTTCAGGAAAAGTAAAAAATTGTCCTAATGTGATTTTTTTTTTCCTGTATCGATATTTGTTCAAACAAGTATGTAGTTTTGATACCAATTTTAGTATTGATAAGTATCTAGAATAAATTTAATGTGAAAGCAGTCTTGAATTCACATTTCACAATGTAACATAATCACGCCTCCTCACATTCTGTAATATCCTCTGTTTGTGTATTATTGACAGATCTGTACTCCAGACCTGGTGGTGTTCTTGTCCTGCACTAACCACCATCTGAAGGAGAGGCTGCAGAAGAGAGCGGAGCAACAGGGTCGCCCTGACGACAACCCCAAAGCCATCGACCGCAGGCTCACCAACTTCAAGCAGAACACCATCCCCCTGGTCAAGTACTTCCAGGAGCGCGGCCTCATCGTCACTGTAAGGAGCTTTGCTTTTTATTTATGGCTGATTTCATTTGCGTATTTACATTGCATTAGTATTCTTGGTAAATAATCCATGCTTAAAGCTTTATTTGTGCAGTCCAGGGCCCCTGGGGGGGGGCACTTCAGGGGGTCCCCAAAGGTTGTCTACACAATAAACAATTGTTTGAAACCAAATGTACAGAATATCTGTTCAGAATAACTATATACACTCAAATTAAATCACTGGTATTTACATTTTGAGGAAATATATTACATGGTCATTGGAATAGGGTTTGAATTTTTATTGTGGCACCCCAGGTGATTTTTTTATTTTATTTATTTAAGTATTTATTTATTTTGGGACAAAAAGTAGCATACTGCGGCTTTAAATCATCAACGTGATATACAGTTGTGGGTTTAGGTTTAGAGTCAGGCTCCAGGAAGTGAATGTAAGTCAGTGTAACATCCCCAATAAGGATGGAAACATGAGTGTGTGAGTCTTTTGTTCTCTGCTCCACCTCTCTTGAGCATGAGTCACTTTGTTGGTTTTACCTTGAGTCTCCTGGTGCAGAAGTGCCGGAGGAAAGAAAGAACCAACCAAACACTCACAAACACACACAGCTTTCCTGTGACAGACAAATACTTCAAAGATTTTCTCCACTCAAATGAAAACGTTGGATGAAATGTTTACAGAAGAGTGGCATGAAGTCAAGATGACTACGGCTACAACCTGTACCAGGGCTGTTAAACAAGTCCCTCCCAAATAACATTGAAGTAAGTTAACTTATAGCTGTTTCAGGCCACTCTCACCTTTTCTGCTGACACTTAAATGGGGCCATGATCACAGGCTCCTGAAAATGTGCTAATAAGTGGCTTGCGTCGCCATGGTAACTGCTGAACATTCGGTTCATGGAGAAAATCCATTGGAGGGGGGGAAAAAATGCATCTTTACTGTGAGCTGTGTCGCCTCTCCACAGATCTGACCTGTTACTTAGGCTAGGCTAATACCTTTAATAACATACTGGGGAACATTCCACGTAACGCAATAACATTTATTTCCATGGAGACAAACAGGTAGGTGATCCTCCTCACAAAGTTATATAAGAAAAGTGACATTATCGCCAATCTTTTATGCTTTAAAAATAATTTATCTGAAATATTGCAAATAATAATAACACAGTTTTGACTTATCTAAACTCGAAGTGCAGAGCTCTGATGTTTTGAACACTTAAGTCGTTTTGTTGCAGACAGGAAACAGCTGACGTGTAGTCTGGTTAACACCTGACCATATCACAAGTGAGATATGGGTCTGGAAACTCGCTTCGAAAAATCCCGTAGCGGAGGTGTGGTTAGCGATCGCCAACGGCCGTTTATTGGGCGTTATGAATGTCTATCATTGAGCGTATACGTAAGTCCATAGCCAATCTAGTCAGTTGTCAGTTCAAACTACAAGCTTCCGTTTGTCATGTAGTACGCGTCACCGTCTTGCCACACCTCCCCCGCTCTCTGATTGGGGCCCTAAATCTGGGACTCTCGCTTGGACGAGTTTCCAGGCCGCCTTCCAGTTCGAAACGAACGGAAGCGGCCTGGGAATTCCCAGGCTAGCTGACGTGCTGATGTGTCACCCTTTGGCTTCCGACGAGTTCCGTCAGACTTCGGTCGGGTTTCCATGCTCTATTGAGAACCACTTCTTTGAATAATCAGTTCTTTTCCTGTTAAAGAGGGAGTATTTGTACTGTGTGGTAACTGTTAACACAACAGATTGAGATCACCATGTTACCTTTTGTTGTTTTGTTTAGTGTATTTGATTTATTTGACAGAGACAATGCACAGGAGCATTAATCACAAAAAAATGAAAAGATGCTTTGTACCAGACTTTAGCTCTCGGAGATCATTTCCATCTGCAGTCCCTGAGACAAACAACATCACAAACAATGAACATAAAGCATAAAAACAGTGCAATTCACAATATTTACGGTGGCGGTGATACATTTCATCAATTAGTAAAAAATAATTCAAACTCTTTTCCCGATACCAGTACCCCCTTCTCATGTCTAGTCTTTAATACTGACTGAGATTGTTTAAAATGAAAAATGCTGATTGTCCTAATTATGTTTTCCGTTTTGGTGTTGCACATTGCCCATTGACCGCTGACCTGGATGTTCTGACCATCTGATCAGATGTTAAATGGATAAACTTTTTCAGTGGTGGTGGTGGTGCCACATTATTGATAATCTTGAATAATAACCTTAAATTGGCCAGTTTAATTGTATTATCAAAGTTGAGCATTTTATGTTTATTTCATATCTGACAGTGATGGTATTTCCATGGATCTAGACTCTTAAGTGCTTATAAAGAGATTCTAAAGGTTTTATTGTGGTTTTTGGCTTGTGACCAACATGAAACACCAAAGATTAAATGAGGTAGTATCACTGCATTTATGGTAAAAGGAGAAATTCAATTTGTCAACTGGACAAAGTTTATTTGGTCGAAAACATTTCACAGCTCATCCGAGTTAATGAGAATGAGCTGCGAAACGTTTTCGAGCAAATAAACTTTGTCCAGTTGACAAATTGAATTTCTCCTTTTACCATGGATTCTACCTGGATGACTGAGGGATTCTTCACACATCACACTCCTTGTTTTTTCAGGGAATTTCATATGGATCTAAAAGTAGACAGATTATATTTTATTTTATGGCAAACCTTTTTAATGTGTTTTTTAAAACTTAGTCTATTATCTCTTCCTCTCTTTCGCACCCTTTCTTTCCTCTTCTCTCCCTTTTCTCCTTTACCTGCCCTCTCTATCCCTCTCTCTGTCACTCTTACCCCTTCTCTCTCTTTCTCCTACACCCCCTCTCTCACTCTCTTTCACTCTCTCTTTCTTCTCTCTATCTTTTCTCCTTGACAACCACCTCTCTCTTTTCTTCTTCACCCCCCTCTTTCTCTCTCCCTGTCACTCCCTTCTCTTTCTTTCCTCTTCTCCCTCCCTCTCTCGATCACTCCCTGTCTTTGCCCTTTCTCTCTCCCTCTGTCACTCCCTCTTTCCTCTTCTCTGTTTTTCTCCTTCACACCATCCCTCTCTGTCTCATCCTCTCCGTCACTCCCTTTCTTTCCTCTTCTCTCTGTCTCTTCTCTTCCACACCACCCCTCTCTCTTTCTCTCTGTCACTCCCTCTCTTTTCTCTTCTTTCTCCCTCTTTCTGTCACTCCCTCTTTCCTCTTCTCTCTCTTATCTCCTCCACACCCACTCCTCTCTTTTCTCCCTCACCCCCTCTCTGTCTCTCCCTCTCTTTCCTCTTGTCTGTTTTTGTCCTTCATCCCCCCTCTCACTTTCTCTGTCACTGCCTTTCTTTCCTCTTCTCTCTCCCTCTCTGTGTCACTCCCTCTCTTTTCTCTTCTCTCCCCCTCTTTCTGTCACTCCCTCTTTCCTTTTCTCTCTCTTATCTCCTCCACATCCACTCCTCTCGTTTCTCCCTCACCCCCTCCCTCTCCCTCTCCCTTTAGATAGATTTTTGCTCCTTGTTTTGTCAGGGAATTTCATATGGATCTAAAAGTAGACAGATTATATTTGATTTTATGGCAAACCTTTTTAATGTGTTTTTTAAAACTTAGTCTCTTATCTAAAATGATGCCAAGGTATCTGTATTCATCAACAATAAATAAAAATGCTAAATTCTAAATGCTAAATTAGCACGCACCCTCCTAGTGAAACTACTGTTTGTGACGTTGTAGTGTTATTGTTTTGTTTCATGTTTTTGTATATTTCTGAAAAATGGCTGTGCTTGAACAGGTTCATGCAACTAATAGGGCCCGGGAAGAGATCGCTAAATTACTGAAACATGCATGGATGACATCTAAAACCTCTTCCTCTAAAACCTCTTCAGGCATGTTTTTGATGAGGGACCAACTTTATAACACGGTAGAAAGCTCCAAAAAGTCCATATCGCTTAATGCGGCCTCTTTTAAGATTTAAAAAAAGAGATGTGATGAATGTTCCAGAAACCCTGCTGAGATCCTTACATTATCGTCTTTGTTGAAGTCTGGAGAAAATGCCAGAGCGACTGCGCGTAGGAATCGGCAATTACACTTTCAAGCACTTGTTCGTCTGTGAAGCCATGCTCCTGCTGCTCGCTCCTGGCTCTCTCCTCTTCTTCTTCTTCTTCTTCTATTATTTGTTTTAACATAACTAGATTGACTCCGAAAAGCACGGGGCGTTCTCTATCAGCTAATTTAATGAAAATGATTTGAACGCGCTGGGACAACACTAATGACATGACTAAATATCTGTGCTTACAACGTGGTAATATAATAGAAAGTGCTGCAATGGTTCACAGCAGCAGTTACAGAGAAAGGAGTGGGAATTCTTGCAGGTAAAGTCGATGGAGCGGGAAGCGCGCCCGTGCTCACTTCCTATTTTAGTTTCTCAATTTCCCGTGGAGTTGTCAGACTGTAATATTCTAATAATAGTCTGAATGTGAACTCTCTCCCACCGGGCTTACTCTAATGAAGACTTACTTATTTTCTCTCCTCATTTTCCTCTCTCTCTCTCTGTCACCCTCTCCTTCTCTTTCGCTTTCTCTCTGTCATTCCCTCTCTTTCTTCTCTCTTGTCTTCTTCACCCCCCTTTTGCCCTACCCTTTTCTGTTTCTCTTTCTCTCTCCCTCTCTCTGTTGCACCCTTGCTTTCCTCTTCTCTCCCTTTTCTCCTTTACCTGCCCTCTCTATCCCTCTCTCACTCTTTCCTCTTCTCTCTCTTTCTCCTACACCCCCCCTTTCTCTCTCTTTCCTCTTCTCTCTCTCTCTGTCACCCTCTCCTTCTCTTTCTCTCTGTCATTCCCTCTCTTTCTTCTCTCTTGTCTTCTTCACCCCCCTTTCGCCCTACCCTTTTCTGTTTCTCTTTCTCTCTCCCTCTCTCTGTTGCACCCTTGCTTTCCTCTTCTCTCCCTTTTCTCCTTTACCTGCCCTCTCTATCCCTCTCTCACTCTTTTCTCTTCTCTCTCTTTCTCCTACACCCCCCTTTCTCTCTCTTTCCTCTTCTCTCTCTCTTTTCCCCCTCACACCCACCTCTCTCTTTTCTTCTTCACCCATTTTCTCCTCATTTTCCTCTCTCTCTCTCTGTCACCCTCTCCTTCTCTTTCACTTTCTCTCTGTCATTCCCTCTCTTTCTTCTCTCTTGTCTTCTTCAGCCCCCTTTCGCTCTCCCTCTGTCACTCCCTACCCTTTTCTGTTTCTCTTTCTCTCTCCCTCTCTCTGTTGCACCCTTTCTTTCCTCTTCTCTCCCTTTTCTCCTTTACCTGCTGCCCTCTCTATCCCTCTCTCACTCTTTCCTCTTCTCTCTCTTTCTCCTACACCCCCCCTTTCTCTCTCTTTCCTCTTCTCTCTCTCTTTTCCCCCTCACACCCACCTCTCTCTTTTCTTCTTCACCCCCCTTCACTCTCCCTCTCTGTCACATCCTTCCCTTTTCTGTTTCTCTCTCTCTCTGTGTGTCATTCTCTCCCCTTCTTCCCTCTCTCTATTCTCCTTCACACCCTCCCCTCTCTTTTCTTCTTCACCCCCCTCTTTCTCTCTCCCTTCCCTTTCCTCCTCTCTCTCCCTCTCTCTGTCACTCCCTCTCTTTCCTCTTCTCTTTCCCTCTCTCTGTCGCACCTTTTCTTTCCTCTTCTGTCCTTTTTCTCCTTTACCTGCCCTCTCTATCCCTCTCTCACTCTTTCCTCTTCTCTCTCTTTCTCCTACACCCCCTCTCTCTCTCTCACTCTTTCACTCTCTCTTTCCTCTTCTCTCTCTTTTCCCCTTCACACCCACCTCTCTCTTTTCTTCTTCACCCCCCTTTTGCTCTCCCTCTCTGTCACTTCCTTCCCTTTTCTGTTTCTCTTTCTCTCTCTCTCTGTCATTCTCTCCCCTACTTCTTTCTCTCTCTTCTCTTTCACACCCTCCCCTCTTGTTTCTTCTTCATTCTCCTCTTTCTCTCTCCCTTCCCTTTCCTCTTCTCTATCCCTCTCTCTGTCACTCTTTCCTCTTCTCTCTCTTTCTCCTTCAACCCGCCTCTCTCTCTCTTTCACTCCCTCTCTTTCCTCTACTCTCTCTTCTATTTTTTTACCTCCACACATCCCTGTCTCTCTCATCCTCTCTCTGTCACTCCCTCTCTTTCCTCTTCTCTCTCCCTCTCTCTGTCACTCCCTCGCTTTCCTCTTCTCTTTTCCTCTCTCTGTCACACCCTTTCTTTCCTCTTCTGTCCTTTTTCTCCTTTACCTGCCCTCTCTATCCCTCTCTCTGTCACTCTTTCCTCTTCTCTCTCTTTCTCCTACACCCCCCTCTCTCACTCTCTTTCACTCCCCTCTCTTTCCTCTTCTCTCTTTTCTATTTTTTTTTACCTCCACACATCCCTCTCTCTCTCAACCTCTCTCTGTCACTCCCTCTCTTTCCTCTTATCTCTTCCTCTCTGTCACACCCTTTCTTTCCTCTTCTCTCCTTTTTCTCCTTTACCTGTCCTCTCTATCCCCCTCTCTGTCACTCTTTCCTCTTCTCTCTCTTTCTTCTACACCCCCCTCTCACTCTCTTTCACTCTCTCTCTCTTTCTTTCTCTCTCTCTTTTCTCCTTCACACTCACCTCTCTCTTTTCTTCTTCACTCCCCTCTTTCTCTCTTCCTCTCTGTCACTCTCTTCTTTCTTTCCTCTTCTCCCTCCCTCTCTCTATCACTCCCTGTCTTTGCCCTTTCTCTCTCCCTCTGTCACTCCCTCTTTCCTCTTCTCTGTTTTTCTGCTTCACACCATCCCTCTCTGTCTCATCCTCTCTTGTCTCTCCCTCTCTTTCCTCTCCTCTCTCTCTTTTCTCCTCCACATCCACCCCTCTCTCTTTCTGTCACTCCCTCTCTTTCCTCTTCTCTCTCTCTCTTCTCCTACACCCCCCTTTCTCTCTGTCACTCCCATTCTGTCCTCTTCTTTCTCTCTATTCTCCTTCACACCCACCCCTCTCTCTTTTCTTCTTCACCCCCCTCTTTCTCTCTCCCTTCCCTTTCCTCTTCTCTCTCTCCCTCTCTGTCACTCCCTCTCTTTCCTCATCTCTCTCCTTCTCTCTGTCACTCCCTCTCTTTCCTCTTCTCTCTCCCTCTCTCTGTCACTCCCTCTGGTTCCTCTTCTCTCTCCTTCTCTCTGTCACTCCCTTCCCTTTCCTCTTCTCTCTCTCCCTCTCTGTCACTCCCTCTCTTTCCTCATCTCTCTCTTCCTCTCTGTCACTCCCTCTCTTTCCTCTTCTCTCTCCCTCTCTCTGTCACTCCCTCTCTTTCCTCTTCTCTCTCCCCTTCTCTCTGTCACTCTCTCTCTTTCCTCTTCTTTCTCCCTCTCTCTGTCACTCCCTCTCGTTCCTCTTCTCTCTCCTTCTCTCTGTCACTCCCTCTCGTTCCTCTTCTCTCTCCTTCTCTGTCACTCCCTCTCTTTCCTCTTCTCTCTCCCTCTCTCTGTCACTCCCTATCTTTCCTCTTCTCTCTCCTTCTCTCTGTCACTCCCTATCTTTCCTCTTCTCTCTCCTTCTCTCTGTCACTCCCTCTCTTTCCTCTTCTCTCTCCTTCTCTCTGTCACTCCCTCTCTTTCCTCTTCTCTCTCCTTCTCTCTGTCACTCTTCACCCCCTCTCTCCCTCCCCTTTCTCCATCTCTCCATCTCTTTCCTCTTCTCTCTCTCTCTTTTCTCCTTTACCCCCCTTTCTCTCCCTCTCTCTGTCACTGTCTCTCTCTATCTCTCCTTTCCATCTCTCTCCTCTCTCTCTCCTCTTATCCTTTTATCTTCCAAACAGGACGTGTTTGGTTCATTTTTGAAGCAATTCTTCTTAGACGTTTATGGCACGTTTTAGCACATTTTATTTTTCCAAATCACCTGGAGCATGACGAGCTCTTCCCCCTCTCTGCCTAAAGACCACCTCTTTTCACCTCCTTCACCCTCTTTCGTTCACCTGAGTCTATAAACACTCATCCCGTTCACTCTGCTCGAGCCCGGCTGCAAAATAAGCTAAATGTGGTACTCTAACACCCGCTTCTGTGATAATAGTCCAGGCCAAGGGCAGTGGGCTCTACAGACATACAGCTTTGGAAAAAATAAAAGACTCAAACTGATGAGTACTCAAATGATATGTTTCTTTTTAAATTGGTAATCACTATAGCGACTAGGGTTGTCAAAAGTATTGAAAATCAGATACTAATCGAACGAGTATCAACATTCAGGACAGAAATGAACCTTTCCTAGTTTTAGAATGATCTTGAGCTGTATCACAAGTATAAGAGCACATAGACGAGTATACACCCAACTCCAACAGTGCAGGACGTCATTTGGACAGTCGGCCTTCTCTTACAAGAGCTGTAAACTGTGGAACTCCCTGCCCACAGAAATTAAGTCCATCTCCAAGTTAAAACTGTTCACCGTTAAACTTAAATCTTGGCTCAAGAGAAACCAAAGATGTACCCATGTGTAAATAGTGTTAGAATGAGAGAATGAATGAGCCGAGTGAGTGAATGAGTGAGTGTTACATGTCTTTGCACTGCTGTATTTAAATAGATGAAATTGTATTTTTTTTATATATATGTACTTTAGATTTTATGTTAGTGTAGAAAAGCTCAACCAGGGACGGGGGTTGAAAATGAGCACTTGCTAAACTCTGTATGCATCACATCAGCTGCAAGTACTGTTCTGTAACTATGTCCAATTGCATTGTCCCTGTCAAATAAATAAATAAATAAATGGACCACTGAGGGATTACACAGATATAAAACTACATGGGGAATATTAAAGAAAGTACTATGATGTCCAGTTTGTTGTTCAGATGAACACCCATGTACTTGTATGAGTCCACTCTCTCAATGTCCCTTCCCTGGATGTTCACTGAGGGGGCAGTAGAGTGGCGTCTGCGGAAGTCCACCACCATCTCCTTGGTCTTCCCTGCATTGATGATGAGGTGGTTCCAGTGACACCAGTCCACAAAGTCCTGTGTTAGTCCTCTGTACTCCACATCGTCGTCATCCTTGATGAAGCCAATGATGGCAAAGTCATCAGAGAACTTCTGCAGGACGCAGCTGTCCATGTTGTGTCTGAAGTCTGCAGTGTAGAGGGTGAAAAGAAAGGGCGCGAGGATAGTGCCCCCACACTGCAGGTCAGGAGGTCAGACACACAGTTCTTGGCTCTCACAAACTGGGGCCAGTTTGTGAGGTAGTCCAGGATCCAGTCTGCCAGGTCACAGTCCACACCGGCGGTCTCCAGTTTGTCCCTCAGGAGCAGTGGCTGGATGGTGTTGACAGCACTGGAGAGGTCAAAGAAGAGAATCCTCACAGTGCTGCTGGGGTTCTCCAGGTGAGACAGTGAGCGGTGCAGCAGATAGATGACGGCGTCCTCCACTCCGATGCCAGGCCGGTACGCAAACTGCAGCGGGTCCATCGCTGAGCTCATGGTGGAGCGGAGGTGGCCAAGGACCAGTCTCTCCTTGGCCACCTCCGCTCCACCGTGAGCTGCGATGGACGACTGAGGGATTACACAGATACAAGACCACATGGGAATATAAAAGAAAACTATGTGTTTTTGTTATCATTGTGGCATCGAAATCTGTATTGAAGTCTATATTGAAATCTAGTTTGATGCCCCAGCTGCAGCTACTTCTGAAGTGAACCTTTCTTTCAAATGGGTGACTCATAAAATCAATACAGATTATTCACCTGTTTGCACCATTTTGTATTTTCTAAGGATTATTATTGGCTCTGAAGTATTTTTTTATGTGTACTTTGTCCTTGTGGACCTAAGACAGTCTAATCCGCCTTTTAACTGCCTCCCTTGGGAAATATAAAACATAGGTTGAGCAGTAGGAGGGAACTCTGCAGGGACTGTCCCATAATAGAAAACCTTATCTCATCTCAGGCTTTGTTTAAAGATTTACAATTTAGACAATGAAAAAGTACAATTTGTGTTCAATTAATGCAAAGAAGTACTGATTTTGTTGTTATTTTAGCCTTACAGAGGGGGTTTGATGTGACTCTTTGGAGCTTACCGTGTTATAATGTTGTTCATTTATCAAAAATATTCCTGTTTTATGTCATCCATGCATGTTTGTGTAATCTGCTGATCTCTCCTGGGCCTTATTCGAACCCTCCTCATGGTTAGCTGCAGTGGTGGAAGTAAAAATACAGATACTGGAGCAAAAATAAGTAAGTAAGTAAAAGTATCACATGAAAAAAATCTGCTTAAAGTTCAAAGTCAGCTTTATTGTCAAAAAACATATGTACAGGTTGCACACACAGGATTTGAAACTGCAGCGCCCCCTAGGCCCACAGTGAACATAAAACATCTGATAAACAAGACAATAAACACCATGACTAAAACATCACATATACCCGTGGCAAAAGTACAGTAAACTTGTATATTTTGACATCTCATTTAAATTCCAATGTTCCAATTATCGGGGAATCACACTCCTCAGCCTTCCCGGTAAGGTCTATTCCAGGGTGCTGGAGAGGAGAATTTGACCGATAGTCGAACCTCGGATTCAGGAGGAGCAGTGTGGTTTTCGTCCCGGCCGGGGAACACTGGACCAGCTCTATACTCTCCATCGGGTGCTCGAGGGTACATGGGAGTTTGCCCAACCAGTCCACATGTGCTTTGTGGATCTGGAGAAGGCATTGTCCGTGTCCCTCGTGGGGTCCTGTGGAGAGTGCTCTTGGAGTACGGGGTTCGGGGCCCTTTGATAAGGGCTGTTCGGTCCCTGTATGACCAGAGCAGGAGCTGTGTTCGCATTGCCGGTAGTAAGTCGGACCTGTTTCCAGTGCATGTTGGACTCCGCCAGTGCTGCCCTTTGTCACCGGTTCTGTTCATTATATTTATGGACAGAATTTCTAGGCACAGTCAGGGGCCGGAGGGGATCCGGTTTGGGAACCACAGGATCTCATCTCTGCTGTTTGCAGATGATGTTGTCCTGATGGCTTCATCGAACCGGGACGTCCAATGTGCACTGGGGCGGTTCGCAGTGTGAAGCGGCTGGGATGAGGATCAGCTCCTCCAAATCCGAGGCCATGGTTCTCGACCAGAAAAAGGTGGCTTGCCCTCTCTGAGTGGGTGGGGAGTCCTTGCCTCAGGTGGAGGAGTTCAAGTATCTCGGGGTCTTGTTCACGAGTGAGGGGAGGATGGAGCGTGAGATTGACAGGCGGATCGGTGCAGCATCGGCAGTGATGTGGTCGCTGTACCAGACCGTTGTGGTGAAGAGGTAGCTGAGCCGAAAGGCGAAGCTCTCGATTTACCGGTCAATCTACGTTCCTACCCTCATCTATGGTCATGAGCTCTGGGTAATGACCGAAAGGACGAGATCGCGGATACAAGTGGCTGGGCGCTCCCTTAGAGATAGGGTGAGGAGCTCACCCTCCTCACCCTATCTCTAAGTGAGGAGCTCAGTCACACGGGAGGAGCTCGGAGTAGAGCCGCTGCTTCTCCACGTCGAGAGGAGCCAGCTGAGGTGGCTTGGGCATCTGTTTCGGATGCCTCCTGGACGTCTCCCTCAGGAGGTGTTCCGGGCATGTCCCACCGGGAGAAGGTTGGAGGGACTATGTCTCCCAGCTGGCCTGGGAACGCCTTTGGGTCCCCCCGGAGGAGCTGGAGGAAGTGTCCAGGGTGAAGGAGGTCTGGGCGTCCCTGCTTAGACTGTTGCCCCCGCGACCCGGCCCCGGATAAGCGGAAGAAAATGGATGGATGGATGGATGAATTTAAATTCCAGTTAAAGAAATGGTTAATTGAGAATCAGTCCTGTCACCACTAACATCCACCTCCCGATGCCCCTGTCGCCATCCTGTCTGTCGTGTGTTACTGTTGTGTGACTTTATTTTACGAGTTTGTAGGTATGTGTTTGTATGTGACTGCAGACAACCTTATGTGGTGTTTGTGGCTGAAAATGAATGTATGTGCCTAAATGTGGCTTTATGACGGTATATAATTGCATGGAGTTGTATGCGACTGAATTTAAGAATGATTTTAGAGTGTAAATAATAACCTTGTTTTTATTCTATTGTATTTTACTTCCTGCAGGTTGACATTTTACACCTGTCCAGGGACTACAGATGAAAAATAGCCCTCGGGCTAATTCTGGCATATTTACATGCAAATGTTTATTAATGTGCATTGTCCCTGAAATTAATAAATAAATAAAATATAATACAAATAGGTAAAACACACAATGTGTAAGCTCAAATGGTGTCATTTAAAGGTCCCATGGCATGAAATGTTAACTTTCTGAGGTTTTTGAACGTTAATGTGAGCCCCCCATCCCCCCATGCCTAAAAGTTGCAAAATGTGTAAACTAAGCAATTGCGATCCTTTTCCACATTTGAAGTAAAGACAGCTCCAACGGGCGATTTTGAACAAGCTACTTTTATGACGTCATACTCTGAAAGGTTTCTACCCCCTCTGTCTGGATGTCCACCCCCTGCCTCTGGAAATCACGCCCAGAGAATTTGGACCGGCCCTTGTGCAAACGAGCTACGAGCTGCTAGCTGCGGTTTGTCTCTCCAGGCTTGGATGTCCTTCATCCGAGCCTCTGAAACAGCAGTTGTTTAATTTTATTTTCTGTGGAAATTTGCCTAGGAGTGATTTTTTCATGGGACAATACAGAGCTGGACTTGCAGATCGCTTCTCCACTCCTCCTCTGCTTACACACACACACACAGCGCTAAACCAGGAAACAGTGGCGTATTTGTCCACACCCCCACTCGCCTGCACTGGCCTGTCTCTGTCCTCCTCATTTGCATTCAAGCAACACACCCAGAATAAAGTGTACAGAGCCACAAGTCTGAATAGAGCTCCCTCCTAGAGGCTCTATCATGCACCAAGGCTTGATTTTGAAGAAGGATTCATTTACAGTATTAGGGAACCATTAAGGCGCCATATAAAAGCATCAAGAAGTACCATGTCATGGGATCTTTAAGCAGCAGTGTCAGTGGCATTTAAGCAGCAGTTTCAGTGGCATTTAAGTGGCATTTAAGCAGCAGTGTCAGTGGCATTTAAACAGCAATGTCAATGGCATTTAAGTGGCATTTAAGCTGCATTTAAGCAGCAGTGTCAGTGGCATTTAAGTGACATTTAAGCAGCAGTGTCAGTGGCATTTAAGTGTCATTTAAGCAGCAGTGTCAGTGTCATTTAAGTGTCATTTAAGCAGCAGTGTCATTGGGGGAGGGAGGGCAGGGAGAGAGTTCAGCATCCTGACAGCTTGGTGGATGAAGCTGTCTTTCAGTCTGCTGGTCTTGGCCCTGAGGCTCCTCAGTCTCCTTCCTGATGGCAGTAGACTGAAGAGGCAGTTGGATGGGTGGGTGGATCACCCGCAATGCAAAGGGCATTAAGTAAAAGTATTAAAGAACATGTTTAAAAATGTACTGAAAGAGTAAAAAGTGAATGCTCCACCCACAAGCCCGCATCACCCTTGCTCCCATACGACAATTCTCCATAAATACATGATTGTGATGTGCAGTAGTTTCATTAGCAGGATGCGTGAAAAGTCCCTCAGTCGTCCAGGTAGAATCCATGATAACAGGAGAAGTTCAATTTGTCAACTGGACAAAGTTTGTTTGGTTGAAAACGTTTCGCCGCTCATCCGAGAGGCTTCGTCAGCTCTAATAAGAATACTGGTAAGACACTTGCTTATATCTTGCTGTAGGGAGGAGCTACCTAGCTAACTACTTTCCGGAACTATCTCATTGGTTTCCGTCTTTTGTTTCTCTGGCGTCTAGCTGACGATCTCTATTCATCCCTACACGCCTGTTTTTCACACCTCTGGCCCGTACCTGGCCGGCGTGTCGGAAAAACTACAGAGGATTTTCAGACAATATGAAATCCCAGTTTATTTCAAACCCACAAACACGTTAAGACAAAAACTCGTCCACCCAAAGGACAAAACACCGAGCCACAAACAAAGCAATGTGGTCTACTCCATTCAGTGTAGTGAAGACTGCAGTGAGCGCTATATTGGAGAAACCAAGCAGCCACGTCACAAGAGGATGTACCAACACAGACGGGCGTGCCAGAGTGGACCGTCTTCTGCCTTATATCTTCACCTAGAAGCCACGGGCCATTCTTTTGAGGACAGTGAGGTTCAGATCTTAGCCAGGGAAAAGAATTGGTTTGAGAGGGGAGTTAAAGAGGCTATTTTTGTCAAAAAAGAGAATCCTTCTCTGAACAGAAATGGTGGAGTAAGACATAATTTGCATCCCATCTACAATTCCATTATTAAGCCTAGATCAAACAAACAGGGAAACAATAGGGTTAGCCAGGACAGGGCCAGAGGTGTGAAAAACAGGCGTGTAGGGATGAATAGAGATCGTCAGCTAGACGCCAGAGAAACAAAAGACGGAAACCAATGAGATAGTTCCGGAAAGTAGTTAGCTAGGTAGCTCCTCCCTACAGCAAGATATAAGCAAGTGTCTTACCAGTATTCTTATTAGAGCTGACGAAGCCTCTCGGATGAGCGGCGAAACGTTTTCAACCAAACAAACTTTGTCCAGTTGACAAATTGAACTTCTCCTGTTATCATTAGCAGGATGCACGCTGATTGTGTTGTGATCTTGCTCTGAAGTTGGAGTGAGAGGAAAAAAACTGGCAGCTGAGTGGCTAGCACTCCCGCTTCACAGCAAGAAGGTTCTGGGTTCCATCCCCGTGTGGCACATTGGTATGGCCGTAAGATTTGGGAGTGTGGAATTTGCATGTTCTCCCTGTGTCTGGGTGGTTTCCCCCATCAACTCACCATAGGTAAAATCCTCCAGTTTAGGTCCTGACCAAGCCTAAGCAGTAAGATCATGGAGATGGTCCCCGGAAGCAGTAATGTGCTGCCCACTGCTCCTAATAACAGGATGGGTCAAATGCAGAGGACAATTTCTCCTGTGTGAGATCAATAAAGTCAATCTTCTTCTTAAAACTGAAACTTATGAAATATGCTAATACATTGTTTTCAATACGGCATTTTCAAAACAATAAAAGGTAACATGGTCTAAATGCTTTATTGGAGATAGTATTTAAAAGGTATTCAAAAATAATCTTTTCAAATTCTTTACAAAATGTCCTGTTGAGGCTTCCATAGTCTCCCATAAGATTGTTTAGTCAGATCAGATGCTTCTTGTATTTATACTTTAATGACTGTTTAAATGTGGAATAGACTTGGAGACAGGCTATGATTTGAAATGTCAGGTTGATGTCATAATACAGTGACTCATGTGTCTTCCACTGAACGCTCTGCTGTCATTACTGGTACAACACAGCTCCATACAGGACAATGCCGGGGTGGGTTTGGTTTGGGTGCAGAGTTAGCAGCAGAGTCGAACTGGCATGTTAAATGTCACTTCAATCATTTGTCTCCCGTCGAAATACTTTGAAAAGATTGTCATGTCAGAATCGAGCCACTAACAAGATGTATCAATTTTTCAAGCAAAACTCATTGAATCATCTCGTCAATTCCAAAACAATTCATTTATAGAAAAACTACGCCTTGTACTACCACCTTTTTGTGGAACTACTAGGGATGGGAATTGATAAGATTTTAACGATTCCGATTCCATTATCGATACTGCTTAACGATTCTTTACTGATTCTCTTATCGATTCTAATTTGGGGAAAAAAGGAGAGCACCAAGATAAGCACTAGTCCTGGTTTAGTCCTGGTTTAATCCTGGCTTAGTCCTGGTTTAGTCCTGGTTTAATAATAATAATAATAATAATAATTCATAGCATTTATATAGCGCCTTTCATGACACCTAAAGCACTTTACAGTTTATTGTTCACTCCACACTTGGTGGTGGTAAGCTACTTTTTGTAGCCGCAGCTGCCCTGGGGCAGACTGACGGTTTAGTCCTGGTTTAGTCCTGGTTTAGTCCTTGTCTAGTCCTGATCTAGTCCAGGTTTAATCCTGGTCTAGTCCTGGTCTAGTTCTGCTTTAGTTCTGTTTTAGTCCTTGTTTAGTCCCGGTGTTGACACAAGCCGCTGCTTTCACCTAATATCTCCATTTGATGTCTATGTGCCTTTAATGGTTCTGCTGTGGGAGGGAACTAGAGTGTGTACGAGGAGTTGAGAGAGAGGTGTGGCTGCGCAGATGCTCTGTTAATGTTATATGATTCAGGAGTTCTGTTCATCAATAAAGTTTGTTGTGAAGTAAGAGAAGCCTCGGGTCATTACAATATGATAATAATACGACTCACCCTGTGTCGGATGATTCACGTGTCTCCACGTGTATTCGCTTATATCCCGGACTTTCTGCTGCTAAGTATCTGACCGCACTTTTTAAAATGAAGCCTTTATTTGGTCTCACACGCAATGACACACAGTGACACACGGGAGAAATTTGACTTCTGCATTTGACCCATTCTTTTTTTCAGGATGGGTGAGCAGCCATCTTTCGGCGCCTGGGGGGCAGTACCCTGAAGGGTCTTGCCCAAGGACCCACACTAGCTTGCTCATTGCCGGGGGGGATTTGAACCCACATCCCCCCGGGGAAAGTGAGTGACTTACCAGTTGAGCTAACCAGCCGGTCGTGGCTCTATTCACGCTTACATCACAAAACCGGAAGATTTTTGGAGATATGCAGATGACAACTTCTTTTGGGCTCTGCTGGCGATAATAACTCATGGCCTAGTTTTCTTCATCTAGATGTCAAATAAACCAATAAATAAAATAAATAAATGTCATTATAATCTTTCTTTTGTCCTTTTTAGTGACTATTAATTTGTGTATATAGTTTGTATAAATTAATAATAAAAAAAGATGTCATTGTAGCATTCCGTTTTGTTCGGCAAATCAACATTTACATCCAGCTGCCGGTAAATGACACTGAAAGCGAGATTCAGAGAGTCAGTTCCTCCATGGAAAGCAGCGGTCTTCATAATCTGCCAAAACTTTCCAGATTCGACAGAATTTATCTCATGCCTCTCATACCGGAAGTCGTCATTTGCATATTTCCAAACGTCTTCCGGTAAGCGTGTATAGAGCCTTTTGCGTTTTAGTTGCATTGTCTTCTGTTCCTTCTCAGTTTTTGTCAACTTTAGTGCAAATTTGCAGTTTTCCGGTCAAAATGGCCTAAATCCAAGTTTTGTCCTCTGCAATTTCAAGTACTTGGTGACATCACCAAAGACTGTCAGGTGTTTTGGATTACAAAGACCCATTTTCACCTCCACCAGTACACTCCCACTGTGACGTACTTATTTTATTTCGCGTTTTTATTTTCTTAATCAGTGATAGGATTCGGCAGTGTTGTGTAGTCATTTTGGTTAGATCAGTATTCAGTATATCAGATTTAAAATGTCCAAATTATAATATGTTCCACGGGGGTCATAGATTATAACTATATAGCAGACACAAGCACAATATGTCTTCTTTAAAGGGTCCACATTACATTATTTTCTGATCTACAGCTCTGGAAATAAATAAGAGACCACTGCAAAATTATCAGTTGTTCTGATTTTACTACTTATAGGTATGTGTTTGTGCAAAAGGAACATTTTTGTTTGAGTCTATAAACTACTGCATGAAGAGTCCCTCAGTATATAAACTACTGACATTTCGCCCAAATTCCACATAAAAATATTATTGTTTAGGGCATTTATTTGCAGAAAATGACAAATGGTCACAATAACAAAAAAGATGCATGTTTTCAGACCTCAAACAATGCAAAGAAACAAGATCAAATTCATTTGATTTATTTATTTATTTATCTGAAAAAGGACAATGCACATTAATCAACATCAAAACAATGTAAATGTGCCCGAGTTAGCTGGTAAGAGCTAATTTGCATCAGTAGTCCCTTTGCCAGATGTCAAAAAGGCGTCCTAAAAGAAAATACACTTAAAAAGTTACACATTAAAAATTACATAAATGTACAATAACATTACAGAAATACAATAAAAGTTTTAGTGTTCACACATTTGCGTTTTTAAAAGCCACTTTTTAGCATTCTTTTTAAAAGCAGAGAATGAGGGAGATGTTCTGATGGCTTCAGGCACAGAGTTCCACTGATGGGACGCTCTGACGGAGAAAACAGACTGACCAAATACAGTTTTTCTATGAGGAATAATGCAGTCTTCCCTCACTGCTCCTCTGGTCACTCTGCCCTCACTAGATCTAAAAACAAACAACATAATAAAAAACAACATAATACTAATGTTTACACTAAAGAAGAGTTCAGAAATCAATATTTGGTGCAATAACCCTTATTTTTAATCACAGCTTTCATGCGTCTTGACATGCTCTCCACAAGTCTTTCACATTGTTCTTGGGTGACTTTATTCCACTCCTGGTGCAAGAACTGAAGTAGCTCAGCTTTGTGTTTGTGTTGGAATTCAACAGACGCTGGAATGGAATGGATGGAGATGCTGATTTCAGAAAAAAATGCAGTGGTCTCTTTATTTTTTTTTCCAGAGCTGTATGTTCTAATGTTTTCCTCATCACAAACAGACCTGGAGTTGTGTTTTGTTTCATTCACACATCAGGAATCAGGAATCAGGAAGGTTTTTATTGCCATATGAGTGAACAGGTTCACAACATTAGGAACTTGCTTCGATACCTAGAGCAGACAGACACTCCGAGCACCAGGGCTGCCATTCGCGGCGCCAACTTGGTTGCAGAGTAGAAAAAGATGCAGTACAATCAATGACAATTTAACAACATGTAATGATAGAAAAACAATTGGAGATATAACATAAGGTGATCTTTTTTGTTGGTTACATAAGGAAGGATGTGGGGGGGTCAGATTGGAAATCGATGAAGTTGATTGAACCGAGAGCAGAGGTCAGACCTTCTAAAGACAGGGAATTTCTACTATTATTTCTGTTTTCAGTGACAGTGTAAGAGTGTGTGCCATGTTTATGTAGAGTCCAGATAACAGATGGCCTTGGAAGTGTTGATGCAGGGAAGCAAAGTCAAAACACAGATAACCATTGAAACCAGATTTTCACAGGAAGACATAATAATAATCCAGGGGGGTTCATTTAATTTAGAAATACATTTTTAGAGACCCAGGTAAATAATTTAGACTGAGCTTGGGTGCCAGACCCCCATCTTCATATCGCCATGAAGATTCATGAGAGATCTCATTAGTTCCTCTTGGCGCACAGACTGCGCTGCGTTGGCTTTACACAGTTCTGTCACCATCCCCGAGATGATATCCAAACATCGAGATGTTTCCTTCGGTTGAAATCCTTCCAAAAGGACCTCAACCTGTCCCACTTTCTGATGTAATCCTTTCACAAGATCTCCAACGGCTTCACAATGGCTCGAAATTTCGGCAGACAGCTTAGGGGATTCTTTACAAGCTGCCAGTTTACAAATTATGCGATAGATCATGGACAATCCCAGGCCAATTAACAGATGTCCAGCTATCAGAAATCCGAATACGTAAATATCCTCCACATCCTCCAGGTACATTGGTGCCAAACATACGACTTGCCACGCATGATACGAGTCCCTCGCATATCCAGCAGCAAAAGTACCATCCGGACACGCCGCTTCTCCCGGAGCGGCACTTCTCCGTGAAAAAAGAGTATCAATAGCGCTGAGGGTCCAGCTGATCACATCCATCTTTTTGAAATTTGGAAAATCTGCTCCAAAAAGCGAGAAAAAGACGAAAACAAGAGAGGCACGCAGACAGCAGGAGCAATAGATAAGAGAGGAAAAAGAGAGACGTCTGCTCGCTCTCAGGGTCAGAACAGAACATATGTTTAACATGTTTAACACACAAACCCTGCAGATTTAGGCTAAGTTCTTTTCTCAAAACAGAACTCAAATTTCATTGTCTTCTCTCAAACGGAAAACACTCATTACAGGAAGTGCTCCAGTGTGTTTTTAAACTCCATGCATCTTAACTAAAATAATTTTGATGATTTCATCCCTGGAATTGCCAGTCTCTGCTGAACTAAAGATGAAAGGTAGCTGTTAACTTGAAAACTACAACTTAATGGCATCACAAGGTGGAACGGAGTATTTTGAGCTTTGCAGATGTAGACAAATAATAAAAAAAATACTCAAACATGTATGAATGAAACAAAACACAACTCCAGGTATGTTTTTGATGAGGTAACAGCATAAAAACATGAGCTAAACCTGACAGGAGTTCATTTTGTGTAATATAGATCTTCTTTAAAGCTCTAAAAGCTTCAAACCAAATCTTGATAGCCACTTTTGTTATTGTTTACCCCTTATCTTCCAAAGCAGTTCATTTTGCAGGATTGTCTCTGAGCTTCCCCCTTGGCTCGTCTTTGGGAAAAACAACAGCTTTGTTTTATTATTGAGAAATGAGTCATGTCTGCTCTATCTGCACAACCTTTTCAGAGCCAGATCGGGGGAGGTGATCGTGTCTCCCAGGCTAATTGTTTGGTGTGCTCTGATTGGACTTGTTAGAGGAAATGAGACTTTAATACAGAGATGCTTGGTGCTCTGCTGTGAGCTACCGCCGCTACACTTAAATGAAAAGGGAGGCGGTTTGGGGTTTTTGGGATTGGTTGTTGCTTGAGAAAAAAAACAGTCTCATAATCACAACTTGAAATTGTTTTTATAGATAACATCTGAGATCTGCGATTTGATCTGCTTCTGAGATAAAAGTGGCTAAATCTAATTTATATTGATAAGATGAACTGAAAATCAATTGATAACTGTGCTGGTTAGCTAATGTATTCAAAATATTTAATGATTTTTTTTTTTTACATCAAAATCGCATCTGTTTATACTTATTTATGCAGCTGCTCGACTTTTAACTGGAAAAAAGCGGAGAGACCACATCACTCCCATTCTCAAATCCCTGCACTGGCTTCCTGTTCATTTTAGAATCCATTTTAAAATTTTAATGATTGTTTTTAAGAGTCTTAATGGCATAGCACCGGTGTATTTATTTGAACTCCTTCAGCCCCAGATCCCATCCAGAGGTCTGCGTTCTGCTGACCAGCACCTCCTGGTTGTCCCTAGGACCAGGCTGAAGACCAGAGGGGATAGGGCCTTCTCTGTGGTCGGTCCACGACTGTGGAACACTTTACCTTTGCACATTAGAACTGCACAATCACTGGAGCACTTTAAATCCCTGCTAAAAACGCACCTTTTCTCATTGGCCTTTACTCAGAGTTAGGAAGAGACACCTTGGCACCTTCATGCTGTTGATGTTGTTGTTTTATTATTATTATTATTATTTTATTGTCACCATTGTTATTATTGTTGTTATTTTAACTCTACCTGATTTTTATGTCACCTTTAATGTTGTTCAGCACTTTGGTAAGCCTTGGCTGTTTTAAATGTGCTATATAAATAAAATTGATTGATTGATTGATTTATTATTTGTTTATGTATTTATTTATTTACTTATTTATCTAAAAAGGGACAATGCACATTAATCAACATCAAAACAATGTATAGAAATCTATAAAACAATAGATTTAGGCATTTTTGCTTAAAAATAATATTTATGTTTTGAAAATATTTAACTTGCACTTCTTTCCCTCAAGAAATAAACAAGAAATATCTTAAGACGTCAGGTGCACACCATTTTGAGGCATGTCTCTTATCTGAAATCAAAAAATATTTTATGTTAAAACTCTAGACCAGGGGTCGGCAACCTGCGGCTCCGGAGCCACATGTGGCTCTTTGATCCCTCTAATGCGGCTCAGTACAGCGGTCCCTCGTTTATCACGGCGGTTACGTTCTAAAAATAACCCACGACAAGCGAAATCTGCAAAGTCGTCAGCTTTATATTTTACAATTATTCTCCATGTTTTAAGGCTGTAAACGCCTCACCACACACATTCTACACTTTTCTCAGACTGGAATTAACGTTTTCTCACATTTCTCTCTTATATAAAAACTCAAACTTTTGTAGATTTTCAACAAAAAAGCACAGTATCATAGAACGAAACCAATGTGTATTTCGTGTGTATTTCACAGTTCTTATGACCGAGCCTCTTCGTCCTGGCGCCGTTTTGTCGGGGAGAAAACTTGCAAACATACAGCACTTCAGAGTCACACTGCGATCGAACATTTATATAAATCTGGCAAACTGAACGCATTCTGTACAGGAGACACGGAAGATGACGGACGAATCGGCAAAGGTCTACAGTCCCTTAGCCAGTCAGGACACAGAAATGCGTGTTGACACACTATAAAAAAAAATTGGAATAAAAAAATTCACGAAACAGCGAGACCACGAAAAGTGAACCACGATATAGCGAGGGACCACTGTATTTAATTAAAATGTATTTTATTTTAGTTCATTCATTTTCAAATGTAATTCTATGGCACAAAGGCAAAAAAAGCCATTATATGCAGTGTTATTTCATTTTAAATTTCAAAAGGGGTTTGTGGCTCCCAGTGTTTTCTTTACTGTGTGAAACAGGTCCAAATGGCTCTTTGAGTGGTAAAGGTTGCCGACCCCTGCTCTAGACATATTAAAATGAATGTATTGGAATGTCTTTCAGGCTTTCAGATAGAACTGGTTGGTTGTAGACACACTGTACCTTCTGATAAACTACAGTTTTTCCCTTATTTTGCATAAATTTCCTATTTTGACACAATACTATATCTTGGAAACTATAGCCAATCAGCACCTCTGACTTACTTTTTCTTTATTAGTGACCTAAACCTAAGACAATTTTCATTATTTTTGTTCTGGAAGCATTTTGCTTGTAGACCAGTGTAATTTGGGGCCATGTCTTTTTATTTCTTAGTAGATTTGTTAGAAAAATTAAGAAAATGCAAGAAATATATTGCTGTACAATTTAATAAAGTGTTTTACTTTTATGTGGTGTTAACTGCTAACAGATAACATATGTATAGTAGATCACCATGGAGTCTCACCTCCTTTTGCTCTCCATGCTAAGTCAGTCCTCCTTCAGAGCGCTATCACATTACAATCAACGTCCCACTAATGGAACTACTGCACATCACATCGGGTTGGTGAAGTTGTAGTGTATTGTTTTGTATCATGTTTTTGTGTATTTATGAAGAGTTGTCTGTGGGAGCATGGATGGCGTAGGCTTGTCGGCGGAGCATTGTATTAGTTTGAATAGAGCCCTGGAGAGATCGCTAGATGACTCAAACATGCACGGAAGACATCTAAAACGTCTCCGTGTTTTTGAGGAGGGAACAACATTATAACATGGTAGAAACGAAGCTCCAAAAAGTCGATTTTGATGGCTAGTGGTGGCTGCTTGTCTCCATGGAGATGGGTTTTTTTTTGGTTTCTCAACAAGAAAAGTTGCATAGTGAACCTTTAAAGGTGCCATGGCATGAAATTTTCACTTTCTGAGGTTTTTGAATGTTAATGTGAGCTCCCCTACCCTGTTTAGCCCCCCCCATGGCTAAAAGTTGCGAAATGTCTAAACTGAGCATTTGCGGCCCTTTTCTGCGTTACACAAACCCAGTGTTGAAATGGGCGAGTTCGGACAAGGCACCTTTTTGACGTCAGATCGGCAAATGCAGCTCCAGCCCCTCCCTCTGTCTCCGCTCAGCGTCCTTGTATATCCCGCCCATAGAGTTTGGACTGTGAATGCGCTACGCAATGCGAAATGCGTTTTTTTATTTGCCTGGAGGCACGTCCGAGTGTTTCTAGGCTCGCAAGTCCCTTACCCGACCCTCTGGACCTCTGAAATACCAGTGGTTTAATTTTATTTTCTGTGTAAATATGCTTTTTTTCATTGCTAACTCTCTCATCTGTCTCTTACGGAAGGGCAGACACAGCGGAGCCAAGCTGCGCTAAGCTGCGGGGGAAACCCGCAGCCAATCTCTCTGTCCTTCTCATTTGCAGTGAAGAAGCAACACCCACAATAAAGCATTTTAGACACATATCTAGCCTCATGAAGACTGTCCGAGTCATATCTCATGCACTGAGTGTTGATTTTGAAGAAGGATTCATTTACAGTATTAGGGAACCATTAAGGAGCCATATAAAAGCATCAAGAGGTACCATGTCATGGGACCTTTAAGTAAGAAATCTGGTCAGGAGATGTTATTGTCTGACTGGAATGTTCTTGGTCATTGAGGGTATCTGTCTTGTGCTTATTTTACTCTGGATCTTTTTACTGCTGAAAAGTTCTTACTGTGAGTGGGGTCGCCTCTCCACAGTTCTGACCTGGTACTTGGTTCTGCTTTACTCCATGGAGATAAGTTCAATGACTTATTAGTGTTGTCCTGATACAAAAATTTCAAACTTGATTTCAATACTAAGGAATAGACTCGATACTCAATTCTGATTCTGATACCACAAAGTAGAGCTGGGCGGTATGACCAAAAATTGATATCACGGTATTTTTCAAAATTATATCAGTATCATGGTATTTGACAGTATTTTTTTTCATGCATGACTAGGTGTTAACCTCATTTCCTAATAATTTATGGAATAATTACTGCAGTAAATTCGACTTGGTAAAACAGTGCTTGGTCCAGTGCTTTAATCATCTCCTTGAAGCTCCTTTCTCAACAGGACTAAGTGGTACCATGGCTTGTCTAAATGGCGTTGGTAATATCGTGCCACCATTTGCTTTTCTTGTCGTAGGCAGTCCCCTTAGCAAACACGTCTTTGAGTGACGTCTGAGTGGGGTTTTGTTTCGCGGCGCCAACTTGAACGTTCCCTGCAGACTTGGAAGAGGATGCAGATTTTAGTTTCGTGCATTCTTCATATTCCAGGACATGTTTGTGACGGAGGTGGTGATGCAGATCGCTCGTGTCGCTTCCTGCGGCTACAACTTTAGCCCAACAACATTACGGTCGTTTGATCAGTACCAGATTTTTTAAAGCTGAAGTACTTCCACACAACTGACACAGCTCCTCTTTTCGGGATAAGTTCCTCTGTTTCTAACAACAACGTCCATGTTGTTCACCGCTCAACACACACTGTAGCCGTGTCCCAATTTGAGGGTTATTGATCTGTGTGCCTAATTTGCGTTGTGCATGTGGTTAGCATTAGCGTTACACTTCCACTGCTCTCATGCCACTGCAAAACAGTCCCCCGGAGTGACATTCCACCGCTGTGTTCTCGAAGTTTTGTACGCACACACTCACCGGTATTGGCATATATGAAAAATTCATATCATTAAAAAAAACAACAACGGTATTCAGTATGAACCGGTATACCGTCCAGCTCTACCACAAAGATAATTAAAAAAACACTCTTAAACACAATAGAATGTAAGTTTCACCATTAAATCGTAGTACTTTCTTTTATATTCCCATGTGTTCTTATATCTGTGTACTCCTCAGCTGTCCATGGGCGTATACTCGTCTATGTGCTCTTATACTTGTTCTGATACAGCTCAAGATCATTCTAAAGCTGTTCATTTGCATCCTGCGAGTGTGACTTTTAGTATCTGTCTAGTATCTAGTTTCGATACTAATTTTAGCATCAATTAGTATCTGATTTTCCATATTTTTGACAACTCTACTATGCCATCCTGTCAAGCATTCTAGGCAAAGCAGTAACATCTCCACGGAGATGAGTCGGTAGCAAATTCTCCATCGGAAAATTTGTCCCCTTGTTTTGACACAGGTTTTGTTGTCTGGCTGGTCTCAGGTTTTCAGAGTTTTGCTGTTTGATTGACAGCTGTGAGCCTGTGTGTGGACAGAGGAGGCAGGTGTCCGGTAAATTGCAGCAGAAGATGGAGGAGGATGGAGGAGGAGGAAAACGGGGGATCCTTGACAGATTCTACCTCACGCTCGGTGTACTCTCTCCAGGTGTGATTTAGCACAACCACTGCCTCAGGGGCTGGAGGAATGACAGACTTCAGGCTACTGCCTGAAGTCTGTCATAACAAACCTGCAAAATAGACTCCAGGGTAGCAACTCTGGATGCTACTTTGTCGCTCGTAGGAATGTCACAATACTAACATTTTAAAATCAATTTCGATACTTCTGAATAGTCTCGTTACTCAATACTGATTGTGATACCACGATAATGATTGGGGGGAAGCTGGCCATTGTGGTCTTAAGTAGGGACAAACTCTAGAAATGTTACATTTATCCCAAAGATTTATTCCAAAATTTCACCATGGCATTTGTGGCAACCAAGAATAATACATATTTACAAATAGTGATGTTACGAGACTTGCCGAGGCATTGAAGCGTGTGTCGAGTAATGAAGGGGGCATTTCTGCGAAGCGCGTATCCAGGCTCGCTTCATTTGGGGGAGGAGCAAAAAATGATGACGTCCGAAGTCTCGCTGCCCGGCTGTACCACGTGATTGCTTTGGGAAACAGATCAGGTTTTGCCGCGAGCTTTTCCAGCTGTATAGACCCTCAGGCTCCATTCAAAAGTTGTGGTCAGTTGAGAGTTTGGATACTAGAGTTTGGAGAGTCTCTAGATACTAGAGTTTGCATAGTGTTTATATAGTTTGAGATAGTTTGGAGATATTTTGGAGAGAGATTGGGGAGTTTAGGGAGAGAGATTTAGGAGAGTGAGGAGAGTAGGATAGGTGATAGGATGGAGCCAGTGAGGAAGAGGAGGTTTTCCTCTGTGCGGGAACACTTTGATCTGAAAACCAAAAACTGTTGAGAAACTCTTGTTTCTGAATAAAAAAGAATCAAATTTCCCCTGTCCTGTACATCATTGTCCAAGTTACACAAGCATAATCTGTGCCCTTTTCCTAGTTCCACAAACATTTTCACTGTCCTCTGCCCAATTACACCCATGCCATTTTCAGAAAAACAGCTTAACTTGTCATATATGATCATTTTGGGAAAATTTACACACACAGAATACATACAAAATGTATTATACACATATGTGATAATATATGTACACAAAAATGACACAAAAAAACACATTCTGTGGTTCAGATACAGCTGCCTGTGATTACACACTTGGCCAGTAGGTGGTTTCGTGCGCACATGAAGCTTCGAGAAATGAACCTTTTCTCGAACCAGTTGGCTCAAGTGGTTCAATGCCTCATGATGCTTCATCTCACCATCACTATTTACAAAAAATAACTGTGATCAAACTTAGGCATAAGCAACAGAAATGAACAAAACTAAGAAAAATCATGTACGCGGGGACACTGATGAGACTCCCTGAAAGGCTGAGCTGACCTGCTTTTATAGTTCCCCCCACAGGAAGCTCCTCCCTCCAGGTGAGTCCACAATCTCAATCAGGTTGGATATGGTGCAGCTCCCCTTTAAATGAAAGTGCTTAACATAATCTATAAACACTAAAACATCAAAATCAAATACACAAAACCTAACAAACAAAAGGAATTGAAACCAATTCTCACATGGTCTGGCCCAACCCCCCCCAGAGGCTTTAAATATGTCCGTCTCAGGCCACACCCTCTTTTGTCTCCAGACCATGTGGAGGAACAGGTGAGCAGGTAAATGAGGTGTTTGACAAAATGTAATAAATTTAACTAGTGATGGTGAGATGAAGCCTCATGAGGCATTGAACCACTTGAGCCAACTGGTTCGAGAAAAGGTTCATTTCTCGAAGCTTCATGTGCGCACGAAACCACCTACTGGCCAAGTGTGTAATCACAGGCAGCTGTATCTGAACCACAGAATGTCAAAAAGATCAAAGTTCAAAGTCAGCTTTATTGTCAATTCTGCCATATGTGTTCAACATACAGTGAATCGAAATTTCGTTTCTCTCTGGCCAGGTAGTGCAAAAAGACAGTGTACAAAATACAATATGAAGACAAAACTCATCTACTCGAAACTATGGCTAAATCTCGGATTACAGGCCACTTTTGCTTCAAACGAAATCTTAAATTAAGACATCGGGCTTCTATGATTTGAAAAGTGCTAAAGTTTATACTATATACAGATTTCCAAAGTGTGCAGTGTGCATCAAAAATGTGCAATGGAAGATACAGCACCATGTTAACGGATACGGGATCATGTGCTAGTAGAATGGCTTCATTGGAGTTAAGATACTGCTCCAATTGACAGAAAAATGCTATGGGTGAGTAAAACTACTTGTTTTATTGCCGAAAGAAGGCTCAGATTGTAAAAAAAAAACTTTAATTTGCCTTTAACTAGTGATGGTGAGATGTGCAACAGTGCAACAGTCGTCCTTAGCAGCAGTTTTTAAAGTGGTTCTAGAGTGAAAGGTTCATTTCTCGAAGCTTCATGTGTGCACGAAACCACCTATGGGGGGTGGGGGGTGGGAGACCGGTAAGGTGAGAGTTCGGGTGTGAGAATGTGTTTGTGTGTCTGTTGGGAATGATTATGAATTACAAAACATGTATGACCAAATAATTTCTGTACATATATTATCACATATGTGTATAATAAATTTTGTTTCCAAATAAAAATATTATCGTTTAGAGCATTTATTTGCAGAAAATGACAAATGGTCAAAATAACAAAAAAGATACATGTTTTCAGACCTCAAACAATGCAAAGAAACAAGATCAAATTCATTTTAAAACAACATAATACTAATGTTTACACTTAAGAAGAGTTCAGAAATCAATATTTGGTGCAATAACCCTTATTTTGAATCACAGCTTTCATGCGTCTTGGCATGCTCTCCACAAGTCTTTCACATTGTTCTTGGGTGACTTTATTCCTCTCCTGGTGCAAGAACTGAAGTAGCTCAGCTTAGTGTTTGTGTTGGAATTCAACAGACGCTGGAATGGAATGACTGTAATACATGTAGAGATGCTGATTTCAGAAAAAAAAATCCAGTGGTCTTATTTTTTTTCCAGAGCTGTGTATGCTCTTAAACTTGTTCTGATTCAGCTCAAGATCATTCTAAAGCTTCAGGAAAGGTTCATTTGTGTTCTGTGAATGTGTGTACGAGTGTAGTTCATCATATTAACTATGTCTTACTGAAGTGGGCAGTCGAACCTGTCAGACACACTTTAAAGAGAGCGTGAGGACACAGTGCAGACAGAGAGGGCTCCTAATACTCTACAGTCATTATCCTCCGTCACAAAGACATGACCTTTTATATCAGCGTATTATGTCAAATCACCGTGGAAATGAGTATCGCGACGCCTGATTGGCTGAGAGGCAGCTGTCATCTGCTGCTGGTTAAACACTGTGTCCTTGGGTTGATTAAGCTCAAGTGTAAAATCAACTGTCACTATCAGCTACAGCTTAAAAGCCAAACCCAGATTATAATAAGATATGATAATAGTACCGCAAAGGCTCCACAAATAACAAAATCTCCTGTCTTATTCTGCATAAAAACTGCCAACCCTGTAGTTTAGATCTGTACGAACATGTTCTGAAGTCAGGCAGATCATCAGTTTGTCATTTCAGATTTCAGAATGTGAACTTTGAAGAGAATCCCGTTATCGCATAAATCACAAATCTAATTAAAATACGAGATTTCCCTGAAACCACAGTTGGATACTCATTTATTTGAACAAAAAATAATTGTTAAATGTAAAAAAAAAATACCTTTCTTTCCTGAATAATATATATTTAAATGGCTGAACATTTTTTATAGTCATTGAATTAAGTATCAAGTGAAAATTGAGTTTGAAATGACAACGCAACTCGCAGTTTATTACCTTCGCCTAACCAATCACCTCTCATGAACATTTTTACATAAATGTGCTTTTCTGCTTTGTGTGGACTTTAAAAACATGGAGGAAGGGCTCCTATATGTAGAAGAGCCTAAAATTCTACAGGAATTTTGATTAATCTTGGTTTGGTCCTGGTTTAGTTCCTGAGTTGCTGGTTTTGTCTGTCTAGTTTAGACTTGATTTAGTCATGGTTCAGTTTCTAGTTTAGACTAGTTTAGGTTAGACTCCCACAGTCTAAAGTCTTGGTTTAGACCTGATTTAGTCCTGATTTAGGCTTGATTTTATCCTGGATTAGACTATGGTTTTAGTTCGAGTTTAGATCTGATTTAGTCCTGGTTTAGACTTTGAGTTTGCTCTAGTTTAGACCTGATTTAGTCCTTGTTTAGACCTGATATACTCCTTGTTTAATCCTGGTTTAGACAATGGTTTTGCCCTAGTTTAGACCTGATGTAGTCCTGATTTATTTCCTGGTTCAGACTATGGTTTTGGTCTTACTTTAGACATGATTTAGTCCTTGTTTATACCTGATTTAGTCCGTGTTTAGTCCTGGTTTAGACAATGGTTTTGCCCTAGTTTAGACCTGATGTAGCTCTGATTTAGTCCCTGGTTTAGACTATAGCCGTTTCCCAATTCAGCGAGTGCACGGTTCAGAGCGTGGTTGGAGGGGGATGTGCGTCATATCCGGACAACTGCTGTTCCGTTTCGTTTTTGTCCCATGCACAGTTAACACGCGGTCCGAACAGCGCAGTCGTTTCCATGGAAATCGGGGCGTGGACCAAGCGTGCAAACATGCACGCTTCGCACACTCAAAAGCCCCAGCATGCACAGCGCAGCAGGATATATGACTACAAAGATGGACTCGCCAGCAACATCGCCATGTGACAGTTGCAACTTCACTATAAAATGTGTGTACTGGTTCACCTCACCTACAACTATGCTACATGAAACTCTTCATAAACTACGCTAAACATGTGTGACGGTAGCCGTAACGACATATTTCACGGCACCTGTATTACCGTTCACATGCTTTTGCCTTACACGTCTATATTTCCTTTCTGTTGTAATGCTGGATATTCTACAGTGTAGCCATGTCCCAATTCGAAGTATTACTAATAGTAATAGAATAATATTTTCGTCTTTAGGGAAGGAGCAGACCGCCCGGCTCATTGAGCTGAGGTGGGACCTGTTCCATTTCGCAGACGGCCATGTGGTCCATGGACTTGCATTAAAGGGATATGTCACCCCCAGGTCAAACTTGGGCATCTCCCCACAGTCCAGAGACTAAAATAAGTGGTGGAAAGCGTTTTTCTGGTGACGCAGCCATTGTCCAGGTCTGTCAGCACTGACCGCCGCGGTATCTGCAGCTACTCCGCATTAGACTGGAGTCTAACGTCGCCAGAGAACGATTTCGGCCAAAAGGAATTAATTTAAAGACAGCCGAAGCACACACCACGCTGGCAGGGGAATCCCAGTTACGTACCAGGAAGGGAGTTCCCCTGTTACGCAGCGTGGTGTGTGCTTCGGCTGTCTTTTTCCGCACTGAAAAATAGTTCCCACCCAATAGTTCCCACCCAAGTCAAGCTCTCCGTGTTGATTTGCACATTTATTTGCACTCGATATGAATGCGCACTACACAGAAAGTAATTGGGAAACGCATCGAGCAAATTAATTCCTTTTGGCCGAAATCTTTCTCTGGCGACGTTAGACTCCAGTGTAACGCGGAGTAGCTGCAGATACCGCGGCGGTCAGTGCTGACAGACCTGGAAAATGGCTGCGTCACCAGAAAAACGCTTTCCACCACTTATTTTAGTCTCTGGACTGTGGGGAGATGCCCAAGTTTGACCTGGGGGTGGCATATCCCTTTAAGGGCTGAGCGAGTATGCACCGCCTCGACTGCAGGCTGAGACCACACTCTGAACCGTGCACTCTCTGAATTGGGAAAAGGCTTTAGATTTTAGTCCTAGTTTAGACCTGACTTAGTCCTGTTGTACTTCCTGGTTTAGACTGCGGGATTAGTCCTGTTTTAGACCTGGTTAAGTCCTGGTTTGGTCCTGGTTTAGTTCTGCTTCAGACCATAGCTTCAGTCTTGGTTTAGTCTATATTACACAGCTGGATAACTGTCGATTAGAATGGGCTCTTGAGTGCTTCCAAAACTGCAACGCAGATTTTCTCAATGATACCAATCAGGAATCAGTTTGCTTTCATACGGAATTACTTTTTTCTGTTCGTGATCTTAATTATACCTTTTCTCTTCCTCCTCCTTTCCTCCTCCTCCTCTCTCTCTCACACACACATCTTTATATGTCCCTGTATAATCTACTTAAACACAGACAGGGTCCTCGTTTTCACAGTTCTGTCATTCCTCAAGGATGCTGCCGAGTTCCTGATTCTAACAAAATGGAGGTGTCTTTATGGAAAAGGTGTATGTAATGTACACGCCACGTTATTTATTTTTAGCATGAATCATATTGGAGAGATTTAAAATATTGCGTCCTTCTTCCACTTTGAAATGATAATAGGGTAGTTCCTGGTTTTGTTCCTGGCTTAGTTCCTAGTTTATTTCTGGTTTAGACTGTGTTTAGTCCTAATTTAGACCTAATTTAGTCCTCGTTTATGTCGTGGTTTAGTCCTAGTTTTGTCCTATCTTAGACAATGGGTTTAGTCCTGGTTTACGTCTGGTTTAGACCTGATTCAATTTTGGTTATGTTCCTAGTTTAGTCCTGGTTTAGTCTTGGTTTAAACCTGATTTGGACCTGATTTAGATCTGACTTAGTTCTGGTTTAGATTCCCACAGTCTAATGTCTTGGTTTAGACCTGATTTAGTCCCGATTTTGGCTTGATTTTATCCTGGATTAGACTATGGTTTTAGTTCGAGTTTAGATCATATTTAGTTCTTTCTTTTTTTTTTTATTTATTTCATTTGTTTCATTCAAAACAAAAAATAACAATATACAATTATAACTTAAATATGAATGAAAGGGAAGGGAAAGAAGCATAAGCTTATAACATCTGCCCCTTATCAACTCGAAATGATATTGCAACTCCAATGAGTTTAACCAAAAAAACAAACAAAAAAATATAATAACTGACTGACTCCTTGGATTGAGACGCATCTTTCCTTTGGTTTTGTTCTGAATACTGGTTTAGAAAAAAACATCGGTTTCTCTTAATTTATAACTAGTTTCTCTCTTTTTGAATCTATTTTGCAAGTTGTTTGGTAATATTTTTGATGAGCTTTGTACATAATTTTGTTATATTCTACCAATTCTTTAAATTTTACTGTTTTTATTTGTACAAATATAGGGTTTGTGTGGGCTCTGTATCCACTCTGTATTTAGTCTTGGTTTAGTTCCTGGTTTAGACTGTGAGTTTGCCCTAGTTTAGACCTGATTTAGTCGAGATTTATTTCCTGGTTTAGACTATGGTTTTGGTCTTAGTTTAGATCTGATTTAGTCCTTGTTTATACGTGATTTAGTACTTGTTTAGTCCTGGTTTAGACAGTGGTTTTGCCCTAGTTTAGACCTGGTTTAGACTGAGGGCTTAGTCCCATTTTAAACTTCCGGAGTTTGAAATGCTAACAGAAGCTGGTATCTCAGTGTGACATATGTGGATGTAAATGGTGTAGCAAACAGCCTGAAGGTGAGTCAACATTATCTTCATCAAACAGAGATCTCAAATAGACTGTAGGCTTGTGCGCTTGAGGAAATGTAAATAGATGCATATTGTAATACTAAGAAAATCATGAAAAAAAAAAAATCTGAAAGTATTTTATTGCCATTGTACCTAGTTTTGAAATTAGCTCATCTGATCTGATTTTCTGTACTTTTGTGGGTTTAATGGTGGTCTAGTCCTTGATCAGACCTGATTTAGTCCTGGTTTAGACTATATCAGGCAAATACCCTTATGTGCAAGTTTGGGTCTTGTACAAATTATGTAAAGTTGAACAAATCAGACAATAAAATCAGAAATATTAATGTCACTCACAAATATGAGATTCAGTGCATTACGATATCAGTTCAATATGTGGAGACACTGGTATGGCTGTCTTTTAAAAACATAAATGTTTATTGTTTTGTGTTGTTAAAATGGACCATGAGCCCGGAATAAAGATGAATTGAAAATTGTATTGAATTGAATATAGTTTTAGTTCTTGTTCAGACCTGATTTAGTCCTGGTCTAGACTAGGGTTTCAGTCCTAGTTTTGACCTGATTTGGTCCTTGTTCAAAAAGGAATTAGTCCTGGTTTAGTCCAGGTTTATATTGTGGTTTTAGTCCTAGGTTAGACCTGGTTTAGTCCTGGTTTAGTTCTTGGCTTAGTCCTGTTTTAGACCTGGTAAATTTGGTCTTAGAAGCCTCTAAAAAGTCCAAAGTTTCTTCCATGATCACAGATTTTCTCAGTAATACCAGTTGTATTTGGCTCTGCATCAGAAATCAGACTACCATAGTTTTAGTATGGATTAGTATCAGATTTTTGACTTTCGAGAGACTTACTTCCTGTTGTCTTTCAGCTTGATGCAGACCGTGATGAGGAGGAGGTCTTCTGTGACATCAGCCAAACTTTGGACAACAAACTCTTCGCTTCTTCAGAACCTGCAGCTGGTGAGTTTACACAAATTTTTATTTTAGTGTTTTTACTCTAATGAAGTGAGTCTATGGGTTTAGTTGATTTATGGGTTTATCAATCAAGATGAAACAGAACTGAAGAAACATTTCTGATGAGTGAAGAAACGTATTAAAGGGATAGTTCAGGTTTTTTTAAGTGAATCTGTATGGCATCCCCTTCAGCAGTGTCATGCATTAATACTGACTTACCCCTGACAGTGTCCTCTGAGCCGAGTTCTGCCCCGGTTCTGGCGCTGATGAAAGTAGGTCTGGCAAGTTAGCCGGGACATTTAATAAAGTTTGTTTTTCTTCTCAAAACAATATTTGTCCAAAAAGTGATATATTTGCATCACAAAACAGTTGTCCATGAAAAAATCAGAAGTCATAATCGCTTGGTGCTATTTTCTCTCGAGTCGTATCACTGCGCGCTGCTCCCAGCTGGACAGCCGTACCTGTTTGTGTTTTAATACTCGGGAAGTAAAATGTCTGACTATGACACCGACGAGGAGGACGTTAGCTTCAGCAAAGAGCCAGAGGGTTACCTGTATGCACCTGAATATACAGATGTAGAAATTAGGCAGAGGGAGTTGGAACGGGAAGGGAGAGAGAGGAGGGACAGAGAAGTGTTTGAAGCTGTGAGAGACCGCCTGACGGATAAGTGGCGGTGCGCTTGTACCAACTGTCATTTGATGCTAACTGAGGCGGAAAGTTATTGCTGCCGCGAGTGGGATCTCTTTCTCAATTGGCTCGCTGCAGTCTGAGAACGTAAACACTGCCAAACAAATGAAAAAGTGTTGTGTTCGCGCGCAGCTGTCCAGCTGGGAGCAGCGCGCAGTGATACGACTCGAGAGAAAATAGTACCAAGCGATTATGACTTCTGACTTTTTCGTGGACAACTGTTTTGTAACGCAAATATATCACTTTTTGGACAAATATTGTTTTGAGAAGAAAAACAAGCTTTATTAAATGTCCCGGCTAACTTGCCGGACCTACTTTCGTCAGCTCCAGAACCGGGGCAGAACTCGGCTCAGAGGACACTGTCAGGGGTAAGTCAGTGTTAATGCACGACACTGCTGAAGGGGACGCCATACAGATTCACATCAAAAAACCTGAACTATCCCTTTAAAAACACATGGAGTATGGAGTTTAAAAACACAGTGGTGCACTTCCTCTATTACAGGGGTCGGCAACCCGCGGCTCCGGAGCCTCTTTGATCCCTCTGATGCGGCTCAGTACAGCGGTCCCTCGTTTATCACGGGGGTTACGTTCTAAAAATAACCCACGACAAGCGAAATCTGCGAAGCTTTATATTTTACAATTATTCTACATGTTTTAAGGCTGTAAACGCCTCACCACACACATTCTACACTTTTCTCAGACTGGAATTAACGTTTTCTCACATTTCTCTCTTGTTTAAACACTCAAACGTTCGTAGATTTTCAACAAAAAAGCACAGTATTATAGAACGAAACCAATGTGTATTTCGTGTGTATTTCACAGTTCTTATGACCGAGCCTCTTTGTCCTGGCACCGCTTTGCTGTGGCGGGTTTTGTCGGGGAGAAAACTTGCAAACATACAGCACTTCAGAGTCACACTGCGATCAAACATTTATTTAAATCTGGCAAACTGAACGCATTTCGTACAGGAGACACGGAGGAGAATGACTGACAAATCGGTAAAGGTCTACAGTAGGTCTACAGTCCCTTAGCCAATCAGGACGCAGAAATGCGCATTGATACACTATAAAAAAAATAGGAATAAAAATCTGCGAAACAGCGAGACCACGAAGAGTGAACCACAATATAGCGAGGGACCACTGTATTTAATTAAAATGTATTTTATTTTAGTTCATTCATTTTCAAAATGTAATTCTATGGCACAAAGCGAAAAAAAGACGTTATACAGTGGTCCCTCGCTCTATCGCGGTTCATTGTTTGCGGCCTCGCTGTTTCACGGATTTTTTATTTATTATTTTTATAGTGTAACATTGTGTTCTGCGTCCTGATTGGCTAAGAGACTAGACCAGGACTAAACGTGGACTAAACCAGGTCTAGACCAGAACTAAACCAGGTCTAAAGCTGGACTGGCCCTGGACTTAACCAGGACTGGACCAGGTCTAAACCAGGATTGGTTTTGTGGCTCGGGCTGAGAGGACGCGGTCCGGGCTGAGAGGACGCGGTCCGGGCGCCATGGTTCGATCTCGTGCTCGCAGCCCCGGTGTACGTGCGGCCCTAACGTTGCTCTGTCATGGATTTGTCCACGATGAGGGGTGTACGTGTTGCGCACTTCTCCAAGGGGTTGGTGCGCGTCACGTCCCGGGACATGGCAGTGCCGGGACGCGCTGACCGTCGCGCGTCCGGCGAGGCTTCCGGGGCTGTGTCTTCCCCCACGCGTCACTATTAATAGATTTTGTTGAAAATCTATGAACGTTTGAGTGTTTAAACGAGAGAGAAATGTGAGAAAAGGTTAATTCCAGTCTGAGAAAAGTGTATAATGTGTGTGGTGAGGCACTTACAGCTTATAGCTTACAGCTGGCTTGCAGCCTTAAAACATGTAGAATAATTGTCCTACTTCGCGGATTTCTCTTATTGCGGGTTATTTCTGGAACCTAACCCCCATGATAAACGAGGGATTACTGTATGCAGTGTTATTTCATTTTAAATTTCAAAAGGGTTTTGTGGCTCTGTTTTCTTTGTTTGTTTTCTTTACTCTGTGAAACGGGTCCAAATGGCTCTTTGAGTGGTAAAGGTTGCCAACCCTTGCTCTATTACCACATGACATTTGATCTCTGAAGCGCTCAGCCTAAATCTGCAGGGTTTGTGCGATAAACGTGTGTGAATGAAACAAAACACAACTCCAGGTATGTTTTTGATGAAGAAACATTATAATATTGATCAGAAAATTGTGTAATATGGGCTCTTCGGTATGAAAGAAAGATCACACGATATGGGACTCAAATATCTGATACTTCATTCTAGAAAAATCCACGTGTGATTGTTCATTATAACACATAGCTATCTTAATGTACCTTTACTAGTCCCCTGTGCTTAAACCATTTCAGACTATATATAGACCAGTTTCAGAGTTCAGAGGTGAGAACCATCCATTACAGTTTATACCTACAGCAGAGAGGAGTCTTAGTTTGTCTGATTGAATTGACTGGACTGAGACGGACTCTGGCAGATGGGTCCCCTGACGGAGGACAGAGGCTGAGACTGGGGGGGCCCATGGCAAAGTCAATCAATACACTGTACTTATTCTACAATACACAAAGGATGATGGAGGAGAGGACAATCTGAGCTCATTTTCTCAGTGAAATAATAATGGCAGACGGATTCATTTGGTGTTATAGACTGTATAAAGAAGTGGACAGAGCGAGTGTGACGTCATGTGATCATATACTTAGACAAACGTTATTGATCCACAAGGGAAATAATTTGGGTACAGTAGCTCACTCATTAAATATAATATATAACAGAGGGGAACAAAAAATAGATGGAATAGCAAAAAAAAAGAGTAAGAGACCAGTGTTAGATGAGACATACCGTACTTTTCGGGCTATAAGCCGCTACTTTTTTCTCACACTTCGGACCCTGTGGCTTATAGTCAGGTGCGGCTTATGTATGGATTCATTCTTTATCAAGACAGCGAGGACAGTTCATGAATTAATGAAGCCTTGTTTTAGCCACTTAAAATCTCCTACACCGGCATCAACAGTTCCGTGAGATTGAGTCCAGGGGGTTTACCCTTAAAGTTAAACTTGAAACTTTATTTTAGGCTTCCAGGGGCTACAGACGCTATTCTAAAAAAAGCACGTACCGGTATTTACGTTAATTAAAATTTAAAAAAATCCTTTTGTGTACCATCTTTCTGTGTAAATATCTCAAGTTACAATGTGGACACCTGCAGCTTATATATGTACAAATCTTAATTTTTTTTTAAATTTGGTTGGTGCGGCTTATAGTCAGGTGCGCTCTATAGTACAAAAAGAACGGTAATTATAAAAATAAAAAAATAAAAAGTGTATATGTACAAATCAGAATAAATGATAAAAGGAGAAATTCAATTTGTCAACTGGACAAAGTTTGTTTGGTTGAAAACGTTTCGCCGCTCATCCGAGAGGCTTCGTCAGCTCTGGTTCTCATGCTGGTTAGACCCTGTTTATATCTAGCTGCAGGGAGGAGCTCCCTACACTGAAAAAAAAAAAAAAAAAAGCTCTGAAAACTATCCCAGCTGTTTTTTATTTTTGTTGTTGTTGTTTTTTTTTTTTCAGTGTAGGGAGCTCCTCCCTGCAGCTAGATATAAACAGGGTCTAACCAGCACTAGAACCAGAGCTGACGAAGCCTCTCGGATGAGCGGCGAAACGTTTTCAACCAAACAAACTTTGTCCAGTTGACAAATTGAATTTCTCCTTTTATCATGGATTCTACCTGGACGACTGAGGGATTCTTCACGCAAATCAGAATAAAATAGAAAAATAAGTCATAAAATATCTAATAAAATATAAAATAAAATATCACATCACAGCTATATACAGTTGTAGGGAGTATTATCTGTTACATAAGGGTGAGTTGTTGTACAGTTGTAGGGAGTATTATCTCCTCCCTCTATGGTCTGGTGCAGTGGGTGAGCAGGAATGTCCATGATGGAGAGCAGTTTGCCCAATGTCCTCCTGTCCCTCACTGTGACAAATGTCTCCAGCTCACAGCCGATCACGTGACCAGCTTTACGGATCAAAACACTTTCATGACATGAGATGTCAAAGCTGGTCTGAAGTCATTAAGTCCAGATGGGACAGGCTTCTTGGGCACTGGCACAATGCAAGAGGTCTTTCAAAGCACCGGTATCCTTTCAAGCTTCAAGATCAGAACGAAGAGAAAGTGCAGGATCCCAGTGAGCTGTGCTGCATGTGAAATGCTGACATGCTGCACGTCATATTTGGAAATCCGAGCGCAAAACCAAAGAGCCAATCAGAGGTGAGCCTGTTGAAGGTACACGCCCTCTTGCTCAATCTGCTGTTGTTTCGGCAGGAGGCAGGCACTTAGCAACAAGGCTGTCAATCAACCTCTTGCTAATGCTAATGGGAGAGACCTCGGACAAAACAGGCACCGGATTAGTCTGTTATTAATGTTTATTGTATCTTAATTTACGGACAAAATAGTGAAATAAAACACCAGGATCACGTAGAGCAGGTTAATACAAACATTTTAAAACCAAAATGACGAGGCTCACAACAGCAGTTACAAAAAGAGGGGCAACTTTTTTTTAGCATTGACCTTGTTTCAAGATCATCTCTACCCTTTAAGTGTTACTCACCTATAGGACTGGGCGGTATTCATACCGAATACCATTGTTGTTTTTTTTAATCATATAAATTTATCATATACCCCAATACCGGTGAGTGTGCGTACAAAATGGCGGGAACACAGACCGGTGGAACGTCGCACGTTGTTTGAGAGGGGACTGTTTTGCAGTGGCGTGAGAGGTGGAAATTCAGTGTGTGTTGAGCGGTGAACAACATGGACGGAGAAAATGTTACAGACACAGAGGAACTTATACCCAAAAGAGTCAGTTGTGTGGAAGTACTTCGGCTTTAAAAAATCTGGAGCTGATCAAACGACCATATTCTGTAAATGTTGTCGAGCTAAAGTTGTAGCCGCAGGAGGCGACACGAGCGATTTGCTTCACCACCTCCATCACAAACACATCCTGGAATATGAAGAATGCACAAAACTAAGATCTGCATCCTCTTCCACGTCTGCAGGGAATGTTCAAGTTGGCGCTGCAACACAAAACGCCACTCAAAGACACATTTGCTAAGGGAGCTGCCTACGTCAAGAAAAGCACGGTGCAATGATATTACCAACGCTATTACTGTCCACTTAGCCAAAGACATAGAACCACTTACTACATGAAAAAAAAATACCGTCAATAATTTTGAAAAATACCGTGATATAAATTTTTGGTCATACTGCCCAACTCTACTAACCTATCCCCTCCCACCCGCTAGCTGCTGTGGGTGTGGTGGGGCCAGGTGATTGTGCAGTTGTGGGGCTCGAACCTACTCATGTGGCATTTTGGCCGGGGGTCGTGGTGGCACAGCACTAAACGCCCGCTAATTTATACTGTGCCAACCGGGGCAATGTTTTTTCAATAGCCAAAAGTGAATTGCAACCAGAGCTTGAAGGAACCACTTTGCGGCCATGTTCACTTCCTATTTCAAACACTACAGTTAGCGTGTTAGCTGTGTCCATGTCCATGTCCAAAATCCCACCTCATTAAATATGCACAAACTTTAAAACTCACAGCATCTAACTCATTTCAATTACACACCTCCCTAGCTGCAGTTATCAGAGCGTATGACCATCAACGGAAGCCCAGCTGGGACATGCTGTCTTCTGCACACAATTAACGGGCAAATACAGGCCATGATTTATATACTTACAAGCATCATTTTCAACATGACCTCTTTATAGTTGCCACTTGTATATAGGTCTAGTTCTTCATAGTTTTTTTCATCTGACCTACTTCTTGTCTTGTTTTCAGCTCTTTTTATCATCATGGGCAGAACAAATGAAGTACTTACGAAATGTGAATGCTGTACTAACAGAGCCATGTGTTTGTTGTGAACACACTGTGACCGCAGAATGAGTCTAGTGACGGGTTATGGTCTTAAAGGGATATGCCACCCACAGGTCAAACTTGGGCATCTCCCCACAGTCTAGAGACTAAAATAAGTGGTGGAAAGCGTTTTCCTGGTCACCCAGCCATTGTCCGAGTCTGTCAGCACTGACCGCCGCGCGCAGCTGCAGCTACTCCGCGTTACACTGGAGTCTAACGTCGCCAGAGAAAGATTTCGGCCAAAAGGAATTAATTTGCTCGATGCTTTTCCCAATTACTTTCTGTGTAGTGCACATTCATATCGAGTGCAAATAAATGTGCAAATCAACACGGAGAGCTTGCTTTGGTCATTTTGGGGTGGGAACTATTTTACAGTGCGGAAAAACACAGCCGAAGCACACAGGGGAATCCCTGTTACGCACCACGTTGGGAGTTCCCCTGTTACGCAGCGTGCTGTGTGCTTCGGCTCTGTTTTTCCGCACTGAAAAATAGTTCCCACCCAAAATGACCAAGTCAAGCTCTCCGTGTTGATTTGCACATTTATTTGCACTCGATATGAATGTGCACTACACAGAAAGTAATTGGGAAAAGCATCGAGCAAATTAATTCCTTTTGGCCGAAATCTTTCTCTGGCGCCGTTAGACTCCAGTTAGACTCCAGTCTCTAGACTCCAGAGTAGCTGCAGCTGCACGCGGTGGTCAGTGCTGACAGACCTGGACAATGGCTGGGTGACCAGGAAAACGCTTTCCACCACTTATTTTAGTCTCTGGACTGTGGGGAGATGCCCAAGTTTGACCTGGGGGTGGCATATCCCTTTAAAAACTGCATAAGAAATCTGTATTTTTACCTGTGACTTAACAATCCCAGCTAAATGCAAACGGTGCATTTTTGAGTTTTACGAAAAGAAGACTTTGGATTAATGGATCAACGAAGCAACATAAATGAAACAAAATACAACTCCAGGTTTGTTTTTGATTAGGGGTCAATAACGTAGTTAAAAGCTCATCAAAGTCAATTTTGTGTAATATGTCATTTAAAGATGCACTGTGTAACTTTTCTGAAAGAGGGCCTGCCAGTCTCCGTGGAAATGTTGTTGTTTTACTTCCAATATTCCAAAGTATGCCATTAAATTTTTCAATCTCCATAGAAACAATCCATAGAAACGTCACCAGGTAAACCACAATTTGCAGGTGAGATCTGTGAAGAGGTGACCCCACTCACAGTCAGAATGCATGTTTTAAATGGATTTTAGAGCAACAAAAACACCCATAATTATATAAATGCATCTTATGTAAGTGAATTTAAGGCAAAGCAATAGCATCCCCATGCTAGCAGATCCCCAACGTGAAAAGTTACACAATGCATCTTTATGTACTCCACATTTTTTCATACATTACCTGTAGTGGTTTGCAGAATATTTTTATATCTTCCCCTGCATTCCAAATTAAATGACGTAATGAAATGACATACACTTCTTTTTAAAAAAAAACTTATATTATGATTTTGTTTTTCTAAATTGTCCTTGATTCAATTGTTTCAAATATCTGCAAGTAGTTTCACAGGTGGGTAGAAAAGCAAAAATATTCCTGTGTCAAATGACAAGGTTGGCACTAAGCAAACTTGATTTCAATACTAAAGAACATAATAAAAGGAGAAATTCAATTTGTCAACTGGACAAAGTTTGTTTGGTCGAAAACGTTTCGCCGCTCATCCGAGAGGCTTCGTCGGCTCTGGTTCTCATGCTGGTTAGACCCTGTTTGTATCTAGCTGCAGGGAGGAGCTACCTACACTGAAAAAAGCTCTGAAACTATCCCAGCTACTCTGTCTCTTTTGATTTACGAATTCCTCTGGTGTCTAGACGCCAGAGAAATTTGAAATACAAAGAGACAGATTAGTTGATAGTTTCAGAGCTATTTCAGTGTAGTGAGCGCCTCCTAGGGCTTATAGATATGCTAATACTAGACGCCAGAGGAATTTGTAAAACAAAAGAGACAGAGTAGCTGGGATAGTTTCAGAGCTTTTTTCAGTGTAGGTAGCTCCTCCCTGCAGCTAGATATAAACAGGGTCTAACCAGCATGAGAACCAGAGCTGACGAAGCCTCTCGGATGAGCGGCGAAACGTTTTCGACCAAACAAACTTTGTCCAGTTGACAAATTGAATTTCTCCTTTTATCATGGATTCTACCTGGACGACTGAGGGACTCTTCACGCAACTAAAGAACATACTTGATTCTCAATACTGATTCCAATACCACAACGATAATAATAAAACACTCTTTCTTTACACAATAAAATGTGATTTTCAACATTAAATCATAGTACTTTCTTTTATATTCCCATGTGTAATCCCTGGATGTGTGGTTTTTTTTAAGTATCAATACCTGCTCAAATGAAAATCTAGTTTTGATACTAGTTTTAGTATCCATCCACTTTTGACAACCCTAGTCTAAAAAAGTTAAAATGGCTTGAATTTTATCATGATTTGAGTAAATTTCACTTGATAAGTAAAATGATCTACCAACGGGACAATATTTTTTGTACTTAAAATATGAAAATACATATTTCTACACATAAAAGGCCCTTAAATAAGAAACAAAATTGAATGTTGCTTGAATTAAGAAAAATACAGTTATTCCATCAGTGGATCGTTTTACTTGTACTTTTACTTGTACTTGTTCCTAATTTGAAGGTGCACTGTGTAACTTTCTATGAGATGTGCTTAGAAAGTTGCACAGTATTGCCTTAAATTTATGTATCACCACGGAGACTTGTAAGCCAAATTACAGATTAGATTTACGGAGAGGCGACCCCACTCATATAAAGATATTTTTGAGCAATAAATAACACTTGTAGTTGAATAAATGCAAGACAGATTAGTTAAATACCATACAGGGGGTCCTCGGGTTACGACGTTGATCCGTTCTTAAGACGCGTCGTAACCCGAATTTCGTCGTAAACCGGATTTTGCCTTTGATCTTCCAACCAAAGCACCAATAACCTTTCCATCTCAATAATTAGACCACTACGCTGCTTGGTTATCACTGCCGCTTTCATAGGAGCAGATCAGAGCCCACATCAGGTACTTCCGCCCACATTGGGCACGCACATGAGGCTGTCTTCTTCTCCCTACAACCACAACAGAGCGTATTCTTGTGCCGTGCGCCGCGCGCCGTTCGCGTTTGTTTACATCTCTTACCACGCTAAACCGTGTAAGACGGAATGACGCGTAATATATACATATTTTTTTTAATGGGGGCGCGTTCGTAACCACGAAACGTCGTAACCCGAGACCGTCGTAACCCGAGGACCCCCTGTACTCTGAACAATTTAAACCAAAGCATTAAAGATCCCATGACATGGTACTTCTTGATGCTTTTATATGGCTCCTTAATGGTTCCCTAATACTGTAAATGAATCCTTCTTCAAAATCAACACTCAGTGCATGAGAAACAGAGATAAGATGAGAAAGAGTATTTTTTCTCCCTCAGAACAGGTCATAATGGGCGTTGTTGCTTGAATGCAAATGAGGAGAAAAGAGCCGGCCAATAGTAGAGGGTGGGGGCGTGGCCAAACTCTCCGCTCTCTGCTCAGAGCCCACAGCTGATCCATTTCCGTGTTATGCACGGGGGAGAGATTTGAAGCGTTCCATTGAAAAATAAACACATTTCCACATAAAATAAAATTAAACCACTGCTGTTCAAAGGTCCAGAGGCTCAGATAAAGGACTTCCGAGCCTAGAAACACTCGGACGTGCCTCCAGGCAAATAAAAAACCGCATTTCGCATTGCCTAGCGCATTCGCAGTCCAAACTCTCTGGGCGTGATTTACAGAGACACTGAGTACAGACAGACGGGGGTGGAACTGCATTTGCATTTCTTTTTTCGATCTGACATCAATAAGGTGCCTTGTTCAAAATCGCCCGTTTGAGCTCCGATTTTTTGTAACGCAGAAAAGGATCGCAAATGCTCAGTTTAGACATTTCGCAACTTTTAACCATGGATGGGGGGGGGGCTAAACAGGGTAGGGGAGCTCACATTAACGTTCAAAAACCTCAGAAAGTGAACATTTCATGCCATGGGACCTTTAACATCTCCATGGAGACAACATCCAGAAACACAGTGGGCCTTTAAGTAATTTTAACTTGCTAATTAGTAATTTTAACTAGCATCACAATTAACACGACAGACTGCTTCTGTGTGGTAATATTGGCCTATTTCTTATGCAATAGCCGTAGCATGGTGCCAGTGAATCGTAGGTGTGCGCACATTGATGGGGAACATAGAGAGGAGGTGTTTGGCACAAATATCAGAATAAATGAATATGCAAAAGTCGTTTAATGTGGAGGCGATGGTAAATGAAGTGGAATGCATTATGTAATCGACTGATAGATGTCCAGATGCATAAAAGGGAGCTGTTTCAATGAGAATCTTTAGTAGCTAATGAGAGGAGCTATTTGTTTAAATTTGACTTTCCATAGTTACAGCTAAAATGAGAAAAAGATACTGGAACTTCACGTAAATGCATGCTTTTGTTGTATTCCTAGACGGGCTGACAAAAGTATCGGAATTCAGATACTAATTGATCCCAAAACTACACTGCAAAAAGTAATAATTAATACAGTGGTCCCTCGTTTATCGCGGTGGTTACGTTCTAAAAATAACCCGCAATAGGTGAAATCCGCGAAGTCGTCAGCTTTATGTTTTACAATTATTCTACATGTTTTAAGGCTGTAAATGCCTCACCACACACATTATACACATTTCTCAGACTGGCGTTAACGTTTTCTCACATTTTTCTCTCGTTTAAACACTCAAACTTTCGTAGATTTTCAACAACAAAAAAATTATTAATAGTTTCCTCTGACATGCCACCTTCAATTATATTTGAGTCGTTTCGTCGACATTGCGGGTTTTGTCAGGGAGAAAACTTGCAAACATACAGCACTTCAGAGTCACACTGCGAGCGATCAAACATTTAAATAAATCTGACAAACTAAACACATTCTGTACTGTACTGTGCAGAATGACGGACAAATCGGCAGGCAGGCCTAAGCGAACTGTGCCAGTGGAAGCCAGGCTTAACAGAACATGGATGAGTGTAGATACAAACTTTGTACAGAACTCATTTTCACCTAGACTGAACTATTGCAAAGAAGCTACTAGTTTCAAATAAATCCACACAAAACATAAACTCCAAAATTGTATTAAAATAGATCTTCTCAACTGACCATTCAGAACAGATAGAGTTCCTGTGTAATACTTGTGTTTGTGCTTATGTGTTGTGATATGATAAGGGCTGATTTGGCTTGGATATTTCCTGCTGGCTTATTTATGATGGATGGTTCATACATTCTGTTGCCTTCCTGATTTGTGGCCGATAAAGTCAAAACACAAAGTTTGAATACAAAGAAAGTTTAATGTATTGTTGTTGTTGTTTTTAGTTCTGCAGAAGCAGACAGCAGTTAAAGGGATATGCCACCCCCAGGGCAAATTTGGGCATCTCCCCACAGTCCAGAGACTAAAATAAGTGGTGGAAAGCGTTTTCCTGCTCACCCAGCCATTGTCCGAGTCTGTCGCCACTGACCGCCGCGGTATCTGGTGCTCCTCCGCCTTAGACTGGAGTCTAACGTCGCCAGAGAAAGATTTCGGCCAAAAGGAATTAATTTGCTCGATGCGTTTCCCAATTACTTTATGTGTAGTGCGCATTCATATCGAGTGCAAATAAATGTGCAAATCAACACGGAGAGCTTGCCTTGGTCATTTTGGGTGGGAACTATTTTCCAGTGCGGAAGAATACAGTCGAATCACGCAGTACGCTGCCAGGGGAATCCCAGTTACGCACCGGGAAGGGAGTTCCCCTGTTGCACAACGTGGTGCGTGATTCGACTGTATTCTTCCGCACTGGAAAATAGTTCCCACCCAAAATGACCAAGCACTCGATATGAATGCGCACTACACATAAAGTAATTGGGAAACGCATCGAGCAAATTAATTCATTTTGGCCGAAATCTTTCTCTGGCGACGTTAGACTCCAGTCTAAGGCGGAGGAGCTGCAGATACCGCGGCGGTCAGTGGCGACAGACTCGGACAATGGCTGGGTGAGCAGGAAAACGCTTTCCACCACTTATTTTAGTCTCTGGACTGTGGGGAGATGCCCAAATTTGCCCTGGGGGTGGCATATCCCTTTAATAAAAGAGAGTAGGACCCTGTGGACCACTGACGTCCGATCATCCAGTGGTAAAAGATGCCTTTGAGCCCAAGACCCTCCATGTCCTCATTTTCTTCTTTGTTGTCACTGAGAGAGGCCAGGTGGGCTGCAGGCTCAGTGTGCAGGGGGCTGCAGTGGCACATTTAGCAGATGACACACCCTCGTCTTCATCGTCAGAGGAGTGCGTTTATACACCACTTTCTTTGTAGCAGAAGGGGCTGTCCACTGCGTGTTTAGAGACAGGCCTCTCCTCGGTGGGATGGGCATGCTTATGAGCCCGGCCTGAAAGAAGCGCCACACAGGTCTGAGAAACTCCAATAATAAAAATGGTTATTGTTTTGTTCAAGCAATGTGGAAGTTGAATTGAAATTCAAATTGCAAATCATGTGAATATACAAGCTCTGCAATCCTGTGGAGCAGACTGAGAGGTCTTATTTACTGATACTGTCCTCCTGAAATGTGTGGAATTTCTCAAGACACTCTCCTTCCTTTGTTTTGTATTATTTATTTCTTTTTTGTTTGACATTTAATTCCCATGTGGTCTTATATCTGTGTAATCCCTCAGTCGTCCATGGGTGTATACTCTTTGTGCTCTTATACTTGTTCTGATACAACTCAAGATATTCTAAAACTTTTCGATACAACCCTACTTCAGACATAGTTCTGATTTTGTTGTTTGGTGAAATGGAGTTTTGGATTCCCTCCTGGCCCCACCCGCTGTGCTGTGCAGTCTAATTTGGTACTTTGATGTGAGTTTTGGAGATAATGGTCATGAAATAAGGCTCTCTGATGTGATATAGTGGCAGGTAGTTTTGAAGGCTGGGGGCTCACACTGGACTATGGACAGAAATACTAAACCCCAAACTTTATGTTGCTTCTTCTTCTACTTCTTCTTCTTCTACCACTTCTTCTTTTCTTTTTTTTAATTCAACATGTTCAAATACATAGTTAATAAGACAGGGGCAAACAGGGACATCATAGACACACAAAATCACATAAATAACATATACGATACATAAATAACAACTACACAAGACACAATTACACATAACCTAATAAAATGTAGGGGAGAGTGATACTATTATAGGCAGTAGTCGAGTTGTAAAATGAAACCAGGGGGATGGTGAAATTTTTCATTTATGTGACATATTTTACACACACACACACACACACATACCTTAGTCCTGGTTCAGACTTGGTTTAGACCTGGTTTAATCCTGGTTTAGACCTGGCTTAGTCCTGGTTTAGTCCCGGTTTAGTCCCGGGGCCCTGCTGTCAGCTAATATGTCCCTTTGATAAAGAAATAATATGATAATATAACTCGCCCCATAAGAACACGGTCAGCTCCGTAGTGTTGTCCGATAATTCGCCTGTCCATGTGTATGCGCGTGGAAACCGACATAATTATCCCGAGGCGAGAGTTCCTTCTTCTGTAGCATTAACGTAGCATACATATTAACGGGGCTCGCTCACAGCTGATCGGCGAACAGGCGCAAACACAACAACGCTAATTGTCATGATTGGCGGGAGCGCGAATGGTGGGTATGCTGTAACATGATTGGAAGCCGGAAGTAGCGCAGTTCGGCCTATGATTGGCTCTTGGAACTGGCCACGATTCATGCAGGTCACCTATTTTGACAGGTCACCTATTTTGAAAATGGTGAATTTAGCCAAAAGGTGAGAGATTTTCATGCCTGATTGATAAAATGCCACAAGGGATGGAAGAAGGGATGCCCGTTTTAGAAGAGGGATGATTTTGACTTTTGTAATTGATCAGAAGCGTGGCTGCTGTGGATCGTGATGGTGCATTGCGCTATTAACTCTTCAGACGTGTTCATTCACCAGCTGTCTGTGATTGAAACGAAGTAAAAATAACAATGAGAACGGTCTAAAAGCTCAAACCAGAGTGCTTGGTTTTGTCAAAGATCAGCCTTCAGTCTTTTACAGTAAATGTCACATGCTGTACCCACCTCCTGCCATTCTGTGCCCTTCACATTTGCTTGTATCTCTGTGTTGCTTATGCCACGAATCTGCCTAGAATGTTCCACAGTATGACATTAAACAGCTCTACCTTACATTTATTCAATTACAGGTGGTTTTACAGCTCAAAAATACATAGAAAAGCAGGCTGTGAGCTGGGTTGGCTCTTCACAACTCTGACCTGTAACTTGGTCTGGTTTGGTCTCCATTAAGGTAGAAAGGTTTAATGCCATACTGTGAAACAATCCAGACAAAGTGATAACATCTCCATGGAGAAAAGCATTTGACAGACCCTCCACCAGAAAAGTTACACACTGTCCAAGAGATTTGTTCATAATCAGGACCAACAGTGCGTTAAACTAGAGCTTCTATCTGCTTCGTTCAGTCGTGTTGTGTCCAGTTAAACACGTGTCTCCGTTTGCAGTTGTTTTTCCGACTCTCCCGATGCATTGTGGTCTATATTGTTCAGTCTTCTGACCAGCACTGGACACTACTTTTACACGCATTGTCGGAAATTTTGAGTGCACTACTTTTTCACTCCCTGGACATTTGGACGGCACTAAAAATGGCGTGAACCCTAAATGGTGCCCCCTGTAGGGAATACTGTGGACATTCAGACACAGCCTTAGTCGTTCCAAATTAGTATTAGTCGACGAATCATTGTATTTAGATTATACGGATTTCTGTGCAACAACAGAAGAAAAGAGAAGTGAGTGAGTTAGCAGAACATTTGGTAATGTTGGTACTTCTGTGCAATACGTCAGATTAAATGTGTACCGTGTAACTTTTCTGGTGGAGGGTCCATCAGCTGCTTGTCCCCATGGTGATGTTATTTTTTTCCCTGAGATGTTCCAGTATGGTATTCAGGGATGAAAGAGTTCCGCTTTTTAGCGGATCTCCGCTTTTTTTTTAGCCGCGTGGTAATTTTAAAAAAAAATTTTTTTCCAAATACGTTGGAAATTTTGGGCGTGTGCGTGCTCTTCTTGTGCTGCGGACACCGCACGTCCTGAGCTGCGCCGCGAGTGCGCTCTCTCGGCTCGTTATCAGACTTTGATGTCGCAAAATCGGGGTCAGTGCCGTGTTTTGATATCAACTTTCAAATAAAAAACACTACAATTGTTTAAAAATGCGTTTTAATTGCTATTATCCGGGCGCGTGACTTTCCGCTTTTTTCATGATTGGCCACTTTCATCCCTGGGTATTATAGTTTGCTATTATATACAGCTCTGGAAAAAAATAAGAGACCACTCCAAAATTATCAGTTTTTCTGTTTTTACTACTTATATGTATGTGTTTGGGCAAAAGGAACATTTTTGTTTGAGTTTATAAAATAATGACAACATTTCATCCAAATTCCAAATAAAAATATTATCGTTTAGAGCATTTATTTACAGAAAATGACAAATGGTCAAAATAACAAAAAAGATACATGTTTTCAGACCTCAAACAATGCAAAGAAACAAGATCAAATTTATTTTAAAACAACATAATACTAATTTACACTTAAGAAGAGTTCAGAAATCAATATTTGGTGCAGTAACCCTTATTTTTAATCACAGCTTTCATGCGTCTTGGCATGCTCTCCACAAGTCTTTCACATTGTTCTTGGGTGAATTTATTCCACTCCTGGTGCAAGAACTGAAGTAGCTCAGCTTTGTGTTTGTGTTGGAATTCAACAGACGCTGGAATGGAATGGCTGTAATACATGTAGAGATGCTGATTTCAGAAATAAATGCAGTGGTCTCTTATTATTATTATTTTTTCCCAGAGCTGTATATTTTTAAACTACTGCAAAAACATGCATTATTACACTTCTCCACAGATCTGACCTGTAACTTGGCCTGGTGATGTGGCCTGCTTGTCTCCACGCTTGACGTTCAATCAAAAGAGTTTACAAAAAGTTTATAAATGCATTGTCTCATTACATCTTAGTCCTTTTTTCAGCATAAATAGTAGTTTTCAGATGTGCTCCTGCACATGCACCTGCAGGGGGCAGGTGTAGTCTTGTGAGTGCAGTTTGGGTCAGATACACTGAGATGCGTCATCTTTCTGAGTGTTCTTGCCACGCCCCCTTTTCAGGCGACCAGTCGATCAGCAAGACATGTCTTTAGCCCCACAAGAATTTCCTTAGCCCCAAAAAGCAAGACTGCCAATCTGAACATGAGCTCCTCCAAAGACTCGTCACTCACTTCATTCACACGAAGTAGAGTGGGTCACGTGTCTTGCCCAAGGACACAGCCAATCAAACTGCCAACCTGCTGGGTACATGAGGAAAAACAAATCTTTTTTGACTTTCTTCTGTGTAGTCTTCTCCACCCACAGAGCAAAGATTAATGTGTATTTAAAGTAGTTTTTACTTAAAGGTCCTATAGTGCAGAAAATGTACTCTTGACCATTTTAGAATTTTTTTTTTACCTCATCAAAAACCATACCAGGATTTGTGTTTTGTTTCATTCACATGTTTAAGTAATCTTTTATTATTAGTCTGTCTACATTTCTAAATGCTCTGTTCCACCTTGTGATGTCGTGAAGCTGTAGTTTTCACGTTAATAGCACCGTTTACCTTTAGTTTATTAGACTTAGACTTAGACAAACTTTATTGATCCACAAGGGAAATTGCTTTGGGTATGGTAGCTCACTCATCAAATATAATATACAATATAAAACAGAGGGTAAAAGAACAAAAAGAAAAACAGATAGAATAGCAACCAAAGAGCAATAGACCTGTGTCAGATGAGACACAATTATATACATAAGATAATGGTAATAAATATACTCAACAAAAATATAAACACAACACTTTTGTTTTTGCTCCCATTTTTCCTGAGATGGACCCAAAGATCCAAAATTCACTCCAGATACACAACACTACCATTTCTCTCAAACATTGTTCACAAATCTGTCCAAATGTGTGACAGCGAGCACCTCTGCCCCGCCGAGACAATCCACCCCACCTCACAGGTGCGCCACATCAAGATGCCGATCCGACATCATGACCAGTGCACAGGTGCGCCCCAGACTGCCCACAATAAAAGGCCACCCCGAAATGTGCTCTTTTTTTTGCTTTATTGGGGGTCTGGGGACTCAGAACCAGTCAGTATCTGGTGTGACCAACATTTGCCTCATGCAGTGCAACACATCTTCTTCGCATAGAGTTTATCAGATTGTCAGTTGTGGCCTGTGGAATGTTGGTCCACTCCTCTTCAATGGCTGTGCGAAGTTGCTGGATATTAGTGGGGGCTGGTACACGCTGTCGTATACGCCGGTCAAGCACATCCCAAACATGCTCAATGGGTGACATGTCCGGTGAGTATGCTGGCCATGCAAGAACTGGGACATTTTCAGCTTCCAAGAATTGTGTACAGATCCTTGCAACATGGGGCCGTGCATTATCTTGCTGAAACATGAGGTGATGTTCATGGATGTATGGCACAACAATGGGCCTCAGGATCTCATCACGGTATCTCTGTGCATTCAAAATGCCATCAATAAAATGCACCTGTGTTCTTCGTCCATAACAGCCTTTGAAGAGGAGTTCCACAGGCCACAACTGACAATCTGATAAACTCTATGTGAAGAAGATGTGTTGCACTGCATGAGGCAAATGGTGGTCACACCAGATACTGACTGGTTCTGAGTCCCCAGACCCCCAATAAAGCAAAAAAAAAATGCACATTTCGGGGTGGCCTTTTATTGTGGGCACCTGTGCACTGGTCATGATGTTGGATCAGCATCTTGATGTGGCGCACCTGTGAGGTGGGGTGGATTGTCTCGGCGGGGCAGAGGTGCTCGCTGTCACACATTTGGACAGATTTGTGAACAATGTTTGAGAGAAATGGTAGTGTTGTGTATCTGGAGTGAATTTTGGATCTTTGGGTCCATCTCAGGAAAAATGGGAGCAAAAACAAAAGTGTTGCGTTTATATTTTTGTTGAGTGTATATGTACAATTGGCAATTCCAGGGCTGCGGTAATTCAAATTATTCTAGCAAATTTGTATGGAATTTGAAAACACAGAGGAGCACTTCCTGTATTACCACATGACATCACAAGGTGGAACAGTTTTCAGTCTGAGAGAAGAACTTAGCCTAAATATGCAGGTTTGTGTGTTAAACATGTGCGAATGAAACAAAACACAACTCCGGGTCTGTTTGTGACGAGGAAACATTGTAACAGATCAGAAAATGGCGTAATATGGCCCTTTAATAAATCTGATTAAATCCAAACTAAAAAAAAAAAAACATAAACAAGCTTGCGTTTCCAGTGTTTGAGGCCAAGAATAAATGTACAGAACATACATTATTTATGCTTCATTACTGTCCGTGCTTCATAGTAAACACTGTGCACACATGGCGATGCATTCATTAGCCCAATCAGAAATATGTTCTTTTATTTATAAGTCTGTTTGTGTTTAAACCAGCCCCGGGGGAGCCCAAGTGGATGAAAAATACTGCATATTTCAAAACGTGCTAATGGATATTGTGTTGTTATTTACAAAAAAAAAGGGTAGGTAAGAAAATAATTTGTTTTACGTTTCCATTTGTCGCAGTTGCGTTACATTATTGTTAAAGGGCCCATATTATGCTATTTTTGAGTTCTTCTCTTGCGATGTCACGTGCTCCGTTGTGTTTTTAAACTCCATACACCTTCACTAGAATCATTACTACAACTAATCCTACTTCACTGAAGGTAAAAGGTAGCTGTTGAAACTTGAAAACTACCTCTTCATGACATCACAAGGTGGAACAGAGTCTTTTTTTTTTTTGTAGATGTCATTTTTATTATTTTCCCAAGTTATGCCATTTAAAGGAAAAGTAATGTTTTTTACAATCTGATTTGCCTTATTTCGGTAATAAAACAAGTTGTTTTACTCACCCATAGCACTTTGGTGTCATATGGAGCACTTCCGAAGATGTTTTAGATTTGCGATCTCCATAATGTGAGTTCTCGGGCACATGTTTGTGGTCTCCAAATAACACAAACTTTAGCACTTTTCAAATCATAGAAGCTCGATGTCTTAGTATACGATTTCGTTTGGTCAAAAGTGGCCTGTAATCCGAGATTTAGCCATAGTTTCGAGTAGATGAGGACGCCAGTGCGCATGTGCGGAGTGTGCTCTCAGCTCCCGGGACCCAAACATGAAACGCAAAGCTGTAAACTATGGCTAAATCTCGGATTACAGGCCACTTTTGACTCAAATGAAATCGTAGACTAAGACATCGAGCTTCTATGATTTGAAAAGTGCTAAAGTTTGTGTTATTTGGAGCCCGCACGGGGCATATTACATATTACATGCTCGGGGAATATATTATATGCCCCGAGCTATGGCTAGAAGTCGCGCTAGGCTAACGCTAATCTAAAACATCTCCGGAAATGCTCCATATGACACCAAAGTGCTATGGGTGAGTAAAACAACTTGTTTTATTACCGAAATAAGGCTCAAATTGTAAAAAAACGTTACTTTTCCTTTAAATTGACTACAAACTCACCCACAGCCCTTTTCTTAACACAGCTGTGAGGTCACGTTCTGTGCAGTTATCTCATATTATCTCATATTAAAGCGTTAAAATAAAGCTTTCTGTGTATTTTTTAGGCAGCAGATCGACCAAAACAAAATATTGGTACGTTAAAAAATCCAAATATTGGCTGGAAATCATTTAAGATCTCTAAAAAGTAGATTTTGCTGAATAAGTCCACTTTAAAACAGATTAAAATGTATTCTACCTTACATCTGCCTTATACTGTTCCTGTCCTCGGTGCAGTCCCCTGTGCAGGAAGCAGGAGCAGTGATGGCTTCAGCCTAAATATCTGCTGACATTTACACGAGCAGAAGGAAAACGCAGCTCTCCTCACACTTCCACCTCTGCTCCACCATCATAACGCTCTGTGACAAGTGCCGAGGCTCAGATCAGATACAGACCCATTGCTCCGTCAGCCATTTTACTGTTTGTGTCCTCTCTGCTGGGGTAAAAACATGGAAATCTCTACAAAAAGCATCAGGAATTGGGCCTTTTACCCCTCAGATTGATCAATTCTTGAACATAAACCATATAAACGTTGCCATTTCATCTTAGGTCCTATATTACACAGTGTGGATTCTCATGAGCGTTTAGCCATGTTATTATGTTGTTACTTCATAAAAACATACCCAGAGTTCAGTTTTGTTTCATTCACACCTTTATTATTAGTCCGTCTATATCTCCAAAGCTCAAAATGCTCTGTTCCACCGTGTGATGTCATGAAGTGAACAGCTCCTTTTACCTTTATTTCAGTAGAGACTGGCAGTTCCAGGGCTGAAATGATCCAAATGATTTTAGTGAAGTTGTGCACTCCAAACACAATGGAACACTTCCTGTATTACCACATGACATCACAAGATGGAACAGAAGCCGTGTCTCAATTCTCAGTGTGCACAGTTTGGAGCATGGTTTTAAGGGTACTCAGACTGCACTCAAAACTGTGCAGCCGCCGACTCCATTTTCTCCCATAGAAGAAGTAGCGTGCGGTGCATGCTGGGATATATAAGTGTGCGAAGTGTGCTTTTTCACGCAGTTGGTCCACGCCCCGATTTCCATGGAGACGACTGCGGTCTTCAAACCGCATTTTAACTGTGCATGGGACAAAAACGAAATGGGACAGCAGTCGTTGCGCCGGAAGTGACGTACATGCCCTTAAAACTACACTCCGAACTGTGCACACTGAGAATTGAGACACAGCTAGAATGTTTTCAGTTTGAGAGAAGAACCCATCCTAAATATGTGTAGAATCCTTCCGTCGTCCAGGTAGAATCCACAGCAAAAGGAGAAATTCAATTTGTCAACTGGAAAAAAGTTTATTTGACTGAATACGTTTTGCAGCTCATCCAAGCTGCTTCTTCGCCCGAAGGGAGGAGCTAACTACAATGAAAAATTCATTGTAGTTCGCTCCTCCTCCTTTAATTATTGATGAAATTTTATATATAGGCAGTGTCCTTCAGCGTTTGCCCAGAACTGAAGAAGCAGCTTGGATGAGCTGTGAAACGTATTCGACCAAATACATTTTTGTCCAGTTAGGAAATTGAATTTCTCCTTTTGCCAGCCTAAATATGCAACATTTGTGTATTAAACATGTTAAACATTAAACAATTTGTGATGAGGAAACAACTTTATAACATAGATCAGAAAATAGCCCTTTTAAGTCTGAACTCTGATCCAAACCACATGTTCTTACATGACAGAGGATTGGCAGTAGACCTTTCCATTAAGAAACTATATATACTGAAAATTAAGGTGCAATGTTCCACAGTATGGCATTAAACATATGGTAAAAGGAGAAATTCAATTTGTCAACTGGACAAATTTATTTGGTCGAAAACGTTTCGCAGCTCATCCGAACTGCTTCGTCAGTTTTCGACCAAATAAACTTTGTCCAGTTGACAAATTGAATTTCTCCTTTTTACCATGGATTCTACCTGGACGACTGAGGGATTCTACACACATTAAACATATCTATATCTATAGAGACGAGCCTGTGACTGTGGAAAGGCAAGCCCCCCTCTCAGTAGACACACATAATTGAATAAGATTGTAATACTTTTATTATCCCTGTAGGGAAATTGTCCTCTGCATTTCACCCATCCTGTCAGGCAGTGGGCAGCACATGGGGCGCCCGGGGGCCCAGCTCCATTATCTTATTGTTAGGCTTGGTCAGGACCTCAGCTGGAAGATTTATTTTTTTTACCTAACCTTCTTGCTGTGAGGCCACTCAGCCACCGTGATTTAGTAACATACTATGGAACATTCCAGGCAAAGCAATAACATCCATCAATAATGTTACATATTATCATCAACTTGCCCAGGAACTAGTAGAAATGAGCATGTTTTGCTTTAACCCAGGGGTGTCCAAACTTTTTTCATCAAGGGCCACATATCTAAACACAGACAAAGCAGAGGGACGATTGAGGGCCATAGACTGGTGCTCAGTACAGTGAATAATTGAAATATATGCATGTTTAACACGTTAGAATGAACTATCAGTCCTTTATTCATGCTAAAGTCCTCAAAACCACACAATAAATATTAAATATTGTCTTATCAAGGTAGATTTCCAAAAACCTTGCAGTCAAAAGTTCTGCTCAAGGTAATTTGGGGCAATTCACCTGGAAGCCTGAGGGCCAAGAAAAATTTGTTTGAGGGCCATATTTGGCCCACGGGCCATAGTTTGGACATGCCTGCTTTAACCTAATACAAGGCACCTCTCCTTTTTTGGTCAGTGTAACATTGTGCACTGTCCCTGTAGAAATAACATCATGCCACACCAAAACAGGCCTGAAGAAGTTTTAGATGTGATCCATGCATGTTTGAGTAATCTAGTGATCTCTCCCACGGGCAGTTCAAACTTCATGAACTTGACTTGATATGCAGGAGTTTTATTAGTGTTGTGAATGCTGATTGTAATGTGGTAGCGCTCTGAAGGGGGAGTGGCACAGGCAAAGGGAATTGAAACTTAAAAACATTTTCAAAACAATAACATGGTGATCTAAATATGCTATGTGTCAGTAGATACTCTTGACTTAACTTTGACTGTAGTTAAATCTTGTGTATTTTGTATGACTAGATTTTTGGATTTGTTTCAAGGTTCTAGCTGCTAATGGATTAAGTGAAAAATTCTTACCAACAGTTATTTTATTTTTCTAAATTTGACAAAAAAAAGCACTGAAATAGTCCAAAAAATAGAACAAATTAAACAACGCTGAGCAAGGCAAAATGTAATGGTCAATATATAAAACCCTGTGTAGACCTCAACAAACATTCTGCATTTTCAAACTCGATTTTAATACTAAGGAATAGATACAATTCTGATACCATGATGATAATAAAAACACTATTTTTACAATAGAATGTGATTTTCAATCTAATCCCTCAGTGGTCCATGGGCGTGTACTAGTCTATGTGCTCTTATACTTGTTCTGATTCAGCTCTAGATAATTCTAAAGCTTCAGGAAAGGTTCATTTGTGTCCTGTGAATGGGACTTTTTAGTATTGATACCTGCTCAAATGAGTACAGTGGTCCCTCGCTATATCGCAGTTCACTTTTCGCGGACTCGCTGTTTCGTGGATTTTTTTTAATTCCAATTTTTTATACTATATCAACACGCATTGTGTTCTGCGTCCTGATTGGCTAAGGGGATGTAGACCTTTGCCAATTTGTCCGTCATTCTCCTCCGTGTCTCCTGTACAGTACAGAATGCGTTCAACTTGACAAAACTATATAAATATTTGATCAATTGCAGTGTGACTCTGAAGTGCTGTATGTTTTCTCCCCGACAAAACCCACAATGTCGACGAAACGTTCTCAAATATAATCGAAGGTGGGATGTCTGTTTATAAGAATCTTCTCGCCCAAAAGAAAAAAAAAAAGCGCCAACAACTCCCCATAACCATGTTCTTCACTTGGAAAAAGACGCCTGCACCAAGGCGGAGCGGCGCCAGGACGAAGAGGCACGGTCAGAGGAACTGAACGCATGAGTCACTATTAATAATTTTTTTGTTGTTGAAAATCTACGAAAGTTTGAGTGTTTAAACGAGAGAGAAATGTGAGAAAATGTTAATTCCAGCCTGAGGAAAGTGTAGAATGTGTGTGGTGAGGCATTTACAGCCTTAAAACATGTAGAATAATTGTAAAATATAAAGCTGGCTACTTTGCGGATTTCGCTTATTGCAGGTTATTTTTAGAACATAACCTCCGCGATAAACGAAGGACCACTGTATTTAGTTTAGATGCTAGTTTTATTCTCAATAACTATTTGATTTTCAATACTTTTGACAACCCTACTTCATGTTTGACTCTTCTCTAAAGCCTTAAAGGTCCCATGGCATGAAATTTTCACTTTCTGAGGTTTTTGAACGTTAATGTGAGCTCCCCTACCCTGTTAACCCCCCCCCCCCATGGCTAAAAGTTGCGAAATGTCTAAAGTGAGCATTTGCGGTCCTTTTCTGCGTTACACAAAACCAGTGTTGAAACGGGCGAGTTCGGACAAGGCACCTTATTGACGTCAGATCGGCAAATGCAGCTCCAGCCCCTCCCTCTGTCTCCGCTCAGCGTCCCTGTATATCCCGCCCATAGAGTTTGGACTGTGAATGCGCTACAATGCGAAATGCGTTTTTTTATTTGCCTGGAGACACGTCCGAGTGTTTCTAGGCTCGCAAGTCCCTTACCCGACCCTCTGGACCTCTGAAATACCAGTGGTTTAATTTTATTTTCTGTGTAAATATGCTTTTTTTCATTGCAAAGTCTCCCATCTGTCTTCCTGTGTTAAACACGGAAGTGAGCAGACAGCGGTGCAGAGCTGCGCTTCCAGCGGGGGAAACCCGCCCCCCCCCCCCCCTGCTCCTTAGCCAATCTCTCTGTCCTGCTCATTTGCACTGAAGCAGCTACACCCACAATAAAGCATTTTAGACACATATCTAGCCTCATGAAGACTGTCAGAGTCATATCTCATGCAGTGAGTGTTGATTTTGAAGAAGGATTCATTTACAGTATTAGGGACCCATTAAGGAGCCATATAAAAGCATCAAGAAGTACCATGTCATGGGACCTTTAAAGCTCCAGGACATGTTTAAATGGCTCATTATCATATTTTCTGATCTGTTATAATGTTGTTTCCTCATCATGTTTTGTTTCATTCACAGCAAACTCCATACACCTTCACTAGAATCATTTGGATAATTTCAGCCCTAGAAATGCCTTTACTATCTCTACTATACAACACGTAAAAGATATAGTAGCTATCAAATTGAAAACTGTTGCTTGATGACATCACAAGGTGGAACATTTTGAGCTAGACTAATAAAGTGTTACTCAAACATGTGTGAATGAAACAAAACACAACTCCAGGCATGTTTTTGAGGAGGTAACAACATTCCCACACAAGTAAAATCTCACAATTTTGCGTAATATACGGCCTTTAAAACTTTTACTGTGAACTGAACCTCAAAAGAAATACTGCAAATGTACTATTTTGTAGAAAAACAAATTGGTTTCAAATTATTCATCCCTTTTTTGCTTTCAAACCTTATAACCTGATTTTAAGTGGGCCTGCTTGGCTGTTGCTTTGCTGTAAGCCTGAAGGGGTGTTATATTCACAACCTATTTGAACCTGGCAACGAACGAATAATGAAGGAAGAAGAGGAGGAGGAGGGGGGAGAGAAGGAAGAGGAGGCAGAGGAGAGGGGAGAAGAAGGATGAAGAGGGGCATAAAGAGGGTGGAGAAAAGAAGAGAAGGAGGAGGAGAAAGAGGAAAAGGGGAAAGAGGAGGAAGAGGATAAAGAAGAGTACGCAGAGGAGGAGAAAGATAAAGAAGAGGAGAAGAAGGACAAGGAAAAAGGGAAGTAGAGGAGGAGATGCCATGTGTTTGGAGCCAGAGCGGATGAATTTCCTTTCTCAGAGTTGGGATATCCTGTAGATGTGAGAAGTGGAGCTCAGGTGCAGTGGGACTGTGTGGCTCTAGACATAAGCACAGAGAGAAGAACTCTAATGAACCAAAGAACTGGATTTGGGACTATGGAAACCTGCAGGGGACAGATCTCAAATGTTCTGTTGATTGACATTTATGATTTATTAATAAATATTGAGTTTTTCTATCTGGTTACTGTATATGCCCAACAATCCTGGGATCTCATAGGCTTCACGTATCACTGAATAAAAGTATCGTGCTGCCATAACTTTATAAGAACGCCTGATCTCGTCTGAGGCAGATCTTTCATTCAAATCTGGTCAGGACTTGGATGGAAGACTGTCACAAATACCGACGGATGTGCCGCACCAGTGGCTCTAGTAGAAACTGCAGATCGCCCACCTTTTGTCGTATGATATATGATATGGTTGTATGTGTCACCCCTACTGCAATATCTGAGCAAGACCTGCAATAACCTGGTAACTAATGTGTCATAACAGCTTGTATAGGACCTTTTTGCACTATTTTTCTTTCTTTTTTGCACTATTTTAATCTTTTTTGTACTTTTTTTTCCTGTACTGTTGTAAATATCCTGCTGTGTTGTAAATATCCTACTTAAATGTCTGCACTGAAGTGAGATGCTTTCAATCTCATTGTGAGTGTGTATAATGTAAATTGTACATGTGAACAGTGACAATAAAAGGCATTCTATTCTATTCTGTATGAATGTGGTGTGCGGGTGAGTGGAGGTGGAGGTGGTGGTTAAAGGGGTTGATGGGGCAGATTGTTCGCCTTGCTTCCCTCAGTCTACCCCAGGGCAGCTGTGGCTACTGGCAGCAACAGTAGCTCTGAGTGTGGAGTGAATGATTAATGCACCGAAAGCACTTTGGGTGTGTTGAGAAGCCCTGTATAAATCTGATTAGTAATAATAACACTGGTCTACACATTTTTGGACTTGATCTGCTTCCGAGATAAAAGTGGCTAAATCTCTTATAAAAATTAATGCAATTAATTATGAGTGGCAATTCAATGAGTGCGCATTTTAAATTTGGTGTTCAGCAAGCAAATCGCTGCCAGGGCCTTTGAACGACAAGTTTATATATAAAAAGAACAAAGATCAATAAGAACGCAGTGGTTTGGAGATTTTGTCAAAAAGAATTTTCTAATCACTGAAGCTGCTCCAGCCTGACGGATCATTTGAACGATAAACACGTCCGGACAAGTTCCATCGTTACCGGTGATGCTCACTTCACCAAACCACGCTCGCAGAATTTGATAAACGAATGAGCAAAGTGACCACATGAAAATTGACAAAGTCAATCGCAAAGTGGGTTCGTTCGTTCGTTCGTTCGTTTGCTCACTCACTCATCTCTCTCTCAAGCTCTCTCTCTCACACACACTTTTAAAATGTGATTAATTAGATTAATTAATTACAAATCCTGTAATTAATTAGATACATTTTTTAAATTGCCTGACAGCACTATTATTGATATATGTTAAAACTCTAGACATATTAAAATGAATGTATTGGAATGTGCAGACAGGCTTTCAGATAGAACTGGTTGCTTGTAGACACACTGTACCTTCTGATAAACTACCGTTTTTACCTTATTTTGCATAAATTTCCTATTTTGACCCAATACTATATGTTGGAAACTATAGCCAGTCGACACTTCTGACTTACTTTTTCTTTATTAGTGACCTAAACCAAGAAAAATATCACTTCTTTTGTTCCGGAAACATTTTGCTTGTAGACCAGTGGAATCTAGCAGGGGGTAACATTACTTTCATTTAGACATTTGATGTTGATTTCAATAAAATAGTCAAGACCACTCAAATTAAGAATAGTATTATAAATACGACTTCTTGATATGAGAAGATGCATATGCATATGTTTAAAAGAGAAATGTTAAATGTTTGTTGTGCTTGTGCTCCACAGGTCCCAGTGAGCTGGACTTGAGTCTGCTCGGAGAGTCCAGCGCTTCAATAGACATGGGCTGTAAATACGACCAGGTAAGACAAGTCTGCATCATAACAAATGTATGAAAAAAACATCTACAAAGACAAATACTGGGCAAAGTGGGCACCCTGTGTGGTGATTTAGCTGAGTAATCCTTGTGTTTCTTCAGTCCACATGCAACATTAAGAGCCACTCTTAATAAGAATGAAAGGCACAATATTTAGCCTGCACTCTTACTTTTTTAAAGTGGTACTACAATCACATCTTGACCTGGGTGGCCAGTGCCTTGACCTGAAGACAGAGGACACATTCTCTTTCTGCTTTCTGATTGGATAATCATCTTTAGAACCAAAACATCAAATTATCAATGTCCAGTGTTTTTGTAATTAAAGGCAAATTAACGTTTTTTTTTACAATCTGAGCCTTCTTTCGGCAATAAAACAAGTAGTTTTACTCACCCATAGCATTTTTCTGTCAATTGGAGCAGTATCGCAGAATATGTTATGTTGAGCCGTTCTGTTCTAGTAATGATCCTGTATCCGTTAACATGGTGCTGTATCATATGCTCGGGGCATTACTTTGCGGTGTCCAAATAACACAAACCTTAGCACTTTTCAAATCATAGAAGCCCGATGTCTTAATGTAAGATTTCGTTTGAAGCAAAAGTGGCCTGTAATCCGAGATTTAGCCATAGTTTCGAGTAGGTGAGGACGCCAGTGCGCATGTGCGGACTGCTCCCGGGACCCAAACATGAAACGCAAAGCTGAAAACTATGGATAAATCTCGGATTACAGGCCACTTTTGCTTCAAACGAAATCATATATTAAGACATCGGGCTTCTATGATTTGAAAAGTGCTAAAGTTTGTGTTATTTGGAGACCGCAAAGTAATGCCCCGAATACAAATGCTAACGGATACGCTACAACATAACTTTCTTCAAACAGCTTCAAATGACACGAACGTGATACGGGTGAGTCAAACGACTTGTTTTATTACCGAAAGAAGGCTCAGATTGTAAAATAACGTTACTTTTCCTTTAAGAATAAACCAGCATCAGAATTCTTATCGGTAAAAGCGATATTTGATTGGAACATGTTTACCTCATATCTGTTTATGGAATTTAAAGTCAAAATCTTACGTACAGTTCCTTTAAGACTTAATTCTTAATTAGGCCTGTCATAAATATACATTTTGAAGCTTGATATATCGCTACAGAGATATACTGCAACAAACAATAATATTGAAACTACTTTATGTCACGGATACAATAACAATAATACAAGATAATCCCAGTTAACAGAATTAACCAATAATTACCTGGAGCCAAGTGACCTATTTAATCTTTTAAAGCTCATACAGCTCTGGAGAAAATAAGAGACCACTGCAAAATTATCATTTTTTTCTGATTTTTACTGCTTATAGGTATGTGTTTGGGCAAAAAGAACATTTTTGTTTGAGTCTATAAACTACTGACAACATTCCCCCCAAATTCCAAATAAAAATATTATCGTTTAGAGCATTTATTTGCAGAAAATGACAAATGGTCAAAATAACAAAAAAGTTACATGTTTTCAGACCTCAAATAATGCAAAGAAACAAGATCAAATTAATAAAACAACATAATACTAATGTTTACACTTAAGAAGAGTTCAGAAATCAATATTTGGTGCAATAACCCTTATTTTTAATCACAGCTTTCATGCGTCTTGACATGCTCTCCACAAGTCTTTCACATTGTTCTTGGGTGTATTCCACTCCTGGTGCAAGAACTGAAGTAGCTCAATATTTCAGAAGTATTTTTTATTTCAGAAAAAAATGCAGTGGTCTCTTATTTTTTTCCAGAGCTGTATGTTTTTGTATTTCAACAAAAATACCCCAAATCCCCAAACCTTTCCAAAGAAACTGTACACACAATAACTATTGAGACCCAAAATCTATTCCACTACTTCATTACTTCCAGTAGTGTTTTTCAATTTCATGTGCATTTAACAGATTAAAAATGTTTCTAAAGACCACTAGACCGTTTCACGAGACCAAAGCTGGCAACCTGTTTGTCAACAAAATAAATGATTATTACACAGAAAGTCATTATGCAAAGCACTCGCCACAAACTGAGATAAAGTCTTCATTTATATTCTAATTTCAGTTTTAAATGAATGGGAAGACACGGCTCTCGTTTCAATAAATGATCACCACTTATTGCAAAGACGGCACTCCAAAATGCTTATTATGTAAATGTATGCATGTGTTTAAATAATGAAACGTAATCAAACACTATTGAGACTATCGAGTTATTCTTAGTTTACAATGCGTCAAAATGTGCTAACTTTAATTAAAACTTTACATCTAACACAATTACATTTGACGTGGTTATTTGGTGTGTTTTGGTGTTTTTTTTTTTCAGTTTGTGGCTTTACTTAAATATTTATTAGGCTCAGAAATTTGCATTAGCATTTCCCCCGACACATAAAGACATATTCTTTTTAAATATGAAAGAGAATAAACTATAAAAAAGTGCACTAAGTCAGTTTGACGTCACCGATTGTGTTCGACTCCAGTCAAATGAAGCTCATCAAGGCTGGCCAGGTCTATATTAGGAATTACGACTGCGCGTATCATAGCAACCAAAGAGCAAATCCGGAGCGTGGCTGTTGAATGTAACGCCGCTTCCTGCCCACACTGCTGCTAACGCTAGCAGGAGTGACCTTGGTTTAGCATCAGTTTAGCCTGTTATCTTGATTTTCCAGACAAAATAGCGAAATAAAAACACCGGTATTATGTAAAGTGAGTTCATTCGAACATTTCAAGACCAAAATTGCAACAGCAGCAGTTACAGAGAAAAGGATGAAAAATTCTTCAACGTCGATGGAGCCAGAATCAGGAATCAGGAATCAGGAAGGTTTTTATTGCCATATGAGTGAACAGGTTCACAACATTAGGAACTTGCTTCGATACCTAGAGCGGACAGACACTCCGAGCACCAGGGCTGCCATTCGCGGCGCCAACTTGGTTGCAGAGTAGAAAAAGATGCAGTACAATCAATGACAATTTAACAACATGTAATCATAGAAAAACAATTGGAGATATAACATAAGGTGATCTTTTTTGTTGGTAACATAAGGAAGGATGTGGGGGGGGGGGGTCAGATTGGAAATCGATGAAGTTGATTGAACCGAGAGCAGAGGTCAGACCTTCTAAAGACAGGGAACTTCTACTATGCACCCATGCTCACTTCCTATTTGGAACACGGCAGCTGGTCAGGATTGAGTGATTTTAGAGCAATACTGAAACAATCTCGAAGGGATAAATAGGAGTGGAAATGCCCACACTGACTTGTTTTGTTTTAACACCAGAATTGAACATTGTGACCTCCCTTCCGATGAGGTGGAATCACATGAAAAGCTTTATTTTTAAATTTATATTTCAGGCACTGTAACACTGTAGCACTGTAGTTGGTCAGAAACACTGATTCAGCGAGAACATGAGGAGACACTTGTTTCTGTGGGAGGACGTCACATGACGCAGAGCAGAAGGTCACAGGACACTGACAGAGATGACTTCCTCACACCACAGAGCTGTTGTTTTGAGTGATTTGGACCACTTGTCATACTTAAACAGCTCAGTCCAAAGGAGAAATTCAGTTTGTCGACTGGACAAACAAATTTAGATCGAAAACGTTTTGCAGCTCATCCAAACTTCTTCTTCAGTTCTGGTCAGACACTGGTGGACACTGCCTATATCCGCCTGAAGGGAGGGGCTAAATACACTGAGGCTACATCCACACGACAATGCTCCTGGATTGTTTTTAATGCGGGTTGAAAAAAATTTGGTCCACGCACGTGTCGGATCAGTAAATATTCCCGTTGAGACGAAAACGGTGCACTGAGTGAAAATGATGTAAACCCATATGCCACACCGGTATGTGGTGCTGTAAACAGGAAACGGCCAAAGCCACCGGAAACGCAATACTACAAAGAGCGTATGCACATAAAGTCCTTTCTCTTCCGCAAACAAGCATCACGACGTCATCGTTTTCCAAAAGCTGCGTTTTGCTTGGCCACACGACAACGCGACCCCCGGCCTTCTCAAAAAACGCTGGCGCCATGTGGACGAAAGGCCAAAACGAATACAAACTTTTCCATTTCCACCAAAAACGTTGTCATGTGGACGGGCCCTAACACCCCTACTTGTTTGTTTCTGTTTCTCTTTGTTATTCAGATTTACTGAGTGTAGGGGCATAATTAGCAGAATCATTCAGGCCCATAATGGTGCTTTCACACCTCTGGCCCTGAACTGCTATCCCTATTGTTCTCTTCTTTTAGGTTTGTAGGTTTGAGGATGGAGTAGTAGATGGGGGACAGATGACATCTGAGGCCTCCATTTTTAATCAAAGATGAATTGTCTTTCTTAAGAAAAATAGCCTCTTTGACTCCTCTCTCAAACCAGTTATTTTCTCTGGCCAAGATTTGTACCTCACTGTCCTCAAAGAAGTGACCTGTGCTCAGCTTGGTCCTTTTTATCTTGGCTTGTTTCATCAGAGGTATAATGCAACGGAAGTATAGCCAGACTGGACTGCACTAAACTGGAATGGACAATGCTATCAGTGTCTTGAGGGCTCTTCTCTTATTACGATTCTCAATACCGATTCCGAAACCACAAAAAATACTCTTTATTTAGACAATAGAATGTGATTTTCAGTGTTAAAGCTGAGTTCTTTCTTTTATATTACAATCCTGCTTTACATCCACTGTATGTATGAACCTTTCCTGAATAGTTTTAGAATGATCTTGAGCTGTATCAGAACAAGTATAAGAGCACTTAGACGAGTATACACCCATGGACCACTGTGGAACCTACCTGAACCACCGAGGGATTACACAGATATGAGACCCCATGAAAAAAAAAAAAGAAAGTACTACGATTTAATAATGAAAAGTGCATTCTATAGTCCAAAGAAAATGTTGTTTTTTTAAATAATCATTGTATCGAAATTCCTTAGTATCAAAATCAAGTTTGAAATGTTAGTATCGTGACTCGTGGTCTCTGAAAGGGCCCATGTTTTGCTAATTTCAGATCAATGTTATAATGTTGTTTCCTCATCACAAACAGGAGTTGTTTTGTTTTATTCACACGTTTAAAACATGAATCCTACAAATTTAGGCTGAATTCCTCTATCAAACAGAAAACATGCTGTTCCACCTTGTGATGTCATCTGGTAATACAGGAAACCATTGTGTTTTTAAACTCCTTACACCTTCACTAGAATAAAATTGGATAATTCCAGCCCTGAAATTGTCAATCTCTATTGAACAAAAAGTAAAAGGAGCTACTGCTTGATGACATCACAAGGTGGAACAGAGCATTTTAAGCTTTGTAGATGTAGACAGACTAATACATTTCTAAGGAGATTTTAAGATAAGATCTCACGCAGGAGAAATTTACTTGTCACAGTAGCTCCAGGTAGGGACAGTTTGAACAAGAGAGAAAAGTGTATGCAGGCAAGAATGGCATAAAGATAAGTAATAATAATAATTTTAAAAGTCATAATCAAATAAGTAATAATAATAAAACAGTAACAAGGAGAGTATTGAAAAAACGATACAGTGGAGTTATACAACTAATAATAATAAGAAACAGTAACTAGGGCTACGTTCACACTGCAGCCTGAAACGACCCAAATCCGATTTTTTTGCCCCTATGCGACCTGTATCTGATCTTCTAATGACAGTGTGAACGACACAGATCCGATTTTTTCAAATGTGATCCAGGCCACTTGGATATGTGGTCCTAAATCCGATACATATCCGATCTTTTGGCATGCGACTTCAGTCTGAACGGCCAGGTCGCATTCATCCGACCTGAGTGTGTTTCCTCCAATGAGAGTGGTACAAGTAGGCGTTCACAAATGTGCACAAACGTTCTTCTCGTCATGCGAAAATAGTATATAAACTCGTATCAGTGAAGTGGCGAAGCACGTAGCAATCCCACCCCTCCTGCCTGTGACTCCGCACCCACATGTTCCTTTCTGCAGACATTGCTGCCACTGCCCCGCAAAACGCTGTGGCCAAAAATCTTGTCCTTCTCCTCCTTAAAACAAATAAGCTGTACATGTTTTGGCTCCGGTACGAAAGCAACTTTAGGCTACTTCCGTAAACATTGAGCACGTTCGCTGCGTGTGACGTCATCGTGTCCTCCAAGGCGCATGCGGGACACTTTTGGGGAGTTTAGCGTTCACACTGGAGATCACATACAATTCGCATTTAACTGGAAATGTGAACGGCCTTGCAAAAAAATCGGATTTCACAAAAAAAAATCGGAATTGAGCATTAAGCCCTGCAGTGTGAACGTAGCCTAGGAGAGTATTGAAAAACAATATTGCATGTTTGGAGTATACAGTGGAGTTGTACAGTCAGTCAGTCAGTTTATTGCTGTCTCTAGAATGTTCCACAGTAGAGATTAAACCTATCTACAGCTCTGGAAAAAAAAAAAAAAAAAGAGACCACTGCATTTTTTTTCTGAAATCAGCATCTCTACATGTATTACAGCCATTCCATTCCAGCGTCTGTTGAATTCCAACACAAACACAAAGCTGAGCTACTTCAGTTCTTGCACCAGGAGTGGAATAAAGTCACCCAAGAACAATGTGAAAGACTTGTGGAGAGCATGCCAAGACACATGAAAGCTGTGATTAAAAATAAGGGTTATTGCACCAAATATTGATTTCTGAACTCTTCTTAAAGGGACAGTGTGTAGGATTCGTGGCGCATAGGTGGTTAGTAGCTATTCCACTTCCTCTTTTGGCTATGGCAGACCACGAGGGTCACCCGGGCGCGCCGTAGCGCGTGCCCGCGCCGCTGTATACATAAAACGCGGTCCCCCGTTCACTTTTTTTTTTCTTTTCGCATGAAAACACACAATCCCGATCATGATTCATGACACTCTACACATCAAATGAAACCTTACAGTCTCCTCTTTTTGACTATGCAATTCATTTCCCTGCAAAACAATCACTCCCCGAGCACATGGGGCTTTTATACAGAAAAGCACAAAACGAGGTTTGTTAGCTTACCTTTGAAGGCTCTGCACAGGTCAAACTCTGTATTTCACCATAAACTTGGTCTCAATCTGTCCATAAGGATCCAGCGAATAAAATCCAGTAAAACAATTTAGTCCAAAATACGTGTTATATCCATTACGATGTGTGATCCAGCAGCATGGCTGCATATGGGAGCAGAGGAGCGAAGGAGAGAAGGGGAAGGGGAGGGGGGAAGGGGGAGCCATATGCAGCGCGGCTAAGCAGCTGTTAGCAGGAGCCTCGGCGAAGGATGAGCCCAAATGTCCTTCTGCGGCTCTCGTATTCAAAATGGCTGCCTCTATATGGGGAAGATCCCCCTTTTATGTGACTATATCTAAGTCCAAAAGAATACTTTGATTTCATGATGGAAGTGAAAAGGCTTGGAAAACAATGTATTTTTGAATGGGTATCTTCAATTTCAGTAATTAACGGGTAAAAATCTTACACACTGTCCCTTTAAGTGTAAACATTAGTATTATGTTGTTTTAAAATGAATTTGATCTTGTTTCTTTGCATTGTTTGAGGTCTGAAAACATGTATCTTTTTTGTTATTTTGACCATTTGTCATTTTCTGCAAATAAATGCTCTAAAGGATAATATTTTATTTGGGGGAAATGTTGTCAGTAGTTTATAGACTCAAACAAAAATGTTGTTGCCCAAACACATACCTATAAGTAGTAAAATCAGAAAAACTGATAATTTTGCAGTGGTCTCTTATTTTCTTCCAGAGCTGTATTACAAGGGAGACAACTGTAGGCTACATTACAGATCAGATCTGTGGAGAGGCAATGTTATTCACAGAGAGAATTATTGCATTTCTGAGCAATAGAAATACCCATAAATCTGAATGAATAAATCTCCATGGAGACAAGTAGATGACGGATCCTCCTGAAAAGTTGCACCTTTAAAGTTCACAAGAGTCCGTGTTGAGTAATATGGGACCTTTAACGTGGACACAGCAGAAAGGCACAGAAAAACAGTCGTCTTAAAGCAACGTGAGCTCCGTGTTGGTGTGGTTTTCGACGTGCATATTGTCCCTCTTGTTTATGATGGTGTTTTGGTCCATGTGAGTCATTGAACAGTTGGTGGCGCCGCATGCCGACTCGCTCTCCCACTCCCACTTTCACAGTACTCGCAAACACATTCGCTTCTGGTAACTGGCTGTGTTTACATGCACGCCCCCAAATCTGATCATGATCTGATTTCTGGAGTTATCAGATTATCCAAATGCCATGTAAACAGTTAAGTCTGATGTGATGTGTCAACCAACGTTTTTAGGAGGAGTAGGAGTAGGAGTAGTACGAGCAACGTTACTTTAAATACGTACAAAGTAGTAACTTAAAGAGTAAGTGTCATGGCTGTTGAAATAAGCCACTGAAAAAGCCAGAATAATTTTTCACTTCATATTTTTACACTTGAGTGAGAGGATTTTCTCTTTCACTGCATCCATCTCTTTTGCTCCCTCTTTCTCTCCGTCTTCTCTTCGGCTACGTTCAGACTGCAGCCTGAAGTGACCCAAATCCGATTTTTTGGCCTCTGTGCGACCTGTATCTGATCTTTTAATGACAGTCTGAACGACGCAGATCCGATTTTTTCAAATGCGACCCAGGCCACTTGGATATGTGGTCCTAAAACCGATACATATCCGATCTTTTGTGACATGCAACTTCAGTCTGAACGGCCAGGTCGCATTCATCCGACCTACATGTCATAAACAAGCGAGAGTGGTACAAGTAGTACTCACAAATGTACACAAATGTTCTTCTTGTCATACGAAAATTGTGTATGAAGTCCATGTCAGTGAAGCAGCAAAGCACATAGCAATCCCACCACTCTCAGCACCAACACGTTCCTTTCTACGAACGTTGCTGCCACTGCCCTACAAAACGCCAAGGCCAAAAACCTTGTCCTTCTCGATCTCTTCCTTAAAACAAATAAGTTGTACATGTTCTGGCTCTGGTACGACAGCAACTTTGGCATGGTGGCTGAGTGGCTAGCGCTCATGCTTCACAGCAAGAAGTGTGTGTTCTGTGTGGAGTTTGCATGCATGGTCTGGGTTCGATCCCCGGGTCGCCTGAGCCTTTCTGTGTGGAGTTTGCATGTTCTCCCCGTGTCTGGGTGGGTTTCCTCCAGGCACTCCGGTTTCCCCCATGAACCCAAAACATGCGCCATAGGTAAAAATCCTCCAGCTGAGGTCCTGACCAAAGCCTAAGCAACAAGATCATGGAGATGGTCCCCGGGCGCAGTAATGTGCTGCCCACTGCTCCTAATAACAGGATGGGTTAAATGCAGAGAAGAATTTCTCCTGTGTGAGATCAATAAAGTCACTTCTTCTTCTTCTTTAAAATCTCCAGGCACTCAATCCTAGTGTCCATGTTTAGGCGACTTCCGTAAACACTGAGCACGCTCGCTGCATGTGACGTCGTCGTGTCCTCCAAGGTGCATACGGGACACTTTTGGGGCTTTTAAAGTTCACACTGGAGATCACATACAAGTCACATTTAATTGGAAATGTGAACGACCTCACAAAAAAATCGGATTTCACAAAAAATCTGAATTGAGCATTAAGCCCTGCAGTGTGAGCGTAGCCTTCTTCTCTTGCTCTTTCCCCCTCCCTCTCTCTCTGTTTCTCTCAAAGTGATATCTCAGTTTTCACACAAAGTTTGGGTGGGAACATGAAAAATGAAGAAAAACAATGTGTGTCATCAAGAAATGTACTCAATTCAAATTGTGTTTTTTTTTTGTCAGTTCATGGATTAACCTTTAATGTTTTCTTGTTCTTTTCATTTTCTTGCACAAAGAAAATGAAGTGTGGCGTCACCCACAGGATAACGGCTCCAGTCAAATGAAGCTCATCTAGTCTAGCGGTTGCAGCGGCTAATTTGGAGCTGAGTTTTATATTTGGAATTCTGACCACGTGTATCATAGCAACCAAAGAGCCAATCTGGAGCGAGGATGTTGAAAGTAATGCTCCTTGCTGCCTGCACCACTGGTTTAGCAGGAAAAGGTGCTTTAGTGCTGTCAGGCGATCAAAAAAAAGGTTAATCTAATTAATTAGAGGATTTGTAATAAATTAATCTAATTAATCGCATTTTAATCTTGTGAGAGAGAGAGAGAGATTGTGACTGAGTGAGTGAGCGAACGAACGAACAAACCCACTTTGCGATTGAGTTTGTCTGTTTTTCTGTGGTCGCTTTGCTCATTGGTTTCCCAAATTCTGCAGCGTGGTTTGTTGGTTTGGTGGTTTGGTGAAGTGCGCTCACGCTCGCTCTATCACCGGTAACAATGGAACTTGTCCGGACGTGTTTGTCATTCAAATGATCCGTCAGGCTGGAGCAGCTTCGGTGATCAGAAAATTCTTTTTGACAAAAGCTCCAAATCACCGAGCTCTTGTTGATAGTCCTGTCTTCGTTCTTTTTATAAATAAACTTGCCGTTCAAAGGCCCTGGCAGCGATCTGCTCGCTGCACGCCAAATTTAAAATGCGCGGGTATTGAATCGCCACTCATAATTAATTGCGTTAATTTTTATAACACGTTAATTTGCAGTGTAATTAATTAATCTAATTAATGCGTTAAACTGACAGCCCTAATTATTTTCTGTTGTTCCTCATCAAAAACATACCTGGAGTTGCATTTTGTTTCATTCAAACACAAATCCTGCATATTTTGGCTTTGTTCTTGTTCTTCTCTGAAACTAAAAACATTTTGTTCCACCTTGTGACCTCCTCAGGGATTACTCAAACATGTGTGAATGAAACAAAACGCAACTCCAGGTATGTTTTTGATGAGGAAACAACAGTATAACATGACTTAAAGCTCACAAGAGTCAGTTTTGCCCTCTAGAAAGACCACAAACACCTACCCTAAGACCTAAAAATACCTTGTTATGTGGTGACGGAGCAACTATACCTTTTTATATTTGAGTGATCTAACTTAAACTCAAGCCTGTTCAAGTTCTCCATGGAAACAGATGACAGCAGAGATATTCAACATGCACTTTATTATTATTATTTTACTGACAAAGTGGAGCCTCGCTGACCTGGTTTAGCTTCACTTTAAAGGTCCCATGACATGGTACTTCTTGATGCTTTTATATGGCTCCTTAATGGTTCCCTAATACTGTAAATGAATCCTTCTTCAAAATCAACACTCACTGCATGAGATATGACTCTGACAGTCTTCATGAGGCTAGATATGTGTCTAAAATGCTTTATTCTGGGTGTTGCTGCTTCAATGCAAATGAGAAGGACAGAGAGATTTGCTAAGGAGCGGGGGGGGGGGGTTTCCCCCGCTGGAAGCGCAGCTCTGCACCGCTGTCTGCTCGCTTCCGTGTTTAACACAGGAAGACAGATGGGAGACTTTGCAATGAAAAAAAGCATATTTACACAGAAAATAAAATTAAACCACTGGTATTTCAGAGGTCCAGAGGGTCGGGTAAGGGACTTGCGAGCCTAGAAACACTCGGACGTGTCTCCAGGAAAATTTAAAAAACGCATTTCGCATTGTAGCGCATTCACAGTCCAAACTCTATGGGCGGGATATACAGGGACGCTGAGCGGAGACAGAGGGAGGGGCTGGAGCTGGAGGTTTTGTGTAACGCAGAAAAGGACCGCAAATGCTCAGTTTAGACATTTCGCAACTTTTAGCCATGGGGGGGGGGGCTAAACAGGGTAGGGGAGCTCACATTAACGTTCAAAAACCTCAGAAAGTGAAAATTTCATGCCATGGGACCTTTAAAGAGACAGGATTTAACAAGGAAACCGCAAAACTCTCTGCTCCTGCTGGGGTTTGGAGCTGCGACTGCCTTAGATTTTTGAAGCAAACTTTGGAAATGCTGCACAAAGTAAAACATGATAATTAGGAGAGTTTGGGGAAGTCTTGAGTAAACTTCTTGTGAGTGGAGGAGCTTGAATCACTATTGTTGTCAGAAAATAGAAAGTGTTGCTGGTTAGTGTTATATGTTAATTAGGAACTTAAAAAATGAGTAGACAGTTTGTACAGTATGGGGGTAATTGATCAAAGTAAATGTTTATATATATATGTTTGTATTACTATTTCTATATTTTATTTTTACTTGTACATATACATTTAAAGGTGTATTGTGTAACTTTTCTAGTGGAGGGTCCATCAAATGCTTTTCTCCATGAAGATTTATTTATCATTGCATTTATATAGCGCCTTTCAAGACACCCAAAGTGCTTGAGATGTTGTTGTTTTGTCTGGAATGTTCCACAGTATGGCATTAAACTTTTCTATCTTCAAGCTTTTTCAGTTCCAGTACCGATATTGATACTTTGAATTTAATTATGTGCTAATGCTCGATATTATCTGATACCACTGTATGAACAGAAAATGGCACTTATTTTCTTAAAACACAGTTAACTTATTACTCAGATCCAGTTGTGTTATGTAACTGTTAATTATCCTTCAAATCACTACAGGAACGCTTTGTATGAGTAAAACTTCAAATCAGACGTTCTAGGCCAAAATCAGCCAATGAATAATCTTTATGTCCAATTAAAGGCCCAACCAGGATATTGGTTTAATCAGTATTGTGGAACCAATACCCGATCCAGCAAATTTTTCAGTATCTTAGCTGAGATTCGATACCAATATCCTTATTTAAAGTTATTTTTACTTGCACTTTATTTTAAATATGTCTCATTCTGGCATCTGCAGGGGTGTAGTGGGCGTGGTACGCGGGGGTACGCCGTCCACCCACTTCTCCCGACGTGAGATATAAAAAAAATAACAAATATAAATTCAGGGATGAAAGAGTTCCGTTTTTTAGCGGATCTCCGCTTTTTTTCAGCCGCGGGGTAGCCTATTATTTATTTATTTATTTTTTACATCTGTGCAAATTGGTTGAGAAAGATTTTGGGTGTATATATATATGTATAGTTGTGTTTAGAGTCGCCAACCATCCCTTGAAAAACAGAATGGCCCCGTATTCAGAACAAAAGTACGTGTATCGTATTAAACTTCGTATTAAACTGCGGGCCGCGCGAGCCCAGGTCTGGAGCCGCGGACCGAGCGAGCGCAGCTCTCGCAACAGCCTGTACCATTGCGTGTACACAGGTTAAACTTTATAAAACATCCTATACCTCATCCTACCTGCCCGTGCCTCACGCGTCGCTCCTCGCTTTTTCACCTGCGCCTTTTAGCGCGCATCAGCTCCTCCTCAATACCTCTGATTAGACGAAGTGCAAAGCAAAAACAAATCCAATATATACTACTAGTACATGTTAATAAAATGTGTTTTTTGTACTTTTATGTACAGTTTTACTTTATTGCTAACATATAGCATATAGAAATCCAAATTTCAGAAATTTAACATTTTCCAGAGGGGGGGGGGGGGGGTGTAATTCACATCCATGACGTCACAAATCGCGTACACCCACTTAAAAAATCCCCACTATACCACTGGGCATCTGTATCATTTCTCTGACACAACAGTGACCAACCTGTCACTCAAACTCCACATGAGAGCGAGCGGCTCCTGTCATGTGTCAAACGCTGATCGAGCTGGGAAGTTGTGTGGTTTAATGTGAAGTTACGAAACCATTTGTAAGATTTTGATTTAATTTCATAAACATGATCTATCCACAGACACAAGGTAGACATGTTCAATTCCAGTACACCTTTTACTGAGAACAAATGTGATGCTGATGTATTCTTAAAGGCAAATTAACGTAAAAAATTAACGTTTTTTACAATCTGAGCCTTCTTTCGGCAATAAAACAAGTAGTTTTACTCACCCATAGCATTTTTCTGTCAATTGGAGCAGTATCGCAGAACTTATGTTGAGCCGTTCTGTTCTAGTAATGATCCCGTATCCGTTAACATGGTGCTCGTATCATATGCTCGGGGCATTACTTTGCGGTGTCCAAATAACACAAACTTTAGCACTTTTCAAATCATAGAAGCCCGATGTCTTAATGTAAGATTTCGTTTGAAGCAAAAGTGGCCTGTAATCCGAGATTTAGCCATAGTTTCGAGTAGATGAGGACGCCAGTGCGCATGTGCGGACTGTGCTATCAGCTCCCGGGACCCAAACATGAAACGCAAAGCTGAAAACTATGGATAAATCTCGGATTACAGGCCACTTTTGCTTCAAACGAAATCTTACATTAAGACATCGGGCTTCTATGATTTGAAAAGTGCTAAAGTTTGTGTTATTTGGAGACCGCAAAGTAATGCCCCGAATACTCATGCTAACGATACGCTACAACATAACTTTCTTCAAACAGCTCCAAATGACACGAACGTGATATGGGTGAGTCAAACGACTTGTTTTATTACCGAAAGAAGGCTCAGATTGTAAAACAACGTTACTTTTCCTTTAAGTACAAAACACTGGACATGACCGCCGAGCTGTTTGGTGTTTTGGTTCTCAAGACGATTATCAGAATAAGCCCCACGTGAGTCATGTGACAACCCAGGTTCAGTTGTGATTGTACTACCTGTTTTAAAAAGCTGTAAGAGCACAGGCTACAAACCGTTTTTTTTGTTTGTTTTTTTTATCACTAAAAAAACATTGTGAACACTTGACTACAGTATAATGTCTTTCCCACAGATGGAGGAGGAGGAAGATGAGACGTGCTACGCTGAAGGCACCACAGACAGTGAGTCAACATTGATTTAACTAAGTCCAGTTATTGATCTGAGTCTGAACAGCCACTGCCCTCAGAATTTAACAAGGGGGTATTTTCCTTCTATGGGGTACTTTAGATCAGCATGCTATCATTTGTTTAACAAGTTTCACTTTCATTTTTGATGCTCTGAGTCACTCCCCCTTCAGAGCACTATCACAACATAATCAACCTGAAAATACTGCACATCACATCAGGTTTGTGAAGTTATAGTGTATTGTTTTGTATTTCTTATTGTTAATAAGCTTCAAAAGGAAATTTGGTTTCTCCTCTCTGCTGCTATGTGAATCTTTCTAAATGTCAGTGGGCGGATATTTTTAATGTATTTTTACCAAATAATGAAATGAAATGTGGCACCTGAAGGCTCCTAGGTATGGGTAAAGGTAGGACTTTTTACAAATAAGGTCCCTCTCTTTTTGTGTTAAAGAGTCTGTAATCCAAATTACGATTATCAAAATACAACTAGGATTAGAGCTGGGCAGTATGACTAAAAATTTATATCACGGTATTTTTTTAAAAATTATATCGTGTCACGGTATTTGACTGTATTTTTTTTTTTTCATGTACTAAGTGGTACCATGTCTTTGGCTAAATGGACAGTAATAGCGTTGGTAATATCGTTCCACCGTTTGCTTTTCTTGTCGTAGGCAGTCCCCTTAGCAAGAGTGACGCTTTGAGTGACGTCTGAGTGGCGTTTTGTGTCGCAGTTCCAACATGAACGTTCCCTGCAGATGTGGAAGAGGATGCAGATCTTAGTTTCCTGCATTTTTCATATTCCAGGACATGTTTGTGACGGAGGTGGTGAAGCAGATCGCTCGTGTCGCCTCCTGCGGCTACAACTTTAGCCTGACAATATTTACAGAATACGGTTGTTTGATCAGCGCCAGATTTTTTAAAGCCGAAGTACTTCCACACGACTGACACGGCTCCTCTTTTCGGTACAAGTTCTCTGTGTCTGTAACATTTTCTCCGTCCATGTTGTTCACCGCTCAACACACACTGAGCTTCCACCGCTCTCACGCCACTGCACAACAGTCCCCCTCTCAAACAATGTCCTGTGCCACGTTCCGCCACTCTGTGTTCCCAACGTTTTGTACGTACACACTCACCGGTATTGGGATATATGAAAAATTCCATCCATCCATTTTCTTCCGCTTCTCCGGGGCCGGGTCGTGGGGGCAACAGTCTAAGCAGGGACGCCCAGACCTCCTTCACCCCAGACACTTCCTCCAGCTTCTCCGGGAGGACCCCAAGGCGCTCCCAGGCCAGGCCAGAGATATAGTCCCTCCAGCGTGTCCTGGGTCTTCTCTGCGGCCTCCTCCCAGTGGGACATGCCCGGAGCACCTCCTGAGGGAAGTGTCCAGGAGGCATCCGGAACAGATGCCCGAACCACCTCAGCTGCTCCTCTCGACGTGGAGAAACAGCGGCTCTACTCCGAGCCTCTCCCGTGTGATTGAGCGCCTCACTCTATCTCTAAGGGTGCGCCCAGCCACTATGAAGTCAGCCACTTTTTTTTATCATATGATATGAAAAATTCATATTATAAAAAAAAAAAACTGGTATTCTGTATACAGCAGTATACCGCCCAGCCCTAACTAGGATTATATCATATAAAGCAGTCAACTTGTCACAGTTATTCCAATTAATCGTTGTATTATATTTGTATTATAAGTTCCGATGTGGGTTAGAATATCTTAAGTTTAGATCAAGGTTAGGCTAGTAGTGACTAAAGAGGGAGTATTATGCAAATTGACTTTTTGGAGCTTTCTACCATGTTATTGTTCCCTCATAAAAAACATGCCTGAAGAGGTTTTAGTTGCATGTTTTATTAATTTAGTGATCTGTCCTGGGCCTTATGGTTAGTTGTAAGATTCAGTCCAACACTCCGCCCACAAGCCTATCATCCATACTCCCACAAGACAATTTTACACAAAAGCATGATACAAAACACAAAACAACACATTACAAACCTTCACAACTTCACAAACCTGATAGATGTGCAGTAGTTTCATTAGCGGGATGCATGCCAAAAGGGGCAGTGACTTAACGCAGAGAGCAAAGTATTAAAACTACTGTGGTACCTCACCTTACGAAATTAATTCGTTCCAGAAGTGGTTTCGTAACGTGAATTTTTCGTAAGTTGAGTAGCTATTTCAATGGAAAAAGCCTGATTCGTTCCAAGGCCCCGTAGTGTAACTTTTTTTTATAGTGTAACACTGTGTTCTGATTGGCTAAGAGACTGTAGACCCAGGACTAAACGTGGCCTATACCAGGTCTAAACAAGGTCCAGGACTAAACCTGGACTAAACCAGGACTAGACCAGGTGGATTAAAGCGCTGTGTGCGGGTCTATTTCCTGGTTTCTCACGAGTCACAGCTGAGGCGAGCAGCGAGGAGGGGACCGCAGCGAGGAGGGGACCGCACGCAGTCTGAGCGCATGAACGAACGCAGGTAAGCGCCGCGGTGGTTTAATCCTGGTTTAGACCTGGTTTAGACCTGGTTCAGACCTGGTTTAGACCTGGTTCAGACCTGGTTTAGACCTGGTTCAGACCTGGTTTAGACCTGGTTCAGACCTGGTTTAATCCTGTTTTAGAGGAGGCACGGTTTGAGCACGGGTCTCGTCCTCGCAGCCCCGCTCCGGGTCATGCTACGCTATCACACATGTGTTCCCGCGCACACTTCTCCACCCTCCCCCTTCCCCCCACGCTTCACTATTAATACATTTTGTTGAAAATCTATGAAAGTTTGAGTGTTTAAACAGAGACAAATGTGAGAAAAGTTTAAATCCAGTCTTTACATTTACTACTGGAATTTTTAGTACTGTTGTTTACTCCTGTTATTGAATTTTACCCCCGTTGCACTGTTGTTTACTACTGTTATTGCACATTGACTACTGGAATTTTAGTACTGTTGTTTACTCCTGTTACTGCACTAGAATTACTACTGTTGCACATTTATTTTTATTTTATCTTAATGCACATTCTACTGCACATGACCAAGTCACTGCTGTATCTTCCATTGCACATTTTGATGCACACTGCACACTTTGGAAATCTGTATATAGTATAGTTTATTTATTATGTTGCACTGTTTTAAGATTTTAGATCGTAGACTTTAGTTTTAACTTTAGATCTCTGTCTTAGATAGTTTTTTGTTGTGTTTTGTCTTCATATTGTATTTTGTACACTGTCTTTTGCACTACCTGGCCAGAGAGAAACAAAATTTCGATTCACTGTATGTTGAACACATATGGCAGAATTGACAATAAAGCTGACTTTGAACTTTGAACTTTGAACTTTGAGAATAGCATATGTGTGTGGCTGAGCACGCATTATTTGAATTTTTGAGATTTCGCGTTTCGTAACTTGAATTTTCTTTCGTATCTAGAGACCATAACTTAACGTGAAGGCGTTTCGTAACTTGGAATTTTCGTTTGTTGGTTCTTTCGTAAGGTGAGGTACCACTGTACAGTGAAACTTATGAAATACATTGTTTTCATTGTGAATATAGGAGTTTTAAAACAATAAAAGGTAACATGGTGATCTAAATATGTTATGTGTTAGCAGTTAATACCCCATAGAAGAAAAATACCTCCTCTTTAAGGTCAGTATGTATGGGACCCCAGCAGTTGTGAGTGAGCAGATGTGTGGGTGGTTTTGACCGAAATGTTTTGCAGATGAGTTGTTCTAAGTCACAATTATATTTTCAGTATGTTTTTAACTCTGCACAAGTTGAACTGGTGTGTGAAACCTCTAGATGACTCACAAAATAATTTCACTAGAAAAAACACACACACACAAAACTGAAGTGTTTAAAAGCAAATTCAAATGTTAAATATTCTTGTGGGGAGATGTAAAGGTGCATTGTGTAACTTTTCTGGTGGAGGGTCTGTCAAATGCTCTGTGGAGATACTATTGCTTTGTCTGGAATGTTCCACAGTAGGGCATTAAACCTTTCTATCTTCATGGAGACCAAAGTTACAGGTCAGATCTGTGGAGAGGCAACCCCGGTCACAGTCAGAATGCCTGTTTTTCTAGGTATTTTTGAGTTATTAATCCTCCTGTAATTGAATAAATGTACAGTAGAGCTGTTTAAAGTCATACCGTGGAACATTCCAGACAGAGCAATGACATCTCCATAAAAACAAGCAGGTGAGGGACCCTCCACCAGAGAAGTTACACAGTGCATAATTAACAAATCCATCATACTCTGTCTTCATAAGTCAGCAGAAGTGGGTAGTGTACACAAAAATTGTACGCAGGTAAGAGTAAAATTTCTTCAAAATGAAAACTTCAAATAGAAGTACAAAGTAGTGGCCCAAGAAAATAAGTACATGGAGTAAGTTAGAGCAGTGCTTCTCAATTATTTTCTGTGACGCCCCCCCTAGGAAGAAGAAAAAATTTCACGCCCCCCTTCCTGCGCGCGACTATAAATAGTATTATTTGTCTAGAAAATTGTTATGAGAACACCATTGTATCCTTTTATTAACATTATAAACAAAAAAAAGAAAGAAACTTACAACAAAGACTGCTCTGAGGACTCAAATATTAATGTGTTTTTAATGCTTTGCGCAGATTTGTTTATGTTTTACAGAAATTAAACTTAAAACCACCTCATTTGCATAAGCTAAAAGCACTGAAAAAAAACCGCTCTTTCCTTGTGCCACTGATGCGTCAGCTTCTGTCGGACTAAAGGACACGACTCAGTGGAATATACGTGTTTTTTCTGTGACAGGGGATGTTCTGTTAATGGTGAGACTGTGCGTAAATCGCATGTGAGAACGCCACTGCCAACTACTGTTGTTGATGTGCAATTACACTTAGTTCTAGTACAGTACAGCAAAAAACATGTTTCCCAGGGTCATACGCGCCCCCCCTGGCATCACGCCACGCCCCCCCAGGGGGGCCCGCCCCACTATTTGAGAAGCACTGAGTTAGAGTAACCTTTGTAACATTTTATTGATAATTTGAAGTCACTAATATTGTCACATAAAGTGTTTGTCACTTTAGCCTTACTCATAATGGGAACAACAACTTTTATTCAAGCAAGAGTACCGGTTCTACTCCAAATACAATAGTAGTAGGAGTAAAAGTACACTGCTAGAAACTTACTCTAAGTTTAATTTCTTAAAAAAGTAAAGAAAGTGAGTAATTGTAACTGAGTACTACCAACCTCTGTAAGTCAGTGCAGTCCCTTTCACTCATTTGTCTATATATGTCTCTTTAAAGGTGCACTATGAGGTTGAATCCATTCTAATTTGCCATTTATGAACTGGCGCCATGCACTGACAATTAAAAACTTAACTTGTTAAAGCATCGGGTCAAAAATGTATTTCTTGTTCGTGCTCCAGAGATCGGTTAAGAAGAGCAAAGGTGAACGGTCTAATGTTCTTCTAGGGTGTGTTGTGATGTTATGTTGGGCTGAATGAGGATTTTATTCCTTGCTTTGAATCTTTTTGCATGTGTTTTAGAGTTTGTATAGTCCAGATCACTGGTGGAAGGTAACAAAGTACAAAAGTAAAAGTACAATCAGGTTCAATCCATGGCAAAGGAGAAATCTGGACAAAAGTTTATTTATGTGCAAACTGAAGAAGCAGCTTGGATGAGCTCCAAAATATATTAAACCTAAAATTAACTTTTGTCCAGTTGACAAACTGAATTTCCCACTTGCCATTTTCAGTTGCGGGTCCATCATCTTCTATTTCTATAGACATGTCATTGCTCTGCTTCGAATGTTCCACAGTATGACATTAAACAGCTCTATTTTTCATTTATTCAGTTATAGGGCATTCTGATTGTGAGCGGGATCACCTCTCCACAGATCTCACCTGTAACTTTGCCTGCTTTGGTAAAAGGAGAAATTCAATTTGGCAACTGGACAAAGTTTATTTGGTCGAAAATATTTCGTAGCTCATCCGAGTTGCTTCGTGAGTTCTGGTTAGAGTGCTGATGGACACTGCTTATATCTACCTGCAGGGAGGAGCTAACTACACTGAAATTATTCTGAAACTATCCCACTTCTTTGTTTTCAGCTTTCTGTCTTGTTTTTTTCAGTTTCTCTCTAGCATCTAGTTTAGCATACCCATTCAAACCCTAATAATAATAATAATAATAATTAATAATTCATAGCATTTATATAGCGCCTTTCATGACCCAAAGCACTTTACAGTTCATTGTTCATTCATTCCACACTTGGTGGTGGTAAGCTACTTTCTGTAGCCAGAGCTGCCCTGGGGCAGACTGACGGAAGCGAGGCTGCCAATCTGCGCCATCGGGGCCTCCGACCACGTCCAACACTCACACACACCACTTTCATACTAGGCAATGTGGGTGAAGTGTCTTGCCTAAGGACACAACGACTCTTTTTGCAACTGGCGCCCCCCTGTGGCACCTGGAATTCCCAGTGGTCTCCCATCCAAGTACTAACCAGGCCCTGCCTTGCTTAGCTTCTGAGATCTGACGGGATCAGGCTTTGACAGGCAGGTATGGCCACGAATACCTAATGGGTGTTTTCACACCTCTGGACCTGACCTGGTTCACCCCCTTGTTTCCTTTGTTTGTTTTGCCTGCTTTGGTTAAAAAGGTTTAATGCCATACTGTCGCATTTCAGACAAAGCAATAACATGTCCATGGAGAAAAGCATTTGATGGACCCTCCACCAGAAAAGTTACACAATGCACCTTTAAGTCACTGTAACTGAAATAAAACATGTTATTTAGGACTACGCAGTACCACTTTCTGTACCACATTATCATGATCATTTACTTGTCTTACAGGTTATTGCACAGAACAGAAGAAACCAAAGGTGGTCTTCCTCATGGGTAAGTTTATACAATACAGTTTACAGGGGTGCAAAACTTAATTTAAAAGTGTTTGGAGCCTCATTTTAGTCAGGGGAAATAAATAAAGTGTTGTATTTGTATCCATTTGACACCTGGATGCACCCTCAGTCAGTTTGATCTAGATCCAGGCTGATACAGTACGTGTTCATATGAGTGAAATCCCTCAGTGGTCAAGGCAGGGCCCATAGCCAAAAAAGGTTCAATTCTCTTAACTGGACAACTGTTTTTCAGTGTTAGCACGTATCCAAGTCGCTTCTGAACAAAGTAGATGAGATACGCACATGTAAACACCAGTGTACTTTAACACATGGTGGGTGAAGTGTCTTGCCCATGAACACAATGATAGCATGCACAGGTCCAAGCTGGGGTTGAACCACTGAGCCACTGCTGCCTCATTATGGCACCCGACATTATATCTAAGTTTGCATGATTTGTGAGAGTAATATCCTGGAAACATATTCTTTTTTTGTTTTTTTATGTTAATCTGTATGGCTTCCCCTTCAACAGTGTGACAAACCTGAGATTAACACTGACTTACCCATGACAGCGCGATGTGATCCCGGTTATTCTCCGGTAACGTAGCTTGTAAATGTAGTTCCGGTAAGTTCGCGGGGTCATTTAATAAAGCTTGTTTTTCTTCTCAAATCATTTGTCCGAAAAGTGATATATTTGCACCCCAGACAGTTGTCGGCTAAAAATTCAGCAGCGTATTTCGCATGTGCATATTTTCTCTCTCGATTCATATCAATGCGCCCACGCTAGCACTATTAGCCTGTTAACTTTTAGCGGATGTGTACGGCGGATGCAGTCTGCCCTAAGCGGAAGTTTACAAGTGAACAGGCTGATAGAGCTAACGTGGGCGCATTGATACGAATCGAGAGAGAAAATATGTGAATGTGAAATACGCTGCTGGATTTATAGCGGACAACTGTCTGGGGCGCAAATATATCACTTTTCGGACAAATGTTGTTTTGAGAAGAAAAACGAGCTTTATTAAATGACCCCGCGAACTTACCGGAACTACATGTATGAGCTACGTTACCGGAGAATAACCGGGATCACATCGCGCTGTCATGGGTAAGTCAGTGTTAATCTCAGGACACTGTTGAAGGGGAAGCCATACAGATTAACATTTTTTTAAAAACGCACTATCCCTTTAAACTTTTTTATTAGAACATTTTAGTTTTGTACACCACACATCCACACCCTGATTACCAGCAGTGATGAACGCAACAATCGTCAGACCAACCAAATATAAATAAATAAAAGTAAAAATAGCAGGCCAATGACATCTGCACAGATGTATACAGATTTATTATGATTTGTTTTGGTTATAAGATTTCCATTTCAGTCAGTTCATTCCAATACAGTTCTCCTTTATCTGAGGAGTGTGTCAAGGAAAATGTTATTCGTTCCATAACCTGTCCAATTTTGTTGATTATATCCACCCGTTCTGGAATTGTAGGAAGTTTGTCCTGTAGCCATTTTCGCATGATTGCCTTCTTGCTGGGTGCTTGTACTATCTGAAGAAGGTATCTGTCCTTTTTCCTCAGCCTAACTGCTGTGTTTCCCAAATAAAATACACTCAAATCTTCTTCCACTTGCAGTCCTGTAATAAGCTTTTGGGACATTGCCAGAATATGTGAAAATGTCCAACTGATGACTGTCCACAGTTTCTCCAACACTTGCACTTTTGGTCTGAAGTCTCCAAAGAGTTTCTTTTTGTGGAATATCCAAATACAGCGTCAAGGAAACCCCTGCATGATCTGAAACATCTCTGACTCCTATCTCACAATTATTAATCCAGTGTCTATCCGAATTAAGCATGAAAAAGTAGTCTAATCTAGATAACATAGAGTGGGAATGGGAATAAAAGGTAAAGGATTTTTCTCCTGGATGTAAATCTCGCCATACATCCTTCATACCCATTTCTCTAAGCAATTGGTTGATTTGTAATGCTATAGGCTGAATCTAAAGATGGATGCAAATGAGTGTTCCAGTCTCCGCCACGTACAAGTACCCCAGACACTTCTGTACCAATTAAAGATGTTTTTAACTAAAATATTTAGCATTTCCTGGAGGACGATAGACATTCAATAAAGTAACTTCTTTGTGGTCAATAAAGCCTTTTACTAACATATATCGTCCTTCAGTATCAGTAGTTTGGGAAGAGAACTGGAACCAGTACGCTTGAACCATCTTTTTTAATTTTTCATGGTCAGCATTGGGAAGGTGAGTTTCTTGCCAAAATATTGCATCTTGCTTTTCACGTTTCATCTTATTATTTTGCTACGTTTTATAGGGTTATACAAACCATTCACATTAAGCTTTATGAAATTATATTTTTTTCTATTAATTTATCTTTTTTAAATCAAACCCATCAAAAAAACAAACAAACATCTTGGTCTGTAGGAACAAACAGTAAGAACAGTAAACAGTAAGAACAAAGAAAAATAAACCAAAACAAAAGTGACTTCCACATATGAAGTGCCATGTCCACTTCTGAGTTGAGAGTCGCGTAAGAACAAGGCAGGTGATTTCTGACTAACATCTGTCAAAGCAACTCACATAGGAGAAAAACAAGCATTCACTTCCCATCGTGAGGGTCATTAAATATTACCTTTATAGCTGAGGAAAATGGTGTGATGATGTAGTTTCACCGGAGGCGACACAAAGCTTCTTAGGAAGTGCCATCGTCATGTTGGAATTCTTTTGATCTTTCCTGAATACTTTTAATCCTCATCTCATGGCAACGTTGCGATCTGCCAGCATTTTTTCTTCAGGTCTTCTGCAGCATCCCGGCGCTGTTGTAGATCACCGGGCCGGTTTGAAGATGAACATGATGAACGCGCAGGGTGCAGCTTCTGGAAACGCAAAAATTTTTTCTTTTAGCTATCTTCATATGCTTTTCTCTTTGCCAAAGTGTCGCTAGTGTAATCGTGCTCAAAGAAAACCCATCTTTCTTTGAATTGAATAACTTTCTTGTTCCATGCGGATCTAAGCACAAGTTCTTTGGTTCTGAACTCGAGAAAGCACAACACTATGGATCTGGGGTTGGCTTCTCCGGGAGGCTGGGTGGCAGCAGAGCTGTGGCATCGCTGTATCCCTAGAGAGGTGTTGGGAAGTGACAGTTGTGTTTTGAAGTTCTCCTCGGCTTCCTCTTGTACACCCTGGATTCTTATGTTGTTACGACGGGAGCGTGCCTCCAGGTCTACAAAGCCGCACTTGGAGCTGCTCCTGTACTTCAAGTGTAACGCTGAAGTCCTTCATCTCTGTGACTCACTGTTCCTCTTCTCCCATTCTGTCGTTCATTTGGTTCACGTTAGTCTCTACAGCACTAAGTTGAGAGTTCATCTCTTCTCAAATCAGAGAGGTCTTTCTTTAGTTGTCCAGCTTTATTGCTGACCTCCTGGACATCCAAGTGTACCTTTTGTATTTCAGTGATTATACTAACTGCGTCCAGGCTATCATTGCTGGCTAGCTTGTTAGTGGCTCGTTTGCTGTCTTCGCTTAGCTTGCTCCTATCACCTGCATCGCTGTCACTTTCACTCGGTGACAAGGACTCTTCTTCCATATAAACTTGCGGGTCTCTTCTTGTCTTTTACTTCCCCCTGACATACTTGTTACACTTCTTGCTGGTAGCTAAATAACCTGAGAAACACTAGGGGAAGTTCGACCCACTGGGAGATGGAGAAGTAAGCTGCTGCCATATCGTTCGTCCCCTGGAAACGTATTCTACCCTCCCAATCAAAACTACTTGTCAAACCTTCTAATCTTTAAACACCCTTTACCCAATTTCTTTCCATGTATTTTAGCAGAATTTGCCGCAATACAGATATTTTATAAGCAGCTCTTCATCTGTATGTACCATCTCAAGATTCAAGAAAGTGCACATTAGCATGTTAGTTGTTGCTATGCATGCTAGTTGTTGTATATACGCGACAAAACTCCGCACTGGTCTCAGAGTTGCGAAAAACGTTTATAAACTCATCGTGGTGAATAATTCGGATGCTCTGAATGCATAAGGCAGCGTTTTTCAATCTTCAGGTCGCAACCGAATTCAAATGGGGTCGCCTGAAATGTACAGAGCAGTGCAGTCACAATAACTAGTGATGGGCAAATGAGGCGGAGTTCCGGAGCACGTCTCGTTCTTTCTGAAACTGTCTTGCAGCAGCCGCTCACGTGACCAAAGTGTCAAAGTGTCGTTCCCCCCCGCTGCTTCGCTCTGCGTGTCAATCACTTCAGTGTATCGAAGTGTTTCATTGGCTCAGCGAATATTCAGCTCTGCAATTGGTTCAGAGTGCTTCAGAGTGTTCAACGCGCTTCCTTGTGTTGACAAGCGCTAAACTGCAACAGTATAAAAGATGCACCAATATTTCTTAAAACTGTTGTGTAGTGAGGATTATTGTGTGATGTTAGTGGTGATTTTGGGGACTTCTGGCGACTTTTGGCATTTGTTTCATTTTCGATGGCATCTACAAGTGGAAAAAAGTGATCCATTCCCATCCATCCATTTGGGAACTTCCCAAATCATGGGTTGTGTTGGTTTGCAATGGTTAAATTTGTCCACTAGAGGTCAGTGTTTCTCCGAGGCCTCAGACACGTCGAACCATTTGACACAATATTGGGCTGAGACTGAAACAACTTGGACGACTGAGGGATTCTTCACACAACTGAAACATAATTTAAAAAAAAAAAAGTCTATGGGGTCGCCAGAAATGTGCGACGTCAAAATGGGGCCACAGGCCAAAAAAGGTTGGGAACCACTGGCATAAGGTAAGTGAGGAATAACTTTGGACCACTGCAAACTGTTTGAAATGAACTCGTTCTCTTTTTAAGGCTACAGCATCTTTAAAGGTCCCATGACATGGTACTTCTTGATGCTTTTATATGGCTCCTTAATGGTTCCCTAATACTGTAAATCAGGGGTCACCAACCTTTTCAAAGCCGAGGGCTACCATAAGGTCATCAAATAATACGAGGGCTACCAGCTCAATTAAGATAATTCAAAAGTCTAAATAATCCACTTTTACACTGTATTATTATTTATTTGATCACAATGTATGCATACATGCATTAGTTATGTGTAAATGACCATATTTGTGTTTCATTGTCAAAGCGACATTTATTTTGTGCAAATGACTCAGTAGCAAAAATATACTAGTAATGTGGTAATGTAGTAATAAATTTAACATTATTTCAACTCCCTTTTTTGTTTTAAATAAATCAAACTCTTATCATTTCAAAATTGAAGCAGGCTGAATGATTTCAAATAATAATAATAATAAACACCATTAGTTGAGCCGTACTGCTGTTGTCCACGGACTCGTCGCTCTGGATGCTGAACCACCTGTATTCACGTCCTTGTCCAGCTGCTGATTCAAGTTTTCGGAAATGGCAGACACCCGTCTTGTCACTGTACTCGCACCAAGTTGTACATCAGCCAGATTTGAGATGACATCTGATCCATTTTTCTCATCTTTAAATTTGTCTCAGCAATTATCATCATCGCTCCTTTTACAGTTTCTCCATCTGAAAACGTCTTTTTGTTTTTTTATCAAATAATTCATTGCCTTTTTAGCCTTTTTCAGTGGTCTAGTGAAGAAAAACTGCTGCTTGGCTAAAGCAGCCTTTAACTCTCGTGCTTTCTCAGCTGGAAGTGCACTCTTAAGGGGAAAGTTTGTGTTGAAGCTGCCGTGATTCGTAGCGACTTTCCACATTGTGCCGTTTCGAAATCGCCACTGTAGCTCCACAAATGAGACATACACACTTCTCTCTTTTCCATGTAACAAAGAACTCTTCGTCCCAGTCGGTGTTAAAAACATACGATTTCTTTCTCTTCTCCGCCATGCTGTCTCGTCTTTTTTTTTTTCCAGCTGCATCAAACAGGTTAATTGTCATGCGCAGATAAGTGAACTTTGAACTCGAACAACATATTTTAAATTTTTAAATCTGTAAGTGTTTTTATTATTAGCCTACTTTAAAATATGTGCATATAAAGGTGCAGCATTTTTGTTAAACATTATTATTTATACAAGTACGAGGGCGACCTGTTCGATTTTTAGAACCTGCTCTGCGGGCGACTGAAATGGGGCTCACGGGCGACCGGGTGCCCGCGGGCATAGGGTTGGTGACCCCTGCTGTAAATGAATCCTTCTTCAAAATCAACACTCACTGCATGAGATATGACTCTGACAGTCTTCATGAGGCTAGATATGTGTGTAAAATGCTTTATTCTGGGTGTTGCTGCTTCAATGCAAATGAGAAGGACAGAGAGATTGGCTAAGGAGCGGGGGGCGGGTTTCCCCCGCAGCTCAGCGCAGCTCGGCTCCGCTCTGTCTGCTCACTTCCGTGAGAGACAGATGAGAGACTTTGCAATGAAAAAAAGCATATTTACACAGAAAATAAAATTAAACCACTGATATTTCAGAGGTCCAGAGGGTCGGGTAAGGGACTTGCGAGCCTAGAAACACTCGGACGTGCCTCCAGGCAAATAAAAAAATGCATTTCGCATTGCGTAGCGCATTCACAGTCCAAACTCTATGGGCGGGATATACAGGGACGCTGAGCGGAGACAGAGGGAGGGGCTGGAGCTGCATTTGCCGATCTGACGTCAAAAAGGTGCCTTGTCCGAACTCGCCCGTTTCAACACTGGTTTTGTGTAACGCAGAAAAGGACCGCAAATGCTCAGTTTAGACATTTCGCAACTTTTAGTCATGGGGGGGGGGGGGGGCCTAAACAGGGTAGGGGAGCTCACATTAACGTTCAAAAACCTCAGAAAGTGAACATTTCATGCCATGGGACCTTTAACCTTAATTAACCCATATCTTAACTGTGGAGACAATATTGATTAAGATTTACCTCCTGGGGACCTGAAAATGCAGTTTTTTAGTCCTCACAAAGTGACTGTGTACAGATTACAGGCTCCACAATGTGACGAATACCCGCCCACACACACTTGTCTCATTAGACAAATACAAAACAGTAATTTTGTCAGTAAAACAAACTGCTGGGACTTCTGCTGCTGCTCTGCTTCATTTATAAGTGGACTCTTCATGCTTTCTGGCAACAAGGGGACAGTAATAAAAATTCATTGTCTTTATGCGGCCGAAAAGTACATTTTAAAAGACTGGAAGGTCTCTGCTCCTCCCAGCCAGACTAATTAGAAATATGAACTATTATCCTGCTGCACCCGGAGAAAAATGTCTAATCTGTGAAGAGGAAATGACTGGGCACCTTTTTTGATCATTTTAACAAGATTGAATATGATGTTTATGTACCCAGGGTTTTGTTTTTTGTGTGTAGTCTTGTGTATGTGTTGAGTGTGGAGAGAGAGGTGTGTTTTTTGTTTTGTTTTTGTCTTTTTTGCTTAATTTGAAAATAGAAAAAACAAACAAAATATATATATACATTTGGCTGAGAAAATTCAAAACGAACCAACATTTTTCACATGTATTATTATTATATTGTGAATGTGAATGAGGTTCCAGACCAATCTTATTTATTGTAACTCTGCTACTCGTTCTTCCACTAATAGTACTCATTGTTAGGGATGGGAATTAAGAACCGGTTCCTGTTGAGAACCGGTTCCGTGTGTTTCAATTCCACAGAATCCATTAGCAGTTTATCTAACGATTCTCCTAAAGATTCCAGCCAGCATGAATGGGATTGATACGTGCTTCGCCGCTTCACTCATACAGAGTTTAAATACTATTTTCGCATGACGAGAAGAACGAGAAGAGCTTGTTTTTCGGAAAGAAATGGCGCATGTATAAGCGCCGAAGGGGTTTCCCCTGTTCGCGTATCAGCTGTGAAGAGCTTGTGCATATGTAAGTGGCACTGCAGGACACTAAAGGACATGAAAATGGACTTTTAATTTTCACTTGGACACATCACACGTTCAGGAGACCTTCGGGACACGTCTGTTTCTCCGGAGCTCGTGTACAGAGTGCGATTTAGCTCCGAAACACATATGCATTTACACGTGGAGATACGCGAATTATCCGAAAACACTGCAGCATAGGGTGAGTCTTAATTATTATCATATTTCTGCATCAAATGGAGACATTAGCGTCAACATTAGCGTGTGTGTGTACAGGACTAAACCAGGACTAAACCAGGACTAAACCAGGACTAAACCAGGACTAAAACAGGACTAAAACAGGACAAAAACAAGACAAAAACAGGACTAAACCAGGACTAAACCAGGACTAAACCAGGACTAAACCAGGACTAAATCAGGACTAAACCAGGACTAAACCAGGACAAAAACAGGACTAAAACAGGACTAAACCAGGACTAGACCAGGACTAAACCAGGACTAAACCAGGACTAGACCAGGACTAGACCAGGACTAAACCAGGACTAAACCAGGACTAAACCAGGACTAGACCAGGACTAAACCAGGACTAAACCAGGACTAAACTAGGACTAAACAGGACTAAAACAGGACGAAAACAGGACTAAACCAGGACTAAAACAGGACTAAAACAGGACTAAACCAGGATTAAAACAGGACTAAACCAGGACTAAACCAGGACTAAAACAGGACAAAAACAGGACTAAACCAGGACTAAACCAGGACTAAACCAGGACTAAACCAGGACTAAACCAGGATTAAAACAGGACTAAACCAGGACTAAACCAGGACAAAAACAGGACAAAAACAGGACTAAAACAGGACTAAACCAGGACTAAACCAGGATTAAAACAGGACTAAACCAGGACTAAAACAGGACAAAAACAGGACTAAACCAGGACTAAACCAGGACTAAACCAGGACTAAACCAGGACTAAACCAGGATTAAAACAGGACTAAACCAGGACTAAACCAGGACAAAAACAGGACTAAAACAGGACTAAAACAGGACTAAACCAGGACTAAACCAGGATTAAAACAGGACTAAACCAGGACTAAAACAGGACAAAAACAGGACTAAACCAGGACTAAACCAGGACTAAACCAGGACTAAACCAGGACTAAACCAGGATTAAAACAGGACTAAACCAGGACTAAACCAGGACAAAAACAGGACTAAAACAGGACTAAAACAGGACTAAAACAGGACTAAACCAGGACTAAACCAGGACTAGACCAGGACTAGACCAGGACTAAACCAGGACTAGACCAGGACTAGACCAGGACTAGACCAGGACTAGTGCTAATCTTGGTGCTAATCAAACAGTTTGTTTTTCCCCAAATTAGAATCGATAAGAGAATCGATAAAGAATCAAATCGTTAAGCAGTATCGATAATGGAATCGGAATCGTAAACATCTTACCAATTCCCATCCCTACTCATAGTCATATAAATATTACTACTAAAACTACTACTACTACTAAAATAGGAACCATCACTATAACATTGAAAACAAAATATTCTTTTAAATGGTCAAAAGTCCTTAAAATGGTGCCTATAAGTGGAAGCTTTTGCAAATAGTAACGTGATAAGTAAGAGAAATGCTACTTGAAAATAATAATATTAAAGTAGCAGCACAAAGTAGTGATACAAGAAACTATTTTATATATAAAAAGTATGTGAAAAGTACTGCTAAGAGTAACTTAAAGGGTAACTGCTGGGACATAACACCTGGTTTATAATGAATCTGATTGGAAAACATTAAATAATACACAAAATCTGGTATTTCCAAAGACGCAAAAAAAATAAGTCAGTGCAAGAAACACAAATGTTCAAATAATTTCATATTGATACATAAAGCTTTTGTCCACATTTCAAGTAAAAGTACTGTTACTTCAATAAAAATATTACTCAAATAGAAGTAAAAGTATACTGCGAGCAAAGTCCTCTGGAAAGTACAAGTAAAAGTTAATCAAGTAAATGTAAATGAGTACTACACGCTTCTGATTGCAGCTATCTGAATTCAGTTGGCCTCATGAATGTGCAGGGAACAGGAGGTAAGAACTGATACTTTGCAGCTGATGGGTGTGATGCTAACTATAGGCACTGCTCTGTCTGAAGCTGTTACTCAAATTAGACTTTTGAGTTTTAACTGAATGCAACCTGACCATAAAGAGCATAACTTAGCTGGAACTACAACAGGTTAGATTATTTCTGTGCTTAAACAAATCTCTTACACATCAAATTACAGTCTTGCAACTCACTGTTTTTGTGAAAATCAAACTCCTAAACAGGACCATGTATTGATCACAGGCTCCTGAAAATGTATTTTTTGAGTTTTCAGACCATCTAAAAACTTTTTCGTCCGTGTTTGCCAGTGTGTGCTTTGCGTCGCCGTGGTAAATTCTAGGGATGCACGATATATCGGCATTAACGTCGGTATCGGCCAATATTGCCAAATTTTAACATATCGGTATCGGCCCAATGTGTAAAAGTGGGCCGATATTAGCGACCGATATTTGTCAGTACAGTAATCCCTCGAATTAACGTTTTCTCACATTTCTCTCTCGTTTAAACAGTCAAACTTTCGTAGATTTTCAACGAACCAAAGCGAACACGCATATCAAACCTCGACATGAACGAATGCAAGAGCCGCAGGAAACCAGGCAAAGAGCCGCACGCAGTGGTTTAATCCTGGTTTAGACCTGGTCTAGTCCTGGTTTAGTCCAGGTCTAGACCTGGTCCAGTCCTGGTTTAGTCCAGGTTTAATCCTGGTCCAGTCTAGGTTAAGACCTGGTTTAGACCTGGTCTAGACCTGGTTTAGTCCGCGTTTAGTCCTGGTCTAGTCCCGGTCTGGTCCTGGTCTAGTTCCAGTCTGGTCCCGGTACCCCCACGCGTCCCTCATCTATAACATGAATCGGCAAAGGTCCCTTAGCCAATCAGGAAGCAGAACACAATGTTACACTATTTAAAAAAAAGTTACACTATAAAAAAATTGAAATAAAAAAAAAGGAGTCAAAACACGTTTTGAAAATAAAAGAAGACATTCAAAAATTCATTTTGCTCAATTTTCAGTCTGTATAAAATGTTATCTCAGAATTAAAAATAAATATCGTTATTGGCCAATATCAGTATCGGCCGATGCCAGCAACATTAATAATGGATATCGGTATCGGCTAAAATTTTCACATCAGTGCATCCCTAGTAAATTCTAAACATTCCACCATCCACATACATGTAGAACACCCCCAGCGTGATGTCACTGCAAAGAAATACTGTCTTCCATGTTGAATCCGTGTACACAGCTTCATGCAGTATTCATAGAAGTACATTTCTGTGCTTGTACTCGACCTCTCTGCAGCTGCTCCACTGACACGACTGTTATTCAGAGACTGCATTTAACTTTAATAACCCAGAGAGTAGCTTTGACCTGCTGTATACTGCAGTGTCATGGCCCTTCAGAGGTGACCCTGACTTCAGCTGGTACGCTTACATAAATAATAACGCCCCCTCCTGGTGTAATGTGGTGAGGGAGGACGTGTCAGACGTGTCAAAAGCAGGAAGGTCTGAAGGGTAACTGGGGGGGAAAAAAATATTCAGACTTCAGGCAGGTTCAGAGTAAGAAATGACAGCGAGAAATGAGAAATCTATCCGTGGGTTTCAGCATGATGAGAAATTAGGACCATTGCTATAGCGATTAACAATTTAAAACAGAATATTATGGCTTTTGAACGGGAAATAGTCCTCCAGATGTTGCATATAACAGGATGCTAGACTCCATGAATACATTATGTAATACTAGAATATTTTTGAGCTATAAAACCACCTGCGATTGCATAAATGTGAGGTAGAGCTGTTTAATGTCTATGGAACATTCCAGACAGAGCACTGACATGTACAGCTCTGGAAAAAAATAAGAGACCTCTGGAAAAAAAATAAGAGACCACTGCATTTTTTTTCTGAAATCAGCATCTCTACATGTATTACAGCCATTCCATTCCAGCGTCTGTTTAATTCCAACACAAACACAAAGCTGAGCTACTTCAGTTCTTGCACCAGGAGTGGAATAAAGTCACCCAAGAACAATGTGAAAGGCTTTTGGATTGAGATTATTTTTAAAGTCGCATAGGGGCGAAAAAATCGGATTTGGGTCACTGCAGGCTGTAGTGTGAACGTAGCCCAAGATATGTGGTCCTAAAACCGATACATACCCGATCTTTTGGCATGCGACTTCAGTCTGAACGGCGTCGCGTTCATCCGACCTGGGCGTGTTTCTTCCAGCGAGAGTGATACAAGTAGGTGCTCACAAAGTACACAAACGTTCTTCTCGTCATGCGAAAATAGTATATGAACTCCATATCAGTGAAGCGGCGAAGCACGTAGCAATCCGACTACTCTTGGCTGCAACTCCGCACCATCACGTTTACTTCTACAGACGTTGCTGCCACTGCCCCACAAAACGCCGTGGCCAAAAACCTTGTCCTTCTCTTTCTCTGTCTCCTCCGTAAAACCAATAAGCTGTACATGTTTTGGCTCCGGTACAACAGCAACTTTAGGCGACTTCCGTAAACATTAAGCAAGCTCACTGCGCATGACGTCGTATCCTCCAAGGCGCATGCGGGACACTTTTGGGGCGTTTAAAATTCACACTGGAGAGCACATACAAGTCGCATTTAATTGGAAATGTGAACGACCTCGCAAAAAAATCGGATTTCACAAAAAAATCTGAATTGAGCATTAAGCCCTGCAGTCTGAACATAGCCATACACGATCGATTGACACTCGGATCGCGATCGACTGGTAGATCGCGATCGACTGATTGAGCATCCCTGATTTATAACATTATATAAAAATACCATATATTGGTCAATTGAAATAAATGCTAGATAGATTACTTTAATGCCATACTGTGAAACATTCAAGATAATGTAATGCTATCACCATGGAGACAAGCAGGTGGCAGATCCCCACCAGAAGAATTACGCACCTTTTTTATGTATGGATATAAAGCAACTTTTCTGATGGAGCATACACCACCTTTCTTGTCTCCATGGAGATGTTTATTGCTTATTATTCCACATTATGGCATTGAGCATATAAATCATGCATTTATTTACAGATGCTTATTTACAGTGAGTTACAAATACCTTGAAAAACATGCATTCTTACTATTTCTCGACTGTCTTAGCAAGTCAATGGGTTCTTCTGATCCTAAGCATTTCATTGCATTGTTGACCTTGTGTTGATCCTGCATATGACAAGAAACAATCTTGAATCTCTTGAATCTTGAATCTCTATTACTGTACTATCATTTCGCAGATCTGACCTGTAATTTGGCCTGGTGGTGTATCTCCTGCTAGTCTGGGAATTGATAAGTTTAATGACATATTGTGGAACATTACAGATTAGGCTAGTATACGCCCATGGACCACTATAAAACCTACCTGGACCACTGAGGGATTACACAGATATAAGACCACATAGGAATAGAAAAGAAAGTACTACGTCTAAAGAAAGTGTTTTTAATCATCATTGTGGTTTCAGAATCTGTATTGAGTATCTATTTGTGGGATTTCATATACAGGGGGTCCTCGGGTTACGACGGTCTCGGGTTACGACGTTTCGTGGTTACGAACGTGCCCCCATTAAAAAAAAAATGTATATATTACGCGTCATTCCGTCTTACGCGGTTTAGCGTGGTAGGAGATGTAAACAAACGCGAACGGCGCGCGGCGCACGGTGGAAGAATACGCTTTGTTGTGGTTGTAGGGAGAAGAAGACAGCCTCGTGTGCGTGCCCAATGTGGGCGGAAGTACCTGATGTGGGCTCTGATCTGCTCCTATGAAAGCGGCAGTGATAACCAAGCAGCGTAGTGGTCTAATTATTGAGATGGAAAGGTTATTGGTGCTTTGGTTGGAAGATCAAAGGCAAAATCCGGTTTACGACGAAATTCGGGTTACGACGCGTCTTAAGAACGGATCAACGTCGTAACCCGAGGACCCCCTGTACATGTATATTAATGGGTATTCTCTTTACACGGTGTATTCTCTGTATTCAAGTACTGGGAAGCTGTGTCTATATGTTAAAATGGGTTTTAGCTGGTTGGGTGTAATGGGATATCCACCTGCTCCCATCCATCAACTATTTGGGTAACTACTTCAACTATTGGTTGGTAAACTCCTCCTATTATTGGCTAACTTTTGGGAGCTTATGTCATTGCATACAACAACCCTGTATTTAAGACAGCAGTTGTATGTGACCAGTGTGAGTCGAGGGGACATGTTCGTGTGATGGGGACACGAAGATACAACTGACTAGATGTCCTGATGCTATATTACATTTGTATTCTCTGCCTAATTCCACATTAAATGTTACTAACCTCAATCTTGAGTCTATGCCCTTTCTGATCCCTAATTTGAAAGTATTCCTTAGTATCAAGTTTGAAATTTTAGTATTGTGTCAACTTTTTTAAACCGGCTGGTTAGCTCAACTGGTAAGTCATGGACTTTCCCCCTGGGGGTTGTGGGTTCAAATCCCCCCCGGGCAATGAGCTAACCAGTGTGGGTCCTTGGGCAAGACCCTTCACGGTACTGCCCCCCGGGCGCCGAAAGATGGCTGCTCACTGCTCCTGAAAAAGGATGGGTCAAATGCAGAAGTCAAATTTCTCCCGTGTGTCATTGTGTGTGAGACCAATAAAGGCTTAAGCCTAAGCTTAAAAAAAAAAAAAAACTCTGGCTACATTTGTTGAATCACTTTTTTATTCATGTTATGATTTAAAAAAACAAAAAAACAAAAAACACCTTCCATGTCCAATCTACAAATTTTATTGATGTTGCCATGGGATGAAAATGCCTAAATCTTCTGTACTACATGTTCTGTACAATCTCTGTCCCCATTGAAATCAGTGGAAAATGTAGGCCAACGTCAGGGGTTGAATCCGAATGACTTTTATGCAAAATTATGTCGAGTTCTGGCCTCATCTTGACAGGGTCGTTTAATTAGTGACTGTCCCAAAACAAGGAGCTCCTCACAGATACTTCACAGCGGAGAGCTTGTTAGTCTGACATTTACATGTGCAGATTGAAGCTCCGTTCATGCGTAGTTCCCACTGAATCACTGGGTCCAAAATGCCAGAACACTCAGCAATGACCATCATTCACAGATGCACCAGTCCCACAACATTTCTGGGCCCATAGACGTATTAGTAGAAGCTTGGAAAGATATGGACCACCAGAACCAGTCCTCTGTATTTTTTCCTGTGGCCGTTAGCATTAGCCCTCACTTATTATTTACAGAATTTGGAGTGCATGTATTGGGCATACATATTCTGAATACTAATTTGGGGGACCTGTATTCTGGTACTGTTACTTTTTCATTTGGTTGAATACAAAATGTAGTTACTTTTCTCAAATCCTGGTCCTTTAATTTTAGTATTTGGTCATGTAATTTAGGCTTCAAACTGCATATGATCAGTGAGAAAATTAGAAAACACTCTTGTGGCGAGGGCTTGTGTGATTTCTTTTTTTTTTTTTTCATATCCAGCTAGTGAGAGGAAATGCTTTAAAACAGTGAAACAAATATGAAGCTGTTTTGAATCCTATGTTGCATCTTTACACTAGAAATTCTAAGTATTCAGAATCCTGTATGCTGATTGTCCCATGTATCAGAATGTTACAAAATACATTTTAACACAGGTATTCAGTATTCTGTAGCTAAATACAAGCAAGAGAATGTCAGCTGGTACTAATCCACTGACCACTTTTGGACACATGAGCTTGTTTAAAGGAAAAGTAACGTATTTTTACAATTTGAGCCTTATTTCGGTAATAAAACAAGTTGTTTTACTCACCCATAGCAATTTGGTGTCATATGGAGAATTTCCGGAGATGTTTTAGATTAGCATTAGCCTAGCGCGACTTCTAGCCATAGCTCGGGGCATATAATATATTCCCCGAGCATGTAATATGTAATATGCCCCGTGCGGGCTCCAAATAACACAAACTTTAGCACTTTTCAAATCATAGAAGCTCCATGTCTTAGTCTACGATTTCATTTGAGTCAAAAGTGGCCTGTAATCTGATATTTATCCATAGTTTACAGCTTTGCGTTTCATGTTTGGGTCCCGGGAGCTGAGCACACTCCGCACATGCGCACTGGTGTCCTCATCTACTCGAAACTATGGCTAAATCTCGGATTACAGGCCACTTTTGACCAAACGAAATCGTATGCTAAGACATCGAGCTTCTATGATTTGAAAAGTGCTAAAGTTTGTGTTATTTGGAGACCGCAAACATGTGCCCCGAGAACTCACATTATGGAGATCGCAAATCTAAAACATCTCCGGAAGTGCTCCATATGACACCAAAGTGCTATGGGTGAGTAAAACAACTTGTTTTATTACCGAAATTTACAATCAGATTGTAAAAAACGTTACTTTTCCTTTAAAGTCACTGTTGAGCTGGTAAATCTTTTGGTGTCTTATTTTACATCATAATTAGTGGCATATGAGCTAACGTTTTACCCAGTTTTATTTGAGATTTCTGAACTTGTGTGCGTCTGGTGAACATCTAGTGACACCTCTTTACATGTGACTGTAAGGAGACAGAAATATCATGAAGTTAACATCTTACTATATACATTTAGAATTGACTTCACCATTCATTTGTATGTGAGGAAACGTTTCGATTTGAAGCAACTCCTGGAGCATCCACATCAAGTGATCGTGTTGTGGCAATGAGCAGAGACAATTTTGGGTTGATCAGTGTCTATGTCTGGGTCTGCTCTGTGCACACCATAGACTCTATCGGTTAATAGAAGTGGACTAGCACTCAGCTCAAGGCAAATTACGCTCATCGAGAAAGCAGTTATAGGGGACAATCTGCAACCAAAGACCATATTTGGAAATGTGAGACCAGGCAGGCAATGAATCTGTCAATCAAATGTAACTTATTAATGCTCATATCTTGATTTAAGGACAAAATTGCAAAATAAAAACACCAGGATCATGTAGAGCCTGTTAATATGAAAATTCTAAGACCAAAATGAGAAATCTGACAGCAGGAGTTACAAAGAGAGGGGGAAGTTAATTGCAATTAGACCTTGAAAGAACCACTTCGTGCCCACGCTCACTTCCTATCTGGAATGTGCTGGGTAGCGTGCTAGTTATGTCCAATTATATGTAGAGTCTATGGTTCACACGTAACATTGTGAATCAGCATTTGGCTCTCTGCATCCTCTCACAGTGATTTTGATGACTCTCACATAGCAACGCACTGCTGCATCATTTTTACTGGATTAGAATGGAGCATAACGACAGAGTGTAACCAAGAAACCATGCTGGGAACCAAGAAAACCAATTTGGTAATCAAGAAAACCAAGCTGGTAATCAAGAAAACCAAGCTGGGAACCAAGAAAACCAATTTGGTAATCAAGGAAACCATGCTGGTAACCAAGAAAACCATGCTGGTAATCAAGAAAACCAAGCTGGTAACCAAGAAATCCATCCTGGTAATCAAGAAAACCAAGCTGGCAACCAAGAAAACCAAGCTGGCAACCAAGAAAACCAAGCTGGGAACCAAGAGAACCATGCTGGTAACCAAGAAAACCAAGCTGGGAACCAAGAAAACCATGCTGGGATCCAAGAAAACCATGCTGGTAATTAAGAAAAACATCCTGGTAACCAAGAAAACCATGCTGGTAACCAAGAAAACCAAGCTGGTAACCAAGAAAATCAAGCTGGTAATCAAGAAAACCAAGCTGGGAACCAAGAAAACCAATTTGGTAATCAAGGAAACCATGCTGGTAACCAAGAAAACCATGCTGGTAATCAAGAAAACCAAGCTGGTAACCAAGAAATCCATCCTGGTAACCAAGAAAACCAAGCTGGCAACCAAGAAAACCAAGCTGGCAACCAAGAAAACCAAGCTGGGAACCAAGAGAACCATGCTGGTAACCAAGAAAACCAAGCTGGTAACCAAGAAAACCAAGCTGGTAACCAAGAAAACCAAGCTGGTAACCAAGAAAATCAAGCTGGGAACCAAGAAAACCAAGATGGGAACCAAGAAAACCATGCTGGTAATTAAGAAAACCATGTTGGTAACCAAGAAAGCCAAGATGGGAACCAAGAAAACCATGCTGGTAATTAAGAAAACCATGTTGGTAACCAAGAAAGCCAAGATGGGAACCAAGAAAACCATGCTGGTAATTAAGAAAAACATCCTGGTAACCAATAAAACCATCCTGGTATCCAAGAAAACCATCCTGGTATCCAAGAAAACCATGTTGGTAATCAAGAAAACAAAGCTGCATATCCCCAGTATTTTTACTTTTTTGATGTGGAAATTGCCAGATCAAAAATACAGGGAAACTAGTTCTGACTTTTTTTCACACATGATCCTGTTCTGGCAGTCACCTGTAGGATTTATACACGGAAAATATATATTAGACATTACAAACAGCTCAATATAATTAGATTTAGTTTTGTGATTTTGTAATGAAACAGAAAGTTCAGTTGTGTAAATGATGTAAGTTTACCATTCAAACATTGTCCTTATGTACATTAACATAACATTTTTACTTCTGAATTAAAACCAAACTGTCATTTCTGTCAGAAAGGGAAGCTTGGCATACATTTTTTGTGCTATGGATATTGTGTTGTCAATATTTAAATGTCTATTTAATAATGTGACCAAATGAGGACAGAAACCTTTATTTAGATATGTACTGTAGAAGGAACAGGTTAGATGGATGCAAAGGAGAGGAGCAGAGGATGAAGCAAAGAGGGTCAAGTGGACCAGAGGATGAAGAGGAGAGGGTCAAGTGGACCAGAGGATGAAGAGGAGAGGGTCAGGTGGACCAGAGGATGAAGAGGAGAGGGTCAAGTGGACCAGAGAATGACGAGGAGAGGGTCAAGTGGACCAGAGGATGAAGAAAAAAGGGTCAGGTGGACCAGAGGATGAAGAGGAGAGGGTCAAGTGAACCAGAGGATGAAGAAAAGAGGGTCAGGTGGACCAGAGGATGAAGAGGAGCATCAGATAAAGCAGAGGCTTCATTTCTAACACTGCAACAAACTGCCAAAAAGAAATGGTCTGGAAGAAAAGTACAGACACGACTCAAAGTTGAACTAAACCTAATAATACAGTTCCTTGGTCTTGTTAAGGTCCCATGGCATGAAATTTTCACTTTCTGAGGTTTTTGAACGTTAATGTGAGCTCCCCTACCCTGTTTAGCCCCCCCATGGTTAAAAGTTGTGAAATGTCTAAACTGAGCATTTGCGATCCTTTTCTGCGTTAGAAAAAATCAGAGCTCAAACGGGCGATTTTGAACAAGGCACCTTGTTGACGTCAGATCGAAAAAAGAAATGCAAATGCAGTTCCACCCCCGTCTGTCTGTACTCAGCGTCTCTGTAAATCACGCCCAGAGAGTTGGGACCGCAAATGCGCTAGGCAATGCAAAATGTGTTTTTTTATTTGCCTGGAGGCACGTCCGAGTGTTTCTAGGCTCGGAAGTCCTTTATCTGAGCCTCTGGACCTTTGAACAGCAGTGGTTTAATTTTATTTTCTGTGGAAATGTATTTTTCAATGGAACGCTTCAAATCTCTTCTCCACGCAAAAACGCAGAAATGGATCAGAGAGCGCACAGCTGAGAGCGGAGAGCGGAGAGTTTGGCCACGCCCCCACCCTCTACTATAGGCCATCTCTTTTCTCCTCATTTGCATTCAAGCAACAACACCCATAATGTCCTGTTCAGAGAGAGAAAAATTACTCTCATCTTATCTCTGTTTCTCATGCACTGAGTGTTGATTTTGAAGAAGGATTCAATTACAATATTAGGGAACCATTAAAGGTCCCATGGCATGAAATGTTCACTTTCTGAGGTTTTTGAACGTTAATGTGAGCTCCCCTACCCTGTTTAGGGCCCCCCCCCATGGTTAAAAGTTGTGAAATGTCTAAACTGAGCATTTGCGATCCTTTTCTGCGTTACAAAAAATCGTAGCTCAAACGGGCGAGTTTGAACAAGGCACCTTATTGACGTCAGATCGAAAAAAGAAATGCAAATGCAGTTCCACCCCCGTCTGTCTGTACTCTGGACTGCGAATGCGCTAGGCAATGCGAAATGCGTTTTTTTATTTGCCTGGAGGCACGTCCGAGTGTTTCTAGGCTCGGAAGTCCTTTATCTGAGCCTCTGGACCTTTGAACAGCAGTGGTTTAATTTTATTTTATGAGGAAATGTGTTTATTTTTCAATGGAACGCTTGAAATCTCTCCCCCGTGCAAAAACAAGGAAATGGATCAGCTGTCGGCTCTGAGCTCTGAGCTGAGATTTTGGCCACGCCCCCACCCTCTGCTATTGGCCAGCTCTTTTCTCCTCATTTGCATTCAAGCAACAACTCCCATTATGACCTGTTCTGAGGGAGGAAAAAATACTCTTTCTCATCTTATCTCTGTTTCTCATGCACTGAGTGTTGATTTTGAAGAAGGATTCATTTACAGTATTAGGGAACCATTAAGGAGCCATATAAAAGCATCAAGAAGTACCATGTCATGGGATCTTTAGAACATTGTACTTTGTATCCTTTAGTCCTTTTGCACTTACACGGACATTTCCTTATCCCAAAGTGACCCACGCTATTTCTGAATTTATGGAGGCGACAAGTTTTGATTCAGACACATTTTTCACTTAGCCACGTTTATTTGTTATGGAACAGTCCAGTCCACAGACAACTGAAAATATAAAATTACTCTGCAAACTAGATTCAAAGATGAAATTACTCTTAATATAAGATATTTGACCAGTTTTGTGCTTTGTCCCTTTTGTCCTGATTCCTGCGTGGTGCTCAGTCCCCATATGCTCTAGTGTTGATTGCAGTAGCAGAAGTTTGACAGATGGCTTAGGAGAGTGGTTTAGTCTCAGAGTCTCTGCAGAACTGATCACAAAGGAAGCACTAAGCAGATGGTTGGATGATGAAGCCTGTATTCAAACAGAAATTAACTAGTATTACAAATACTTACATTACTGCAATGAGTACTTTTTCTATTTCACTGTACTTTGGCTGAAATACACGGCCAAACATGCACATTTAGGGGGATGCACGCTGATTGTGTTGTGATAGCGCTCTGAAGGGGGAGTGAGCAAAAGGAGAGGAGACTCAGGCTACGTTTATATGATGACGGTCTGAACAGAAGACGCAAAAGTGGCGTTGCGTCTTCACTTTTTATTCCACGTTTAGATGAGCATTTTCGGGAGGAAATCTGCGTGCATACGGTGACGCAAAAGTGAGTGGAATTCGATTGGGTATGCATGCCAGGCGGCTAGGTGGCGCTGTGATACATTATCACTATGTCATAATGTCACGCGCATGCGTAGAATCTTCCTTCTTCTCATCTGCCTCGTGAAAAGTAAAACAAAACATGGCTACCGGTAGTGTGTGGTCAGATGAAGAAGTTCAACTATTGCTTCAGACCACGTTAGACGACAAAGCAACGAAGGCACAACAAGTTGTGAACAAAGTACACTGATATATGGACCGATGTGACGTAAACGCGTATGCGACGTCAGCAGATTTGACCAGAGTTTTGCATCTTGGGCAGTGTAGACAAAAATACTACGGCAGAGCGTATTTTCCACAGAGTTTTCCACTTTGGAGGGCAGTTTCAGTTTTTTGTGTTTTTAAGCCCCCAAAACGCCGTCACCGTCTAAACGAAAGGCACTTCAGATAAAATATTTTGTCGTTTTTACCCGTAAGTGTTCTCGTGTAAACAGGCCCACAGAGCAGCAAAAATGAAAGTGAAACTTATTAAACATGTTAATGTTATTTTTTGCGAATATTTCATTTTCAAAGCAATAACATGGGGATTTAAATATGTTATGTGTCAGCAGTTAAAGGGCTCATATTACACTTTTATGAACAGTTATAATGTTGTTTCCTCATCACAAACAGACCTGGAGTTGTGCTTTGTTTCATTCACATGTTTAACACATAAACCTGCCTATTTAGGCTTCTTAGTTCTTTTCTCAAACTGAAAATACTCTGTTCCACCTGGTGAAGTGCTCCACTGTGTTTTTAAATTCCATACACCTTCAGGAGAATCATTTAGATCAGGGGTGTCAAATTCATTTTGGTCTGGGGGCTGTATCCAACCTACTTTGATCCCAAAGGGGCCGGATCAGAAAACTCATGGCAAATATACCCCAAAAATAGCAATAAGTCCAAATATTTGTGTAGAGAAACACAAATCTATTACAGAAGTCTTTTTTTTTTTTTTGATGAACTAACAACTAAATATTATAATATTATGAACAATCTGAAACTTTAATAAAAATGCAATTTCAACACAAGCATACAGGTTTCCCATTCACCTCTGTGAAAAAATAGGAATTAGTCAATTTTTCTTGGAAATCCTGCACTCGAGGTCCATTTTTCTCATTTTTGACATTTTGCTCATAAGGGTGTCACATTCAACAATAGTCCTTTAAGAGCATTTGGAAAGAGAAAATTACCAATAATTTAATAGAACATTTAAATATAATTAAAATATTTTAATAGAAAATCAGCCAAGGGCCAGATTAAAGGTCTTGGAGGGCCGGATCTGGCCCCCGGGCCGCATGTTTGACACCCCTGATTTAGATGAATAATGAAGATGGAATTGCCACTCTCTACTGAACTTAAGGTAAAAGGTGGCTTGTAAACTACCACTACATGACATCACAAGGAGGAAGAGAGCATTTTGAGCTTTGGAGATGCAGATAGTCTAATAAACCAGGATTACTCAAACGTGTGTGAATGAAACAAAACACAACTCCAGGTGTATTTTCAATGAGGTAACAAAATTCTAACATGGCTTAAAGCTCACAAGAGTCATGTTTGGTGTAATATAGACCCTTTAATGCCCCATAGAAATTAAATACCCCTTCTTTAACCCTTTTATCCTTTCATATGTCACAGGCTCCAAAACAAAACAACTACAGGACGTGTAAATACAACGTCACAGAACGGGACGATTTATGAAGGACACAAGCAGTGAAACAACCTCCATGATCATTTATCTCACACTTTACCTCCATCCCATTTGGGCATTCTCTCTTTTTCTTTCTTTCTTTCTTTCTTTCTTTCATTCTTTCTTTCTGTCTTTCTGTCTTTTTCTTTGTCTTTCTTTCTGTCTTTCTTTCGGTCTGTCTTTCTTTCTTTCTGTCTTTCTGTCTTTCTTTTTGTCTGTCTTTCTTTCTGTCTTTCTCTCTTTCTGTCTTTCTTTCTGTCTGTCTGTCTTTCTGTCTGTCTTTCTGTTTTTCTTTCTTTCTGTCTGTCTTTCTGTCTCTCTTTCTTTCTGTCTTTCTGTCTCTTTCTGTCTGTCTTTCTTTCTGTCTTTCTCTTTCTTTCTGTCTTTCTTTCTTTCTTTCTCTCTTTCTGTCTTTCTTTCTGTCTGTCTCTCTGCCTGTCTTTCTGTTTTTCTTTCTGTCTTTCTTTCTCTCTTTCTGTCTGTCTTTCTTTCTGTCTTTCTCTCTTTCTTTCTGTCTTTCTCTTTCTGTCTTTCTTTCTGTCTGTCTCTCTTTCTGGCTTTCTGTCTGTCTTTCTTTCTCTTTCTTTCTTTCTTTCTTTCTTTCTTTCTGTCTTTCTATTTGTCTTTCTTTCCGTCTTTCTGTCTTTCTTTCCTTCTGTCTTTTGCTCTTTCTTTCTCTTTCTCTCTCTCTCTCTCTATTGCTCTCTGTCTCTCTGTCCCTCCCTCTCCCCCTTCTCCCTCTCTCTTCCCTTCTCTCTTTCTCACCCTTCTCTCCCTCTCTCCCTCCTTCTCCCTCATTCTCTCCCCCCTCTGGCTCCTTTCTCTTTATCCCTCTCTACCCCCCTCACCTTCTTCTTCACTCCCTCTCTCGCTCTCCCCCTCTCTCCATACCTCTCTCCCTCACTTTCTCTTTCTCTGTCCCCCTCTCTCCCCTTCTCTCACCCCCCCTCCCATTATCTCTGTCATCCCTCCTTCTCTTTCTCTCTTGCTTGAGGCGGTTATGAGACGTCTGTGGCTGTAAATGAGCCTGTGTGCAATAAACCACCTGAGAACTCATATGAACCTCACAGTGAATAAAACAAAACACTGACACGACAACAAGTCCACAGCAGAATTATTAGACTGCCGGAGGCGTGTGGAGACTACAGGATCAGGGCTGTCAGAAGTATCAAAAAACAGATACTAATCGATACTGACACTAGCATCGAAACTAGATACTCATTTGAGCAGGTATCGGAACTAGAATTCACACCCACAGAACAGAAATAAACCTTTTCCTGAATAGTTTTAGAATGATCTGGAGCTGAATCAGAACGAGTATAAAAACACAGACGAGTAAACGCCCGTGAACCACTGAGGAGAACACAGATATAAGACCACATGGGGATAGAAAAGAAAGTACTGTGATTTTCTGTCTTTCTGTCTGTCTTTCTTTCTTTGTCTTTCTGTCTGTCTTTCTGTCTGTCTTTCTTTCTCTTTCTGTCTGTCTTTCTGTCTGTCTGTCTTTCTTTCTCTTTCTTTCTTTCTATTTGTCTGTCTTTCTTTCTGTCTTTCTTTCTCTTTCTTTCTGTCTGTCTTTCTTTCTGTCTTTTTATCTTTTTCTGTCTTTCTTTCTGTCTGTCTTTTTCTGTCTCTTTCTTTCTGTCTTTCTGTCTGTCTTTCTGTCTGTCTGTCTTTCTTTCTCTTTCTTTCTTTCTATTTGTCTGTCTTTCTTTCTGTCTTTCTTTCTCTTTCTTTCTGTCTTTCTATTTGTCTGTCTTTCTTTCTGTCTGTCTGTCTTTCTTTCTGTCTTTCTGTCTTTTTCTGTCTTTCTTTCTGTCTTTCTGTCTTTTTCTTTCTTTCTTTGTTTCTGTCTTTTTTTTTGTCTTTCTTTCTGTTCGTCTTTCTTTCTGTCTCTTTCTGTCTTTGTCTTTTTTTGTCTTTCTACCTGTATTTCTTTCTTTCTGTCTGTCTTTCTGTCTGTCTTTCTTTCTTTCTGTCTTTGTCTTTTTCTTTTTCTTTCTGTCTTTCTGTCTGTCTTTCTTTCTTTCTGTCCTCCTATCTGTCTTTCTTTCTGTCTTTCTTTCTGTCTTTCTGTCTGTCTTTCTTTCTTTCTGTCTGTCTGTCTCACATGGGAAAATAAAAGGAAGTACTATGATTTAACATTCTATTGTCTAAATAAAGAGTGTTTTATTATCAGAATGGGGTTTGAGTGTCAAGTCTATTTCTTAGTATGGACACCAAGTTTGAAATGTAAGGCTGTGTCCCATTAATCTGTCTTACCCCTTCCCCCTCATCTACCCATTTATCTACGTCTTTGTCTTGCCCCTCGATACCGAGCTGAGAGGGCTCGGGGTACAAATGTTCCCCTAAGAAATGGGACACCACTCGATTACCGTTTGCGTCATCATCCCTTGCCTCTACCTGAGCTGCTACGTCTACAGAAGCGACAACAATTGACGCAAACAAACGTAAACAAATGTCAAGGATTATCGGGTACCTCATCTTGTTTATACATGAAAGTTCGTTGAAAACAATAACGTCAGCTAAACAGACATCACTACAATTAAAAACGCAACAAAAGTTCACTAAAAGTAACACAGAACATCAGTGTCATAATTGTAAACCTGCTAAACTGTTAATCTATAATTACAACTGCTGAAAATACATTTATGAGACTCCTTGGCTGGTCGATGTGAAGCTGCCATCCTGATCCTAAAACCTGCCTGAGCTTGTAGGCGTACCCCTTCGTTTCAAGTCTGGTCGAGAGCTCACTTCGTTTCAAGGGGTATGTAGCCCTCGGTCGTGGTCCAAGCCCTTGATCAAAATTAGAATCGTTACACCCCTTGCCCTCACATGAACGCGCAAAATCAAGGGGTAGGGGTAAGACGAAGGGGTAAGACAGAGTAATTGGATGCAGCCTTAGTATCGATTAGGTTTAGGAACTGTTAATACAGTATGTTGGCTGTGTCCGAAACTGCACACTATGCCCTAGAGCACTATTTAGGGGTCAGGCCATTTTAGTGCTGTCCAAATGACCAGTGAGTGAAAAAGTAGTGCAATCAAATATCCCACAATGCACCTTGAGAAATAGAGTCCAGCGACCGAAGGCACTGCTGTATCTGAAGCTCTGTTACTCAAGTTGGACTTTAATCTGAGTTTTAGAAGAGTGCTTCCGTTGACCCCCCATGACACAAAGTACATCGAGGCCGGTTGCATCAACCCACGGAGGGGATCCATGGGGGCCGGTGTGCTGTGATCTGGGCAGCGAACCTGGGCCGTTGCCCCCGCGACCCGAAAATACGGAGAAAGCGGAAGAAAATTGAAAAAAAAAATGGCAATCTGACCAGAAAGCACTGTGTTAGTTGGAACTACAAGCTGATTTGCACTGTTAAACAAGTCAATCTTAAACTTTTTTGACAGTGTTTCTTAATGTGTGCCTTGTGCATTGTACATTACTTAACATTCCACCATCCAAATGCGTGATGTCAGTGCAAAGTATCAATAAACCACAATGCATTGCAAGAGTCTGAAAAACAACAGCGGACAGGAGAGGTCTTTAATTAGACACAATATGACTGAATGAAAACAGATAGAATCGCAATTTTAACTCACTGTTGACCATGATTATGAAGAAATTACTCAAGCCAAACTACACACTAGCAAGGACCACGCCAACGACGTAATGCAATGAAGATATTTATTAATGGATAGCGATGGATGTCTGGATGAATGAGGTAGTGATGACTGGGTTGAGACTCAGGGTGGGGGCTCCATCTCAATCGTCAATTGGCCCAGCTGGAACGGGACCCCACCTTCGGAGATGCCTTATGGCTGAAAGACAAACGAGATAGGGGGTGGGAAGGAGGGGTCGAGTTAACCAAGACAAACTGGGATGATGGGATAAGCGTCTACAAATAGCTTCTGGGAAATTAGTCATAGTCATAGTCATAGTTTGCTTTATTACAATACAATCAGTGACAATTTAACAACATGTAATGACGGAAAAACAATTGGAGATATAACATACGGTGATCTTTTTCGTTGGTAACAGAAGGAAGGGGGTTGGGGGGGGGTCAGATTGGAAATCAATAATTGATTGGAAACTGACGCAGAGGCAGACTTACTAAATATAGACAGGGCAGAGTGTTTAACCTAAAAATGTCAGTGTGAGCCGAATGGAATGTGTTGTTTTCTTTTGTAGAGTGCTGTGTAGATAAGGCCCCAGCTGTGACCTTGGACGTGTTTATGCAGAAGATGTAGTCAAAACAAAGTCCCTTTGAATCACAGTTTCAGGAGAATTAATTACACCGGGAAATTTAGCATAATCAATACATTTTTAGAACCCAGGCGAACAGACAATTTGCCAGAACCCTGGTTTCTGCCAGTCACCCCAACTTCATGCCACCAAGCAGGACTGTGCGACTCGCAATCCTCCCGCTGGCACGTATGATGAATGAACGCAGACTGAGCCGCTGTTCCACACAGTTCCACATCCATTATCCAAGATGTTATCCAGTGCCAGACAGATTTCCACAACTCAGGTGTTTCAGTTTGTGTTTCCCTTCAGATCTCATCCTCCCTGGTCCGCCCCAGCCCCACTATCGTGTAAAATTACCTCCGACGGCTCGGGGCTCTTTTATCCGCTCGGCTCCAATTAGTGATGGGTCAGAAAAACATCCTTCAGGCCAATCCAGATGTCCTGCCATCAAAATTCCAATAGTAATCGTTTCGTGTCCTCCGGTAACAGCGGTGCCAGACGCACAAAACCTATCTAGCAGCGAGTTCCGGGTCCGGCTCTCCAGACCGGCACTGCTCCATGAAAAAAAATATGCCAATAGCATTGTGGGACCAGCTCCAATTCATGATTTAGGATTTCGAAAATCTGTTCCAACAGGAGAAAAATTACGAAAAATGACGAGACGAGAGAAATAGACATCAGACAGAGCAAGATAAGGAGGAAGAAGAAAATGCGTCTGCTCTCCACGGCAGCTAGAACAGAAGAAGAAATTAAAGGAGGAGAAGGCAGTTGAGGCGTGGTCCTGCTCCTGAATCTCAGTTAATTGTATTAACTCCACTTGGGAAAGAGAAACAATTGGTGCGTGCCATGCTTTAAAATAGTTAACACAATTGAAAGGACAAAACATTAAATAATCCACAAAATCTGGTATATTCAAAGGATAGACTCACAAAAGAGACAAACTAAATCATATCTGAAGGAGCACTGCAAGAAACAAATGTTCAAATCATTTCATATTGTCGACTTAAATCTTTTGTGTTGACGTCTTGCTCTGTTTTCAGGAGGTCCGTGCTCAGGGAAGTCCCTTTACAGCGAGAGACTGGAGGAGAGGTTTGGGGTTCGAAGCCTGAACGTGGGAGACCTGCTGTGCAATGAGCTACAGAGCCGCAGCAGCAGGGGGCGCTACCTCCGGGATGTGCTGGAGAGAGGAGAGCCACTGCCACAGGTATCTGCCTAGAGCTCAGGCTAGGATTAAAAATTCAACCAAGACTAAACTAGGACTAAAATAGGTCTATGTCTAAACCAGAAGTAAATCAAGACGAAACTAGCCCCAAACTAGGTCTAAACCAGGACTAAATCTGAACCTGATCTGAGTACCATCTGCATAGTTGTGGTAGGACATATTGCTTGTATATTAACTGGCCTAGAGATTGAGCAAAAGGGGTCCCAGGATCGACCCCTGAGGCGCCTCACCCCCTGAGACAGTTTTTGATTTCAACTAAGTATTACCTGTGTTCTAGATAGGACTTGAACAGGTTAAGTTTATACGCTTATATGATGACGCTCTGAACAGAAGACGGAAAAGTGGCGTCTTCACTTTTTATTCCCCATGTAGACGAGCGTTTTCAAGAGGTAATCTCATACGGTGACGCAAAAGTGTGTGGAATTGGATTGGGTATGCATGCCAGGCGGCTAAGTGGTGCTGTGATACATTATCACTATGTCCAAGCGCATGCGTAGAATCTTCCTTCTCATCTGCACCGCAAAAAACAAAACAAAACATGGCTACTGGTAGCAAAAAAAAAATGTGTGTGGTCAGATGAAGAAGTTCAACTGTTGTTTCAGACCACGTTAGACGACAAACCAACGAAGGCGCAACAAGGTGTGGACTGGGAGTCCTGCCAAAACAAAGTACACTGATATATGGACCGATGTAACCGCGTACGCGACGTCAGCAGATTTGACCAGAGTTTTGTGTCTTGGGCAGTGTAGACGAAAACACTACGGCGGAGCGTATTCAAGTTTTTCACTTTGGAGGGCGATTTCAGTTTTTTGCGTTTTTAAGCCCCCAAAACTACGGAACTACGAAAGGCACTTCCGATAAAATATTTTGTTGTTTTTATCTGTAAGCGTTCTCTGTAAACAGGCCCTAAAACTCAATGCCCATTAGTTAGTAACATTACAAAAGCCTGCCCTGATTACAGCGTAGTGCTTCTGTTTAACTGTTTGTTTTTTTAACTGTTTGTATTTTAACTGTTGCTTTTTAAATGCTTTTAACTGCCTATAATATATATTATACTTATTGTAAGGCGACCCCAAAACGCCGTCACCATCTAAACGAAAGGCACTTCGATAAAATTGTTTGTAATTTTTACCTGTAAGCATTCTCGTGTAAACAGGCCCTTAGTGCAGTTTCAGAGATGCCCACCCAGTCCTCTAGTCTCGGTAAGGAGATCCCACACGCCATCAGCTCCCATTGGACACCGCAGTTTTTTAACAAAGAAGTCAGCAGATTTGTTTCTTTTATTAAGTTGCTTTGGATCAATATTGCGATTTAAAATTCCCAAATCATAACATAATGATCCACAGGTGTCATAGATTGACACCTATGGAGCAGATAGAAGCACAATATGTCTTCTTTGGCCGTTTTTATTAGATGAGTAGTCTAACCTGCCTTCTGCACTTTAAATAATTCTCTATAACATATGTAAATGTTTTCTTTTGCCTGTTTAACCCCTCGGTCGGTCTATTGCAGCGCTCTGTAGGATCAGACTCACTCCCATAGCTCTAATTAGTCCCTGGGTCAGAGCAGATCAAAGCGTGACCACATATGAGACGTGCCGCATACGTTCAATCATCCATCTCATTAGACGCTTGGTTTAATCCATTAAACTGTGATTCTGTGATATAAATATGATATAAGTGACAGACAGAGATTCATAACTACTCCTATAGGGTCTGTGTAATCATCGTTCGTCCAGGAGGGGTTCAGTGTAGCGGAGGTTTCATCTGTAGTCATCTGGACTGCTGTTTGAAGGCATTTACATTTGATGGTACTGTTTTTTTTTTTAAATATTATTCTGAGTTATCCAAGTCCAGCTCAGAGGAAGCTATTTAAGTGAAGAAAAGGAATCCGTCTTTGAACAGAAATGGTGGACTTAGGTTTCATCTACCAGCTGTTTACAGAAGCGTTCTCAACCTATGGAATAAAACGAATGAAATATTAATAATACTGGATACCAGAGGTGGGACAAAGTCATTGCTGGGCAAGTCCCAAGTAAGTCTAAGTCTTTTGCACTCAAGTCCGAGTGAAGTCCTGAGTCAAGAGTATCCAAGTGCCGAGTCAAGTCCGAAGTCAAAGCTCACAAGTCTCAAGTCGAGTCCAAAGTCCTAGCATTTTAGTTTCGAGTCATTTCGAGTCCCCTTTACAAAGAAATAAAATTTCTACAAATCATATAATGTCTGCAAGATCTGTATTCATTTTACCTTTTTACACCATATCAAATAACATTAGAAAAGCTTCAGGTGCCGAACAAAATTGGACGTTGTGGAAGCTCCATCTGTAATCTTTGACCCGCACGTTCTGCATATTGCCGTTGGTTTTTTGTTGACAACTTCGTAGTTTTTATAACCAAACGAAATCACCTTCGGCATCATTTTGCAAACTGGCGCGTGGATGCTTTTTTCCGCATCATTTGTTGTGCAATTTGCCTTGGATGCGGTGGAATAAAAGCAACGTAGATCTACTGTGATTGGATGTTGTGCAAGTCGCGCGCACATGCTCTTTGCATACATTTTCGCAGATTCAAAAGTACAATGAGTGCGGTCCTTATCAACATACTTTTAGAGGTTTTTTTTTCATTGGACGTAGCAAGTCATCACAAGTCAAAAGGCCTAAGTCCAAGTGAAGTCACGAGTTATTGATACTGAAGTCCAAGTCGAGTTGCAAGTGTTTGTACATTTTGTCGAGTCGAGTCTAAAGTTATCAAATTCGTGACTCGAGTCTGACTCGAGTCGAAGTCACATAACTCGAGTCCGCACCTCTGCTGGATACTTCACAATGCTGAAGGTGAGACAGATAATACACAATAGGGGTTTAATGATGTGAGCTAGTAAACACAGGCAGGGCAGTTTCACTCTAAGGCTACGTTTATATGATGGCGGTCTGAACAGAAGATGCAAAAGTGGCGTCACATCTTCACTTTTTATTCCGTGTTTAGATGAGCATTTTCGGGAGGAAATCTGCATGCAGACTGACGCAAAAGTGGGTGGAATTCGATTGGTTATGCATGCCAGGCAGCTAGGTGACGCTGTGATACATTATCACTACGTATGTCCGCGCGCATGAGTAGAATCTTCCTTCTCATCTGCGCCCTGAAAAGCAAAACAGAATATGGCTACCGCAAAAAAAAATTGTGTGGTCAGACGAAGAAGTTCAACTATTGCTTCAGACCACGTTAGACTACAAAGCAACGAAGGCGCAACAAGGTGTGGACTGGGAGTCCTGCCAAACAAAGTACACTGATATATGGACCGATGTGACGTAAATGCGTACGTAATGTCAGCAGATTTGACCAGAGTTTTGCGTCTTGGGCAGTGTAGATGAAAACACTACGGCAGAGCGTATTCAAGTTTTCCACTTTGGAGGGCGGTTTCAGTTTTTTTGCAGTTTTAAACCCCCAAAACGCCATCACCGTCTAAACGAAAGGCACTTCCGATAAAATATTTTGTCGTTTTTACCCATAAGCGTTCTCTGTAAACAGGCCCTAAAACTCAATGCCCAGTAGTTAGTGACATTACAAAAGCCTGCCCTGATTACAGCACAGTGCTTCTGATCATAAACACATAGCTGGAGGGGCGGAGTTTGAAGTGTGGATACCTGTTAGACCAATCACACTGTTCCTTATAGAGTTAAAAAAGGAAATATTACACTTCTATGAGGTATTAACTGCTAATACAAAACATATTTAGCTCACCATGTTACCTTTTATTGTTTTAAAAATGCTCTATTTGCCCAAAAACAAGGTTCAGTTTCGTTTTTGACAGTCCCATCTCTTTACTCTCTGTGCTCAGTCACTCCCCTTCAGAGCGCTATTACAGCACAATCAAAGTACATCCCGCTAATGAAACTACTGCACATCGCGTCAGGTTTGTGAAGTTGTAGTTTATAGTTTTGTATCATACATTTGTACAAAAGTTTGGACACACCCTCTCGTTCAATATTTTTTTTCCTTTATGTTTACTACTTTCTACATTTACATTTTGTACGTCAAATACGAAATAATGATGATGACGTATGGAATTATCTAGTGAAGGAAAAAAAAAAACACCTGAACCAAACATTTTTTTATATTAAAATCCTTGTAGTAGCCGGTCTTTGCTTTGTCAGTAGAACTACAGACTCTTGGCTTTCTCTCAATGAGCTTCATGATGAAACCTCCTGAAATGGTTTTAACTTTACAGCTGTGCCGCGTCAAGGTCAAGAAATGCCAAAAGTGCAAAGCAATGATCAAAGCAAAGCGTGGCAATTTTTAATATACAGCTCTGGGAAAAAAAGAGACCAGTGCATTTTTTTTTTTTTTTTTTCTGAAATCAGCATCTCTACATGTATTACAGCCATTCCATTCCAGCGTCTGTTGAATTCCAACACAAACACAAAGCTGAGCTACTTCAGTTCTTGCACCAGGAGTGGAATAAAGTCACCCAAGAACAATGTGAAAGACTTGTGGAGAGCATGCCAAGACGCATGAAAGCTGTGATTAAAAATAAGGGTTATTGCACCAAATATTGATTTCTGAACTCTTCTTAAGTGTAAACATTAGTATTATGTTGTTTTAAAATGAATTTGATCTTGTTTCTTTGCATTGTTTGAGGTCTGAAAACATGGATCTTTTTTCTTATTTTGACCATTTGTCATTTTCTGCAAATAAATGCTCTAAACAATAATATTTTTATTTGGAATTTGGGGGAAATGTTGTCAGTAGTTTATGGACTCAAACAAAAATGTTCCTTTTGCCCAAACACATACCTATAAGTGGTAAAATCAGAAAAACTGATAATTTTGCGGTGGTCTCTTATTTTTTTCCAGAGCTGTATATATATATATATATATTAGGGCTGTCAAACGATTAATTTTCTTGATCGCAACTAATCTCAGAAATTTCATAGTTAATCGCGATTAATCGTGATTTATTTTGCATGTTTAAAATTGATATCTTGCAGTAAGACCGTTCGAATCTAAAGTTAAACTCACAATGCAAAGTATTTCTCACCATTTTTTTTATTTCAAAAAAGTTCAGAGAAAGGAAAAAGTAACAATGAACCAGTAATAGTGCTTACTTTGAGAAATTGTAAATAAATGATTGAAGCCCGCTCGAGCTGCCTACGGATGCGTAGAAGGAACAAAATACTAACAAACTCAAAATAGCGCATTTAACCGACGCGATTAATCGCGATTAACGCGTTAATATTCCCAGCCCTAATATATATATATACAGTATATATATATATTTTTTTTAAATCTAAAACAAGTTTGCAGTTATTTTGAGTTTATCTTTTGTTAACTACATTCCACATGTTCATTCATTCATTTTTGATGCTTCACTGAGAATGTATAATGTAAATAATCCTGGAAATAAAGAAGAAATATAACCTCCACCCGTCCTCCTACCTCACTCTCCCTTGTACTCCAGTCACAGGCTCCATCCTTTTGTCAGTATAGATCGATGCAAAGACCCCCTGATCTATACTCTATATATAGTCTGTACACATCAAAGTCCCCCCAGTGTACTTTAGCTCAACTCATTCATCTGCCTGAGAGTCACTGACATTTCACTTCAAACCACTTGACCCCTGCTGTCTCCTCTTTTCTCTCATTTCTCTTTCTCCTCTTCCCTTCTCTCTCTCTGTGTTGTCAGCTTTACAAAAGGGCATCGGAAACGGGCTTAGGCTGGAATTGAACTTATTAGGCACTTTAATCTTGACTTAAGCGAAATACAGGACATTATGATTACACAAGGACATCCTTGTCTCACCATCGTGTCGCCAGCTCACAATCGTGTCCCTCGTCCCACACTGAACTGAAGCACAGTAGCCGCTTATATACAGGAGACTGGTATGCTGATACATATAGTTTACTGCCTTTTAAGGGGTCAACTGAGTAGCACCCAACATTAGCCAATAGTAGAAGGATAGGAGCAGGTGGATGTAACAAACATAGCCGATGGAAATGTATACAGTTATGCCTAGGTTGCTAAACACAGTTTCCACAGAATACTTAAAGACAGAGATATGAGAATATACATGTATATCAAAGAATTAATTCCCAGTGTCCATATCTCTGCTTCTTTCTTTTCCCTCCCCATCTCTCCTCTGTCTCTCTCCTCTTTACCTCTACCCTCTCCCCTTTTTGTCTGTCACTTCCTATTCTTGCCTCGCCCTCCTCTTCTCTGCACATTCCGTACCCACCTCCCGCCCTCTCTCTCTGTCTTAATCAATTCATATCTCTTTTCATTGTTCCACCTCTCTCCTACCCCTTCTTTCCATTTGCCCCCATTATCTGTTTGTTTGTTTGTTTATTTCATTCATAAAGTATAAAAAGACATCAACAGTGTGATAACAATACAAAAAATTGAATGAAAGGGAGCAGAAAGAAGAGTAATCTTATGTTATCTGCCCCTTCTTCCCTTTTCCAGACAATAACACCGAGAGTGACTATAAAACATTTCATCAATACATTCCATTTCAATCACAATTATTAATCAATTGTAAACAGAAAGCTTCATTTTTAAGCACAACAACTTAGTTTTCTTTTTCATACCTACACATTACACTAGAGTTTATATATTTTTAAATGCCATTATTGCAATTGATTCTTTAATTTCTTTGTCAAGATTATTCCATAAATGAACTCCTTTCACAGCGACGCTTTGCTCCATAATCTCAGTTCTGAATCTGGGTTTTTTAAACATGTAGATTCCTTTTAAATTGTAGTGACTTCTTCTCATCTCAAATAATCTTGAATTCTTCTTGAATATTTACAGGTAACAGTCTGCACTTTGCTTTATACATGACTTTGAGGAGACTTAATTCAACAATATCACACATTTTCAACACTTTTAAGTTTAACAAATAATGGGTTGGATGCTCTCTATAATGACTGTTTGTGAGAATTCTCAAAGCCCTTTTCTGTAAAATAAATAATGGCTGTAGTTTTACATGTTGACCCCCAAATTTCCACATCATTTTCCATCATGTCTTTACCCTGTCTCCTTTGTCTTTACCCTCTCCTACGCTTTTTTCTGCTTCTCTCTGCTGTTCAAACTCTCTGCAGGAGGCCTGACCCACTAACACAGTGAATCCTTCAGATCGATGTCTCTCAGCTCTTTGTAAATGTGAATAGATTCTGGGAGTGGCAGTTTTCCATTCACTAAAACGTCAAGTGCGCCAATGGTTACGGTTAAAGATGGGCAATCTTACTTCTATGTGGTATTAACTGCTAATGCATCACATTTAGATCATGTTACCTTTTATTGTTTAGGGTTAGTGTTAGGGTTAATGTATTAAAATGTGTAATAAGTTTAATTTTTGTTTTTGACATTCCCGTCCCTTTGCTCACTCCGGGTTCAGAGCGCTGTCACAGCACTATTGGCGTGCATGTCAAGCTTGTCACGTGTATTGTTTGTACACTGCCAGTCAAACGTTTGGACACACCCTCTCATCCAATGTGTTTACTTTCAAAGTCAGCTTTATTGTTAAAAACCAGATGTACAGGTCGCACACACAGGATTTGAAATTGCAGCGCCCCCTAGGCCCACAGTGAACATAAAACATCTGATAGACAACACAATAAACACTATGACTAAAACGGCACATATACCTGTAGCAAAAGTACAGTAAACTTGTATATAATATAAATACCGTACTTTTTGTACTATAGAGCGCACCTGACTATAAGCCGCACCAACCAAATTTTTTTTAAATGAAGATTTGTACATATATAAGCCGCACCTGACTATAAGCCGCAGGTGTCCACATTGTAACTTGAGATATTTACACAGGATTTTTTTAATATTATTTTAATTAACGTAAATTAACTGTAAAACAACTGTTAAATGGCCAGCCTGTAGCCTCTGGAAGCCTTAAAATAAAGTTTCAAGTTTAACTTTAAAGGAAAAGTAACGTTATTTTACAATCTGAGCCTTCTTTCGGTAATAAAACAAGTCGTTTGACTCACCCATAGCACGTTCGTGTCATTTGGAGCTGTTTGGTGAAAGTTATGTTGTAGCGTATCCGTTAACATGAGTATTCGGGGCATTACTTTGCGGTCTCCAAATAACACAAACTTTAGCACTTTTCAAATCATAGAAGCCCGATGTCTTAATGTAAGATTTCGTTTGAAGCAAAAGTGGCCTGTAATCCGAGATTTATCCATAGTTTTCAGCTTTGCGTTTCATGTTTGGGTCCCGGGAGCAGTCCGCGCATGCGCACTGGCGTCCTCATCTACTCGAAACTATGGCTAAATCTCGGATTACAGGCCACTTTTGCTTCAAATGAAATCTTACATTAAGACATCGGGCTTCTATGATTTGAAAAGTGCTAAAGTTTGTGTTATTTGGAGACCGCAAAGTAATGCCCCGAATACTCATGTTAACGGATACGCTACAACATAACTTTCACCAAACAGCTCCAAATGACACGAACGTGCTATGGGTGAGTCAAACGACTTGTTTTATTACCGAAAGAAGGCTCAGATTGTAAAATAACGTTACTTTTCCTTTAAGGGAAACCCCCCTGAACTCAATCTCACGGAACTGTTGATACCTGTAGGAGATTTTAAGTGGCTAAAACAAGACTTCATTAATTCATGAACTCTCCTCACTTATTTACCGTAGGTATTTTCACCTACAAGAAAAGTCCCGGATCGCTATCTTCTTCTTCCTGTGCACTGAAACCACTGAAGTTGTCATCTTCAGTGTCGGAATTGAACAGCTTCAGCATGTCTTCATCACACACGCGCTACATTCGCTGTCTTGATAAAGGATTAATCCATACATAAGCCACACCTGACTATAAGCCGCAGGGTCCGAAGTGTGAGAAAAAAGTAGCGGCTTATAGTCCGAAAAGTACGGTAGGTAAAACACACAATGTGTAAGCTCAAATGGTGTCATTTAAGCAGCAGTGTCATTGTGGGCAGGGAGAGAGTTGAGCATCCTGACAGCTTGGTGGATGAAGCTGTCTTTCAGTCTGCTGGTCTTGGCCCTGAGGCTCCTCAGTCTCCTTCCTGATGGCAGCAGACTGAAGAGGCAGTTGGATGAGTGGGTGGGATCACAGAGGGCTTTGCGGGTGAGGCGGGTGCAGTAGATGTTCTGCAGGGAGGGGAGAGTGACCCACGATTCTCTCAGCTGCTCTCACTACTCGGTGTAGGTTTTTCCGGCAGGACACGGTGCAGGTGCCATACCACACAGTGATGCAGCTGGTGAGGATGCTCTCTATGGTGCCTCTGTAAAAGGTGCTCATGATGGAGCTGGGCTCTGGCTCTCTTCAGCTTGTGGCGGAAGTAGAGTCGCTGTTGGGCTTTACTCACCAGTGATGCAGTGTTTGTTTACTTACTACTTTCTACATTTTATATACATACAAAAGACATCAAATATATGATGAAGATACATGGAATTATGCAGTAAAGAAAAAAAGTTAATAACTGAACTAAATACTGTATATATATTCAAATTCTTGCAGTATCAACCCTTTGCTTTGTCAACAGAACTGCAAACCTATGGTCGTCTTAGACAAATATTGATCCACAAGGGAAATTATTTGGACACAGTAGCTCACACATCACAATATATTATAATAACAAAGAGTAAAAAATATAAATATAATATAAAAGTATTATTAAAAACTGGTGTCAAATAAGGCATAATTATTATTCTCTCACTGAGCTTCATGATGAAATTTCCTGAAATGTATTTTTATTTATTTATTTTTTTATTCGTATTTATTTCGAGTTTGTGCCCAGACAGAAAACATCAGAAAAGCTCATTTCTCGAAAAGCAGTGGGAAGAAGAAAAACACTTCATTTCACAGCTGCGCCATGTCAGGGTCAAGAAATGCCAAAGGTGCAAAGCAGTGATCAAAGCAAAGGGTGCAAATTTTTATTTAATTTATTAAAAATCCAAAACAAGTCTGGAGTTTATTTTGAGTTTATCTTTTGTTGACTACATTCCATATGTTCATTCACAATGTTGATGCTTCAGTGAGAATCTACAATGGAAATAATCATGGAAATAAAGAAGAAACATACAGCTCTGGAAAAAAAATAAGAGGCCACTGCATTTTTTTCTGAAATCAGCATCTCTACTTGTATTACAGCCATTCCATTCCGGCGTCTGTTGAATTCCAACACAAACACAAAGCTGAACTACTTCAGTTCTTGCACCAGGAGTGGAATAAAGTCACCCAAGAACACACAAGACCCATGAAAACTGTGATTAAAAATAAGGGTTATTGCACCAAATATTGATTTCTGAACTCTTCTTAAGTGTAAACATTAGTATTATGTTGTTTTAAAATGAATTTGATCTTGTTTCTTTGCATTGTTTGAGGTCTGAAAACATGTATCGTTTTTGTTATTTTGACCATTTGTCATTTTCTGCAAATAAATGCTCTAAACCAGAGGTCTTCAACAGGGGGAGGGGTCGCGAAATCTTTTGATTTCAGTTTAAAATAATAGAATTTTATATTTTATAGTGTAAAATACAGTATTAACCTGTGTATTATTTCCTTGTATTGGATGTACCATAACAGAGTAGCAATGTTTATACATGACACTAAGCTCAATTTAATATAAAACACAATTCTATGCCGTATATATAGTAGGGGGTCCCTGGCCCAGTTCGCCATCTGTTTGGGGGTCCCTGGTCTGAAAAACGTTGAAGACCCCTGCTCTAAAAGAAATGTTGTCAGTAGTTTATAGACTCAAACAAAAATGTTCCTTTTGCCCAAACACATAGCTATAAGTAGTAAAATCAGAAAAACTGATCATTTTGCAGTGGTCTCTTATTTTTTTTTCCAGAGCTGTACATGAAAAAGTGAAAGTTTTGATTGGTAGTGTAGATTTGGGAAAAATTGTGTGGGAGCGTGACGTAGGCCTGTGGGTGGAGCATTGGACAGAATTGTACTACTAAACGTAATCAGGGTTTGAATAAGACAGAGAGATCGCTAAATTACTCACACACACACATGGATGATATCTAAAACCTCTGCAGGCATGTTTTTGATGAGGGAACAACGTTATAGAACATGATAGAAAAGACCATTTTGCACAGTACCCTCTTTAAACTTCTTTCTTGGCTGTTGGTAAGTGCACACATTTCTCTGAATAAATAGAATGGGACAATATCTTCTTCAAGAGACAGCGTACTCTTAGAAAATCAATACAATATGGATTTGTCTGTAAAGAAAGTGGACAGCTTTAGTCTGAAATCCGGCCAACCATTTAAAAAAACAACAGAGCATCACCAAATCTGCACTTTTCACAAACTCATAAAGTGAAATGACGTGGTCTTAGAGGGATAGATGGATAGAGGGATTTCTCATTATCGACAAAAGACAAGATTTTAAGACACCAGTCGATATTAACGTCTGGGACACACGTTTACCCAATCGCCCTGTCACAGCAAGTGTAATAGTTCTTGTTTCCTTACTGAGTTGTGTTTTGTTTTATTCGCACATGTTTAACAACCAAACTCTGCATATTTAGGCTGTGTTCTTACTCTTTTCCTCTTTGTGATGTCACGTGGTAATACAGGAAGTGCTCCACTGTGTTTTTAAACGCCATACAGCTTCACTAGAATCATTTCTAGAGTTTGCAGCCCAATTTACCAAACTTTGAAGCTACAGATATTGTTTTAGCCTAGTTGTAACTACTTCACTCCTCGGTACAACAGAAGATATCGGAGACTTTCTGTGGAAATTTCTCCAGAACAAATGATACAACTTGATGACATCACAAGGTGGAACAGAGCATTTTGAGCTTTGGAGATGAAGACAGACTAATAATAAAGGATTACTGAAATGTGTGAATGAAACAAAACACAACCCCGGGTGTGTTTTTGACACATACAACATTCTAACATTACTTAAAGCTCACAGGAGACATTTTTTGCGTAAAATAGGACCTTTAAGTGTAATGTTGGGTTTTTTTTATTAAATATAATTGTGTTTTGGTCATTAATATAGTGTAAAAGCACATAAGCAGACTTAGGCTGCATCCCATTTCTCTGTTTTACCCCTTCCCCTTTATCTACGTCTTTGTCTTGTTCCTCGATAATGAGCTGAGAGGGCTCGGGGTACGAATGTTCCCCTAAGAGATTCGATTACCGTTTGCGTCACCGTCCCTCGCCTCTACCTGAGCTGCTACGTCTACAGAGGCGACAACGATTGACGCAAACAAACGTAAACAAATGTCAAGGATTATCGGGTACCTCAGCTCGACAAAAAAACTAGCTTGTTCATACATGAAAGTTCAATGAAAACGATAACGTCGGCTAAACAGAGATCACTACAATTAAACTAAAAGTAACGTAGAACATAAGCGTCATAATTGTAAACCTGCTAAACTGTTAATCGATAATTACAACTGCTGAAAATACATTTATGAGACTCCTTGGCTGGTCGATGTGACGCTGCCATCCTGATCCCAAAACCTGCCTGAGCTTGTAGACGTACCCCTTCGTTCCAAGTCTGGTCGAGAGATTATTTCATTGCAAGGGGTATGTCGCCCTCGGTCGTGGTCATAGCCCTTGATCAAAATTAGAATCGGGACACCCCTTGCCCTCACATGAACGTGCAAAACCAAGGGGTAGGGATAAGACGAAGGGGTAAGACAGAGAAATGGGATGCAGCCTAATATACGCCCATGGACCACTGAGGGATTACGCGGATATAAAACCACATTGGAATAGAAAAAAAGTTACTATGATTTAATGTGGAAAATCACATTCTATTGTGTGAAGTGTTTATTATTGTGGTATCAGAATCAGTATTGAGTATCTAGTTTATTCCTTAATATTGAAATCAAGTTTAAAATGTTAATATCGTGACAACACTATTATGAAACACAGAGTAGTATAATTCCAGATTTTGGGAATATTTTAATTAGCCACTATCGTATTACTCATGATAATAAAACCTGAAAATTTAAATGTATTCCACCATATTTTTAAGTGTAATGCTGCTGTCTTGTATTAAATATTATTGTGTTTGTGTCATTAGTTGGGACATATTCTCATTTTGTGCCCAGAAACTTTCAGTATTATCAATGAAAACGCTAAGATCCCTTTTCATCTCTGTATTGCTGAACATGTGAGTATAAAGCAGACGGAGGAGCCGTACTATCAGATTGAGATTAATAATAAAAGAGGAGAGGGTCTGAGCTCAGAATAAACATTGATGTGTCTCCAGAGTCTCTCCACCACCACCAGCAGCAGCACAAGCACAGACACTGTTGCCTGGTAACCGTAGGTCATTTTGTAAAATCCCAGAACAAACCACCTCCTCAAAGTCCAAGAACAGGCACAGAAAGTCTTCATATCAAGAAATGGGTTAAAGAAGCACTGTGGAACTTTTCTCGAGGAGTTTCCGCCACGTGCTTGTCTCCATTGGGGTGTTACACTGGTCTACACATTTTTGGACTCGATCTGCTTCTGAGATAAAAGTGGCTAAATCTCATTTATATTGATAAGATGAACTGAAAATCAATTGATAACTGTGCTGGTTAGCTAATGTATTCAAGATATTTAATGATATTGTTTAACATGAAAATCGCATCTGTTTATACAATAGATTTAGGCATTTTTGTTTAAAAATATATTTTGAAAATATTTAACTTGCACTTCTTTATCCATCAAGAAATAAACAAGAAATATCTTAAAGGAAAAGTAACGTTATTTTACAATCTGAGCCTTCTTTCGGTAATAAAACAAGTCGTTTGACTCACCCATAGCACGTTCGTGTCATTTGGAGCTGTTTGGTGAAAGTTATGTTGTAGCGTATCTGTTAACATGAGTATTCGGGGCATTACTTTGCGGTCTCCAAATAACACAAACTTTAGCACTTTTCAAATCATAGAAGCCCGATGTCTTAATGTAAGATTTCGTTTGAAGCAAAAGTGGCCTGTAATCCGAGATTTAGCCATAGTTTTCAGCTTTGCGTTTCATGTTTGGGTCCCGGGAGCTGATAGCACAGTCCGCGCATGCGCACTGGCGTCCTCATCTACTCGAAACTATGGCTAAATCTCGGATTACAGGCCACTTTTGCTTCAAACGAAATCTTACATTAAGACATCGGGCTTCTATGATTTGAAAAGTGCTAAAGTTTGTGTTATTTGGAGACCGCAAAGTAATGCCCCGAATACTCATGTTAACGGATACGCTACAACATAACTTTCACCAAACAGCTCCAAATGACACGAGCGTGCTATGGGTGAGTCAAACGACTTGTTTTATTACCGAAAGAAGGCTCAGATTGTAAAATAACGTTACTTTTCCTTTAAGACATCAGGTGCACACAATTTCAAGGCATCTCTCTTATGTGAAATCAAAAAATATTTGATGTTAAAACTCTAGACATATTAAAATGAATGTATGTGAATGTGCAGACAGGCTTTCAGATAGAACTGTTGCTTGTAGACACACTGTACCTTCGGATAAACTACCATTTTTGCCTTATTTTGCATACATTTCCTATTTTGACCCAATACTATATCTTGGAAATCAGCACTTCTGACTTACTTTTTCTTTATAAGTGACCTAAACCAAGAAAAATTTCACTACTTTTGTTCCGGAAGCATTTTGCTTGTAGACCAGTGATATTGATACTTTAATCTTTGTTTGAACGCAATCTGACCAGAAAGAACTGACTTGGCTAGAACTATAACAGGTGAAATTATCTGTCTTTCATACATAAAATTACACCTTTTTTGTTGAAAATCAATCTCCTAAGCAGGACCGTGAACGCTCGTATTGATCACAGGCTCCTGGGAAATTGCAGTTTAAATCAATATAGTATTTTTTTTCTTTAGTTTTTAGAACATCTTGAAACATTTTTGGCAGTGTTTGCTAATGTGTGTATAGTAAGGAAAATATTATTGTGTAGGGAGCTGACCATGGTCCTGAAATTCAGCCACACTCATATCAGAATAAGAATGACTTTTATCTATTATTTTACACAGTGATGCATTTCCAACCAAAAGATAAAACAGTTTACCAATCCTAACTAAAATAAGTATCCAGTGTCATTGTCGTGCTTCTAAACCCAGTGAAAAGAACATAAACATACCATAATATTCAACTTGTATAAATACTGTTATAAAGAAGTGTCCTCTAAAATAAAAAGATTCTCCTTTTCCCTCCAGTCTAAACTGTCTTTTGTTCATCACTACTGACAGGATAAGATTCTTGAAGTGCCTCGCTCTCTGTGCTGTTTGTAAATGTGCTGCTCGCCGTCTCTGAGCTCAGGGTCTGAAGAAGTGGATTTAGACCAGGTTTAGACCAGGTTCTGTGATGTTTAAACATGAACCTCAGGTAACAGGATTAATCAATGTCATTGATCAATGTCATCTGTGTTCATGTGATACAAAGAGAGTCTATTCTACACACAACTGCACACATTTAGTTTAGAAATAAAGGTATTGGTGTACCGTTTCTTTGTTTGATTTTCAATTTAAAATAAAAATAAAAATACGTCTGTCAGTTTAACGCGTTAATTACATTAATTACACTTCAAATTAATGCGTTATAAAAATTAACGCAATTAGTTATGAGTGACAATTCAGTTCGTGCGCATTTTAAATTTGGCGTGCGGCGAGCAAATCGCTGCTCGGGCCTTTGAACGGCAAGTTTATTTATAAAAAGAACGAAGACGGAACGGTCAACAAGAATGCAGTGATTTGGAGCTTTTGTCAAAAAGAATTTTCTGATCCCCGAAGCTGCTCCAGCCTGACGGATCATTTGAACGATAAACACGTTCGGACAAGTTCCATTGTTACCGGTGATAGAGCGAGCGTGAACGCACTTCAACAAACCAACAAACCAACAAACCAACAAACCACCAAACCACGCTCACAGAATTTGGGAAACGATTGAGCAAAGCGACCACAGAAAAACTGACAAACTCAGTCACAAAGTGGGTTCGCTCACTCGCTTGAACGCTCACTCATTAACAATCTCTCTTTCTCTATCTATCTCTCTCACATTCTTAAAATGCGATTAATTAGATTAATTAATTACAAAGCCTGTAATTAATTTGATTTTTTTTTATTGCCTGACAGCACTAAAAAAAAAAATCGATTTTTGTTTTGTTTTGAAATTCAATTTGTCAACTGGACAAAGTTTATTTGGTCGAAAACGTTTTGCCGCTCATCCGAGTTGCTTCAGTTCTGGTTAGAGTGCTGATGGACACTGCTTATATCTAGCTGCAGGGAGGAGCTAACTACACTGAAATTATTCTGAAACTATCCCACCTCTTTGTTTTGAGTTTCTGTCTTTTGTTTTTCAGTATCTCTCTGGCGTCTAGTTTAGCATACCCATTCAAACACTAAGGCTGTTTTCACACCTCTGGACCTGACCTGGCTAGCCCTATTGTTTCCTTTGTTTTGATTTCGGTTTGAGAATGGAATTATATATGAGAGACAAATTATGTCTGACTCCACCATTCCTGTTTAAAGAAGGATTCTCTTTTTTGACAAAAATAGCCTCTTTAACTCCCCTCTAACACCAGTTCTTTTCTCTGGCTAAGATCTGTACCTCACTGTCCTCAAAGGAGTGGCCCGTGGCTTCTAGGTGGAGATGTACGGCAGATGAAGGTCCACTCTGGCACGCCCGTCTGTGTTGGTACATCCTCTTGTGAAGTGGGTGTTTTGTTTCTCCAGTGTAGCGCTCACTGCATTCTTCACTACACTGAATGGAGTAGACCGCATTGCTTTGTTTGTGGCTCGGTGTTTTGTCCTTTGGGTGGACAACTTTTTGTCTTAAAGTGTTTGTGGGTTTGAAATAAACTGGGATTTCATATTGTCTGAAAATCTTCTGTAGTTTTTCAGAAACGCTGGCCAGGTAAGGAATCGCTACACCTTTCCTCCTGGTTTCTGATTCTCTGTTGTCTTGTTTCTTGTCCTTGTCTCTCTTGGTTTTGTTGAAAGCCCATTTAGGATATCCACAAACAGAGAGGGCTTTTGTTTATGAAAAACACACACAAATGATTTGATTTTTCATTTTCTGTTTTGGTCTTGAATTTGAAAATACAAAATTCAAGACAGGATTTGGAGAGCTGCTATTTTGCTTTTTTCACTTTACATAAAACAGAAGTGTGGGCTGTCCCAGTGTCCCAGCCTGGACCCACTTTAGAGATTCGCCCGCGGTTTTGCCTCACTCTGTGGACGGGCCCAGGTCCTTCTCCATGTACTTCGTTTGTTGTGTTTTTAAACTGAAGATCAAAACGAAAAAGTTTAAATCAAATTGTTTTTTCTTTTTTCATTCCAGGAACATAAAAACTAAAACAGAAAGTCAAATCTTTTTTTTTTTCTTTTTAGTTCAGTTGGTAGAGCGTTTGTTTGCTGATCCAGAGGTTGGCGGTTCGAATCCCGCTCTTGACAATGGGTTGAGCAATCGGATCCACTAACCCGTGGGTTGGCTCCCACAGATGAGTGCTGCCGTTGTGTCCTTGGGCAAGACACTTAACCCCACCTTGCCCCCAGTGTCTGTGCACACTGGAAATGACACAAAGTACATCAAGGCCGGTCCATTGCGACATGGGGCTGTCCTCCCGTGGACCCACCACCCGGGGGAGGATCCATGGGGCTGGTGTATGTGATCTGGGCAGCGGACCTGGACCGTTGCCCCCGCGACCCGAAAATACAGAAGAAAGCGGAAGAAAATGGATGGATGGATGGATGGATGGATGAACGAAGGCTACACGGACCTTGAAGTGCTGCACTCGATCAAAACTTCCACAGACAGGTGCTCACGGGACCAGTGGGTTTGGATTCTAGAAAGAAAGATGGCATTGGTTCTGTTCTGCAGTGTTTCCATTACTTCTTCTTCATCAAACTCCAAAGTTCAAAGTCAGCTTTATTGTCAAAAAACATATGTACAGGTTGCACACACAGGGTTGGTGTGCAGAAGGTGTGACCCTGTTTATAGGAGTCTTTGACCAGTTACCAATCACATGATGAAGAAACGAGACAACTAGACACTAGAGTTGGGCGGTATCCAAATTTTGATACCGTTAAACCGTGTCCACATTTTCCCGGGGTATACGGTATTACCGTTGCTAAGGCTAAAAAAAAAAAAAAACACTTGGTAGCACTACAGTGGAGTCGCCTCGTCAAATGGCAGCTTGCACCTATACCGTTCAGAAACAGAATAGCAAGCATTACATATGCCTAATGATACTGAAAACATAACAAAACATGTACAAAATTAGTAACTTTTATTAACAAATGTTTAAAGTGCAAATACAGCAGCCAACCGACGGGACGAAATAACAAATAGTCTGTGGGCTAAAGCTAACAAACCAACAGGAATCAAATAAAATACTTGATCTTATCAAATAAGAAAATCTGAACAATAAATAACAAGACATAACCGAAAATGTGCATATATAACCCTGTCCTGAGAACGCAGTGGAAAATACTGCTCGTTTGTATATTTTTAAAATCTATTAACATGAATCAAATAAATTAAACGTACAACTATACAACATCCCGAACCGTTTTCGTCCGTCAGAAAAAGCTACTTCTTATTGAAAATAAAAATATTAAGCTATTGAACGCAAAAGCAGCATGTTCACTTTTTCCGGCTTGAGTAAGGCACGTTGTGGATTGACAACTTTGCCCGCGGTGCTGAAGACCCGTTCTGATGGAGAGCACAGGTATTTTATCAGAGGAAAGCGCCTGACTCCATTGGATTTCCACCAAAGAAGGGGGTCTTCATCTCCCAGAATAACAGCCTCGTGTGGAAGTTGCGTTTGTAATAAGAAACCCGAAAACTTCTCACATTTCAGACTCAAAAACGGTGAGTTGTTTTTATTAACACGCGAGAATATCAGAAAGGAGCTGCGTTAGAACACAAAAGCAGCGTGTCAAACGTCACGCCTTTCTTAAAGGGACCGCAACTATTATCAGAAGCAGTGACTTTATAACCGAACGTCATCTCTCCGATAGTAATATTACTTTTATACTGTAAATAGTATTAAATTAACAAACACAACCACACATACATAGGTGCTGGACAAACACTCTTTATTTAGGCATTAAATTAATTATAGTTAATATTATATTAGGGCAAGATTTTTTATTTTTTTTAATGACGGTAATGAATCTGATACCGTTGCTATTTTTAGATACCGCAGTATACCGTATTACCGCCCAACCCTACTAGACACATATGCAGCTGAATCAAAGGACGTTAACCACATAAGTCCCTTTGCTGCTACAGGACACAGCGCACACAGAGGAGGGACACTTTTGTCCTGATGTTGGTTTTACTCTCCTCACTCTGCCCTGACTCTGGATCTGATGACTCCACCTGCTGAGCTGAGCTAACTCTAACCCTAACTGAGACCTTTCATTTCTATCATTATTGTATTTTGCTGCTCAGTGTGATCGAGTGATGCTGATTGATAAAACAAAACCGATGAGAACCAAGTAACTACTCAAGTAAGAGGAACTTAAAGAGCAACTGTCTGGAACTAACATCTGATGTATAATTTGAAGTTAATCTAATGTGAAGGACAAAACATTAAATAATGCATAAATTGTGTTATTTTCAAAGGACTGAGACAAACTAAATCATATCTTTCATTCATTTCATTCATTTATTTATTCATTTCGAGCATGTCAACACAAGGAAATAACCAACCAACGTGTAACCAATATACAGTCAAATATTTGTTTTTGTTTAGCTTGAAAAGGAGTGGGAAGAAGAAAACTTATTGAATCCCACCCCTGTCTTCCAAAATATAACTTAAATTATTGATTCAGTTCAGTTGAAAAAAACAAAAAGACAAATTCCAATCTTGTACAAAAAAACAAAAAACTTTTGATCAGTGACAATAAATTATGCATAAGGTGTTTCTATCAGGAACATTTAACGTCCGCAACAAGTAAACATACCAGCGATGGTAAGCACAAAAAATACCAACAATGGTAACACAACTACAGTATCAACTACAATAACAACTACAATAACGCACATACATAACACCAACAATGGTAAGACAACAGCAGATACCGAAACACAAAACTGATACAGAAAATATCTGAAGGAGCGCTGCAAAAAACGCAAATGTTCAAATAATTTCATATTACAGAACATGTTTCTTACAGTGTGAAAAGTCCACAACTTTTATTCAAATAAGAGGACCATTACATAAAAAAATCACTCAAGTAGGAGTAAAAGTATACTACTAGAAAAGTACAATTTTTTAAGCAAATGCAACTGAGTACTACCCACCTCTGTATAAAAGCAATATTGTACTTGAAGTCCTGCATTGACAGTTGTGTACTTGTGTTTGTAGGAAGGTCTGGTGGAGCTCCTGTGTGAAGCGGCGGCCTCTTCGGTGAGGATGGGGAGGAGTCTGGTGATGAGTGGATTTCCTCGAGACGTGAGACAGGCCCAGAGCTACGCCGACAAGGTGAACACACAAACACACACACACACACGGTGACATAGACAAAAACACTCTGTTATTGACACTATGCAGCTGATCTCATGGACATTCCCTGGAGGTGTGTAAGTGCAGACTGCTCTGTCTGAACGCTGGGGGTTTTCTACATGTATCTGTGTGGTGGAATGTTGAGCTGTCGGTATGGAGACACAACGCACACATCAGCAAACAACAAAGTGACAGAAAGGTTTTAAGATAGACAGAAAACTCAAGAAAAAATACAAAATGGATTTAAACAACACATTTTCAGAGACGATGATCAGTTCATGGTCACGGTTAGGAGTTTGATTTTCAACAATAAGGTGAGAGTGGCAAACTGAACTGTTGGTTAATGCTAACTAGTTTTTGGCTGTAATTTTATGTGTGAGAGACTTGTTTAAAAGGATAGTGCGTTTTTTTTTATGTTAATCTGTATGGCTTCCCCTTCAACAGTGTTGTGAGATTAACACTGACTTACCCATGACAGCGTGATCTGGTCCCAGTTCTCCTCCGGTAACGTAGCTCATAAATGTAGTTCCGGTAAGTTCGCAGGTACATTTACCATATTGGCCCAAATATAAGACGACCCTGATTATAAGACGACCCCCTCTTTTTCAAGACTCAAGTTTGAAAAAAGACTTTTTGAACACCAAATTTAATTTTTATACAGAAAATAATTACAGTACATCTGAAACAAATGCTTATAACAATATATTCGAGAGAAAAAGCATGTTATTTTGCCTCATTCAAATCATGCAAAAACTGTCTATCACATCTTAATATCTGAACATTTAAATATGTAAACTAAAGTACAATCACATTTGTAAATGAATGGCTTCTGGTTTTTGAAATGTAAATAAACCAATCTACTGTCATAAAACAACAAAATTGCAATAACTGCATTAACCATCAAAGTGAAGTCTAACTGAAGTCAGCTGCGATCTGACGAGATGGGAGGGAGCAGAGCAGAGACTGGTGTGTGTGTCTGCCTGTGAGTCCGCCCCCGCCCCTCTCTGCCTGTGTCCCTCTGTCTCTTTCTCTGAACGGGGAAAGAGAGAAAACGGCGCAATTATTTTTTCCCCCTCCCGCGATCTTGGAGCCTCTGATCACCAAAAAAAAACCTCGCTAGTCGCTTTTGTCTAATTTTCTCGCTAGGGGGGTCCAGAAAGTAGCTAAAAATAACGACAAAGTCGCTAAGTTGGCAACACTGCCGCTAGCAGCATTCGCTTTAAAGATATCTGGCGCCATCTAGCGTTGGAATGGCTAGACCTCGAATCTAAGACGACCCCCGATTTTTCAGTGTTCTTTCAATGGAAAAAACATCGTCTTATATTCGGGCCAATACGGTAATAAAGCTTGTTTTTCTTCTCACAACAAAACATTTGTCCGAAAGGTGATATATTTGCGTCCCAAACAGTTGTCCATGAAACATCCAGCAGCGTATTTCGCATTCACATATTTTCTCTCTAGATTCGTATCAATGCGCCCACGTTAGAGCTATTAGCCTGTTCACTTGTAAAGATTCGTTTACGGGGGATGTCGCCGTACCGCATCTGCCGTTCACTTCCGCTAAAAGTGAACAGGCGAATAATAAGTAATAGTCGCGCAGTGATATGAATCGAGACGAGATATGCGAATGCTACCTACGCTGCTGGATTTTTCGTGGACAACTGTATATATCACCTTTCGGACAAATGTTTTGTTTTGAGAAGAAAAACAAGCTTTATTACGAGTCCCCGCGAACTTACCGGACCTACTTACGTGAGCTCCAGAACGCGAGCAGAACCGGGCTCAGACGAGACTGTCAGAGGTAAGCCGGTGTTACCGCACAAGACTTTTAGAAGGAAACCCATACAGATTAACATAAAAACGCACTATCCCTTTAAGAGCACAAACCAGCATATGTGTTGTTGTTCCACCTAAGTCAGTTTTTTATGGTCAGATGTGTGTAGAATCCCTCAGTCATCCAGGTAGAATCCACGGCAAAAGGAGAAATTCAATTTGTCAGCTGGACAAATGTTTATTTGGTTTCGCAGCTCATCCAAGCTGCTTCTTCAGTTCTGGTCACTGGTGGACACTGCCTGAAGGGAGGAGCTAACTACAATTACTCTGAAACTACCACACCTACTTGTTTTCAGTTTCTGTTAGGTAAGCCTATTCAGTATGCAGTGGGAGTGGAATGAGCGTATTGTTAGCAGAACCATTCAAGGGAGACAAATGATGCTGTTTATGGTGTTAAAAATAAAGATCAGATTAAAGTTGAAGTCACGTAACAGAGCTTCAGATTGAGTAGTACCTTCATCACACCCCCAGGGAACGTTGATGACACCAGCTGCGAAGTGTCACCAGAGTTAGCATTCCTGTGCCTTGTATATTTCCCCAACATTACGTGGCACCTCCGGGCCTAATTACAGGAGGCAAGCCTGCTCACAGTATGAACGTGTGGTTTTAAAGTAATTTTGAGAAATTAAACACCTGTAATTTAATTTAAAAAAAAAAAAAAAACTTTCACCTGAAATCTTACTCAGTGAATTCAAGTCTTTTTAACACCCTCTATTTTTGCAGCACACACACATTTTTAGAGTGAAAATCTCCGCACACTCCACACAAAATCAAAACACAATTTAACAGGGTTGACAGAGGGGAGGAAAACATGCCACTCAGAGTCTGTGAGCTGAAGAAGAAGAAGGGAGGAGGAGGAGAGTGAAAAACACAACCAGTTCATTTTAGACTTTGCAGTGGTCCAAAGTTATTCCTCACTTACCTCATGCACTCCAAGCATCCCAATTACTCACAATATATTCCTACTTTATTGCAACTTTTCTGATCCTTTTGACAGACTTCTAATATCTATATCTAACAGACTACTAATATCTAACTCTATCTGGTGACATGTTTCAGTGAGGGCTACCATTAACCTTTATTTGATCAGTTAATCCCTCAGTGGTCCATGGGCGTGTACTAGTCTATGTGCTCTTATACTTGTTCTGATACAGCTCAAGATCATTCTGAAGCTTCAGAAAAGGTTCATATCTGTCCTGTTAGTTTTGATATTCACTCAAATTAGTGGGTTCAATTAGTATCTTATTTTCAATACTTCTGACAACCATAATAGCATACAGCTAATCCCATTTAACAGTTCTTAAAATGGAGAATTAGAGATTAGGAAGGAATCCAGAAACAAAAACCCTGAGGAACAATTTGAAAAAAGACAACTCACCACATATAAAGCACAGGTTGGGGCCCTTTAGCGCCGGCGTTTTCCAGTGAGAGGGATGGGCCCTCGATGGCCGCAGATCTCCCTCGCAGAAAAAGAACCAGTCGAAAAGGATTGTTTGTTGATGCCAAATTGTTGTGGAATTTCTGAACTACAAGAATAAAACTGGAAAGTTGTCTTGAATCAGAGTTGATTTATTGAAGCAGTTGTGCGCACAATCACACCCTCACTGTCCCTGACAGAGGCGTCTGTCCTTACACTGGTGATCATAACAAAGTTCTTATACTCCTCGGGGGGGAATAACAAGTGAAAAACAAGTTGAATCCAGTGGGAAAGTTACCACAGATGTATTGTACGGCAACAAGAGGCCCCTGAGAGGCCCTAACTAAATCCGAAACTGATTAACAACCCCATTTCATTAAAAATCACAAGACCAACTTATACATGACATACTGTATATATTTCATTATATGAACAGGTGTTGTAAAGATTTCCATTCCACATGTCTTCACTTGAACGTTTTGTGTGTTTCAGATGGGAGAGCCCAGTCTAGTGCTGCTGCTGAGCTGTTCTCCTGAGACCATGTGCCAAAGGGGGCTCCACTGTGGGACCCCCCGGGCTGGACTGGACCTGGACACAGAGCGGAGGAGTGACCAGTTCATAAAGGAAAGCCGAGCGGTCACACAGCACTACGAAGACAAGAGTTTGCTCCACACGGTAAATACTGTTTTTAGGGTCACTATTTTAAATTACAGAAAGAAAAATATTTATCTTGAAGAGGACCTGTTCTGCAAAATTGACTTTTTAGAGCTTGTAACCATGTTATAGTTTCCTTCTCATTTGCCCTATGGAACGCATGTTTGAGTAATCTTGATTCTATTCAGGACGTCACTGCTCCCATCAACTCCTGCGTGCCGCCAATGCACAGCCACGTGCTTACTTCATTCTCCAATGTGTGTACCGGAGTAGCCAGCCAGCCAGTCGGACCAGCCAAAAAAAAAAAAAAGCATAATGAAGAAGAAAAAAAACATACAAGTCGCACTGGACTATAAGTCACACTTTTTGTGGGAAATTTATTTGATAAAATCAGAGACCAGGAACCAGGATTTCATCTTGAAAGGCATGTATTTCAATTTGAAAGGTAATAGTAATAATAACAACAGAATAGAGAACAACAGCCTGTCAGTGTAATGTTAACAGATAACTATAAATAAATAACATACCGTAACAAGTTTACCAAACTCTCCATCTCACTCCAAATCACTAAATCCACTGAATTAATTCTCACTTTGGAGAAACTCCACCACCTCCAGAGGTGAACATTTTCAGTGGTACAGAAGTAAGAGTGTAGCAGATACTGGCACACAAGTCTACAATTTTAAGTCAAGCTTTCAAGTCAAGCCACGAGGGGGCGCTCAAAGCTTGTGAAAGTTTTAATATATGACTGGCTCAGGAGTATAAGTCGCAGGACCACCCAAACCATGAAAAAAGTCTGACTTATAGTCCGAAAAAGACGGTAGAATCCCTCAGTCTTCCAGGTAGAATCCATGGCAAAAGGAGAAATTCAAATTTTCAACTGGACAAATTTTCATTCTCCAATTTTATTTTCTTGATCTTGATACATGTTGTGTAGTCGTCTTGGTACAAATGAAAATAAATCTGCTACTCGTAGGGCTGGGCAATAAAGAAAATAAAAGAATCACAATTTTTCTCTCCATTTTGATCAATATTGATTTTTGATTCGATCTTCTTTCATTTTATTAAAAACAGACATGTGGACTTCAAGCATAAAACGATGTCAGGGTCAGAACAGTTTTTATTTCACGTTGATAGGACCAATATTTCCAAAGAAATTCACATTTAAAGTTTGAAATGCGTTTGTACAACACGTTACTGTTAATAGCAGAAAACATTTTTTGGGTACACATTCAGTTACTTCCCAACACTGATTTTAGCAAATATTTGGGTCATTCCAGAATTGAAGGACATTTTACGTCCCACCCATCAAATATTAAATAATCCACATACAAAATACTAAAACATACAGTTTCTGAGTGAATTTACTTGTCCTGAGACCAAATCTAAAAAAAACAAAGAGAAAAGAATGCTTGAAAATAGTTTTTAAAATACCAAATAAGTCTGGTTTACCCCCCAAAATGCCATTTTTCTCTTGTCCCACCCCTCTAATGGCCAAATTGAATCAAATAAACCAGTTAAAATTGAATTGAAATTTCTTGTTTTTTCTATAATTTGTTTCATTTCCATCTCTTGTAACTGTGGGAACATTTGTTTTAATAGACATAATATTTCAAATAATTATTATTTTTCATGGAACATACATGCACAACATGCACGCAACCCTGTTACCAGAACATTTTTAGTCTGGTAGAAGAAGAAGAAAGCAGTAAACCACATGATCCCCTGGACTTGACATCATCAGTTTTCCAAAAGAATAGGTAGAGCAAAGGTTTATCTTCTCTTCTTTTTTTCATATTTTTATAACATCGTTAGCCTTGATTGAATGTCTCACTCTACCTCATGCAACCCTGTTAAGCAAATGATCAAAATAAGACAATTATTATTTTTTTCCTTTACGTATTTGCATAAATAAGTTTTTCCTCTTGATTAGTAATAACAGCTAGCTAAACAGCTAGCTTCTATTCCTGAGATAAAGCTCAAATTAGCGCGATTTTGCAACCCTGTTACCTGCAACCCTGTTACTGTGATTAGGGTAAATAAATAAATAAACCATATAAATCATATAATAAAAATTTTACCATTGACCGTCAGCTGAGCTAATCAAGCATTTAATAGTTTATTACCTATTATTGATGAATATGTATCAGAAAATCAGAAAAGTGAAGGTTTATTTTTCAAGAATTTTAAAGCCAAAATGTCCTCCAATTCTGGAATGACCCATTTATATTTGCACTGAATTCTGAATGCTGCATGTTCTGCATGTCTTTATAGGTTTTCTATAGGAGTTCTGCACTGGTTTGGTCAGTCACTCGCTAATACGTTTTATTCACTTTCCCTTCAGATGTGTAGGTGACTTGTTGATTAAAACTCGCTGCCCAAACCTCATTGAACTTCCTCATAAACATGAACATTGATTAAAGCCGTTGTGCTAAAGGTCACCCCTCTACCCCACGAGTCCGCAGTGATCCAAAGTTACAGGAAAGGTTAGAGCCTTAGAAGTTAAAGGCTTTGTCCACCTCACCTTTGCGATGAGCTGTCTGAATCCAAATGTCAGGTATCGAATATAATAATTAAAGAAGACATGCTGTGCTTGTGTCTGCTCTGTAGTTATAATCTATGACACCCGTGAATCATTATATTAGGATTTGGACATTTTAAATCACAATATTGATCTAAAACGACTTAATAAATGAAACAAGTCCGCTGACACTGTGTTAGAAGACTGCAGTGCCCAGTGTGAGCTGACGTCACCATAAACATCACAACAAAGAGTCGTGCAGCTATTGGCACCTCTGATTGATAGCTATCCACTTTTTTCCCTCTACTAAACTTTTTTAATATAATTATCTACTGTTCCTAGTATTCTTCTTTTTTTTTTTTTTTGACAATTTTAGTGCAACCTAAGTAAATGTGTGGCTTTCTGATGAAAAATGCCTAGGTTTGTGTGTCTATACATCCACACTCCGCTCCTCTTACCCTTCTACCCCTCACTCTCCCCTTTAGTCCTCCAGACCTTGCCCTCCTCACACGCCTCTTTAGTCCTCCAAACCCCACTCCTCCTCAGTCTCCCCTTTAGTCCTCCAGACCCTGCCCCTTTAGTCTCCCAAACCCCGCCGCTACTCACTCCCCTTTAGTCCTCCAGACCCCACCCCTTTAGTCCTCCAGACCCCACCCCTTTAGTCCTCCAGACCCCACCCCTGTAGTCCTCCAAACCCCTCCCCTCCTCACTCCCCTTTAGTCCTCCAAACCCCGCCCCTTTAGTCCTCCAAACCCCGCCCCTCCTCACTCCCCTTTAGTCCTCCAAACTCCGCCCCTCCTCACTCGCCTCTTTAGTCCTCCAGACCCCGCCCCTTTAGTCCTCCAGACCCCACCCCTTTAGTCCTCCAGACCCCACCCCTGTAGTCCTCCAAACCCCTCCCCTCCTCACTCCCCTTTAGTCCTCCAAACCCTGCCCCTTTAGTCCTCCAAACCCCGCCCCTCCTCACTCCCCTTTAGTCCTCCAAACTCCGCCCCTCCTCACTCGCCCCTTTAGTCCTCCAGACCCCGCCCCTTTAGTCCTCCAGACTCCTCCAGGACTTGGGTGTTCAGTCCCACTTCACACGTCTGACCGTAGCTGTTGTGTCGACAGATCGATGCCGAGCGGTCTCCAGACGAGGTGTTTGCGCAGATCTGTCAGGCGGTGGAGAGCGTTTTCTGAACCTGAACGTTTCTTCTTCTTCGGATCAGACCCGGACTCTGCACAAGTCCAGGATTCCAGCCACAAAGGGTTCTGTGTACACAAGACGACACGGCACCTTCACACACCAGTGCACTGGAGCGCTGCGGCACGGCCTGGGACAGCACGGGTTTAGACCGACAAACACACTTCTAGATTTGACTTAAAATGCCTATGACAAGTTAAACCGCTCGTTAAAACACAATTACATCATTATATTTAAAGATTAAGTGCGTAAAATTTCTAATGGAGGGTGCTTGTCTCCATGGAAATGTCATCGTTTTGTCTAGATCAGGGGTCGGCAACCTTTACCACTCAAAGAGCCATTTGGACCCGTTTCACACAGTAAAGAAAACACTGGGAGCCACAAAACCCTTTTGAAATTTAAAATGAAATAACACTGCATATAACGGCTTTTTTGCATTTGTGCCATAGAATTACATTTTGAAAATGAATGAACTAAAATAAAATACATTTTAATGAAATACAGTGGTCCCTCGCTATATCGTGGTTCAGTTTTCGTGGCCTCGCTGTTCCAGAGATTTTTTTAATTCAATTTTTTTTTATAGTGTATCAACGCGCATTTCTGCATCCTGATTGGCTAAGGGACTGTAGACCTTTGCCGATTCGTCAGTTATTCTCCTCCGTGTCTCCTGTACAGAATGCGTTCAGTTTGCCAGATTTATATAAATGTTCGATCGCAGTGTGACTCTGAAGTGCTGTATGTTTGCAAGTTTTCTCCCCGACAAAACCCGCCACAGCGAAAGGGCGCCAGGACGAAAAGGCTCGGTCATAAGAACTGTGAAATACACACGAAATACACTTTGGTTTCGTTCTATAATACTGTGCTTTTTTGTTGAAAATCTACGAACGTTTGAGTGTTTAAACAAGAGAGAAATGTGAGAAAACGTTAATTCCAGTCTGAGAAAAGTGTAGAATGTGTGTGGTGAGGCGTTTACAGCCTTAAAACATGGAGAATAATTGTAAAATATAAAGCTGACGACTTCGTGGATTTCGCTTGTCGTGGGTTATTTTTAGAACGTAACCCCCGTGATAAACGAGGGACCGCTGTACTGAGCCGCATCAGAGGGATCAAAGAGCCGCATGTGGCTCCGGAGCCGCGGGTTGCCGACCCCTGGTCTAGAATGTTCCACAATATTGATTAAACCTCTATCATAGGGGAGACGAGCAGGTTACAGCGCTGTATTTGCATTATATTTGATAAGTGAGCTACCGTACCCAAAACAATTTCACTGGTGGATCAATAAAGTTTATCTAAGTCTAAGTCTACATTACGTTACAATTCAGATCTGCGGAGAGACGCCCCTATTCACAGAAGGAGTTACTGTACTTTTGAGCAGTAGAAACACCCATAGTGAATAAATGCTAGTTGGATATGTTTATGTCATACAGGGAACATTCCAGGCAAAACAATAACATCTCCATGGAGACAAGCAGGTGACGGATGCTCTACCAGAAAGGTTGATGATTATATTTAAGATTTTTGCGAAAACTTCTACACGCGTTTTCTGATTTTGGCTGTTTTTTAGGTTTAACTTCCTGGTTTGAAATCATAACATCACCCTAGGGAATTCCATAGTCCAGTTGTTACCGAGCAAAATTCCTCTAATGTGCACAAAAATTAAGAAATTAATTAAGAAATCTGACAAATACAGATATAAAAAAACACCTTTATTTAGTTAAATTCATGTATAAAGATGCATTGTGTAACTTTCCTGGTGAAGGGTTCGTCAAATATTTTTCTCCATGGACATGCTTTTGCTTTGTCTGGAATGTTCCACACTAAACCTTTACCTTAAACCTTTCTATCTCCATGTAAACTAAACCGGACCAAGTTACAGGTCAGATCTGTGGAGAGGCGACCCCGCTCACAGTCAGAACGCCTGTTTTTATTGGTATTTTTGAGCTGTAAAACCATCTGTAACTGAATAAATGTAAAGTAGAGCTGTTTAAAGTGCCACTGTGGAACATTTCAGGCAGACACAAGCAGGTGACAGACCCTCAGTTAAAAAGTTACACAGTGCAGCTTTAAAGTATCCCAAAAAAATGTGTGTAATTGTGCGTAAATTGTTGTTTTTGGACAGAATTCTCCTTTAATTAGTGTTTAAAACTCTTTACTTCCTACACATTTTTCGACTTTTCTTCACCAAATTAAGTCAAAATTAGAGAATCGTCCAAACGTGTCATACGCACTTTAACTTTAACGTCGCCGTACTGTTCTGGAGCGTGCCGTAGCGCCCCCGTGTGGACAGTCCAGTTCTCTGCATGCTCAAACTCAAACGAAGCTTCACGTTTTCCGCCTTGTGTTAAAGTGACTGTGGACCGATCATGGACTGTTTATGAATATATTCTGTGTACGGGCTGTTCACTGTATTGATACTTTGCAGCTGATTCATCAACATCGCGTGGGGTGTCGAGCTAAATGGAGGCACTGCTCTGTCTGCAGCTCCGGTACCCGAGTTAGACTTTAATCTGAGCTTTGTTTTAACTGTGAAGAACTACAACACCTGAGCTCGTTTGTGCTGTTAAGGGTTTTTCAGTTCACAACTCTCATCTTTTTCTTCAAAATTAAACTCCTAAACGGGACCATGAATGCACACTGCTGAAAATATGTTTAATTTTTTGCTCTTTTTTTCTTCTCAGATTTAAAACTTTTTGGGCTGTGTTTGCTAATGTGTGCTTTGTGTCACCATGGAAACAGCTGAACGTTCCTTCTTTGACACACACGTGCCTGTTAGATCCCGTTGTGATCTAACTGCACAGTATCAATAAATGTATTTTTCTTTAAACATTCAATATGTATAATATATTCACAATAATTATATATATACGGCCTATTCACTATATACAGCTCTGGAAAAATATAAGAGACCACTGCAAAATTATCAGTTTTTCAGATTTTACTACTTATAGATACAGTGCCGTGAAAAAGTATTTGCCCCCTTCCTGATTTCTGTGTTTTTTGCATATTTATCACTCAAAACATTGTCAGATCATCAAACCAATTTTAATATCACACAGAAACAACCCAAGGAAAGACAAAATTCAGTTTTTGAATGATGATTCCATTTATTAGTGCACAAAAAAAATCTAAACCTATCTGGCCCTATGTGAAAAAGTAATTGCCCCCTTAATCTAATAGCCAGTTGAGCCTCCTTTGACAGCAATAACTGTAACCAAACGTTTGCGATAATTGGTGATGAGTCTTTCACACCGCTGGGGAGGGATTTTGGCCCACTCTTCTATGCAGAATTGTTTCAATTCTGCCATATTGGAGGGTTTTCTTGTATGAACTGCCCGTTTAAGGTCACACCACAGCATCTCAATCGGATTTAAATCCGGACTTTGACTTGGCCACTCCAAAACCTTAATTTTGTTTTCTTTGAGCCATTCAGAGGTGGACTTGCTGGTGTGTTTTGGATCATTGTCCTGTTGCATGATCCAAGAGCGCTTGAGTTTGAGGGCACGAACTGATGGCCGGACATTCTCCTTCAGGATCTTCTGGTAAACAGCAGAATTCATTTTTCCGTCAATCACAGCAAGTTGTCCTGGTCCTGAGGCAGCAAAGCAGGCCCAGACCATCACACTGCCACCACCATGCTTTACTGTGGGCACCATGTTCTTTTTATCAAATGCTGTGCCATTTTTACGCCAGATGAAACGGGCTGCAGACCTTCCAAAAAGTTCAATTTTAGACTCATCGGTCCACAAAATGTTTCTCCAAAAGTCTTGAGGGTCATCAAGGTGCTTTTTGGCAAAGGTGAGACGAGCCTTTGTGTTCTTTTGTGAAAGCAGTGGTTTTCTCCTGGGAACTCTTCCATGGATGCCATTTTTGGCCAGTGTTTTTCTAATGGTGGAGTCATGAACACTGACCTTAACTGAGGCCAACGAGGCCTGTAGTTCTTTCGATGTGCGTCTAGGTTCTTTTGTGACTTCCTGAATGAGCCGTCGTCGCACTCTTGGAGTAATCTTAGTTGGTCGACCACTCCTGGGAAGGGTTGCAACTGTTCCCAGTTTCCTCCATTTTTGAATAATGGCTCTGACAGTGGTTCGCTGGAGCCCCAGAGCTTTGGGAATGGCTTTGTAACCTTTTCCTGAATTATAGACTTCTATCACTTTTTTTCTCATTTGTTCTTGAATTTCTTTGGATCGTGGCATGATGTGTTTGTTCTTGAGATGTTGTAGCCAACTTCACTTTGTTTGACAGGAACTATTTAAGTGATTTCTTGATTCAACACAGGTGGTGACAATCAGGTGTGGGTGTGGCATGTAGAACTGAACTAAGTTTTCTCAAAACTGTGGTTAGTCACAGTTAGTTTGTGATTTAACAAGGGGGGGCAATTACTTTTTCACATAGGGCCAGATAGGTTTAGATTTTTTTTGTGCACTAATAAATGGAATCATCATTCAAAAACTGAATTTTGTCTTTCCTTGGGTTGTTTCTGTGTGATATTAAAATTGGTTTGATGATCTGACAATGTTTTGAGTGATAAATATGCAAAAAACACAGAAATCAGGAAGGGGGCAAATACTTTTTCACGGCACTGTATGTGTTTGGGCAAAAGGAACATTTTTGTTTGAGTCTATAAACTACTGACAACATTTCCCCCAAATTCCAAATAAAAATATTATCGTTTAGAGCATTTATTTGCACAAAATGACAAATGGTCAAAATAAGAAAAAAGATCCATGTTTTCAGACCTCAAACAATGCAAAGAAACCAGATCAAATTCATTTTAAAACAACATAATACTAATGTTTACACTTAAGAAGAGTTCAGAAATCAATATTTGGTGCAATAACCCTTATTTTTAATCACAGCTTTCATGCGTCTTGGCATGCTCTCCACAAGTCTTTCACATTGTTCTTGGGTGACTTTATTCCACTCCTGGTGCAAAAACTGAAGTAGCTCAGCTTTGTGTTTGTGTTGGAATTCAACAGACGCTGGAATGGAATGGCTGTAATACATGTAGAGATGCTGATTTCAGAAAAAAATGCAGTGGTCTCTTATTTTTTTCCAGAGCTGTAAATATATTCTATAAATGGTCTGTGGGACTGAAGGACTGAAGCTACAGGAGATACATGGATTATTGAGACGTGGCAAAGGCATTTATGGTGCGGTTTATTAAATATTACGCTATTTTCTGATCTATTTTAATGTTTCCTCATCACAAACACACCTGGAGTTGTGTTTTGTCCATTCAACAAAAACCTTTAACAAACCCTCTATATTTAGGCCGAGTTCTTCTCTCAGACTGAAGTTCTGCTCCACCTTGTGACGTCATGTGGTAATATTTGTGTTTTTAAACTCCCTACACCTTCATTAGAATCATTTGGATGATTTCAGACCTGGAATTGCTGATCTCTACTGAACAAAAGATAAAAAGGAGCTGTTAACTTGAAAGCTACCACTACATGACATCACAAGGTGGAACATTTTGAGCTTTGGAGATGTAGAAAGAAGGACTATTAGGACTTACAACATTTCGGCACTAGGTCTTCATCAGGCAAAATCTGCCCAAACGTTGTATGTCCTATTAAATCTTACATTTTGCAAGTAAAATGGGATGTGGGATTTTTTTTTTCTCAGAAATGTGTAAACAAAAATCCGCCTTGAATTAAATGTATTTTTCATTAAAAATAAACCTAAATTACTTTAATCTGATGTTGTATTTTGTTTATGATGTACTTTTTCCTTTTTTCTTTTTACTTTAAGTTATAATTTTGTCATCTATTTTTAATCGTAATGAAAAAAAAGTTAAAGAATAAACACAGCTTGATTTGGATTTTGTAATCTGACAATATACAGCTCTGGAAAAAAAATAAGAGACTACTGCAAATTTTACTCCTTATAGGTATGTGTTTGGGCAAAAGGAACATTCTTGTTTGAGTCTAAAACTACTGACAACATTTCCCCCAAATTCCAAATAAAAACTATTATCGTTTAGAGCATTTATTTGCAGAAAATGACAAAAAAGATACACGTTTTCAGACTTCAAACAATGCAAAGAAACAAGATCAAATTCATTTTAAAACAACATAATACCAATGTTTACACTTAAGAAGAGTTCAGAAATCAATATTTGATGCAATAACCCTTATTTTTAATCACAGCTTTCATGTGTCTTGGCATGCTCTCCACAAGTCTTTCACAATGTTCTTGGGTCCTAGTTTAGACCTGGTTTAGTCTTGGTTCAGACCTGGTTTAATCCTAGTTTAGTCCTGGTTTAGTCCCATTTTTAACCTGGTTTAGCCCTGGTTCAGTCCAACTTTAGGCCTGATTTAGTCCTGGTTCATCCCTGGTTTAGTCCTGGTTCAGATCTGGTTTAATCCTAGTTTAGTCCTGGTTTAGTTCCATTTTTAACCTGGTTTATTCCTGGTTCAGTCCAAGTTTAGGCCTGATTTAATCCTAGTTTAGACCTGGTTTTGTTCTGGTTCAGATCTGGTTTAGTCCCAGTCTTTCACATTGTTCTTGGGTGACTTTATTCCTCTCCTGGTGCAAGAACTGAAGTAGCTCAGCTTTGTGTTTGTGTTGGAATTCAACAGACGCTGGAATGGAATGGCTGTAATACATGTAGAGATGCTGATTTCAGAAGAAAATGCAGTGGTCTTTTTTTGTTTTCCAGAGCGTGTTTTTCCTGATTTTGTGTTTACATTTTTTGTGTGCACATTTACATGAATACAAAACTCCAGGTATGTTTGTGATGAGGAAACATTATAAAAAGAGACCATTAAATGAAATTGTATTGAGATATTTTTATAGACTCGTTTACAGCCTGTGGATTTATTGTCAGAACTAAACACTGGAAAGGCCTTTGTCTTGTTTGTGTAATCTTGTGTACTATTTCCAGGATTGTTTCCCAGAGGAGGTACAAACTGAAGTGACAGTGACAGGTTTAAACTGTGTTCTCGCTCTCTTAACGCGCATGCCGCTGTGACAAGCCCACAGCTCTGACCCGCCGCTCCACGGACGTGACTCACATTATAACCACATCTGTTCTGTCAGCGTTGTGCAGGTGCTTGTTCCAGTCGGCTTTTTAAACGGTCAATAAAAACTACATTTGCAACACACTGGCTTTCTGCTCATTGTTTCTGTTGTGGTGGTGGGATAGCGCCATCTGCTGGAAAGAGGGATAACAAACAAAACCAAGAAATATGAGAATGTGCAAATAAAGTCAATAGAAAATTAGCAATGTTTTATTATTATTATTATTATTATTATTATTATTATTATTATTATTATTATTATTATTATTATTATTATTATTATTATTATTATATTTTATTTATTATATTTTATTTTTTGTATTTATTTTTCTCTATACGTATAACAAAAATATTGAGTGCTATTGATCCTGTACAATTTCAGCTGTAAATTTATTTTTGGCTCAATTAAAAAACAAAAAAAAAGAGCAATGATCACAGTTTTTCTACAGCTGACTACATTATGGGGCCACAGTGCTTAATGCTTTAGTCTCACAACAACAAGGTTCTGAATTTAACTACCAGTGTGGGGTCTTTTGTGTGTGGAGTTTGCATGTATTAAATTATTTTTTATTGATTTTTAAGAAACATTTAAACATACATAGACATTACACAAAAACAACAGGACAGCAGCAAATTAATAATAATAATAATTATTATTATTAATTATATAGAAAGGGAAAATTAAGGGGGCTTTAGACTGTGGGTAAGTGAGCTATTTATTTACTGGTTCGGATTCAAAATAGAATAAGAATGGCTGCCAGGTTTTATAATAGTTTTGGATTGATCTGTTTACAGTGCGTTTCAAGTGTTCGAGCTTTGAATGACTTGAAGACTTCTTCCACCCAACGCCTAAAAGACGGTGGGGGCTGCCTTCTTCCAACTAAACAATATTAGGCGTCTTGCGAGTGAAATACTGAACTATTCAGAGGAACAACCCCAAACAAAGCTGTTCCACAATTTGCTGCTATATTCCTTTTGCATATGAATGAAATTGTTTTGAATATTTTCTCCCAGAAGTCATTTAGACGGGGACATACCCAGATGAAGCCTGTGCAGCACCTTAAACTGTAACAAGTCGTTGTGTCTTATGCATATCGATGTTGAATGAATTCTTGTGATTGCTTTTTGCCAAGTTTTATCTGTGAAATGTTCACCTAGTTCCTCTTCCCTTTGAGTTTTTAGACGGCCCAGTGATGGGGATGCTGCACCTTGTATTTGTGTGTGGAGTTTGCATGTTCTCCCTGTGCTCTGTCGGTGTGTGGGTTTCCTCCAGGTGCTCCCATTTCTCCCACCACTAAAACCAAGAAAACAAACTGAAAACAAGAGTCAAATAGACCGTTTTCACGTGACGTTATAATCTGGAAGTCGGCCATTTTGGGGGGATTCGAAGCACCACGAACAGTGCATTTATGCCACAATGTTTTAAAAAAAGCAAAATGGTCAAGTATTGTGCGGTCCTAGGCTGTCACAATAGATCGGACAGAGAAAAACACCTGCAGTTCTATCGTTTACCCGAAGTGACCAACCAGGGTGAACAGACGGAGCGATTATCAAAGGAAAGGAGGAGATTGTGGATCTCCAATCTTCAACAGAACTTGGATGGGAAAAATCTCAGCAACATTCATATATGCTCAACTCTTTTCACAGCCAGTAGGTAATTCATACTCTGCATTGTGACTGCTAATTTTGAACCAATTTGTAGCGACCATGTTTACATAAACAACACATGTAATACAATTATGCCGACCTTTGCCATCACAATACGCTTGTCTCCCAATTTTTCGCACTTTGCGCTCTCGTACCAGCCACAAACTGTTTCCTCCAGACCTTTAGAGCTCTGAAGGTCTTGTGCTGTGTCAGGGCTTGGGGAGAAGACCAGGTAGTTGACAATGTCAGGATCACTTACAGCAGCAGAATCGACAAATCACCACTGTCACTGAACAAACTTGAATCCATCTCATACGGATCTTCTTGGCCAATTAGAGTTTTTTCATATCGCGCTTCTTTTCTTTGGCATCCAGCTTCTCCCTATGCAGCTGGTCAACTGTGTCGGAACGTTTGGATTCCGATGTGGAAGGTTTCTCGTGAAATTGTGTTTTTTTTTTCCGCATGGTCGCTATGTAAACACATGTAATTTTGAGCGCGTAATGTCCCCAAGATGGCCGCACATCCAGGTAATCATCCTTTTTTTCGGGTTCGTGAAAACGCTCTATAAGGGATGATTAAATATTTGGTGACAAGTATCTTAATTAGGACCGGGTATCGTTAAGAAGTTGCCGATACGATACTTTTCTCGATACAGTGCGGTTTCAGTTCGATATGACATATTTCAAAGTGATTACATACGGTTCATTAAAAAATAAAGGCTAAATCGTGGCTGTGATACTAAAAGTCTTTGTTAAACCACTTCTTGTGCAAAGTTCATAGAAAACACGCCCACAAAACAGTGAAAATGTCAAATGTTTTGCATAACTGAGATTCCTTCCACAAAACAAGCAACAAAACTGTAACAAAATTATTTAGTAAACAAGTCTCACGCTTTGAGAGTGTGACACACGCAATTCGACGTGTTCACACGCCACACATGGCATTTCTCACGCTGAAATTTTTTAAGCAATTCAAAACTGTAGCCACTGTTCACAGCGCTTCTGTGCCCAGAAAATCGGTAAGTTAATGCAGGCACCACACGTTTTCAGTGAAAAAAAAGTCACTCGCACACCAGTACTCGAGTTGAGCGATCAGCTGTGAGGCCGATCGCTCACAGCTGATCGACCTGTTCCCCGATCAGCTGTGAGCGAGCCGCGTGAATGTTTACACAGCAGAGAAGAAGAAGACTCCTTAACTTGCTACGTTAACGCTACGTAAGAAGGAACTCTCATCTCAGGACACGGGATAAGTTCGGGATATGTCCTTTTCTCCGGACCTCCGGATTATTAAAGACCGTGACACGTGCATACATGGATACGAGTGACCGCGTTTTTATGGGTGAGTCATATTATCTGATTATTTCTGCATCTATTTCGGCACTAAACCAGAACTAAACCAGAACTAAACCAGAACTAAACCAGGACTAAACCAGGATTAAACCAGGACTAAACCAGGACTAAACCAGGACCAAACCAGGACTAAACCAGGACTAAACCAGGACCAAACCAGGACTAAACCAGGACTAAACCAGAACTAAACCAGGACTAAACCAGAACTAAACCAGGACTAAACCAGGACTAAACCAGGACTAAACCAGGATTAAACCAGAACTAAACCAGAACTAAACCAGGACTAAACCAGAACTAAACCAGGACTAAACCAGGATTAAACCAGGACTAAACCAGGACTAAACCAGGACCAAACCAGGACTAAACCAGGACTAAACCAGGACCAAACCAGGACTAAACCAGAACTAAACCAGGACTAGACCAGGACTAAACCAGAACTAAACCAGGACTAAACCAGAACTAAACCAGGACTAAACCAGGACTAAACCAGAACTAAACCAAGACTAAACCAGGACTAAACCAGAACTAAACTAGGACTAGACCAGGACTAAACCAGGACTAAACCAGAACTAAACCAGGACTAAACCAAGACTAAACCAGGTCTAAACCGGGTCTAAACCAGGATTCAACTGGGACTAAACCAGGACTAAACCAGAACTAAACCAGGATTAAATCAAGACTAAACCAGGTCTAAACCAGGACTAAACCAGAACTAAACCAGGACTAAACCAAGACTAAACCAGGATTCAACTGGGACTAAACCAGGACTAAACCAAGACTAAACCAGGTCTAAACCAGGACTAAACCGGGACTAACCCGGCACTAAACCAGGACTAAACCAGGTCTAAACCACGACTAAACCAGGTCTAAACCAGGACTAAGCCAAGACTAAACCAGATCTAAACCGGGTCTAAACCAGGACTAAACCAGGATTTAACCAAAACTAAACCAGGTCTAAACCAAGACTAAGCCAGGACTAAACCAGGTCTAAACCAGGACTAAGCCAAGACTAAACCAGATCTAAACCGGGTCTAAACCAGGACTAAACCGGGAGTAAACCAAAACTAAACCAGGTCTAAACCAAGACTAAGCCAGGACTAAACCAGGTCTAAACCAGGACTAAGCCAAGACTAAACCAGATCTAAACCGGGTCTAAACCAGCACTAAACCAGGTCTAAACTAGGACTAAACCAGGTCTAAACCAGGACTAAGCCAAGACTAAACCAGATCTAAACCGGGTCTAAACCAGGGCTAAACCGGGACTAAACCAGGTCTAAACCAAGACTAAGCCAGGACTAAACCAGGTCTAAACCAGGACTAAGCCAAGACTAAACCAGATCTAAACCGGGTCTAAACAAGCACTAAACCAGGACTAAACCAGGTCTAAACTAGGACTAAACCAGGTCTAAACCAGGACTAAGCCAAGACTAAACCAAAACTAAACCAGGTCTAAACCAAGACTAAGCCAGGACTAAAACAGGTCTAAAACAGGTCTAAACCAGGACTAAACCAGGACTAAACCAAGACTAAACCAAGACTGTGTGTGATAACATATTATCCTGTGCATTATTGAATGATAATATGGACTTTTAGTTATAAAAGCATTTCCATATTGACAAAGTACCTTCTAATTCTGCCCTGCCCTTCCACCATCCCCCCTGGTTTCATTTTATAACTCGACTACGCCCCCCCGGTCCTCGGGGGGAAAAAAGTCACTCGCAAACCCCCCCCACCACCACCACCACCACCCGCTCTTCAGAAATCTCACTCCTAGCAATCTTCAAAACTTGAGAGCCCTGTTAGTAAAGTATACCAAAAAATACTTTGTGATATGTCAATACAGCAGGCCATGAGACATCAATACTGTATCATCACATTAAATTATACGATATATTGATATTTTGATATTTTTTTGTACATCCTTAATATAAAATACAAACATGATCCTTCATCTTTAGGAATATGAAGGAAATGATCAAACCAAAGCATTTCCAAAGCACAACAGGACATAGATTTTAGTGAAATTATCAAGTAATTAGTTTGCCTTGTGGATCAATAAAGTTTGTCTAAGTCTAAATTAAAGCCCCAGTATGTAACTTCATTTTGCTTACAATCCTTAATGTGTGTGGACTTGCATCATGTTGCGTCTGGTGGAGGGCCTTCTGCTTGTTTTCATAGAAATGTTTTTTTTTTAGTTCAAATATTCCTTAGTATGGAATTAAACTTAACCATCTTCAGTAGGATTGTGCTGAAGTCTGATTTTAACTTTGTTTGCATGGAATCATGCAGGTGGAAAGTCACTTCCAGTTATACACGTGTAATGAAACATTTTCATAAGGTATACAGCTCTGGAAAAAAATGAGAGACCACTGCAAAATGATCAGTTTTTCTGATTTTACTACTTATAGGTATGTGTTTGGGCAAAAGGAACATTTTTGTTTGACAACATTTCCCCCAAATTCCAATTAAAAATACAGTGGTACCTCACCTTACGAATGACCCAACAAACTAAAATTTCAAGTTATGAAATGCCTTCACGTCAAATTTTGGTCTCTAGATACGAATGAAATTTCAAGTTACGAAACGCAAAATCTCCAATCCAATCCAATCCAACTTTATTTATAAAGCACTTTAAAAACAACAAATCTCAAAAATTCAATTAATGCTCGCTCAGATGCGCGCCCCGAAACGTAAATACACTTTATCAACACACACGGGGTTAGGTTCCAGAGGTGCCCCGCGGTGGGAGAGGTCCACGAGGTAGGACAACTTTGTATTTGGCAATTGTTCTACATGTTTTAGGGCTGTAAATCCCTCACCACACATTCTACACTTTTTTCTCGGATTTCTCTCTCGTTTAAACACTCGAACTTTCATAGATTTTCAATGGAATGTGTTGGGGGAGACATGGCTCAATATAGCGCCGAACGTGCAATGGGAGCGGAGACACAACACATCGTCAGTAGGGTAAAACTCACCTGTCTCACGACGGTCTAAACCCCGCTCAGGTTGCCTTAGTGAGTGAACAATCCAACGCTTGGTGAATTCTGCTTCACAATGATAGGAAGAGCCGACATCGAAGGATCAAAACGTCCATACGGCGCAAGGCCGCGCTACACCGGGGCTGCGGGATGGAGCCGCGGCGCGTGCCTCCTCCTCGGGGCCGAGCCCGCGCGGCTCACAGCTCACAGTGTGAGCCGCGCTCTGGAAGTCAGATAGAACCAGAGCCCACCCTGAGCGAGACCCCGCGGTCTTGCCCGCCGATAGAGCGGCCTGTTAGCTCACAGTGTCAGCCCCCCGGCTCTGGAGGTCAGATAGAAGCAGAGCTCGCCCCGCTCTTATTCCCGCTGAAAGAGCGTCTTTCTCGGCCTTTTAAAGGTGCGCAGGTGCGGCACTGCCATGTTATAATAATAACAGGTCCAATCCAGGTTTAGTTCTGGCCAGACCTGGTTTATTCCACGTTCTTTTAGTCCTGGTCTAGTCTCTTAGTCCGTCAGGAACACAACGTTACACTATTAAAAAAATGTTACACTATAAAAAAAAAACACCCTGGAACGGATCAGGCTTTTTCCATTGAAATAGCTACTCAACTTACGAATTTTTCACGTTACGAAACCACTTCTGGAACAAATTAATTTCGTAAGGTGAGGTACCACTGTACAGGGAGTCCTCGGGTTACGACGTAGATCCGTTCTTAAGACGCGTCGTAACCCGAATTTCGTCGTAAACCGGATTTTGCCTTTGATCTTCCAACCAAAGCACCAATAACCTTTCCATCTCAATAATTAGACCACTACGATGCTTGTTTATCACTGCCGCTTTCATAGGAGCAGATCAGAGCCCACATCAGGTACTTCCGCCCACATTGGGCACGCACACGAGGCTGTCTTCTTCTCCCTACAACCACAACAGAGCGTATTCTTCCGCCGTGCGCCGCGCGCCGCGTGCGTTTGTTTACATCTTTTACCACGCTAAACCGTGTAAGACGGAATGACGCGTAATATATACATATTTTTTTTAATGGGGGCGCGTTCGTAACCACGAAACGTCGTAACCCGAGACCGTCGTAACCCGAGGACCCCCTGTATTACTGTTTAGAGCATTTATTTGCAGAAAATGACAAATGGTCAAAATAAGAAAAAAGATACATGTTTTCAGACCTCAAACAATGCAAAGAAACAAGATCAAATTCATTTTAAACAACATAATACTAATGTTTACACTTAAGAGCTCAGAAATTAATATTTGGTGCAATAACCCTTATTTTTTTATCACAGCTTTCATGCGTCTTGGCATGCTCTCCACAAGTCTTTCACATTGTTCTTGGGTGACTTTATTCCACTCCTGGTGCAAGAACTGAAGTAGCTCAGCTTTGTGTTTGTGTTGGAATTCAACAGACGCTGGAATGGAATGGCTGTAATACATGTAGAGATGCTAAAACATTAGTATTATGTAGTATTATGTTGTTTTAAAATGAATTTGATCTCGTTTCTTTGCATTGTTTGAGGTCTGAAAACATGTTTTTTCTTATTTTGACCATTTGTCATTTTCTGCAAATAAATGCTCTAAACGATTGAAATTTGGGGAAAATGTCAGTAGTTTATAGACTCAAACTGTTCCTTTTGCCCAAACACATACCTAAAAGTAGTAAAATCAGAAAAATTTATCATTTTGCAGTGGTCCCTTATTTTTTCCAGAGCTGTAGATGCACACACTATGCTCTAATCAGGTGGGGAAGTTCACCACAAGTTTGTCTGTGGAGATGTTATTGAAGATCTTTGAGTTTCTTGCCCAAAGGCACAAAAGCAGAGCAGTACTGGTTTCAAATCCCTAACCCACCACACCGCAAAAACATCTGAAATAAAACCAGGACACTCGGATGTAGAAACACTATTTTCACATACTTTTATTTCCACGATTCTCCTCTAGCTTTTTTTACATGATCATTTTGTACATAAGAACAGACTGTTATACACAGATACTGAAGCCAGGGGGCGATGGGGAGTGAAGGAACAAAGACCTTACAATATGGTGACTATCCAAGCACAACAAAAGCATGTGAATAAAACTGCGCGGGAGGCGTCGATCACAACCGCAAATCTTTTTAAATAGACTCATAAAAATACAATCTTTTCTCAAATTATGTCTAGAGCAGAAATGTTTTTTTAATAGGACGACGATGGTGCAGAAAGTTGTGTTCGATGTGCTGGGAAATAAACGAGACGAGTTGGTTAAAAATGGCACACACGGTAATTAGCGCTGGCTACGTTTCACCATTAAACTCTGAACACGAAACATGATCAACGACAGCGAACATTGGAAGGGGCGAAATTAGGAAATCGTCAAATTAATTTCAAAATGAGTTCGATGGAGCCTCCACGCTGTAGTGTTTGGTGGAGAATGAAAGGAAATAGAAAAGTTACGCCTGGTTTAAGTAAGGCGGGTTTGGTATGGGTCAGATCAGGACAGGACGGTAAATTAACTGTTTTTATTGAGCGATTATTAAGACAAAAATATCTGGTAATAGCGATACTTGATTTCGATACTAAGGAACTGGCTCGATACTCAATACAGATTTCAATACCACGATGATTAGAATCTGATTTTCAACATAAAATCACTGTATTTTCTTATATTTGTGTAATCCTTCACTCCAGGTAGGTCCACGGTTCTGATTCAGCTCAAAATCATTTCAAAACTATTCAGGAAAGGCTCATTTCTGCGCTGTGAATGACTTTTTCAGTATCGATACCTGCTCAAATGAGTATCTAGTTTTGATACTTGTTTTAGGATCGATTAGTATCTGATTTTCATTGCTTTTTGACAACCTCTACTCACAAGTATTGTTGTAGTATTAGACACTGTAACAGCGATTGTAATGGCTATACTTGATTTCGATACTAAAGAATACTCTATACTGAAAACAGATTTCAATACCACGATGATTCTTTAGACACTAGAATCTGATTTTCAACATAAAATCATAGTATTTTCTTATATCTGTGTAATATCTCACTCCAGGTAGGTCCATGATTCTGATTCAGCCCAAAATCATTCCAAAACTATTCAGGAAAGGCTCATTTCTGTGCTGCGAATGTGACTTTTTTAGTATCGATACCTGCTCATATGAGTATCTAGTTTCGATACTTGTTTTAGTATCGATTAGTATCTGATTTGATACTTTTGACAACTTCTACTCACAAGTATTGTTGTAGTATTAGATGCTGTAATAGCGATACTTGCTTTCCATACTAAGGAATCGGCTTGATACTCAATACAGATTTCAATACCACAACAATTCTGTTTAAAGAATCGTTGTGGTATTGAAATCTGTATCGAGTATCCCCGAGTCCAGGTAGGTCCACGGTTCTGATTCAGCTCAAGATCATTCCAAAACTATTCAGGAAAGACTCATTTCTGTGCTGCGAATGTGACTTTTTTAGTATCGATACCTGCTCAAATGAGTATCTAGTTTCAATACTTGTTTTAGGATTGATTTGCATCTGATTTTCAATACTTTTAGCAACCTCTCACAAGTATTTTCTTAGTATTTGACACTGTAATAGCAATACTTGATTTTGATACTAAGGAATACTCTATACTGAAAACAGATTTCAATACCACGATGATTCTTTAGACACTAGAATCTGATTTTCAACATAAAATCATAGTATTTTCTTACATCTGTGTAATATCTCACTCCAGGTAGGTCCACGGTTCTGATTCAGCTCAAGATCATTCCAAAACCCTTCAGAAAAGGCTCATTTCTGTGCTGTGAATGACTTTCTTAGTATCGATACCTGCTCAAATGAGTCTAGTTTTGAATCTAGTTTCAATACTTGTTTTAGGATCGATTAGTATCTGGTTTTTGATACTTTTAACGACCTCTACTCACAAGTATCATCCTAGTATTAGACACTGTAATAGCAATACTCGATTTCCATACTAAGGAATCTGCTCGATACTAAATACAGATTTCAATACCACAACGATTCTTTAGAAAGTTGAATCTGATTTTCAAGATTAAATCATCGTATTTTGTTATGCCTGTAATCCCTCAGTGGTCCAGGTAGTTTCCAATGTTCCGTGGCTCTGATTCAGCTCAAGATCATTCCAAAACTCTTCAGAAAAGGCTCATTTCTGTGCTGTGAATGACTTTTTCTTAGTATCGATACCTGCTCAAATGACTATACTCATTTCAATCAATCTATACTCATCAATCAGTATCTGATTTTCGATACTTTAACAACCTCTACTCATAAGTATCGTCGTAGTATTACACATTTGTACTCCGTTCTGACCCGTCCCGCACCAAACCCGCTCACGTAAACGAGGCGAGTGAAGCAGCGCTGTGCGACAGTGGAAGAAAAACAAGGTGGTGCAACACTTAAAATTACGAGTGTCCTTAAACACATCATCCGAGATCTCCTGTTATTTTAGCCTCCGCTGTTTACCCATTCATAAATACTCATTGTACGGATACCTAGCTAGGACATTTTTCACTCTGGCGTCGAAAACACAGGGACCATTAACATACAGGTAGAACCGGCGTTTTTTTCTCTTTAGCTTCACAGTCCCCTTGTGGTCAAGACTTCTGCGTTCCATCGGGTGGCGCTGTACTTCACGAATCCCCCGTTTCTGAAAGCAGCAAAGGGAGGTAATAATAAGAATCGTATGACACTATGGGGAACGGTATGCCAGGTGCCCTCCCGGAGTCACAACGCTCAGGAATGTCGTGTGCCTTCTTTTAAAAATGTTGATCCAAAATGGCCGCCCGGCGCTCAGGTCACGTGGAACCGGTTTCCGAACGTTGAACCGGACCGGACCTCGTCTCTCTCTCTCGCCCCGGATCTGTACTTAGGTGCTGGTTCTGGCAGGTCTTGACTTGAGTCCCGGTTTATCGTGGACTTGGTGGAGTTTGAAAGCCATGCGCAGATTGGCCAGTGGGTCGGTTTCTGTGTCGAGTGGTAGAGAGCGCGTGTTGTTCGGGTTGTCGTGGTTACGGGCGCTGTCATCTGTTGGCGGGGAAATAGTTGGGGTCCAGGTAGTTGTATCCCGCGGCGCTCGGAGGGAGGCAGTAGTCCCGGTCCAGAAAAGTCTCAGGTCTGTACACGGGCTCTAAGTGGTGTGAGGGTTTGTGAGTGTCCGTCTTGTACAAACTGAGGAGGAACAAAGATCCAAGTTAAAAACAGCAACATCTCCATGGAGAACAGAACGTTCTGGACCCCCTAACCAAAACGTACAGATTTTGTTTAACCTTTAGAGGTCCCATATTACACTATTTTATGATATAGTTTCCTCATCACAAACAGACCTTGAGTTGTTTTGTTTCATTCACATGTTTAAGACACAAACCATGTATGTTTAGGCTGAGTTTATTTATTTTATTTATTTATTTTATTGGTTTATTTGACAGGGAAAGTGTACATTAATTAACATATCTGTGAATGTACCAGAATTAGCCAAGAGGCTATTTTTCACCTTTTGTCCCTGGACAGATCTTAAAATGGTCTCCCTTAAAACAATGATAACAAAATAAAATTACACAGTGAACAATATACAAAACTCTCCTCTCTCAAACTGAAAACACTCCACCTTGTTCCACCTTGTGATGTCATGTGATAATACAGGAAGTACTTCATTGTGTTTTTAAACTCCAAACACCTTCACCTAAAGGAGAATTAACGTTTTTTACAATCTGAGCTTTATTTCTGTAATAAAACAAGTTGTTTTACTCACCCATAGCACTTTGGTGTCATATGGAGCACTTCCGGAGATGTTTTAGATTAGCAATCTCCGTAACGTGAGTTCTCGGGGCATATGTTTGCAGTCTCCAAATAACACAAACTTTTAGCACTTTTCAAATTATAGAAGCTCAATGTCTTAGTCTACGCGTTCGTTTGAGTCAAAAGTGGCCTGTAATCTGAGATTTATCCATAGTTTCGAGTAGATGAGGAGGCCAGTGCGCATGTGCGGAGTCACATCTTATTTCGCTCTCAGCTCTTGGGACCCAAACATGAAACGCAAAGCTGTAAATTATGGATAAATCTGGGATTACAGGCCACTTTTGACTCAAACGAAAGTGTAGACTAAGACATTGAGCTTCTGTGATTAAAGTTTGTGTTATTTGGAGACCGCAAATATATGCCCCAAGAACTCACATTACGGAGATCGCTAAACTAAAACATCTCCGTAAGTGCTCCATATGACACCAAAGTGCTATGGGTGAGTAAAACAACTTATTTTATTACCGAAGTAAGGCTCAGATTGTTAAAAAATGTTAATTCTCCTTTAAATATTTTTGATGATTTCAGACCTGGAATTGCCACTTTGTACTAAACTCAGGCTATGTTCAGACTGCAGCCTGAAGTGACCCAAATCTGATTTCTGATTTTTTTTTTGCCTCTATGCGACCTTTTAATGCTAATGCTCGGTGCTAAAACCGATACATATCCGATCTTTTGTCATGCAACTTCAGTCTGAACAGCCAGGTCGCCACGTCATCAACAAGCGAGAGTGGTACAAGTAGGCGCTCACAAATGTACACAAATGTTCTTCTCGTCATATGAAAATTGTGTATGAAGTCCGTGTCAGTGAAGCGGCGAAGCACATAGCAATCCCACCACTCTCAGCACCAACACGTTCCTTTCTACGGAAGTTGCTGCCACTGCCCCACAAAATGCCAAGGCCAAAAAACTTCTCCTTCTCTTCCTTAAAACAAGTAAGTTGTACATGTTCAGGCTCCAGTACGACAGCAACTTTAAAATCTCCAGGCGCTCAATTCTAGTGTCCATGTTTAGGCGGCGACTTCCGTAAACACTGAGCACGCTCGCTGCACGTGACCTCGTCGTGTCCTCCAAGGCTCATGCGGGACACTTTTGGGGCGTTTAAAGTTCACACTGGAGATCACATACAAGTCGCATTTATTTGGAAATGTGAACGACCTCGCAAAAAAATCAGATTTCACAAAAAGAAACAAATTAAGCCCTGCAGTCTGAACGTAGCCTAAAGGTAAAAGGAGCCGTTAACTTGAAAACTACCGCTTCAGAAGGAGGAACAGAGCATTTGGAACTTTGGAGATTAATATTAAATGTTTACTCAAATGTGTGTGAATTAAACAAATATATGCGTACACACGATACATGTGATGTCATGTGGTAATACAGGAAGAGCTACACTGCATACACCTTCATTTTCAGCCCTGGAATAGCCAATTTCTACTGAACAAAAGGTAAAAAAAACAAAAAGGCTGTTGAAAAATACCGTTTCATGACATCACAAGGTGGAACGGAGCATTTTGAGCTTTGAAGATGTAGACAGAATAATAAAGGATTCCTCAAACATGTGAATGAAACAAAACAACTTTCGGTATGTTTCTGATGACATTATAACATGGCTTAAAGCTCAGAAAAATAAGATAAGACTTTATTGATCTCACAAAGGAGAAATTCACTTGCCACATTAGCTCCAGGCAGTTTAGTGCAAAAAAAGAGGAGATTTTGAATAATATAGGACCTTTAAATAAGAATACATGGTCATATTTTAGTAGCCCGCGTACACTAGCTTGTTCTGCTGTTCTGACACTTCGACTAATCAGATTAAAATATTCCTCAAGGCGTTCCAGGCTGATAAATGTGTGGAAGTCCATTCAGAGTGCTACACACACGAATCTGGGGCTTAAAAAATGTTCATTTTTTCCATACTCTACTAATTACTGTTTTTATTATTATTACTTATTTTATTATTACTTTTTTATTTTATTCTTGCCTCCATGCACTTTTCTTTCTTGTTCATACTGTCTCTGCCTGGAGCGACTGGGGCAAGTAAATTTCTCCTGTGTGAGATCAATAAAGTCTTATCTTATCTTAAACGTGCTTCTCTCACCAGTCTGAGCAGTTGGAGCAGAAGTCCACAGCGTTGTCTTGGGGACAGTCCTGACAGTGCCACCTCACCCCCTGGATGGGCTCTGTGCCACACACGTCACACTGGAACACACACACCATCAGGACAACATGCACAAAAACATACCTATGAGTAGGGATGGGAATTGATAAGATTTTTACAATTCCGATTCCATTATCGATACTGCTTAACGATTCGATTCTTTATCGATTCTAATTTGGGGAAAAAAGGAGAACAAACTGTTTGATTAGCACCAAGATTAGCACTAGTCCTGGTCTAGTCCTGGTCTAGTCCTGGTCTAGTCCTGGTCTAGTCCTGGTCTAGTCCTGGTCTAGTCCTGGTCTAGTCCTGATTTAGTCCTGATTTAGTCCCGATTTAGCGCACAGGCTAATGTTGCCGCTGCTTTCACCTAATATCTCCATTTGATGCAGAAATATGATAATAATTCACCCCGTGTCGCTCTGTTGTCGGAAAATTTGCACGTCTCCACGTGTATTCGCGTATTCGCTTATATCCCGGACTTTCTGCTGCTAAGTATCTGACCGCACTTTGTGCATGAGCTCCGGAGAAATGGACCTGTCCTGAACCTGTCCCGAACGTCTCCTGAACGTGTCATGTGTCCAAGTGGAAGTTAAAAGTCCATTTTCACAAACGTTCTTCTCGTCATGCGAAAATAGTATATAAACTCCGTATCAGTGAAGCGGCGAAGCACGTATCAATTCCACCACTTTTGTGCGTAATTCGTGCTGGCTGGAGTCGTTAAGAGAATCTTTAGATAAACTGCTAATCGATTCCGTGGAATTGAAACACACGAAACCGGTTCTCAACAGGAACCGTTCTCGATTCCCATCCCTACCTATGTGCGGGAAAAACTCAGATTACAGCAGCTAAAAGCAAAAGCAGAACACAAAATAATACAGCACAACTTCACAAACCTGATAAACAATGAAAACAAGAACATGCTGATCTAAATATGGTTTCACAATGTGTGTTCACAGTTAACCCATTTAGACCGGTAACGCATTACCGCTGTTCTACCACTAACACCGGGAGCGCTGTTACACATTTCTACCATTAAGACCGGGAAAGCGGATAAGTAATTTTTTCCTCTGTGGCCAATCATCATCATCTGTTGCAAAGTAAAATCTACCCGAAAATGCACGTGACATACACATGCTGACTCGTGTCATTGTTTTGAAACGTATCGAGCAATTATGGATGACTTCAATTTCGGTGCAGGGAGTTCTGAAGTTAGTGAAGGTCTCACGCTTTGAGAGTGTGACACGCATTTCAACGAGTTCACACGCTCACACATGGCATTTCTCACGCTGAAATTTTGTTAAGCAATTCAATGAAACTCTAGCCCAGGGGTCGGCATCCCGCTGCTCTCTGATCCCTCTGATGCGACTCAGTACAGTGGTCCCTCGTCTATCACGGGGTTTACATTGTAAAAATAACCTGCGATAGAATAAATCCGTGAAGTAGTCAGCTTTATATTGCGTGTATAAATATGCGTGTATTTCACAGTTCCTCTGACTGAGGCGCCGCTGCGCTGTTGCGGGTTTTGTTGTAGTGAGAACGTATCCGTGCGCTCTCAAGACTGTTCCACCGCCTGGACTCCAGGTTCCACCAGTTCGTTCTGCGGAAACACTGCCGCTACTTCCCGATGCGCATTGACCACCCGGAGAAGTGTGCGTGCGGACATGTGCCCGGCCCCAGGTGAGACGCATGGCTTCTGGCATGTGCCCAAATGCCAGACCGATCAGTCCTCCCTGCTTCAGAGTCACACTGCTCGTGATCGAACACTTAAATTTGGCAAACTGAGCGCATTCTGTGCAGGAGACACGGAGGAGAATGACTGACAAAGACAATGGTCTACAGTCCTTTAGCCAATAAGGATGCAGAACACAATGCGTATTGATACACTATAAAAAAATCTGCGAAACAGCGAGGGACCACTGTATTTAATTAAAACATTTTATTTATTTTAGTTCGTTCATTTTCAAAATGTAATTCTATGGCACAAAGAAAAAAGAAAAAAAAAAGTTATATGCAGTGTTATTTCATTTTAAATTTCAAAAGTGTTTTGTGGCTACCAATGTTTTCTTTACTGTGTGAAACGGGTCCAAATGGCTCTTTGAGTGGTAAAGGTTGCCGACCCCTGCTCTAGCCACTGGTCACAAACAGTGCAAATTACCTCTGCACATTGAGTGCTTTGGCAAGCACTATCGCCGGTATATAAGGGATGTACCCTGTTCAGTATGTAGTGCACTTCATCTTACTGCCTTATGGCCTTGGGACACTTTATTTTTTACAGTTTTGACCTGAATAAGAGCTGCTCTTTATTTCTTAAAACTTGAAAATATTGTACACTGTACATGTGTTTTATTTTTTCCATATTATTGTGTTTCTGGATTATTTTATATTTTTTTTCTTAAGGTGTAAAATAATAAACCACACTTCTCATGAAACCCACAAGTGTAAGCTCTCAAATACTTTTGGAATTTTGTCTCTATGTGCTTCAGAGGCTGAGAAATCACTTATTTAATAGGCGTTGACATTGTTGAATTTCCAGAAAAACCTCAGGATCTGGGAGGTTGTTTTAAAATCACCCTTAGGATTTTCAGGCCTTTTTTCCCAGGCCTTTTAGGTCTTAATGGGTTAATACACCATCTTTAAACATACACCATCTTATAATCAGTTTTATTGGCTGGAGTGTATTTTACCTTGAAGCCGATGTGCCTGACGTTGGTCTTGTCTTCCTGGATTTCCTGTAGTTTTTGTTTCTTTAACCTCTTCAGCTCCAGAAGCTCTTTGTACTCAGGCAAACTCCTCAGCTCCAGCGGCACCTCCTCATCCTGAGCAAACACAAAAGCAGGAAATAAGGGCTAAGAAAAGGAGGACTTTGAACTAGTTCTCCCAAAACTAAAGATGTCACAATAACAAATTTTAGTGTCATGATTATAAGAAAAACACCACAATTTAAACGGCCCATATTACACTATTTTCGGAGTGCATCTAACCACTTTAACTTGTTAGACAACTTTTTTTGGGTTGTACTTTTTAATTTGTTATATTAATCTTAAAATATAGCGATACAAGTTAATTTACAGTTTGTCATGGCTTGTTTGGCATTTAATTGTGCCAATATAGATAGACCTTCGAAGACCCCGGTGTCCAGTTTTTCTGGTAAGTAAAATAAATAAAATAAACTGATGGTAATTGATTTATTACTTAAATAATCTGTACGAATGTGTAGTAGTAAAATAGCCCAATGTAACGATCGCATCCACGTTCAGATGAAAAAACATAAAACCCCGAACTACTGTGGTCCGTGCAGAATGTACAGCTCTGGGAAAAAAAAAGAGACCACTGCATTTTTTTTTCTGAAATCAGCATCTCTACATGTATTACAGCCATTCCATTCCAGCGTCTGTTGAATTCCAACACAAACACAAAGCTGAGCTACTTCAGTTCTTGCACCAGGAGTGGAATAAAGTCACCCAAGAACAATGTGAAAGACTTGTGGAGAGCATGCCAAGACACATGAAAGCTGTGATTCAAAATAAGGATTATTGTACCAAATATTAATTTCTGAACTCTTCTTAAAGGAATGTTAACATTTTTTACAATCTGAACCTTATTTTGGTAATAAAACAAGTTGTTTTACTCACCCATAGCACTTTGGTGTCATTTGGAGCAGTTTCGTAGATGTTGTAGTTTAGCGATATGCATTAATGTGAGTGCTTGGGGCAGGTTATCGCAGTCACCAAATAACACAAACTTTATCACTTTTCAAATTACAGAAGCTCAATGTCTTAGACTACACTTTTGTTTGAGTCAAAAGTGGCCTCTAATCCGAGATTCAGCCATAGTTTCGAGTAGATGAGGAGGCCAGTGTGCATGTGCTCAGTCACAGCTGATTTGCAGATAAGAAGACGCTCATAACTTTTCTGTTGCGAGCGACACATGGCAGAAGATTCGGACTTTGAGGCTTAAGAGGACTTACGGAGGACTGAGGACTGAAGAGGAGTATACGGATGAGGAGACAGAATGGATACGGAAAGAATGAAGCGGAGGCAGTTTTAGGAGCAGCGCAGAGAACAGCCATTGGTATCGCATTACTTCTCAGAATCGTGCGCTGAATCCGATGGCCTTCTTTCTTTTCCTTTGCTGGTAAAAAATCGTCCTGACTGAAGTGGGTACTGCAAACACGATGGTCCAAACGTCTTACAGCTTTGCCTTTCATGTTTGGGTCCCGAGAGCTGAGAGCAAAATCAGCTGTGACTGAGCACATGCACACTGTCCTCCTTATCTACTCGAAACTATGGCTAAATCTCGGATTAGAGGCCAGTTTTGACTCAAACGAAAGTGTATACTAAGACATTGATCTTCTGTAATTTGAAAAGTGATAAAGTTTGTGTTATTTGGTGACTGCAATCGCCTGCCCCGGGCACTCACGTTAACAATATTGCTACACCACAACATCTACGAAACTGCTCCAAATGACACCAAAGTGCTATGGGTGAGTAAAACAACTTGTTTTATTACAGAAATAAGGCTCAGATTGTAAAAACTGTTAATATTCCTTTAAGTGTAAACATTAGTATTATGTTGTTTTAAAATGAATTTGATCTTGTTTCTTTGCATTGTTTGAGGTCTGAAAATATGTATCTTTTTTGTTATTTTGACCATTTATCATTTTCTGCAAATAAATGCTCTAAACGATAATATTTTTATTTGGAATTTGGGGGAAAAGTTGTCAGTAGTTTATAGACTCAAACAAAAATGTTCCTTTTACCCAAAACACATACCTATAAGTAGTAAAATCAGAAAAACTGATCATTTTGCAGTGGTCTCTTATTTATTTCCAGAGCCGTATTTTCCACTCTCTGGTGAGATTTACAAATATAAAGCCTGATTCCAAATTCTCTCCTGTAACTGTTGCATCAGGAACTTCATTTGAGTGGATCTGAACGCTGTGGGTGACGTCACACTTGCTTAGTCCACTTCTTTATACAGTCTATGGTCCCAAACACAAAAAGGGTCTGAAAAGTTCTTATTATTATGAATTTAAAGTGACACTTTATCATGATTTGACGGACTGGCTCCACAAACTTCCCATATTAATTTTATTGTTCTGAGTCCTTTTAACTGACAACAATCACGTCTTTGGTGTTGAGCAATGGCACCGTTTTCAAAGATGCATTTCACCTTTGCTTATCTACGCTGACAGAGGAGACGCTGAACTTTTAGGTGAGATATTAGGACTCATTCTGCGAACGCTGTAGTTTGGACCTCTACAAACATGTTATGAAATGTACAGGATTCTTGTATTGTTCATTCAGTCTCCTCTCAAATGTTAATGCTCGTGTTCAGAATATACACTTACATTTTAAAATCAAGATTCAATTTGTAGTGTAACTTGCAATTCTAATTACCGTATTTTCCGCACTATAAGGCGCACCTAAAAGCCTTCAATTTTAACAAAAGCCGACAGTGCGCCTTATAATCCAATGTGCCTTATATATGGATCAATATTGGTTAATCATGGCTACCATAGTCAGCCACTACTGTAGCTTCTATTCTATGCACCTTATAATGCGGTGCGCCCTATATATGAAAACAGTTTTAAAATAGGCCATTCATTGAAGGTGCGCCTTATAATCCGATGCGCCTTATAGTGCGGAAAATACGGTACATTAAAATTCCAAATTGTTGAGAAATTCTTAATTGTGGCTGTCATTTCTTGGGAAAATACCCAATTCTATTCAAGGTAGGGATGCAAATTATCGGTTAATTCATTAACTGATAGTTGATTGACCTTATCGGTCGATTAACGATTAACTGATAAGCGGCGTTTTTCACCTGAATTTGAGTGTTTCAATAGGGTCTTTAAGAATATAAGCTATAGTAACATAACACTATATTCCTCAATTAATTATTCCTTAGTAAAAAGCAGACAAATGTATTAATGCTGAATAACAAAATACAGTAATCCCTCGCTCTATCCAATTTTTTTTTTATAGTGTAACATTTTTTTTATGGAGTAACATTGTGTTCTGTCCTGATTGGCTAAGAGACTGGCCCAGGACTGAACGTGGACTGGACCAGGCCTGAACCAGGTCTGGACCTGGACTGGACCGGGACTCGACCGGGTCTAGACCTGGACTAGACCAGGATTAAACCACCACGTGGCGCTGCTGGTTTCGCCGCGCCCCGCGCTCCGAGCCGCAGGCCAGCCGCGCGGGGCTCGGGGCGCGGCGAAACCAGCAGCAGCGGCACGCATTCCGGGTTAGATCTCGCCTCGCGCGTACACCCGGGGCTGCTGAGCAGTGCCGTTGGCGCCTGCGGTCGGCTGTGAGTCGAGCTTGGCGCAGCGCGGTTGCCTTGTTTCATGGTTAGCGGTTAATTACAATTAATGCATTTTGATCGACCAACGTCTTAATCGACAATTAACCGTTAATCGATTGTTGACATCCCTAGTTCAAGGTTTATGTTTTTTTTTTTTTTTGTTTAATTGATTCAAAAAGTATAAAAGACATCAACAGTGTGATAATACAAAAAACTGAATGAAAGAGAGCACAAAGAAGAGTCAGGTTTATGTTTTAAAAGCATCCAACAGAACTATAGTATGTAATATTTACTTTTGTGCGCTTTAAGTCATGTTAAAATGTTGTTACCTCGACAAGAAACCTGGAGTTGTGTTTTGTTTCATTCAGACGTTTGAGTAACCCTGGATTATTAGTCTTTCTACATCTCCAAAGCTCAATATGCTCTGTTCCACCTTGTGATGTCATAAAGTGGTAGTTTTCAAGTTAACAGGTACATTTTACATTTAATTCAGAAGAGATTGGCAATTCTAGGGATCAATTCATCATTATACATATGATTCTAGTGAAGGTGTAGGGCTGAATGATTAAGAAAAAATTGAATTGCGATTTTTCTGGCAGGTATTGCGATTTCGATTTCATCCACGATTTTTTTCAAATTACGTTTCAGTGCACATGAACATTTGCAAACATCACATCACTTACATCATACCATTCAAACACTAAATTCCACTAAACTGTAATGCAAGAATGAAAACTAAAGTAAATAATTTATTTCAAATGTAGTCCTATTTATTAAAAACAAACATGTTATATCTGTTTGGCCCGAGTATCACTTTTATTAGACGTTTCACCGAGCTTTCTCGCCATGCACTCTTCATGCAAGTGCAAGTGGTGAACTTTCAAGTGGTCATGTTTCCACTGGATGTGGCAACTTTAACGCGACATGTTTAGCGCAGCACCTGTTTCTGATGTTCGTCTGCAGCCTCAAACCCTAAATACTGCCAAATGACCGACGTGTTGTTTTTCTTTGGGTTCAAAACCCCTGACTTCGCTTCTGATCCCGCTGAAGCCATTTCTGAAAAAGATGACCAGCTACACTGATTGGAGTCGAGAATACATGACCTGTCCTCGCGCAGCTTGCCGTTTCTGATTGGCGGGTTTAGCAGCGTGGCAAGGAAGCGGGTCCGGCGGCATACATGTGTGAAATAGTTGACGAAACAAAACCTGAGTTTTGTTTAGGAGCACTGCGAAAAACTTTAACGATTTTTAAGGATTTAAGCAACTCCCAAAATCCCAAAATCATCTTGTCTGAGATCGCGATTTTCGATTTAAAATGATAGCTCGTTCAGCCCTATGAAGGTGTATGGAGTTTAAAAAGTAGCACTTCCTGTATTACCACATATAAAATTGTGTTTCTGTTTGAGAGAAGAACACAGCCTAAACATGCAGGATTTGTGTTTTTGATGAAGAAACATTATAACATAGCGTAATATCGGCCCTCACGAACACAAGAATCACTTTTCATAACATGTTTTTACAGATCTAAACCACAGGGTGAGTTTTAAAGCAGAGTAAAACAGGAGATTTTGTTGTTTATGGTGTTTTGGTACTACAAAAACTGCTGCCTTTGCGATTTGCTAATTTCATTTCAAATTGCTCTTGTGATTCATCTATTGTCATCCCTTTAATGTTTCGATTTTTTTGGCATCTCTGTTCTCTGCACTGTGACCTGGATTTTAGATGTACACTGTATATGGAAAACATCAAATATAAAAGCAAGATGTATAGAATTATGTAACAAAGACAAAAAAGTTAAATTCAAATTCCTCAAGTAGCCATCCTTTGCTTTGTCAGTTTTCATTTCAAAGAGCCATGTTACTTCAAAATAATATAACTAAAGAAGAAGTACAAAGTAGCAGTAAAAAGTAAGAGCAAATAAATATAAAAGTAACTGAGGACGCAACTCCATTTTTATAATAAAGTAATGTAACTGGAAGAACAAAACATTAAATAAGTGACAAAATGTGGTGTTTTCAAAGGACAGACACAAAAAAGACAAACTAAATCATATCTGAAGAAGCGCTGTGAGATCAAATCATTTCATATTGTTACATAAAGCTTTTGTCATTGTAGAGCACAACTTCTTTGCATGCATTTATAATTTTCTTTCGTAAGTGAGAGTGAGGATGGGTGGGAAAGGGAATGATGCTGTGGAATAAAATCAGAAAAACAGAAAAAGTACCGTGTGTTGCAGCTTTGACCTTTAAATAAAAGTAAACTCCAGTGAAATCATGACTGACTGACCGACTCCTCCGCCGCAGGGTCCTGGGCACTACCGTAGTACGACGCCCTCTCGTCTTCTTCGTCCATATAAACCGGAGGCTCGTATGAAGTCATGAAGGTCGACGGTCTGTACAGGTGTTTGTTGAGGTGGTGCTGCCTCTTAGTGGACGCCTGAAGAACAGCAGATGGAAAGAGCAGAGAAAACTAATGTTGAAAATGTGTCTAACTTGTAATCAATTCTTTCTCATTTATTTTATGGAAAGACTTGTGAAGTTTTTTTTAATACATGTGTACCTTCTGGGATCCTTTTGCACATTTTTTCAACTAAAATGTGTCCAACTGTCAAGCGTTTTAGTGACAATCAGAAATAATGTAAATAGAACTCAACCAACCAATCACCATTTTATTGATACTAGGAAATGCCATAATTACCCCAAGACTTAGGCTGCATCCCATTTCTCTGTCTTACCCCGTCCCCTTCCCCTACCCCTTTATCTACGTCTTTGTCTTGCCTCTCGACACCGAGCTGAGAGGGCTCGGGGTACGAATGTTCCCCTAAGAAATGGGACGCCACTCGATTACCGTTTGCTTCATCATCCCTTGCCTCTACCTGGCTGCTACGTCTACAGAGGCGACAACGATTGACGCAAACAAACGTAAACAAATGTCAAGGATTAACGGGTACCTCAGCTCGACAAAAAAATGTGCTTGTTTATGCACGAAAGCGATAACGTCGTCTAAACTAAATCACTACAATTAAAACCGCAAACAGTTCACTAAAAGTAACGCAGAACATAAGCGTCATAATTGTAAACCTGCTAAACTGTTAATCGATAATTACAACTGCTGAAAATACATTTATGAGACTCCTTGGCTGGTCGATGTGACGCTGCCATCCTGATCCCAAAATCTGCCTGAGCTTGTAGGCGTACCCCTTTGTTCCAAGTCTGGTCGAGAGCTTACTTCAATACTTCATTTCAAGGGGTATGTAGCCCTCGCTCGTGGCCCAAGCCCTTGATTAGAAATTGAATCGGGACACCCCTTGCCCTCACATGAATGCGCAAAACCAAGGGGTAGGGGTAAGATGAAGGGGTTAGACAGAGAAATGAGATGCAGCCTTAGTAAAAGTTAGACCGCCTTAATTGAAGATTTTGATAGCAGAAAGAATTAGGGCTGCACAAAAATCAAAAGGTGATTTTGATTTGCAGTGTTTAAAAAGTAGGATTCTGTTCACGGTGCACATTGTAAACAACTCTAACTTTACCTCCTTTAAACACACTGACATTTGAGAGAAAACTGAACTACTAAACGGCAAGTATAGAAAGATGGGCTATTTTGTTCTTTGCAGAGGACATTCTAGGACATCTAAATAACTGCAGCCTTTACATTTTAATAATGTAAATGCGCTGGGTCACCCCTCTGTTTGCTCTCTGTGTTCAGTCACTGTTCATTCAGAGCAACATCACAACACAATCAGTTGTGTCAGGTTTGTCGAGTTGCTGTGCACAGTTTTGTATCATGTTTTTGTATATTTATGGAGAATTATCCTGCGGGAGCGTGGGTAACATAGGCTTGTGGGTGGAGAATTGCACAGAATCGTACAGCTAACCGTAACGAGGTATGCAGTGAGCGCTACATTGGAGAAACAAAACAGCCACTTCAAAAGAGGATGTACCAACACAGACGGGAGAGCCAGAGTGGACCTTCATCTGCCGTACATAGAAGCCACGGACCACTCCTTTGAGGACAGTGAGGTACAGATCTTGGCCAGAGAAAAGAACTGGTTTGAGAGGGGAGTTAAAGAGGCTATTTTTGCCACACTCCACTCCCACTGCATATTCAATAGAAACTGTAAACAAGTAGGTGTGATAGTCTCAGAGTAATTTCATTGTAGTTTTCTCCTCCCTTCAGGCAGATACAAGCAGTGTCCACCAGCGTGTGACCAGGTCTGAGGTTTTTGAGCAATTGCGGTCAACTGAGCAATTGCGATACTTTTCCGCGTTTGAAAAAAAGACAGCCCAAACAGGAGATTCTGAACAAGGGAACTTTCTGACTTCACACTCGGGGAAAGGTTTCCACCCCGTCTGGATGTCCACCCTGTCTTTGGAAATCACGCCCAGAGAATTTGGACCGCAAGCGAGTTACGAAATGAGAGATGTGTTTTTTTTTGCCTGGAGACACGCGAGAATCTCTCCAGGCTCGGATGTCCTTTATCTGAGCCACCGAACCTCTAAAACAGCAGTGGTTTAATTTTATTTTCTGTGGAAATTTGTTTATTTCATGGGACGCGTCTCATATCTTCCTAAGCGCTTAAAATGCGGAAGTGGGTGACAGCGCACGCCGCACCGCTAATCCAGGAAACAGTGGCATATTTGGCCACAACCCACCGGCTGCACTGGCCTGTCTCTGTCCTCCTCATTTGCATTCAAGCAAAATCGCCCAGAATAAAGTGTTTCAGAGACATATTTATGACTCTGTCTGTCTTCAGGAGGCTCTCTCATGCACTGAGGCTTGATTTTGGAGGATTCATATACAGTATTAGGGAACTACTAAGGCGCCATATAAAAGCATCAAGAAGTACCATGTCATGGGATCTTTAATGAGGGAACTACATTATAACATGGTAGAAAGCAAAAAATATATACAATACCCCCTATATAAAGTCTGTTGTAGATGTGGACACAATACCTTCTTAGTGTACATGCAGAGGTTGGGGATTCTTCCGGGGACTGGGATACCGGCTTTTGTCAGTTTGATGAAATACTTTTGGACTCTGCTGGCAACCTGCAAAATAAAAATTATGTAATAATAAATGAGTCACTGCAAAGCCAAACAAACACACATTTTTGGGTAAGCCATTAAATCTGGTGTAGGAGAAGTTTTAAAAAGTTCCGGTTTGTTTTCCCTGCCTGTTTAGCTGTGCGATTGCCGAGCTCGTCCGCGATCTTCTGCCACCTCCTGGACTCCACTTCCTCTGGAGGAAACTTCATCAGGAGCTGCTCCAGTTTTTTCTGTGATGGACAAGAATGAAAATGTTATAGACACTACCTGTCAAAAGTTTGGACACCCCTCATTCTTTTTTTTCTTTTTTTCCTTTATGTTTACCAATTCCTACATTAGATATGAAGCAAGATGTATGGAATTATGCAGAAAATAAAAAAGTGAAATAGATTCAAATCCTCAAAGTAGCCACTAAAATTTACAAGTTTGGAGTTATTTTGAGTTCATTTTTGTGTACTACATTCCAAATGTACAAGTTTGGAGTTATTTTGAGTTCATTTTTGTGTACAGTGGTCCCTCGCTCTATCGCGGTTCACTGTTCGCGGCCTCGCTGTTTCGCGGATTTTTTTATATTTATTTATTTATTTTTATAGTGTAACTTTTTTTTTATAGTGTAACATTGTGTTCTGCGTCCTGATTGGCTATCAACCTTTGCCGATTGATAGATGAGGCATGCAGGGGGGACCGGGACTAGACCAGGACTAAACGTGGACTAAACCAGGTCTAGACCAGAACTAAACCAGGTCTAGACCAGGTCTAAACCAGGTCTAAACCTGGACTGGTCCTGGACTAAACCAGGACTGGACCAGGTCTAGACCAGGTATAAACCAGCATTAAATCACCCCGTGATTTCGTGTGGCTCTTGCGTTCGTTTGTGCGTGTTTGGTTTGTGGCTCGGACTGCGAGGACGCGGTCCCGAGGGGGAGACATGGTCCGGGCGCTGCGGTTCGATCTCGTGCTCGCAGCCCCGAACTTGCGCCGGTTGTGCGGCTCTGTCACGGATTTGACCACGCGCACTTCTCCAAGGGGTTGGTGCGCGTCGCGTCCCGGGACGTGGCAGTGCCGCTGGATGAGCGCGTGGCTTCCTGCGGATCCAGTGACTCATGTCACCGCGCGTCCGGCGGGGCTCCCGGCGGAGCCCCCACGCTTCACTATTAACATATTTTGTTGAAAATCTATGAAAGTTTGAGTGTTTAAACGAGAGAGAAATGTGAGAAAACGTTAATTCCAGTGTTTTAAGGCGTTTACAGCCTTAAAATATGTATAATAATTGTAAAATATAAAGTTGTCCTACTTCGTGAATTTCACTCATTACGGGTTATTTCTGGAACCTAACCCCCGCAATAAACGAGGGACCACTGTACAACATTCCAAATGTACAAGTTTGGAGTTATTTTGAGTTCATTTTTGTGTACTACATTCCACATGTTCATTGTTTTGATGCCTTCAGTGAGAATCTACAGTATAAATACCACAATGACAATAAAGGAGAAACATACTGTAGAACCATGCCATCTCACAGTAATTCATTGAAATTCATAGATGAAAACAGACACAGAAGAACCTGTATTGTAAAATGTATTTGGTCAGTTTGACATAAATTAACACACGTCTACATATGTCTACCGGTCAAAAGTTTGGATCTTTTGACCGGTAGACGTATGTAGACGTGTGTTAATTTAAGTCAAACTGACCAAATACATTTTACAATACAGGTTCTTCTGTGTCTATGTTTTCATCTATGAATTTCAATGAATTACTGTGAGATGGCATGGTTCTAGTCTCGCATACCAACATTTAAAACTTGATTTTGATTCTAAGTAATGGACTCAACACTGGATATCACGATGATAAAAACACAGAATTTGATTTTCAACATATAATTTCTTTTATATTCTCATGTGGTCTCATATCTGTGTAATCCCTCAGTTGTCCAGGGTAGGTTCCACAGTGGTCCATGGGCGTATACTAGTCTATGTGCTCTTCTAATACAGCTCAAAATCATACTAAAGCTATTCAGGAAAGGTTCAGTTCTGTCTTTATGAGATTTTCAACAACCCTACACAGTTCAACAACAGAGCGCGAGATGAGACTAAGTGGGTGGGGCAAACAGTTCAGACTAAATGGTGCAGCCAGTACTTTTGCAGCGCAAGATTCAAACAGTTTGGTACCTGCTCCTCCACGGTCCAGAGCTGGTTAAACGTATCGGGTTTATTTGGGTGACAGATTCTCCCCCTGATCATCTGTGGAGCACAAATCAACAGTCAGACATGTTTCAAAATGTATGTTAATGTAAAAAAATAAACGTGTTTAAAAAGTGGGACTGAAAGAAAAAATGGCTGCGTCGTTTGCATAATGACTTTATAATAGTGTCACTTCACATGAGCTTCCCGTCAGTCCATCAACAGCACCGCCTTTAGTCACATTTAGTCACAAAGTTTCACAATTTTTTTTTGTGTGTGTGAATATAATATACTATAAAGCATATGAAAATTGTACTCCATAGCGCCCCCTGCCAAACAAATGCAAATGATCAATTTTTTCCCCCCAGATTTTTTAAACTTGCATTTCCCCTGCAGCTGCGGCTGGCATATGAATTCAAGTTTTGGTATGTGAAACAATAAACATGAATAACTACCACAGACATTTAAGACAACATAAAACAATTAAAACAAATAAACAATTTTAGTTTTAGGCAAAGGGTGAAGGGGTGCTGTAGCGCTGGTAGCAGCTCTGGAGCACCCTCCTCTGCTCCTTTTGGGCGGCTGGGTGGCTGTGCCCTTTCACTCAAAACGCAGCTCCTCTCGTGCTGAGAAGAACGCAGCAGACACCTCCTGCACCTTCCTGGACAGTTTCTCATTGTTTTTGTGGGTTGAATCTCCACCAAGTCCAATACTAGTGGTTTGAATTTGTGGTTCTCATCTCAGCAATGATATTGTCCTGTGCTTTGAGCTGTTTCTTCATCTTTTCCAGGACTGAAGTGGAACTAAACCAGGACTAAAACAGGACTGAAGTGGAACTAAACCAGGACTAAAACAGGACTAAAGTGGGACTAAAACAGGACTGAACCAGGACTGAAGTGGGATTAAAACGGGACTGAACCAGGACTAAAACGGGACTGAAGATGGACTAAAACAGGACTGAAGCTGGACTAAACCAGGACTAAGACAGGCCTAAACCGGGACTGAGCTGGGACTAAAGCAGGACTAAACCAGGACTAAAACAGGACTAAAATGGGACTAAGACAGGACTAAACCAGGACTGAAGCTGGACTAAAGTGGGACTAAAGTGGGACTGAAGCGGGATTAAAGTGGGACTAAAACAGGACTGAAGCTGGACTAAACCAGGACTGAAGCGGGACTAAACAAGGACTGAAGCGGGACTAAACCAGGACTGAAGCGGGACTAAAGCAGGAGAAAAGGTTTGTTCAGCTTTGGACAGATCATTTCATTTCAAATCAGCGTTAAAGCCTCAGTCTGTCACTTTTTAGCCAAAAAAATTGACTAAAATAAAAACTAGTGCTGTCAGCCGATTAAAAAAATTAATCTAATTGATTACAGGATTTGTAATTAATTAATCTAATTATTTAATCGCATTTTTAAAAATACATTTTTAGGTGGTTATTGTGCTCTTCTACAGTGCAAAAAAGGTGTCAAACGTGTGATTGATAGGCCTAGTGGTACAGTGAAAACACTGCAGACTTCCCCTTTAAGTCTTTCTCTTTCTCTCCGTGCACGTTACCTCCACTATAACCAAGACAAGACTGCTGGCAGACCCCCATTCCACCTCCCATATTACATAACATTCATTTGAAAGCTCATTTACACCATTCCACTATTACATGGCGAATATTTCTGGTGCCAAAATGTGAAAGCATTTGCATGAAAGCTACTGTATGTGACAGTAGCTTTCATGCAATATCAATAAATAATATACAAAGCTTCAAATATACAGAGAATACAAATAATTGCCCTGCAAAATACTCATGACTCACATGACCCCCGGAACCCGCGAGGAGGATTTAAACTCCCGGCGCGGATGTGTCCGGGTTTGCCTGATCGCACCATGGGAGGAGGTGAGTAAATGATCGGGTTTAGCGTGATTCGGATGGGCAAAACTGACTAAGTCAAAACTTCTAAGTGTGCACCCTTAGTCGCGGCAGAACACGCTGGAGAGGTTATGGGAATTAGTTGATAATGAAAAGGGTTCGGCGCGTGGAGCGCAACAGATACGGAAACAAACCCGACTCTAATGTGGCCTGGAGGAGGGCCTGCTCCTGCTCGTTTCCATGGAAATATTGACCCTTTGGCTGTAATGTTCCACAGTGTGACTTTAAACGTACCGGCTGTATTGTATTTAAAATGACAGTGTGGACACGGTCATTTTAAATACAATGACCTTTATTCATTATTGACAAAAACACAGAAAGTGCTAAAATCAAAGAATTGTACAAAATATCAATGTTTAGCGAATAAAATATTTTAAATGAAAAAGTGTTTAACAATAAAATCACAGAGGTTTATTTTAAAATTATACATTTGATCTTTCCAACAAATTATTTTATGGAAAAAAATCTGTCCAGTGAGCTTCTACGTTCAACGATGCTTTGATCTTTGATCATTGATCCTTGATCCAAGTGCAGGTTTCAGACACAGAGAGAGCGACTGCACATTTTCTTCAGCAGGTATTATATTTCCTAAGTTTAGACTTAGACAAAATGCTATCACACTGCCCCACAGAGACAGAAAAACCCAAAGAGTCCTTTATGGGTTTCAAAAATCACAAAAGACCGTGGACAACACTGTCTAGGCTGCTGTGTTCATCTGCATCAAGTGAGACAAGCCCATGTTCCTACGGGTTCTATTTCATGCCCCTGTCCCAGCCAGAGTTCCTCAGGTCCCCCTGCTCCTGGATCAGGTGGAATTTAAAGGACAAATGGCAAAGGTTCAATAAGTGGTGGAAGGAGAACTATATGTTCCTTGTGTACTCCCTTAATTGCATTTTATGGGTAGTTCTTCTTTGTGGATTTGGAGCTCTTATACCATTGATTTGATTGTTAATTTTTATTCACTGCCTGACAAAAGTATTAGGACGATTGTGTATTTCTGAACTTTCATAAATAATGATAACAAGACATATTGGTAATAACAAATCAATTTATTGATATATTAAAGCAAATTCCATCATGGGTAAAGGCATATTATTGCAAAAATGTGAGAATATCAAGTTAAATAGCCTTTTTCATCAAAATAACCACCTTTGGCCTTAATCACAGCTTTACAAATTCGAGACTCTGTCCAACATTTTTTCAAGATATCCATCCTCTATAGTTTTCCACTCATTTCCACAGGTGTTTAACGTTAGACGGATTCCTGGAGCGCATTTGTCATTACCAATACGTCTTGTTATCATTACAAAAGTTCAGAAATACACAATTGTCCTAATACTTTTTCAGGCAGTGTAAATGTGTGTCCTTGGGTGTGGAACAGAAATGACAGTGGTGTCATTCAGGTTTCACATCTGCTCACACGTTTGAATCAATAAATGTGAATACACATCACTGACACACAGTCTGGTCTGGTCTGACACACAGACCAAGGAACTGGTAATTGACTTCAGGAGGATGAGGTCACCTGTGGAGCCTATTACCATCAAGGGTCACGAAGTGGAGATCGTGGACTGCTACAAGTACCTGGGCGTTCATGTGAACAACAAGCTGGACTGGAGGGACAACTGTAATGCTGTGTACAAGAAGAGCATGAGCCGACTCTACTTCCTGAGGAAGCTCAATGTGTGTAGTAAGTTACTGGAGATCTACCAGCCTATGGAGGCCAGCGCCCTGTACTCTGCTGTGGTCCGCTGGGGGAGCAGCACCAGTAAAAGAGTCATTGGACGGATTGACAAACTGATCCACAAAGCTGGTCACGTGATTGGCTGTGAGCTGGAGACATTTTTCACAGTGAGGGACAGGAGGACACTGGACAAACTGCTCTCCATCATGGACACTCCTGCTCACCCACTGCACCAGACCATAGAGGGACAGAGGAGCTCATTCTCCAACAGGCTCCTACAGCTCCACTCAAACAGTGAGAGATACAGGACTACATTCATACCATACTCCATACAACTGTACAACAACTCACCCTTATGTAACAGATAATACTCCCTTTTAATATTTGACTACTACTTTTCTATTTAATCTGATTGTACATATATATTTATTACCATTATCTAATGTATATAATTGTGTCTCATCTGACACAGGTCTATTGCTCTTTGGTTGCTATTCCATCCATTTTTCTTTTTGTTCTTTTACCCTCTGTTTTATATTGGTATATTATATTTGATGAATGAACTACCGTACCCAAAGCAATTTCCCTTGTGGATCAATAAAGTTTGTCTAAGTCTAAGTCTAATGTGTATTCACATTATGTTTTAGTCTAATTTGACGAATACCCTTATTAGTCAAATTAGACTTTTCCATTAGATACAAAACTAAAACAGCGCTCAATGCAGTCGTCACTACACTGAATGAAGTAGACCATTTGTTTTGTCCTTTGGGTGGACCAGTTTCTGTCTTAAAGTGTTTGTGGGTTTGAAACAGAGTGGGATTTCATGTTGTCTGAAAACAATAGGTCAGGTCCAGAGGTGTGAAAACACCCATTATGGCCCTGAATGGTTCTGCCAACAAGACCCACACTCCACTCCCACTGCATATTTAATAGGCTTACCTAACTAACAGAAACTGAAAACAAATGTGTGTGGTAGTTTCATAGTAATTTCATTGTAGTTAGCTCTTCCCTGCAGGCAATTTTAAGCAGTGTCCACCAGGACTCTACTAGAACTGAAGAAGCAGCTTGGATGAGCTGCGAAACGCATTCGACCAAATAAACGTTTGTCCAGTTGACAAATTGAATTTCTCCTTTTGCCATATTTAAGTTGTAATTACACCGCCACGCCAGTAGGTGGCGCGTGAAGTGGCATTGTGAAGTTAGAGGCCTCCGCTCCAATAAGCGAGGCAAAGACAAACTTCACTGTCCCCTGAAACATTTAATCTGCAGGCCCAGAACCCGAGTCGTCTTCCCAGAACCAACAGGCCCAGAACCCGAGTCGTCTTCCCAGAACCCGAGTCGTCTTCCCAGAACCAACAGGCCCAAAATTTGAGTCGTTTTCCCAGAACCAACAAGCCCAGAACCCGAGTCGTCTTCCCAGAACCAACAGGCCCAGAACCCGGGTCGTCTTCCCAGAACCCTAGTCGTCTTGCCAGAATCCGAGTCGTCTTGCCAGAATCCGAGTCGTCTTCCCAGAACCCGAGTCGTCTTCCCAGAACCCGAGTCGTCTTCCCAGAACCAACAGGCCTAGAACCCGAGTCGTCTTCCCAGAACCAACAGGCCCTGAACCCGGGTCGTCTTCCCAGAACCCGAGGCGTCTTCCCAGAACCCGAGGCGTCTTCCCAGAACCAGGGTCTATTGCATCACAATCGATGTGCATCCTGGTAACTGTTCTACAGCACATCGTATGAGCTTTGTCAGGTTCTGGGGTAACTTGCTATGAATCAAATATAGTTTTAGTCACGCACATAAATGTCTGCTACCTTATTTTAAGTGCGCCTTATAGTCTGAAAAATACAGTAGTCCATCTCAGGAACATGAATTACTGAAGTGATATGAAAATCAGGTTATACTGCACTTATCATCACTCCAGTCCTGCTTAGGGATGGGAATCAAGAACTGGTTCCTGTTGAGAACCGGTTCCGTGTGTTTCAATTCCATGGAATCGATTGGCAGTTTATCTAACAATTCTCTTAACGATTCCAGCCAGCACGAATGGGATTGATACGTGCTTCGCTGCTTCACTGATACGGAGTTTATATACTATTTTCGCATGACGAGAAGAACGAGAAGAGCTTGTTTTTTGGAAAGAAACGGGGCGTGTATAGATCAACATATTTTCCCACGCTCGAGTGCCAGCCATTCCCGTTGCGAGAAGCGCCGAAGGGGTTTCCCCTGTTCGCGTATCAGCTGTGAAGAGCTCGTGCATATGCAAGCGTCACTACAGGACACTAAAGGACATGAAAATGGACTTTTAACTTCCACTTGGACACACAGAGACGATCGGGACAGGTTCAGGACACGTCCATTTCTCCGGAGCTCCTGTACAATGTGCGGTCGGATACTTCGCAGCAGAAAGTCCGGGATATAAGCGAATACACGAATACACGTGGAGACATGTGAATTTTCTAACAGAGCAATAGGGGGTGTCATATTATTATCATATTATTTCTGCATCAAACTGAAATATTAAGTGAAAGCAGCGGGTTGTGTCAACATTAGCCTGTACGCTAAACCAGGACTAAAACAGAACTAGACCAGGACTAGACCAGGACTAGACCAGGACTAAACCAGGACTAAACCAGGACTAAACCAGGACTAAACCAGGACTAAACCAGGACTAGTGCTAATCTTGGTGCTAATCAAACAGTTTGTGCTCCTTTTTTCCCCAAATTAGAATTGATAAAGAATCGAATCGTTAAGCAGTATCGATAATGGAATCGGAACCGTAAAAATCTTATCAATTCCCATCCCTAGTCCTGCTTAGATCTAAACACAACTTTGATAGCACAGACAAAATTAATGGGTTTCAACTTCTTTTAAACTATGGTGCCATGTTTATTATGGTCAAAGTAGTATTCTGTGAGTCAGTGAAAATGCTCTAAAAAGCTCTGGCAGTCTGAAAACAGGCTGGCAGTCAGTGAGTTAAAACGTCTGCAGGGATACAGAAAAAAAGTGCTAAAAATGTTTTATATATATATATATATATATATTAGGGGTGTGAATCTTTCACTCACAAAACGGTTCGATTCGAATCTCGATTCACAGGCTACGATTCGATTCAGGGACGATTCATAAAATTAGTAAACGATCCGGTACGATTCGATTCGATACGATTCGATCCGATCCGGTTCGGTTAATTTCGATTCAGTACAAAGGTAGATAAGGTAGATATCAAAAATAAAAAAAGTAGTTATAAAACAAGCAAGTTGCCTATTAAAGGCAAAAATCAGAATGAATCAGAATTAGTGCTTCAGTCACAGTTTCAGTAACTGTAAAAGTGTAACATATCACTGACAAGATAGATATTACTAGGCAGTTATAGAAAACACTAGCATGTTAAATCCAACATGTTTTTTTATGCCTGTAATTAACTTTTCTTAACAAAAAAAAAGAAAATCAGAGAGAGCTCTTAACACTGAATAATACTTTCTCTCATCTCATAACATTACCTCAGTCTCCTTTGAGACAAAAATCATCTGTGTGTGTGTGAAGTACATTTCTATACACACAAATCATAAGTATTTAATACAGAAATGCACCAATTCTGATTATACATTGTATTTTCCACACAAAAGTAAATTAGCCAAGTCAATTTTAGCCCAAATCAAATATACATTGCCAATACATGAATGTTGTCTAAATAAATCACCCAATCCACTAACCGTGACAATAAAAACGCTAGTATCATACAATAGTTATGGTCTATAGCTGCTATGCAGACTACTGAGCCGATAGTGAAACATCAGACCGACAGTGAAAGTTTTATCAACGCGACACAACACTGGCACAAAAGTTAACCACGCATATGAACCATGTCCATAAATAGCGGTAGCGCACCAAATTAATTTAACCACAGCTCAATAAAAGGAAACTTAGCTTAGCTTACCCACAGAGTAGATCTCCTGACGAGACGAGGCGGCGGGAAACCCGCCCTCCGCACAATGCGAATTGGGACACGGCTATACAGTGCAAACATTTTGTGCTCGCTTCCGCATATAGCCCGCGCCGCTCGCATGATTGGCAGTTAACCGGCCAATAAGCTTCAACCCCAGGTAAGAGAACCACCCACCGTTCGCGAAAGAACGCAAACACACACAGCGCGGCTTCTGCGCCATGAGAGAGACCGCTCAGGAGCCGAGAACCGATTCTTGGCCGTAAATCCGGTGCATCGGACCTTTCGAAGTGAATTTGGACCGATCCGGGCTCCGCTGATCGGTACACTCAGATCGCAGAGGTCACAGACCGATAACCGATCCAAATCGGTTAATCTTTACACCCCTAATATATATATATATATATATATATATATATATAATAAAAGTTTTTAAAAAGTAAATAATAAGTAAATAATATAAAATAATAAATAAAATATAAAATAAATAAAAATAAAATAAAAATTGCTAAAATCAAATAAATGTAACTAGAGTTCTAGAATTGTACAAAATATCAATGTTTAGTAAATAAAATATGGGAGGGCATCTGACACAGGGATACAGAAAAAAAGTGCTAAAATTAAAAAATATATATATATATAATAATTATATAAAATAAAAATAATGATGTTATAATTATGGTTTACCAAGTCCAATACCAGCGGTTTGAATTTGTGTTTCTCATCTCTGCAATGATATTGTCCTGTTCCTTCTTTTCCAGGACTTGACTGGTGCCGGATAGCTCTTGTTTGAGCTGGACAGTTTCTCTCACTGAAGTGTTGTACAGATATCAGATCTCCTTTTATGTAGTCATTTGGCTCTTCAGCTCTTTCTCTTTTTTTCGGAAGAGAAGCTTTGAGTTTTTGCATCTCCAAATCATCAGTCTTATTCCTGACTTTTTTGGAGTTTGCAATCTCTTGCTTCAGCTGCACACGTTCGTATACATTTGTGTTGAAAATATATGTGCTCTGCTTATGTACAGGATGTATAAATGTTACTAATACATATAACTAATGTTTTCTATTTATTGGCCCAAGCCAGTAACAGAGTAACCGGCAAGGGCTATTGTTCTTTGCCGTTTTTCTTTTACCCATGTTTTTATAGATACCCTTAGCGCTGTTTAGTGCTGAAGCGTGGAGAGAGATAAAGATGGAGGAGATAACGAGGTGATTATTTGAGCGGCTGACAGCAGAAGATTGGTGACTCAGGCGTAACCGTCAGAAATAATGTCATGACAATACAGGCTAGTTTGGTTTTGGAGGAGAAAATGCATTGTATTTAATAATGGCAATCAAGTAATACACTGTTTTCACAAATTGCCACAGTAATTAAATTGTAAGCTCAGTTACCAATCAGAAAGTAGAATGAGATGAATAATTTGAGCTGCCAGTTCCTACAACTAAAACCGGTTTGTAATACATCTGTAATAAAGGTGTCTTTAGGATATTACAAGGTTCAGTTTTACCAGTGCGATCACATTTTACAGATTTTACCAAGGTCATATATAACACAAATGTACTCTTGTTCAAAGATTCAAGATTCAAAGCTTTTATTGACATATGCACAGTAAATAGACACGTTTCCCTGTACAATGAAATTCTTACTTTGCACAGGGAAACGCGTTTTTTTTACTGTGCATATGACAATCTCTTGTGACCTTTATGCCATGTTAGAATGCTGTTGCCTTCTCAGAAACACCTGGAGTTGTGTTTTGTTTCATTCCCACGTTTGAGTAACCCTTTATTATTAGTCTGTCTACATCTCCAAAGTTCAAAATGCTCTGTTTCACCTTGTGATGTCATGAAGCGATAGTTTTCAAGTTAACAGCTCCTTTTACATTTGTTCAGTCAAGATTGGCAATTCCAGGTCCGATATTATCCAGACGATTCTAGTGAAGGTGGTGTATGGAAATTATAAACACAGTGGGGCACTTCCTGTATTACCACATGACATCACAAGGTGGAACAGTGTGTGAATGAAACAAAAACAACTCCAAGTATGTTTTTAATGGGCTCTTTAAGTCCTACTTCATTAACAATCATACCTGAGTCTGCCTGCTGTTCTCTGGACCGTCACTCGTGGGTAATGATGAATACATGCTGGAGCATTCGCCCTCTTTTTTGGGCTCAACAGGACTTTTGGGGCGTAGAGGTAAACCTGAAGAGAGGACAAAGTTAGAAATAATACTAATAATACTCCCTACAACTGTATATAGCTGTGATTGAACATCTTTTTTGATATTGTATTTTATATTTTATTACTTATTTTTCTATTTTATTCTGATTTGTACGTATACATTTATTATCATTTTTTAATTTTTATAATTATGTCTCATTTGACACGGGTCTCTTGCTCTTTGGTTGCTATTCCATCTATTTTTTGTTACCCTCTTTTAGATATTATATTTGATGAGTGAGCTACTGTACCCAAACAATTTCCCTTGTGGATCAATAAGGTTTGTCTAAGTCCAAGTCTAAATTGCTGAATGAATAGTCCTGAATAAAATATTGCTGTCAGGTTAATGGACAATTTTATAGATCTTGCAGATTGACTCTCATTTCAATATTGTATGTATAAATGAATATAGCTAACTTTCTAGTCGCTGCATTCAAAATAAGAAGAAGTGCACTTCTGGCTCCATCAACTGTGGCTCTAATTCACTTTACATACAGTATAATAATTAATTGTCACCCCTCTCTACTGCTGCAACTACTGCAGTGAGCTTTGTCATTTTGGTCTCAAGATGTTTGTATTAACCCACTCTAAATGATCGTGGTGTTTTTATTTTGCCATTTTGTTCATATTATATAACTTCTAGCCTCAGTGAGCTTCATTTGACTGGAGCCAGTATGGGTGACATCACACTCCAAGTTCACTTCAGTCTATGGGTTCAATATAATAAACTAAGAGAGATGGAGATGCCTTCACACTCCAAATAAATAAGGGGAAATTATTATTGTTTTTACCTTTGTCAAATATTAGCTTGAGTCTCCTGGTTTTTCGTTTCTTGTCACAGAACTCTCTCTCAAAGTCTCCTAAACCTGAAGTGTACTGCTCCCATGAGATGTCCGGCAGCTGCACCACCCTCTGCGGACACGGGAGGCCCAGATTCACCTTGGACACAGGACACAACAGAAGTTATGTTATTTACAGTTAACTACAAACCGGTGTGACCCCTAAATGTGTTTCAGTGAATGTGAATTAGCGTAGGCTGCAAAACTCCAATACCTGTTCCATATTTAGAGCTGGGCGGTATGACCAAAAATTGATATCACGGTATTTTTCAAAATTATATCGGTGTCACAGTATTTTTTTTTTTCATGTACTAAGTGGTTCCATGTCTTTGGCGAAGTGGACAGTAACAGCGTTGGTAATATCGTTCCACCGTTTTTTCTTGTCGTAGGCAGTCCCCTTAGCAAACGCGTCTTTGAGTGACGTCTGAGTGAACGTTCCCTGCAGACGTGGAAGAGGATGCAGATCTTAGTTTCAGGCATTCTTCATATTCCAGGACGTGTTTTGTGACGGAAGTGGTGAAGCAGATCGCTCGTGTCGCCTCCTGCGGCTACAACTTTAGCCCAACAACAGAATACAGAATACGGTTGTTTGATCAGCATCAGATTTTTTTTAAAGCTGAAGTATTTCCACACAAGTGGCACGGCTCCTCTTTTCGGTATAAGTTCCTCTGTGTCTAACATTTTCTCCGTCCATGTTGTTCACCGCTCAAACTGCTCTCATGCCACTGCAAAAGAGTCCCCCTCTCAATGTGCCGCAGCATGATGTTCCACTGCTCTGTGTTCCCAGCGTTTTGTACACACACACTCACCGGTATTGTGATATATGAAAAAGTCATATCATTAAAAATAAAAACACCGGTATTCGGTATGAAGCGGTATACCGCCCAGCCCTGTTCTATATTACTTAATTGTTAATCCATATTTGTTGAACCAGTCCTTATTGAAATAAACAAATAAAAATACATAAAATAATCCACTATGTAAAAACTAGCCTGCATATTCAGATGCAACCAGGGAGAAAATGCAAACATTCAGCTGTGGAACAAGAGTGCTAACCACTCTGCCACCAGACAGAGTACTACAACACTACAGGCCTACAGATGTGATGATATACAAACACGGCACAATCCAAACACAATCTGCCTCTCTACTCAGGATGACCTTGCTTGAGAGCGTGTTTGTACATTTGTCACACCTGTTTTTGCAGCTGCTCCACAAAGCTGATGGGGTCGTGCAGTGCGTCTCTCTGGTGTCTGGACAGAGTCTCCAGGTCCACAATGGCCTGAGTCCTCTGAGCCTCCAGGACCCCGATGGTCTGCAGCAGCCTCTGGTAACTACACACAAAACACAGGCGAAACATCAGGGAAAACATCAGGGAAAACCAGAACAGGGGAACAAGGAAAACATACATTATTGCCTTTATTTCAACCAGTGTGTCGGGAGCACCAGTCATTGAGATATTCCCAGGTGTTAGAACGACACAATACAATGTGATTGAACTGAAATCATGATTTGGGCTAGCGCAGTGATTCCCAACCTTTTTTGGCCAGGGACCCAATTTTGACATCACACATTTCTGGCGACCCCCATAGACTCTTTTTTGGGATCATGTTTCAGTCTCAGTCGCAATACTGTGTCAAATGGTTCGACGTGTCTGAGGCCTCGAAGAAACACAGACCTTTACTGGACAAATTTAACCACTGCAAACTATCACAGAACCCATGATTTGGGAAGTTCCCAAATGGATGGATGGGAATGGATCGCTTTTTTCCACTTGTAGATGCCATCGAAAATGAAACAAATGCCAAAAGTCGCCAGAAGTCACCAAAATCACCACTAACGTCACACAATACTCCTACTACTACCCAACATTTTTAAGAAATATTGGTGCATCTACATTTCAGGCGACCCCGTTTGAATTCTAGGCGACCCCACGTGGGGTCGCGACCTGAAGGTTGAAAAACGCTGGGCTAGCGCAAGTAGGATACTGTAGTTTAGATCTCTGTAAACATGTTCTGAAATGCATGGGATTCTTGTATTGGTTTAACATATTTCAGTCTTCTCTCAAAGGTTCACGCTCCTGAGTTGCTTCAAAGCGCACTCTGAACAGAATCACACATTTTAAACATTTATCACAAATCTAATCACAGTCACAATTAGGGATGCACAATATATCGGCATTAACATCGGTATCGGCCGATATTACAAATAATTTAACATATCGGTATCGGCCCGATGTGTAAAAGTGGGCCGATATTAATGACCGATATTTGTCAGTACAGTAATCCCTCGAATTAACATTTTCTTACATTTCTCTCTCGTTTAAACACTCAAACTTTCGTAGATTTTCCAACAAAATGTATTAATAGTGAAGCAGGTCTAGACCTGGTTTAGTCCGCGTTTAGTCCTGGTCTGGTCCCGGCTCCTTAGCCAAGCAGAACACAATGTTACACTATAAAAAAAAAAGCTACACTATAAAAACAATGTTACACTACAAAAAAAGTTACACTATAAAAAAATAAAAAATTGAAATTGAAAAAAAAAAAAAAATCAGGAGTCAAAACACGTTTTGAAAATAAAAGACATTCAAAAATTCATTTTGCATGATTTTCAGTCTGCATAAAATGTTATCTCAGAATTAAAAAGAAATATCGGTATCGGCTAATAACGGTATCGGCTGACTGTGTACATGTGTCTTTCTCATGCACTAAGTGTTGATTTTGAAGAAGGATTCATTTACAGTATTAGGGAGCCATTAAGGCGCCATATAAAAGCATCAAGAAGTACCATGTCATGGGACCTTTAACTAACAACTAATCAAAACTAAGTAATTGGACTACAAAATGTGGTTTTAGAACAGAAAGTGTGAAGAATTCATGTTTGTTATTTTCTTTTGATCGAAGTAACTTAACTTTTGAAATAAAGTTTTCAAAGCAGTAATCAGATTCAGAAAACAGTGAGAAAAACTGCTTGCTTAGATTTCATAATTGTGTAGCTCTGCCAGGAGTGCCTTAAAAATGTGGATGGATTAATGGATTCAAGCAAGCATATAATTTAACCATTTACTAATTCAGAGTCTCTGCACAAACTTGCACAAACTTCTAAACCGGGAAAACAAAATGTAGAACCAAACAGTTTTCTTTCAATTATTTGGTAATGTTTTACTTGGTGGTTTCAGCATAATCTTTTCAGCTAAAAGACTGTGCAGAAAGTTCCTCATAAAAAGTTGAAAGACACTCCATTATTGAAGTTGACACCAGCAAAACTGCATCAAAATTTAACACAACAATGTATAATTCAACCAGAGCCACGCAGAGCTAAAGACGTGAACAGAAAGTTATTTTAAGGCATGACAAATGCATGAGCGCTTCCCTGTTCTTACTAGCTGCTGTTAAAGATGCACTAGATAACTTGAACATGAAAAACACACAATTTGAGAGCAACCAGAGCAACAGAATTCAATTAACAAAATAATACGCTTTCCAATCCATTCATACATACATGGTTTACAAGTGTCTCTACAGAAATGCTTCAGTTTTAATGACCTTTTCAATGGGATCCTCGAGAAAAAATGATATTATGGTTACTTCCAAACAGGAATCACTAAACATGAATCTTATATTAATTATGATATATGCTTATTTCTATACATTCAGAAGTTGTAGACGTGCAGGAAGAATAGGCAGTCATAAATAATCAAAGCTTTTCTTAACTGTGATGTTTTTCCATAATTGGGCAGCACTATCTTACAGTAACAGTAATGAATACATGTGCGCAGTGGGGCGGAGAAAATCAATGAGCGTTAAAAGAACAGGAGCAAAATCAATGCACAAAAAAACACAAGCATATTTATCTGAGAGAGGTTTGAAAACACTGAGGGAAAAAATGCAATTGTATGAGTCAACTTCATCTGTGACGCGTCGTGACCTTTACTGCTCGGAGTATAGAGAAGAGCAAAACAAACTCCGGCAGTGAAGGAAAATGCTTAGTGCTCACATAGTTATAAGTAAATCATATTAAAAATCGTATATAAGCTTGTTCTGGTTTAAGGCCATCTTGAAAAGTCCATGTTCAATGCATAAACTGTACCTCAAATAGTCCATAAATTATTCACTAACAAAAATGGTTCTCATAAAGATAATGATGATACAAATAATAAAAGATGCTCTAGGTCACTTTTCTAGTGGAGGGTTGGCCACTTGCTTCTCCTCATGTAATTGGTTTGCCTAGAAATTAGGGATGCAAATTATCGATTAATTCATTAATCTATAGTTGATTGACCTTATTGATCAACTTACGATTAATTGATAAGCGGCATTTTTCACCTGAATTTTAGTGTTTCAATAGGGTCTTTAAGAATATAAGCTATAGTATACATAACACTGAGTCATAAATATATCATAGTATTATATTGTATATTCCTCAATTAATTATTCCTTAGTAAAAAGCAGACAAATGTATTGATGCTGAATAACAAAATACAGTAATCCCTCGCTCTATCGCAGATTTTTTTTTTTTTTTCAATTTTTTTTTAATAGTGTAACTTTTTTTTTATAGTGTAACATTGTGTTCTGCATCCTCATTGGCTAAGAGACTAGACCAGGACTAAAGGTGGACTAAACCAGGTCTAAACCAGGTCTAAACCAGGACTGGACCAGGACTGGACCAGGATTAAACCACCATGTGCCGCTGCTGGTTTCGTGCGGCTGGTTTGTGGCTATGGCTGAGACTACGCATTCCGGGCGCTGCAGTTCGATCTCGTGCTCAGCAGCCCCGGTGTATGCGCGGTGCCGTTGGCGCCTGCGGCCAGCTGTGAGTCGAGCTTGGCGCAGCGCGGTTGCCTTGTTTCGTGACCATGCAATTAATGCATTTTGTTCGACCAACGTCTTGATTGACAATTAATCATAAGTCGATTAATCGTAATTAATCGTAAGCCAATTAATCGTAAGTCGATTAATTGTTGACGTCCCTACTAGAAATGGTTCCACGGTTTGGTATTAAACTTGTCCATCTTGATGGCGAGAAACGGATGTGGCATCAAGCCAAGTTATAGGTCAGAGCTGTGGAGAGGAACCCTGGCTTGGTCAGGCTGATCAGTGTGTAGCCCTGAGTACTACACATACTGGGATACCGCTCACAGAACCAATGATCAGAACGTTCAAAGACTACATGTTTGATTGGCGAAAAATCTAACTTGAGTTCAATCTTTTCAAGATTCAAGATTGTTTACTTGTCATATGCAGGATCAACACAAGGTCAACAATGCAATGAAATGCTTAGGATCATAAGAACCGTTGACTCGCTAAGAAGTAGTACTAACAGCATGCAGTAATAGTACATGGTAAAAAAGTGTTGCAAAAAGTGCAGGGGAAAAAGTAAACAATATAATAAAAAAATATATGTAATAAAATATAATAAAATACAAAGGTACAGGTAGGATTAAATAAGGTGTAAGAGTATTCCACAGATTGCACATAATATAGTAGAAGTATCTTCAAGATTAAGAGTTTGTGAATAGTGAATTCATCTTGCTGACAAGGGTAGTGAGAATTGCATGATCAATGAATACACCTGTAATTTAGTAAATGGAGGATATGTTAATGCTATATAGTGGAACTTTCCCACAAAAATCAAGTAGTGGATCCACATGATGCAGCTTAATCAATACCTGGTTAAAGATACTTTATCCCCTCCCTGCCTGCATGCACTTTTTCCCTCTTGTCCAAATGTCCTGGAGCTACTGTGGCGAGTAAATTTCTCCTGTGTGAGATCAATAAAGGCTTATCTTATCTTATCTCTTATATGTGAAAACACCCATTAGGGTATGAATGGGTATGCCAAACTAGCCGCGAGAGAGAAACTGAAAACAAAAGACAGAAACTGAAAACAAAGATGTGGGATAGTTTCAGAATAATTTCAGTGTAGTTAGCTCCTCTCTGCAGCTAGATACAAGCCGTGTCCATCAGCACTCTAACCAGAACTGACAAAGCAACTCGGGTGAGCTGCAAAACGTTTTAGACCAAATAAACTTTGTCCAGTTGACAAATTGAATTTCTCCTTTTACCCTGGTTAAAAGATACCTATAAATTTATATATCAAGTTTTAAAACTGGTTCTGTTTAGCCCTGGCTTAATCCTGTTCATAAGACAATGGAAGGTTTGTGCGCGGTTCATTCCTGGTCCTCATTTAGTCCTGGTTTAGTCTCGTTTTAGATCTGACTTGGTCCTAGTTCAGTCTATATTTTTAAATCAACTTGACAATTCTAAGAACTCTTTGGTACATACCGCTATGATTGAGAAAAATATCATTTTATTCATCAACTGTCAAGGACGAGGTCAGGGCCACAGTTTGTATCATAAATAATAATAAACATCTAAACCAGAGGTCTAAAAATGCAGAAAAGCAAAATAAATAAATAAATCACAACGGACACTTTTTCATATTCAGCAAGAAAAATGCTCCGTCACTGTCAGTCGATGGACCCATGAAAACTGCTTTACTCAGCAAATCCCAACTGACAAACTGCTTGAATTAGATTACAAAATAAGATGGAATGGTCATTTTATCCCAACAACTTTCTCTAGAAGCAAGACAATCACTCACAGCTGCTAAAATGAAATGTTATCAGGTCTCAAAATTAACCACATGAACTGCTGTAATTGACCACAAATGACTACTATTTTGGAATGGAACAATGTTGGAAAAATACTAATTGCAATTGTGATTAGATTTGTAACAAATGTTTAAAAAGTATAGGAAGTAAAGGATTTTGTTAAATGTGCATTGTGTAACTTTTCCTGTGGAGGGTCCATCAAATACTTTTCACAGTCAGAAATTAACGTCTGTTTTTCTAGGTATTTTTTAAGCTATTAAAGCGCCTGTGATTGAATAAATGTAAGGGTAGAACTGTTAAATGTCATACTGTGGAACATTCCAGGTAGAGCAATTGCATCTCCATAGAAACAAGCAGGTGATGGACCCCCCAACAAAAAGTTACATACCTTTTTGTGCATTGAAAACAACAAGTGTTGAAACAGAAAAAACTGGATATTTTGTTCTTTGCAGAGGACATTCTCTTATCTAAATAACTGCAGCCTTTTCAGTTTTGTGATTTATTGTGCAGCCAAAGCAAAACATTATGAAAAATCTAGTCAAGAGCTGCTCTAAACCAGGACTAACACATAGGGATGGTAGATCATTATCGGCGATATTGATGTCGGAGGATATTGGTATCAGTCCAATATTGCAAATATTGCCGATATTTAGCCTCAATATTTTGTCTGCACTGCTCCAGTCTGTGCGTGCTCATGTGTTATTCCCAGTTTGTGTATCAAATTTGTCTTTTTGAGCGGCCTCATGAGTCATAATATGTATTTATTAGGTGGGACATTAACGCGTTAATTACGATTAAATAATTTGCTTGTCGTTAATTAATTCAAAATATTAACGCATCTTAACGCATCTGTAGTTTGCATGTCAAACAACCAGGGCCAGAACGTTTGTCACTGCACCATGTTCTGGTACGCCAATTGTATTGACACACACAGTTCCTCTGGCTAGGAGATGGAATGGAGACAGAAGCCAGCCGTGTCTCAATTCTCAGAGTGCACAGTTCGGAGCAGAGCAGTTTTAAGGGGGCTTAAGACAGTCAAGACTGCAGTCTGAGCGGCTGCTTCCCGTAGTTGCGAGACCTGTCGCACTTCGCCGATGCCCATGCGGTCCGCGGACTGCACTCAGGACTGAGCAAGTATGCACAGTCTTGACTGCAGTCTGAGCCCCTTTAAAACCATGCTCCGAACTGTGCACTAAAGACCGACACAGCCAAAGACTGTAGACAGTGTTGGGAAAGTTCATTTTCTACATGAACTAGTTCAAAGTTCAGTTCACACATTTCAAAATGAACTAGTTCGTTCATAGTTCATAATTGTTTATAGTTAGTAGTTCGTTCATAGTTCCAAAAAACGAACTAGTTCATAGTTCTTTTTTTTCCCCCAATACATTGCTGCGAGCTATTATTTTTCAATATCATTGCCAAAGCCCATATAGAACCATAGACAGCAATTATTAGTTTTAACAATCAAACCATGTGTTAGATTCCATCTTCATATCCAATTTCACATCCTTATCCAACTACAAATAACAGTCCCCATAATGATAAAACACCTGCAATTCAACAGAATAAAGAAAATACTTAAATAACCCCCATATGATATGCCTTAATTAACTAAGAGACTTAAGAAAACAAAATAAACCCGCAAATTAACATTAGTGATTCCCCCTTTAATGTGGCCCCCTTTAGCGCACCACTCTGCGCCGTTTCTCGCAAGACCAGGAAGTGCCGCGCGCGCTGCGCGAGGGAGAGAGGGAGAGAGGTGCCGGTCGGAAATTTCAGATGGATGGATCAGAAATCTGAGACCCTATTGAACGAATTTAAATGGATATGCCACCCCTAGGTCAAACTTGGGCATCTCCCCACAGTCCAGAGTCTAAAATAAGTGGTGGAAAGCGTTTTTCTGGTGACCCAGCCATTGTCCGAGTCTGTCAGCACTGACCGCCGCGGTATCTGCAGCTACTCCGCGTTAGACTGTAGTCTAACGTCGCCAGAGAAAGATTTCGGCCAAAAGGAATTAATTTGCTCGATGCTTTTCCCAATTACTTTCTGTGTAGTGCGCATTCATATCGAGTGCAAATAAATGTACAAATCAACAAGGAGAGCTTGACTTGGTCATTTTGGGTGGGAACTATTTTTCAGTGCAGAAAAAGACAGCCGAAGTACGCACCACGCTGCGTAACAGGGGAACTCCCTTCCTGGTGCGTAACTGGGATTCCCCTGTCAGCGTGGTGCATATCGGACCATCCCTACTGGTATGTATAAACAAGATACTAAAACAAAACACTACAACTTCACAAACTTCGATTTTCAGTAGTTTCATTAGCATGTAATGTGATAGCGCTTTTAATGGGGAGTGGGAGCAAAGGGAGGGGGAACAAAACTGAAACTAATTAAAACATGTTAATAAGTGTTTTCTGCAATTACTGCATTTTCAAACCAATAAAAGGCGACATGTTGATCTAAATATGTCCTAACCATCTCATTATGACAGATATTAAACTAGTGGTAGTTTTGCTATTGCTGTGCACCCTGGATAATCATTATCCAACATTTGGTGAGAAGACATTTGTACTTTTGAGTGATTCGTGGCCCAGGCAAAGTGACATAAGGTAACACTTGGAAACGGGATGTATTTTTAGAAACTGCACTTTCCGGAAAGAGCAACGTGAAAGCAGCAGCAATCAGTCCAGTAATTTCCTCCACTCCATGAGCACAAAAATCAACTCTCAATGAACACGGCAGAGTGAAGGTGGAAATTACAAGCCCAAACCATGTTACCTTTAAGAACATGTGAAAAGTTAGACTATTTAAAAAATTACTAAAATTCTTGTCTAGTTTTTTTTAGGTTTTTAAGTTTTTTTATTTGACTTTCTGGTTGGACATGTGACACGTGTAGAGTAATTCCATAACCTAACAACCATAATATCAACAAGGGCCAAAACTTGTCTAAATTGGACTATAGTTATAAAAAAAATAAATAAATAAATAAATGGCACCTTTATCTTGCTGACTGAAGGTTTAAGCTGTCAGAAAAATGCCTTCCTGTGGATATGGATTTTTTGAGCAAATATCAAATAACAAAATGTTTTTATCTGGGATATAAAATAAGCCATTACATGTACAGCTATATAATGCTCTTCTATATCCATTTTGACTCAAATGTCTAGGCAAAAAGGGCACACAGAGTGGGTTAATGAAAACAAAACTGGCCATTACTGATACTGGAACTGATATATCCCAAAGCCCCATTTTGAAATTTTCATTGTTGACATAGGCAGAGATATACTGTGTTTTAGAACTCATACTTCCTGTATTTTTGGACATTTTCAAACTGACACCACACGTAATATCCCACCAAACCAAGTAACAATTAAACCTGCCATATGCACTTCAAACAGTAGGGAACAAGATATTCTTAGAGGCCAAATAAAAGTAATAATAGCAGCATGGTTTAACAAGTGTAGGCTGTGTTAGTGTGGAGCGGTGGAGAGAGGAAACCCACACAAAGCACTGCTGATCGCACCGATTCTGTTTCCTGAACAGCACTGATTACAGTCCGAGCAGAGAATTACACCAGTACAAGGCCCGGACTTTAAATGGAGAGGTCAGAACATTTCAGAGAAGGGCCTATTTGATAATAAATCTACATTTCACAATTTTGTCTTTTTTCACAAATGTCATCAGATTAATTCACTGAATTGCCCATCCTTATTTCAGAGCATATATGAAAATGTTGTAGATTCTAGGGATGAAATCAGTAAGTATGTATAGGTTACATCAGTGTTTCCCAACCAGGGGTACAAGTACCTCTAGGGGTACGCGAGCATACTGCAGGGGGTACTTGGCAATGTCGCTGCCAGGCGCAGGGGGAGATTTTTTTTTTATTTTTTGATTCTAATTTGAGTACATTTGAGTTAAAGGAAAGAAAATGCCTGAGAATTAAATTTTCAAATTAAGGAGATGAAATAAAATGATTTTCATTTAATAATCTGTTGTCACGTTCTACTTTTGGAGAAATATCAACACGTATGAGTGAAGGGGTACTCGAGGTATGACAAGGCTCAAGGAGAACACAAGACAAAAAAGGTTGGGAAACACTGGGTTACATCATTAATATAATTACAGCTCTGGAAAAAAATAAGAGACCACTGCATTTTCTTTTCTGAAATCAGCATCTCTACATGTATTACAGCCATTCCATTCCAGCGTCTGTTGAATTCCAACACAAACACAAAGCTGAGCTACTTCAGTTCTTGCAACAGGAGTGGAATAAAGTCACTCAAGAACAATGTGAAAGACTTGTGGAGAGCATGCCAAGACGCATGAAAGCTGTGATTAAAAATAAGGGTTATTGCACCAAATATTGATTTCTGAACTCTTCTTAAGTGTAAAAATTAGTATTATGTTGTTTTAAAATGAATTTGATCTTGTTTCTTTGCATTGTTTAAGGTCTGAAAACATGTATCTTTTTTGTTATTTTGACAATTTGTCATTTTCTGCAAATAAATGCTCTAAATGATAATATTTTTAGTTGGAATTTGGGGAAATGTCAGTAGTTTATAGACTCAAACAAAAATGTTCCTTTTGCCCAAACACATACCTATAAGTAGTAAAATCAGAAAAACTGATCATTTTGCAGTTGTCCCTTATTTTTTTTCCAGAGCTGTAATTATGCTGTGTTTTGGGTCATTCTGTTGGGAAGAATAAAAACACAGGTTATAAATGTAATGTAACTATGGTTCTTTGAATCCCGGCATGCAAGTCTAGTTTTAAGCTGATGTTTAAACCAACTTATTATCCATTCGTGAGGAAAATGCTGTCACTCCATGTGCAGGTTTATTTGACCCATTTACAAGATAAATTATCTTCAGGAGCAACAAGTTAAATAATCTCAAGGATATGTAAATAATTAAATCTTATGTTTTTTGCAGTGTGAATCTTTTGTATTTACACTGGTAAATATTCAACAAAAGCTATGGAGCTCAGCAGTCGAAGCTCACTGTGGTATCAGAAGTTAATTTTCTCTTCATTTCCCCATAGACTTTGAAACATTCAGCTATACAGTAACTGATGTCAGCTGATTATCCACAAACAAGCTTTCAAACAATCTGAAAACGGAAAAAAAGAATAGAAAACAAACAGCTGCATAAGACACCCCCGCCACTCCCTCCCTGCGAAATCCCGCCACATACTCTTTGTTATGTTTGAGAGCCAGGTGGTCGGACTCAAAGTAGTAGACATCCGGCTCCTCCTCCTCCTCGTACTCCTCTTCCTCAGCAGCAGCAGCGGCAGCAGCAGTAGTTTTCAACATGAGCTCCTCTGAACATGTCTCCTGTTTGGTGGTTAAATCCTCTGTAGGCTCCCCACCGCTCATGCCATCTTGTGTCTCTTCGGACGCCCCAAGTTCACAGATTTCTTCAGTATTTTCCACCACTGGGACGTCCTCGACCACCACCTCTCCTTCTTCCCTTATCTCTGTAGTTGGCCCATTGTCTATAACAGGAGGAGAGGGACAAGAGGGCAAACTTGGTGACACTTTTCCCCCATTTGTCGCCGTTTTTTGGGGGGGAGTCCGCAGCGTGTACCTGTGTTCGTATAGCTCCGAAAAAGTAGCATTGCACTCGACAGGTTCCGGAGGGGGAGAAGGATTGGGCGTGGCTTCACCTGAGTTGCTATGGTTAATAATTGGGCTATTGTTCATAATGGGAGAGGAAACGTCTTGCCTTGGCGGCGTTAAGCTAGTCTGCCCATTGCTTTCAACTACCTGCTCCTCTCGCGCCAAACATAAATGGTCGCTCAAAACGTCCACTTCCTCCACTTCCGATACCTCTTGCTCTTTTGCTACGATAAACTCCTCGATTTGATTTTGGCTTCCCATGTCTGAATTGGAACAAGGCACAGAGCGGTCAGGAGAGGGCGCTGTCGATGTTGCCGTCTCGCCGCTAGATTGGGCGCCATTGAGCAAACAGTTCGTGCTCGACTCCGTGCTGGTTTCGTCCTGGTTTTTAAGTCCATTTGAGGCTTTGTAAGAATTCGCCCCATCACACTCCACTTCTCCATCCCGTGTCTCCTCCTCTTCTATCACTTTAATTACCTCTTTACTACTACTACTACTATCAGAAATACTCAAATCCTCGCCGTTACTATCTGCGTTTGTTTCTGATATATTTTCTTTCGCTTTCGGGACCGTCTGCTCCTCTTCGTGTCCCTGAGTGTCGGCCGATCGCGAGGACCTTCTGGCCCTTTTGATCTGCGGAGAATTTTCGCGACTCGCGGTTTTTTCACAGTTCTCAGATTTATTATTCGTATCGCTATCTTTCTCCAAACACGTCGCGCCCCGTTTTCTCGACGCACTCCACTGCTCCCCCTCAGAGGAGCTATTCGAGTCCGCTACTTTGTCCGACCCCTCCGCCTCTCGCTCAATGTCCGGTTTAGCGTCCGATCTGGCTTCCGGCTTGCTCTCCTCTTGCGTTTTGGCATCAGCTTTGCCCTCTTGTTTGTCCTGTCTCTTCTTAGGCGATCGGGCCCGCGGAGGAGGAGGAGACACGGGACTCTCCTCCGGCTGAGCGATGCTTCGGTTCCTGAGCGTTCGGCCACAGAAGTTTTCGTCCAGTCCATTGAGCCCCACGGATGACCTGGTGACGCGCGAGGATCTGGACGCGGCCATAATACGGCGCTGCTACTGCCTCCACATCCTGGAGCTGTGTCTCTGCGGCACGACCCGGCACCTGGGGACAGACAAACGCTATTCAGGATTCATTTACAAGAATAATGCGTTTGATTTCAATAACACTCTTTGGACACTCAAAGACGACACTTTACACTGCACTGTTTAAAGGGACTGTATGCAATTTTTTTTTCATGTATTTGAGCAAAAATTATCTTGCGCCAAAACAGATGTGTCTGCATCTAATTATAAAGTGCTAAGAAATTACTACTGTTGCACCTTTACTACTGAAATTACTACAGTTGCATATTTATTTTTATCTTTATTTTTCAATGTACATTCTATTGCACATTTTGATGCACACTGCACATTTTTGGACATCTGTAAATAGGTATTTATTCTTTGCACTGCTCTTAGATTTTTGTCCTTAGATAGTTTTTATATTCTCTTTACATTGTATTTTGTACACTGTCTTTTTTGCACTGCTTGGTCTGGGAGAAACAGAATTTCGATTCACTGTATGTCGAACACATATGGCAGAATTGACAATAAAGTTGACTTTGACTTTATTGTCCAGTAATCAGGAAGTGTACTAGTTTTGTGCTTTTTCATGATGGCAAAACTGCTTTGGTCTCGGAAAGTTGTGAGCTGTAAGTGAGGAATAACTTTGGACCACTGCAAGCCATTTAAAATGAACTAGTCATTTTTTTTTAAAGACTATAATAAATCAGATATAGCACTTTTAATTACTCCATATGCTCTGGTGATAGAAAGCTAACCCTGAGGTACAGTAGATCAACACAAATAAGACTGCTCGTCTGTGCCATCAGCTCCTCCAACCACATGTGGCCATACTCGCTTGTGCGGAAATACCTGCTTGTTCATGTTTGATCTCGTCTGATCCCAGAAGCTAAGCAGAGCTGGCCCTGGTTAGTACTTGGATGGGAAACTGCTAGGAAAACTAAGTGCCACCGTGGGGCAGCAGTGGCTCTAGCGGAAACTGTTGTTGTGTCCTTAGGCAAGACACTTCTACTCACAGTGCCTAGTCATTGGCAGGATATCCATTTGGAGTTTATCAATTGATCAACCAGAACCACCAGACACTCGCATCACATTTATGCACTCGTTCCAATGCGTATTGTCTCCCGGTCTTCAGTTTGGTGGAGAAACAAGCTGCTAACCACTTGAGCTACTGCCACCTCAAATTTATAATGAATTCATATGAGGAAATCTATAACTAAAGGTACTCTATAATGTAGTGCTGTCAGGCAATTCAAAAAAAAATAATCTAATCAATTACAGAATTTGTAATTAATTAATCCAATTAATCTAATTTTAAGAGTGTGAGAGAGAGATTGTGAGTGAGCGAGCGATCGAGCGAATGAACCCACTTTGCGATTGAGTTTGTCAGTTTTTCTGTGGTCGCTTTGCTCAATCGTTTCCCAAATTCTGCGAGCGTGGTTTGGTGGTTTGGTGGTTTGATGGTTTGGTGAAGTGCGCACGATCACCGGTAACAATTAGGGGTGTAAAGATTAACCGATTTGGATCGGTTATCGGTCTGTGACCTCTGCGATCTGAGTGTACCGATCAGCGGAGCCCGGATCGGTCCAAATTCACTACGAAAGGTCCGATGCACCGGATTTACGGCCAAGAATCGGTTCTCGGCTCCTGAGCGGTCTCTCTCATGGCGCAGCAGCCGCCTGTGTGTGTCTGCGCTCTTTAGCGAACGGTGGGCGGTTCACTTACCTGGGGTTGAAGCTTATTGGCTGGTTAACTGCCAATCATGCGAGCGGCGCGGGCTATATGCGGAAGCGAGCACAAAATGTTTGCACTGTATAGCCGTGTCTCAATTCGCATTGTGCGGAGGGCGGGTTTCCCGCCGCCTCGTCTCGTCAGGAGATCTACTCTATGGGTAAGCTAAGCTAAGTTTCCTTTTATTGAGCTGTTGTTTAAGTTAATTTTGTGCGCTACCGCTATTTATGGACATGGTTCCTATACGTGGTTAACTTTTGTGCCAGTGTTGTGTCGCGTTGATAAAACTTTCACTGTCGGTCTGATGTTTCACTATCGGCTCAGTAGTCTGCAGTAGACCATAACAATTGTATGATACTAGCGTTTTATTGTCACGGTTAGTGGATTGGGTGATTTATTTAGACAACATTCATGTATTGGCAATGTATATTTGATTTGGGCTAAAATTGACTTGGTTAATTTACTTTTGTGTGGAAAATACAATGTATAATCAGAATTGGTGCATTTCTGTATTAAATACTTATGATTTGTGTGTATAGAAATGTACTTCACACACACAGATGATTTTTGTCTCAAAGGAGACTGAGCTCATGTTATGAGATGGAGAGAAAGTATTATTCAGTGTTAAGAGCTCTCTCTGATTTTCTTTTTTTTTGTTAAGAAAAGTTAATTACAGGCATAAAAAGACATGTTGGATTTAACATGCTAATGTTTTCTATAACTGCCTAGTAATATCTATCTTCTTGTCAGTGATATGTTGCACTTTTATACAGTTACTGAAACTGTGACTGAAGCACTAATTCTGATTCATTCAGATTTTTGCCTTTAATAGGCAACTTGCTTGTTTTATAACTACTTTTTTTATTTTTGATATCTACCTTATTTACCTTTGTACTGAATCGAAATTAACCGAACCGGATCGGATCGAATCGGATCGAATCGAATCGTACCGGATCGTTTACTAATTTTATGAATCGTCCCTGAATCGAATCGTAGCCTGTGAATCGAGATTCGAATCGAACCGTTTTGTGAGTGAAAGATTCACACCCCTAGTAACAATGGAACTTGTCCGGACATGTTTGTCGTTCAAATGATCCGTCAGGCTGGAGCAGCTTCGGTGATCGGAAAATTCTTTTTGACAAAAGCTACAAATCACCGCGCTCTAGTTGATCTTGTCTTCGTTCTTTTTATAAATAAACTTGCCGTTCAAAGGCCTGAGCAGCGATTTGCTCGCCGCACGCCAAATTTAAAATGTGCATGCATTGAATTGCCACTCAGTTAATTGCGTTCATTTTTTATAACGCATTCATTTGCAGTGTAATTAATTAATCTAATTAACCGTTAAACTGACAGCCCTAATATAATGCATTAATGCAACTCTAAACTATGGATAGGCATTTTCAGACCTACAACTCAAAATAATGTGTTCATCATGCCATGGACATGAGATTGCAACAGCACCACTTCCATAATAGTAAATGCATATTAATTACGTCAGTATTTTCCCACAGCTACTGACTGGCTCCTTAAGTGTTCCTAAAATAGCCAGAGCCGTCCACACAAAGCCTTTATGAACAGGTCTGGGTTATTCCTCTTTGCTCTGAAGACATATTGATTTTTCTCTGCCATTGTTACCAAGCAACACCATTTGTCCAACGTCTCCCACAACCCCATCGGTGAAGACACACATTTTTAAAAGGTGTAAAAATTGAACTGGTGTGAAATTACATCCAGCACGATATGTCGACATACTGTGTTCAGGAATAACGCAATTTAATATGCTTTGGCCTATATATAGGTAGTCAGACTTTGCATTGAGTGAAAGCAACATCTAACCAAAATCAATTCTTCACATACAGAGGGCATGCAGGGGTCATTTAGATTAATATTTAAAGTGGAACTAAACACCAAACTGAATCCATGTTTTGTCGCTACCAGTCTGTATGGTGTTTGAATAGCACTGGTCATTTTTTTCTAACTTTAGTGCAAACTACATAAATCTCTTCTCTCTTCTCTTTCACTCTCTCTCTCTCTTTCTCTCTCTTCTGCCTAAATCTTAGTGATTACAGCCTCTCTCTCTCTTCTCTCTCAGTCTTTTCGGCACGGTGGCTGAGTGGCTAGCGCTCATGCTTCACAGCAAGAAGGTTCCGGGTTCGATCCCCAGGTCGCCCAGGCCTTTCTGTGTGTGTTCTGTGTGGAGTTTGCATGCATGGTCTGGGTTCGATCCCCAGGTTGCCCGGGCCTTTCTGTGTGGAGTTTGCATGTTCTCCCCATGTCTGGGTGGGTTTCCTCCGGGCACTCCGGTTTCCCCCATCAACCCAAAATATGCACCATAGGTAAAATCCTCCTTAGGTCCTGACCAAAGCGAAGCAAGAAGATCATGGAGATGGTCCCCGGGCGCAGTAATGTGCTGCCCACTGCTCCTAATAACAGGATGGGTTAAATGCAGAGAAGAATTTCTCCAGTGTGAGATCAATACAGTTGCTTCTTTCTCTTCTCTCTCACTCTTTTCTCTCCTCTCTCACACTCTCTTCTCTCTCACACTCTCTTCTCTCTCACACTCTCTTCTCTCTCACACTCTCTTCTCTCTCACACTCTCTTCTCTCTCACACTCTCTTCTCTCTCACACTCTCTTCTCTCTCACTCTTTTCTCTTACACTCTTACTCTTCTGCCTAAATCTTAGTGTCTCTCCGATGACCGATGCAATTTCAAGTACTTGATGAGATCACAAAAGACTGTCCTGATTACAGCCTGCTGTCCAATCACAACCCTTCCTCCCCCCTCATTCTCTTCATTAGTCCCCATTACTGCCCAGTTTAGTATTTGAAATGTGCTTGTGGGCAGAGTTTACACATTTATTCCCACTTCAAATATTCAGAAAATTCAAGTAAATGATACTCATTTGAGCAGGTACCAATACAAACACAAAAAAAAGACAGAAATGAATATTTCCTGTATAGCTTAACTCATTGACTGCCGGAGACGGATAAATACGTCCCCTCAAATCCAAACGTAGACTGCCGGAGACGGATAAATACGTCAATTGCGTTTTTTAGCGGGGGTTGCTAGGTTACGACCTGGAGCAACTTTTAAGGTGTAATTCGTACATCCCAACCTGTAGATAGCGATCGTGTGCCCATCGGAGACGCGGAAGACAGGAAAAGATCAGCACATGTGTAGTGTAGTGTAGTGAGAGAGAGTCAAGATGGCGAGGAGAGCGAACGAGGGAAAACGGTTCACTGTCGTCGTCCTCCTCCCTCCTCCCTGATATACCCGCGCCTCGGTCTGCCTTGGGCAGAGACACTTGCGCACCTCCATCGCCCTGCTCAGACACATGTGCACCTCCATCGCCCTGCTCCGAAACATGCGCGCCTCCATCGCCCTGCTCCGAAACATGCGCGCCTCCATCGCCCTGCTCCGAAACATGCGCGCCCGCACCTCCCTGCTCCGAAACATGTGCGCCCGCACCGCCGCCCCGGGCAGACGAGACCGCTGCTCCGACCTACCCGCACCCGGATCGCTCGCCTCAGGCAGACCTAACTGATCCGGCGTGTATCTGCAGCCTGTCTCCGCGGTGTCTCTGCAGCCTGTCTCCGCGGTATCCCGCATCACAGGTCTGCTCCGGAGGCACTCATTTCGTGAGCCAGACCCCGATTCATCTGATGAGCCGTCAGGATCAAGTGGAAGCAGGAGATCTTCGCCTCCAGAGAGGCATGGGATGGGTAAGAAGAACTAACTAACTAACTAACATGATGCTGCTGTTGTGTGGTAATTGTGAAGGAATTTTCTATTTACAGAGCCTTCAAGCAGCAGAGGACCAACCCCCTCCTGCTCGCAAAGCGAAGAAAGGTAAAAAATATATTATATATATAAATAAATAAATTGTGTGTGTGTATATATGTATAAAAAAGTGTATATTCTCCACATCACACTGCAGCAATACAAAATAAAAATACAATTAGGTCATGTATATTTCTATCATTTACAGGTGGTGCATCTGGAGTGGCAAGAACAACCACACATGCCACACATCTACTGTCTGCATATTATCATGGTGGCAGGTGGTCACCATGTCATGCCAGGCTAACACCGTGACCTTCTTGTTGTGCCTCATAACTTTTCCCCCTGCCCCCAGGTCACTCTTTTTTTGTCCCTGATCCCATTTGGTTCCCCCCTGGTTCTTCCCCCCTGTTTCCCCCCTGGTTCCGCCTGTGTGTCCCACAGACTCACACACTGACACAGAATTATAAAAATTGTCCATATACATGGTGTAGCCATGACAGTGACAGTGTCAAGATGCCGGGGACAATCTCTACTTGCCGGGGACAAGCAGAGATTGTTTTTGATCTAGGAGATCAAAAACAATCTCTGCTTCATACCATCTATGCAAATGTTTTGCCCAGGTTGGTACGTGTTTTTAAATTTTTATAATATAGTCCAACACTGGGCGGATTTTATAGAGATTGTCCCCGGCATCTTCTAATGACCTGTCACTATCAGCTGAAACCTGTTTCTTGGCATTGTTTTTGAAAAGTTTTTTTTTTTTTTTTTTATTGTGTGAAGAATCCCTCAGTCGTCCAGGTAGAATCCATGGCAAAAGGAGAAATTCAATTTGTCAACTGGACCCAGTACCTGTCCAGTTGACAAATTGAATTTCTCCTTTATTTATTTATTTATTTATTTTATTTTTTTTATTGTTGTATATTGTATTGTTTTATGTATGTTGTATACTTATGTATGTTGTTCTGATCTCAAATTTTGTTCTCAAATTTTGTTTTGTTGATTGTTGTCAATTTGTATATAGTTATATTTCTTATATTTGTAAATAAAAGTGTACTTTGTCATCAAAAATATCTTTCTCTGTTGTTTTAGATGTTTGAGATGTCACTAAATCAATAAGTATTGATGTCAAAGTCACTGATCTGCTCGAAATCCTTCTTTTCACAAAATGCTCCATTTCTCCAGTTTTTGTCAAAAACCAGTGTTTTTGCTGAAACTTCCCTATGTTCTACTATCAATTACTTGAGAACCGAAAAGGTTAGAAGCATAATTTTTTTTCCAGGTGAAAGAAGAGAGTCAACACTTTATTTTGATGTGTATCATGTTTATATAGTCAAAGAACTCAGTATTCTGTGAGTCTTGAAAAATCAGTGAAAATGACCAAAAAGCTCTGGCAGTCAAAGGGTTGACATTGTGAAAACAGGCCGGCAGTGAATGAGTTAAGAATGAGCTCATGGGAATATAAACAGCCCTGGAAAAAATAAGAGAGATTTTTTTCTGAAATCAGCATCTCTACATGTATTACAGCCACTCCATTCCAGCATCTATTGAATTCCAACACAAACACAAAGCTGAACTACTTCAGTTCTTGCACCAGGAGTGGAATAAAGTCACCCAAGAACAATGTGAAAGACTTGTGGAGAGCATGCCAAGATGCATGAAAGCGGTGATTAAAAATAAGGGTTATTGCACCAAATATTAATTTCTGAACTTTTCTTAAGTGTAAACATTAGTATTATGTCGTTTTAACATGAATTTGATCTTGTTTCTTTGCATTATTTGAGGTCTGAAAACATATATCTTTTTTTGTTATTTTGACCATTTGTCATTTTCTGCAAATAAATGCTCGAAACGATAATTTTTTATTTGGAATTTGGGGGAAATGTTGAGTTTATAGACTCGCCGTATGTTCCTTTTGCCCAAATCAGAAAAAAAACGGATCATTTTGCAGTGGTCTCTTATTTTTTTCCAGAGCTGTATAAACTGAAGTTGAAAATCACATTCTATTCTGTCATTTTCTAAATGCTTTTATTATCAGCATGGTATCAGACTCGATATTGAGCATCGAGTCACTTCCTTCGTATCAAAATTTGTCATCCAAAATACAATGAAATAAAAAATATGAGCTGATAAAATAATACAAGAATCCCATGCATTTCAGAACACGTTTGTAGAGGTCTAAACTACAGGTACGATAAGTCAATTTCCTATAAAAACATTGGATATTTTGTTCTTTGCAGAAGACATTTTTTTATCGAAACAAATGCAGCCTTTGCGATTCGATAATTGTGCAAACTCAGTGTAAGTTCGATGATGACGTATTGTTTGGCCCTGTGTGAGTGAAATAGCCGTCATAGTAAAAGTCAATGTGGCGGAGAGGAGCTATATGCTGTGGGCGTTGGGCTGGGTCGGGGCTGGAGAGTAATTTAGTGCTCGGTTGATTTGACGATGCGTTACGAGACTTTGAGAGATAATAAATGTTGGACAGACAGTGGTTTTTCTTCTGTCGCCAGATGCGGTTATCTGGTGTGAACAGGTGGGCCAAAAGGTTGCACTGAAGAGGCGACGGATGAAGGAAAGAAGACTGCAATGAAGGAACAATAATATGCACAAGGATGGATTTGATGGTGTAATTATGCAACTGAGTAGAGCTGTAGTCCTTCAGTCGAGTAATCAGTAGATGGGGTCTCAGTAGTCAACTAATGTTTTAAAGACGAGGCATTATGCAAAATCAACTTTTTTTAGAAGCTTTCTACCATGCCTGAGAGGTTTTATATCCACCCATGCATGTTTGAGTAATCTAGTGATCTTTCCCGGGCCCTATCCGAGCCCTTCTTACTGACGGCAGGGGGTGATTCTCCAACTACAGTCAAATTTGGCCATGATATTGTTCAGAAAATCCAACACATATTTTTAGAAATATTTTGATTTGTTCTACTTCATCACAATGTGTAGAAACATTAACTGATAGTGGTTGTAAAGAAATTACATAAATATTAAATAAATAATAATAAACAATAACAATAAATAAAGTGATGGAAATGACTTGTGGAAATGACAATGTTTAGCATTTCTTTTAAAATCTCATGACAAATTAGCATGCCAATCTCTGTTTTAGAGTTTGCATAAAATATACTCAAAATACACAATATAAAATTGTATTTTTCTCATCATTTGTACATTCAAAGGAAATATGGGGTGTTTGGAAATGACGACCAATAAACCTACTCTTGGTTTTGCAAAACTTGACCTTGATTTTGTTCTTGTTTCCCTTCCTTCCATGGAGCTAACGCTGCTATGCTAACATGAGCTCCTGTCACATCACAACTGATGTGGTTCAAGTCGACAAAGGTTTTAAAAAAAAGTTAAAAGTTACATTTTGTGGTGGAAATGACAGCGATCCCTAGGGACAGGTGTTCTTTTTAAGAAAAAATAAATAAAATACTAATATATCTTTCAAGCACATGATATTTTTCATTAAAATAAGGAATTTCTGTGCCATTTGTCAATGAAGTTACTGTTGAATCAAATTTAATTTCAGTCTTATGAGGGACTGAGAGTCCAAAACCTGGCCAAGGGACAAAGGACATATAGCAAAAACAATCAATAGAAAACCATATTTTATATAATAAAAATAGTAATTTATCTATCATACAATTTTTGTAAGTTTGTCTTTGTGTCTAGTAAGTGCAGCATGAATATAAAAAATGACAAACGTGTTTTTGTTTTTCTTATTTCTGCCTGGGACACAAATTCTTTGATAGTTGGAGAATCACCCAAATATACAAAACAATACACTAGAACTTCACAAACCTGATGCGATGTGCAGTAGTTTAATAAGCACAATGCACACGCTCTAAAACAGGTGGGTTTAACAGTGAGAGCAAGCCAACGGGGAACTCGGAGCATCAAAAAGAAACTGAAATGTATGCATGTTTTCACCAAAATGAAAAAGGCGACACTGTAATCCAAGTATGTTATGTGATAGTGCCAACAGTTAATACCCCAAGTGTAAAACCTCGTCTTTAAATTTGTACCGTCTTGCTCCAGTAGTTATATCGCTTAAGCAGCGCTTGAGGTCAAAATGTCTACATCTAACAATTAAGTGTTTTATTGACCGATAATCAGAAAGCGCGTTAGCATGCTAGTTGTTGTTCGTGATCAGCTTCTAGTACTAAATGCATAAAATCCTACAGATATTTGACCGTGAAGTATCCTCCAGTCAAGATCATGAGTCATAAATCCAATGACAGAGGACAGAGAAAATCCGCTTGTGAAGGTTGTACGGACATTGCGACATTCAAAGCAGAGCAATAAAGGCAAGACTTGGACTACTGTAAAGAATGAAAATGACAGCGTCCATTAGTGATATGAATAGGCCTTCTATAAATGCTACTAACGGTGCAATGTTATGTTACAAGATAAAACATACATAAAAGGCATTTTTTCTAGGATTAATAGGACTACAAGATCAATCGCGGTTTCCAAATCACAATGAGCAAATTGCAAAGGCTGTAATCTTTTTTTTTTTAAGTACCAAAACTTCCTCTACAAACAACAAAATCTGAATCCGATTAGTCAGTTCATTTTCCATTTTCTTTTTGTTCATTCTTCTGGCTGAATTTAAAATGTGAACAGAATCCCTTTATTAAAACATAAATATTTTTCCAAGATCTTTCAACCCTAATGATTAAATACTTAACTGATCCATCACAAATCTGGATCTAATTGGTAAAAATTACTATAAAAACAGTTTCTAAATCCAAACATACGAGTTTATAATAGGGTTGTAAGATGATTGCAATTCAATGGTAATTTGTGTGGTCATAATTTGCAAAGAATGCTAAACAACCCTGTAGTTTGGACCTCTTAAAACATGTTCTGAAATGCATGCACTTCTTGTATTGGTTTGGCATTTCAGATTCAAGTCTTCTCTCAAAGGTCAATGCTCTTGTACTGCACTGTACAGAGATGACACTTTTTAGTCTATTGACAATCTGTCTTAAATCTCCAGCTGATATTAAATTTGGCCCATCTATGTGCCTAAATCTGCATAAAGAATATACATAAAGCTTTATTTGAACACTGGAGTTGAAAGAGGTTACTGCACTGCAGGTTACCACTGGAATTTTACTACTGTTGTTTACTCCTGTTATTGCACTAGAATTACTACTGTTGCACATTTATTTTATCTTAACTTCAATGCACATTCCATTGCACATTACCATTTCACTGCTGTATCTTCCATTGCACATTTTGATGCACACTGCACACTTTTGGACATCTGTATATAGGTATTTATTTATTATGTTGCACTGCTTTAAGATTTTAGATCTTAGACTTTAGTTTAACTTTAGATCTCTGTCTTAGATAGTTTTTGTTGTGTTTTGTCTTTATATTGTATTTTGTACACTGTCTTTTTTGCACTACCTGGCCAGAGAGAAACGTAATTTCGATTCACTGTATGTTGAACACATATGGCAGAATTGACAATAAAGCTGACTTTGATCTTTGACTTTGATCTTTGATCAAAAGGCGACTCCATGTTTTGTTTTGTAGTAAAACAAAGCTGTGGAAAAAATTAAAATAACCTGAAATCTGGGACATGTATCGGTAGAGCTTATCACATTGGCAGTTAAAAAAACAACTGGTTGATCTATAGTACTGTACAAAAGCATGAAGTTGAACAGCAATTTTTGACACAAGTTATAAATCAATCAGTAGTTGGGAAAATATCCAAAGTAAACCCATTGCTTGTGAAGTCTGATCAAAATGAGAACAACTTACAACAAAAAAGACTTGATAGGAATAGAGATGCAATAGGTAAAACAAAACATTATAATATTGAGTATATTTTGATAAGAAATCCACAATCACAAAGATGATAAAATGGATTCTACCTGGACGACTGAGGGACTTTTCACGAATCACAAAGATGTTAACAGAAATTAAAGTTAGTTAAAAAGGCTGGACAGTCCCGTTGAAAGGTGCACTATGTAACTTTTTAGTTGGGGGTCCCATAAATATGTCATTGCTCTGCCTGGAATGTTCCACAGTATGACATTAAAGAGCTCTACTTTATATTTATTCAATCACAGGTGGTTTTGTAGCTCAAAGATACATAGAAAACAAAGCATAAACAGAAAAACAGACATTCTGACTGTGAGCGGGGTCATTTCTCCACTGTTCTGATCAGTCTCCATGATGATAGAAAGGTTTAATGCCATATTGTGAAACATTCCAGACAAAGCAATAGGATCTCCGTGAAGAAAAGCATTTGACGGACCCTCCACCAGAAAAGTTGAATAGTTTTAATAGTCAACTGGTCATGATTAGTCGAGTAATGATTGCAGCCCTAATCCAAAACAAACAGATTTTGTTCATGCCAATATTTTATTTATTTATTTGTTTATTTGGAAGGGACAATGCATATTAATGAATGCACAATTTGTATAAGATCACACAAACCGACATAAATATGCCGGATTTAGCACAGTGCTAATTTCCATCCGCAGTCCCAGACATAAAGATATAGCATACAACAGAAAATATGTTGCAGTTGCAGACATTAAACAATTTAGTACATGTATTATGATTACAAACATAAAACATATGATCCAAGTCTACCTGGGACTGACACTTTTGGCCTTGTACCGTGTATGACCACAGCAGAGTGGGCTGGAGAGCGTGATGTGGTCTGTCCATGCATAAAATAAAGAGACAGAACCAAAGAAAAACAGAAGGGAGGAGAGCCGGGGACGCATTCAGAAAGAGCAGTCACCCTTACACCAGACACGACTAAACTAATTAGGCTCATCTGCCCCGCCATCCAACGGACAGCACAATTCTCTCCAGAGTCATGTTATAAGATTTGCTTCAAATATCATGCATACTTAAAAGGTGGACTACGGAACTTTTCTAGTGGAGGGTCCGTCACCTGTTTGTCTCCATTTTGACGTTACGGCTTAGTTTCAAATTCTTCCACAGTACGCAATAAAGACCAGTAATTGGATTTATGCAAGATAGCTACATTTAATGCCATACTGTGGAACATTGAAGGAAACGCGATCAACATCTTCATGGAGCCAGACCTCGGCTTGTCACAATAAGAAATTTAGAAGTGCTGAAGACATTCTAGATGATACACGACCCTAAAGTACTAGAATTATCCCCAAAAGCTATTCTAGATGTAAAATATGCTATAACACACTCACTGCAATAAATAAACAGCAGAATGACACACTTAAATAATTAGTTTGCGTCTGTAATGAGGTATAGAAGTTATTAATTCAACATTTTATGGCTTAAATCTCATTATATAACCAGAAAATAACCACAAATTTCCCAGTAGTGCAAAGAAAATGCACACACAATAAATATTAACCCTCCAAAAATATTGTTTCAGCTTTCATATACTGAACGATATACAGAACAGAACCCACTACACAAAGGTTATATAGGGGGCTTTTACTTTTAAATTTTAAACTCCAAAAGGCTAATAATTTCCATATCATAACCAGAAGTGGCATATTATGTTATTCAATCATCAGGGCTACAATAACATTTGTGGACTTTGTGTATTTCTTGTACAAGTATTACATAACCCACAAAGTAATATCGCTCGCAACAGCTTCATAAATTTAATGACCACAAGACATTAAACATTTGTGTAAACTATGCTATATCATTCGTAGTTAGGGCTGTCAAAAGTATCGAAAATAAGTTACTAATAAATACCAAAACCAGTACTGAAAATAGAAAAATTTAACGTAAAGTATCGATACTGAAAAAAATTCATAAACATGACAAAATTTGACCTTTCTTAAACAGTTTTAGAGTAATATTGAACATTATCAACACCAGTATAGAACCACAACGTAAATCAAAGAAAGCACCATCACGTTGTGCTGACAATTACATTCTTTTGTCCAAGTGCCATTTTTTTTCCATCATCGCGGTATCGAAATTAATATCAAGTACTGAGCCTTTTCCTTAGTATCAAAACAAACACAAACACTAACAAAAGGGTATTTCACAGCCTAATTTGCAAAAGAATCACCAAAACTGAATGTAACCCATTTCACAAACAAGTTCTATTTCTATAAACAACAAAATGCCCAAGCTGAATTTTGTTTCGTTTACCTATTCTGCAGTTCTTAAAATATCAAAAACCACCAAAAGAATCAGCAGCGCAACTTTAGTTTCTCACAACTAACATTTCCAGTCCACAACCGTTGAAGCGGTTTGCAGAAATCAACAGGAGGGAAAAGAAAAGATAGGTACGAAAAGATTTATGCTACACTAAAACCCTGCTACCACAATGTGCAAACACTTACAGTAAGCATTAGCTATTCCTCCAAGAGAGATATGCGCCAATTCATTATGTATAGAATCAAACACACATCACATCAACACCTGTCAAAAACATAAACAGGAGAAGAGTGGTAAAGTACGAGTATAAATAAACAAAAGTGTGAAGAAAGAGAAACTAAACAGTAGTCATTTTAGCAAGGTTCAATTGTTTAAAGGTTTTATACTACGTTAAACAGACTCTTGTGAGCTTTAATCCATGTTAAAATGTTGTTACCTCATCAAAAACACACCCGCAGTCGTGTTTTTATTAGTCTGTCTACATCTCCAAAGCTCAAAATGCTGTGTTCCACCTTGTGATGTCATGAAGTTTTAGTTTCCAGTTAACAGCTCCTTTTACCTTTTCTTTAGAAGAGAGGCCATTCCAAGGCTGAAATTATCCAAATGATTCTAGTGATGGTGTATGGAGTTTAAAAACACAGTGGAGCATGTTCCTGTATTACCACATGACATCACAAGGTGGAGCAGTGTTTTCTGTTTGAGGGAAAGACACAGCCTAAATAAGCAGGTTTGTGTGTTAGACGTGTGAATGAAACAAAACACAACTCCAGGTCTGTTTTTGATGAGAAACAACAGCAAAAACAGATCAGAAAATAGCGTAATATGGGCTCTTTAATTATGTGTAATAATACGAAGTTCACAAATGTATCAAGACAAATATACACATTATCTGATTTGATATTACTGCAGTAAACATTGTATTGGGTAAATCCATTTGAATCAAACTCACAGTGATCCTGAATTGCAAACCATGCAAAATAATTCAAGTGAACCCGTTATTCGACTAAATAATTTGTAGGGCTGCAAAATATTTCGCCAAAGTATTGATATCATAGTATTCCCTGATAACTGATATACTGAATCACAATACATGGTTCTCAATAATGGATGCACACCAATACGATACTGGTACTGGATATAGGTGCCAATGGGGGATTCAATATTAGATTGGCTGATACCCTTTTCATCTACTAACTGTTGTAATAAGATGCTTTACTGGAGAATGTTGGCCCAAAACGTCTCCAATATTAAACTTGTATTTCAAAACTGTTTTGCAGTCACTTTAAATGATAAATAACAGTTCTTCCACACACATTTGGATCATTTCATACCAGGGGTAGGCAGTTATTTTTTCCATGGGGCCACAAGGGAAACAGAAAATATTGTGGACGGGCGGGCCAAAATGCTTAACTCAATTCTGCATAATATTCACAGTTGTTTTGACGCGCTGGTGAGACTGGCAAAAGTATATATTATGACTAAGCAATGAAAAAGTGAGATGGCCTTACAAAAAAGAAAAACACCTAAAATAAAAACAATGCAGCTTTAGTCCATGTATGAGGTAAAATTATAAAATACGTTTATTCTGTAATTCCAAATGAGCTTAAACGGGCTGGTCAGAGTCAACCAAAGGGCCGTATGTGGCCCCTGAGCTGGACAATGCCCAGGTCTGTTTATACTATATGCTGTTTGTGGTTAAAGGAAATAAATTATATTTTCAGTCTCAGCCTAGTATCTAAATTTACTTAATTTCAGGAATCAGCAGATACTTAAAGCCAAAGAATCAACATTGGAATAGAAAACCGCAGATCCTTCATCCCCACCGCCATCAGACTGTATAACTCCACTATAAAGTCCAAACGTGCAATTTTTTCCCCTATATTCTCTTATTTACTTATTTTATTATTATTACTTATCTTGTCTGCATGCACTTTCTTGTTCAAACTTTCTTTTGCACTAAACTGCCTGGAGCTAATGTGGCAAGTGAATTTCTCCTATGCGAGATCAATAAAGTCTTATCTTTAAAAAAAATGGATCAGTGCATCCCTATTGTCAATCTGAATTTATTTATCAAGTTCAAAATTTCCCTTGATTTAGTCCTGATTTTAAGTTAAATGTCACTGGTAAATTTAAGCAGGCAATTTTTGGTTTTATTATAACTGTAATTACTGAGTGGAAAAAACATTACAATAATATCAATATTGCATTTCTAACAGCCATATCGCATGTCAAATATTTTTTCCAATAACGCACATTCTTAATAATTAATCCTAATCGATAAATGGCCAAAGTTTGGGGCATGAGGATGCTCTTTGCAACATGTTGTGAGCTACACGTGCCTCTGCCAAAGAGTTAAACCCCAAATGGCTGCAGCTCATTTAAATCCCCAAACTTTATCAAAATTATGTGCAAATCCAGAGTGAATACCGGTCTTGTTTATTGATACAAAAGAGACGTATTAGCACAGCTCTTGGTCCAAGTTACTGAACTGCCATGAGCCTGTTTTGCAGCTAACCTTAGCAGCAAACTAACTTAACGTCACATTTGTGCTTATAATTTAGCCTCCCCCTGGTCGAATTCACTTAAGCGCATGCAGTTTCACAAATTAAACCCAAATTGAAGTGTCTAAGAAAGCTTGGCACATTGCTAGCACGTAAAATAACAGCCTAAAGTAATTTGTTTTTCTCTCATGTCAGCGACTAGTTTAGCCGTGATGCTAGTAGTCGCTAGTTCGGCTAATTTTTCCCCACTAAACGGCATCGTGCAGTAGGAGAAATCGCGGTTAAATGCAGCTTTATTTCTCTTTTTACCAAATTAAGACAAATGCTAGAGAGCTAATGTGTGTTTGCGGACATTAATAAGTACATAGAGTGTATTTGGAGTTATTTATAGGTAATATAGCGCTTCACCGGGCTATATACAGAACCAAATAGCATGGTTAGCTCCCGGATCCTATTTTAACCAATGGTAACCAGTTAGCATCCGTGGCTAACCTGAGTCTAATATTAGCACGCCGAGCTAGCTGATTGTTCAACTTTGCCGACGCGTTTGTGTGCGTAAAACCTCATCTACCGAGTCAACAAACTTCGGTTCGATCTCCGCTATCTCGCAAGAGACAAAACTAATGGATCACTCGTAAGGAGCGTTTGTAGGTTGTAGAATAAAACATACCTCACTTCCGTAAATTTGCAGCACGCTCGGCCGCAGCCATGTTTTTCGCTCCCAGTCAAGTTGGGGTTGGGTTGTGGAAGCCGAAGCGCAAGCCTCTCCAACCCGCAGCGAGGCAAACACCAGCGCCCAAGTGGAGAGCTACAAATCCAGGCTCTGCAAACAGCTCACCCCGTGCATCCGAGTGTATTTTCGCTAATGCACTGTGCAAAATCAAAAGCACACATTTACACTGCGTTTTATAGGCTTCTTATTATACTTTAGATGTCCCGGGGCATGGTGATAAAAGATGTGGCTGCTCTTTTGCGCCAATGGCCTCTCCAGTTGGGAAAAGTGGTCGGGGAAGTGTCTTGCTCAAGGACGTAACAACAGCGTGGAGTTGTTGCAGCTTTAAAGGGCGCATATTACACTGTTTTCTGATCTGTGTTATGTTTGATCATGAAAAACTACGGAAGTTGACAGAGGCCATATTCATAAGCAATATTTTTTCTTCCTTGTTATCCCGAGATAACAAGGTCATTAATTCGAGATCTCGAGAAAACAAAACAATTATTCTGTGATCTTGAAAAAACAACTGAAACGTCTACCACCACGTTGTGTCAGGCTGACTTCGGGGCTATTTTTCATTCTGAATAGACGTTTTTGGTCATTAGAATGTCTGGAATAATAATCGATCAGCTGATAAGGCAATATTTTGATCATGGTTTGATGCAGGGGGAGATTGCATTACGTCTTTTAATTCGGGATAATTTCAAGATTAGTCCGCGGCACCTCCGCAGAAGACTGGCCCGGCTTCGTCTTTACCGACGGAGATACAGTGTTTTCTCGAGATCATGCAATAACTATTTGTTTTCTCGAGATCTCGAAGTAACAGTTTTGTTTTCTCAAGATCACGAATTAATTGTGTTGTTTTCTCGTTATTACGGTGGAAAATAATCATTACGGACATGGTCTCTTGTTAGCTTCTGTAAAAAACATACCCGAGGCTGTGTTTTGTTTCATTCGCACATTAAACGCACACTGCATGTTTAGGCTGAGTCCTTTTCTCAAACAGAAAACATTCTGTTCCACCCTGTGATGTCACGTAGTGGTACAGAAGTGCTCTGTTTGTAAACTCCACACACCTTCACTAGAATCATTTGGATAATTTCAGCACCGGAATGGGCCAATCTCTATTGAACTAAAGGCAAAAAGGAGCTGTTAACATGAAAACTACCGGTTCATAACAGCAAGGTGGAAAAGAGCAGTTTAAGCTTGGGAAATGCAAAGAGACCAGCATTACTCAAATGTGCAAATGAAACAAAACACAACTCCAGGTATGTTTTTGATGAGGTAACAGCATTCTGGCATCCTGACAACAATCAATTTCATGGAATATAGGACCTTTAAATCTCCAAACTTTATCAGATAATGTGCAAAGGTCTGATTTGTTTATGGAGAGACTGAAAATGATTATATTATCAGCATAGATTTATATAGCCTTTTACAAGATTGTTACAGCACTTTATAGTCAAGTCAATTAAATCTCATTTAACCCACAAAGAGCATTTAAATCTCCAAGTTTTATTAAATTATGTGTAAAGAGCTGGCTTGTTTATGGAGAGTTGCAAAAACTGGAATGACATCGAGTCACTTTTTTATACTTTTGTGCAATTATACAAAGAAAATATACAGTATTGGAGTGATGTTACGGGCATTTCAATTTGCAGGCGTCAAACCATTAAAGCTCTTGTTAGTGGGCAAACTGAGCTACCACAAAATAACGAGTCACCACAATTTTCAGCATGGATTTATCATGTTTTAATAGTGCCAGCTTGCAAAATCAGCAAAGATCTCACGTATAGGGACATATGCAATGACTTCTTGTAGCATTACAGCGATTTGTTGGCTATTCTCCCGTTAGCCAAACTTGAAGCAGCATGCCCTTTAATTCTGAAAAAAAAACTTTAATTGATTAGTTTTCTAAGATTAAACATGGTGCGACTTCTCTAATTTAGTACTATATAGTGGACACTGGTCTAGAGATAGTGAGCAGCTTTCAATGTACATGCGGTTAAATGTGAACGTGTGTAATATGATTTCGAGCATGCATTCTTAACAGCTTGTGGCCTGCCCATCTATTCTTTTATTTTTTTAATATGCAAATTCTAACCGACATAAATGCAAAATTCACTTCTTGTTTGTGATAAATAGTCAAATGCTGCCAACTTTTTTGCTAATAGTACATTCTAATGCAGTGGTTCTCAAACTGGACTGCCGGTACCAGTGATCGATGGGTCTTTTAACCAGTTCAGACCCGTTTTCGAAGAGTTTTAGTCCTGATATAGACCTGGTTTAGAGCCAAATTTTAGACAATATTAAAATTGCACTATGACGTTTCTAGTGGAGGGTCAGCACATGCTCGTTTACATGTTATTGCTTTGCCTGGAATGTTCCATAGTACAGCATTAAGTATATCAGATTTGCACAGAGACCCTGCTCATGTTTTTTTCCAAGGGATTTTTGTGCACTAAAAGATTTGTAAATGAGTAAATGTAACGTAAGATGGATAGTTTTAGTAGTATGCTTTGGAACATTTCTGGAAAGGCAAGAACATCTCCATGGAGACAAGCAGGTAGCAGACCCATCACTTGAAAAGTTACAGAGTACTTTAAGCCATGTTTAGTTATTAAAGAGGGAGTATTACATTTCTATGGGATATTAATTGTTAACACATCATATGCTTTTACCCTTTATTGTTTTGAAAATGTTATATTCACAGAAAATACCACATTTTTAACATTTAATAAGCTTCATTTTCATTTTTGAAGCTTGGAGTTCCTCCTCTCTTTGCTCTCTTCACTAATGAAACTACTGCCCATCGCATCAGGTTTGTGAATTTGTAGTCCTGTATTGTTTTGTATTCTGTTTGTATATATATATATATATATGGATGACGTAGGCTCGTGGGCGGCGCATTGCACAGAATCTTACTGCTTACTCTAAGAAGGATTTGAATAGTTTCTGGGAGAGATCTCTAGATTACTCAAACATGCATAGATGATCTCTAAAAACCTCTTCAGGCATGTTTTTGATGAGAGAACAAAGTTATAACACAGCAGAAAGCTCCAAATAGTCGATTTCCCATAATATCCCCTCTCGATATTTTCTGTGGTGGTACTTAACTTGCTACGTGAAGTTTGAGAATCACTGCTCTAATACAAACCACGCATTTGAGAACACGCCATTTTGAAATCATCTACAGATCAGTGCAAAAACATACAGAATCATTCCTGAGACTAGTTCCCATCAAGTCCCTTCATAACCTTATAACAGTGTCACAAATATCTTTTTCCCCCATTCATTACAATAGAGTCTTATTTACAGCAAAATCAACAATGTAATAGGTTGCGTTCACATTTTATTTGTTATTATTTATTTACTTAAAGTTCATTTGTGCTGATAGAAGGAATTAAAGTTTGTTCCAGTTTTTCTTTCACGTGGATAGGTTCAGTAATTACAGCGATATTAACCATAAACCAGGTCAAAACTGTAAAAACATTACAGAAACCTGTGAGTTAGTGTTAGATTCTGTCCTGTGTGCGTTTTTTAGTATTGATACCAGCTCAGATGAGTATCTAGTTTCGATACTAATTTTAGCATTGATTAGTATCAGATTTTCAATACTTTTAACAGCCCGTAATGTAAACACAACCTATTTCGATTGATCAGTTTCAGCAACACGTAAAAGTTTGGTCGAGAAAAAAAACAGAACAAACAGATATGGCATTCAGAAGGACTCATAGCTGCACATCAACAAATGCTTGGTTCAGAAACGTGGAAACTACAATGCTACGGTGAATCATTCTCGTTTTTTATACACATCTGTACAGCAAGTCATTTTTTCTTCATGTGAGCTGTCGAAAGGCTGCCGTGTAGCGAGGAAACGCGAGGTCCGTTTGAAATAAAAAGTGCAACATAATGAAGGCGTCTAGTTTGATTTTCGTTGCAGAGTTTATGTGTTCTTCGGAATAATCTAAAGCGACCGCGTCTCCATTTCGATCTTCTCTTCTGATTGGCTGGTTTCTGACTCTTGGTGGATGACGCTCGGGCGAACCGTGACCAAGGGACCGCCGCCGTAAATGGAGTGAAGGAAGTTCCATGTTTCTTCAGAAATCTGCCCTGAATCAGCTCCTACAGAATCAAAACAACATTAACGTGAGGTCGGGACTCGATTTATGGTCCGTCCTGGTCTGGTCCTGGTTTGAACCTGATGTTAAATTGGTCTGGTTCAGTTTGGTTCAGTTTGGTCCAGGTGAAGTCTGGTCCATTTCAGATTTCGTGAGGATGGGTAGTACTAAGTTACACTGACACAGTTACATTGACTGGAGCAACTTTTTTAAAAGAAATTGTAGCATATTTTACTCATATTGTTTCTTCAATAAAAATATTACTCAAGTAGAAGTTGTGGTTTCTCCTCCTGCTGGAACGCTTCATCCCATTACTCTGTCTTACCCCTTCTCCTACCCCTTTATCTATGTCTTTGTCTTGCCCCTCGATACCGAACTGAGAGGGCTCGGGGTACGAATGTTCCCCTAAGAAATGGGACACCACTCGATTACCGTTTGCGTCATCATCCCTTGCCTCCACCTGGCTGCTACGTCTACAGAGGCGACAACAACTGATGGAAACAAACGTAAACAAATATCAAGGATTATCGGGTACCTCAGCTCGACAAAAAAACTAGCTTGTTTATACAAGAAAGTTCGATAAAAACGATCACGTCGTCTAAACAGACATCACTACAATTAAAACTGCAACAACAGTTCACTAAAAGTAACGTACAACGTAAACGTCATAATTGTAAACCATGCTAAACTGTTCATCGATAATTACAACTGCTGAAAATACATTTATGAGACTCCTTGGCCTGTCGATGTGACGCTGCCATCCTGATCCCAAAACCTGCCTGAGCTTGTAGGCGTACCCCTTCGTTCCAAGTCTGGTTGAGAGCTTACTTCGTTTCAAGGAGGATGTAGCCCTTGGTCGTGGCCGGAGCCCTTGATCAAAATTAGAATCCCCTTGCCCTCACACGAACGCACAAAACCAAGGGGTAGGGGTAAGACGAAGACAAAGGGGTAAGACAGAAATGGGCACAGCCTTAGTCTACAAGTGACTAAAGCTTTATGTTGACAATATGAAATTATTTGAACACTTCTGTTTCTTTCTCTGCTCCTTTAGATATGACTTAATTTGTCTAATTTTTGTGTCTGTCCTCTGAAAACAACCTATTCTGTACATTATTTAATGCTTTGTCCTTAAATTAAAAAAATAAATAAAATGTCATTAAATTCACTTAAAATTATAAATCAAATGTTAGTTCCCAACAATTTAAGTTACTCTGACTTGAGTAGTCTCTTTTACTCTTACTTTCTTGGACATAAAAAATAAGTGTTGCAAATAGCATGATTACTGAAATGCATTGTAAAAGCAGCTCATCAGATCCGCAAAAATAAGTCCACTGTGTACCGTCTGCACCTAATTATAAAGCCTTTTATTGTCCGAGAATCAGGAAGTATACTGTTAACATTACCGTGACGGCAACACCGCACTAGTCTCTGAGAGCTGTTAAAAGAGCTTATAAACTCATCACAGTGAATAATTAGAATGCTGAGAATGCATAAACATTTAAGGTGAATTGGTTCCATTGGTTGGTTCACATTTTAAGACAGAAAAATCAGGTAAAGCTCTTTTAAAGTTTTCATACTGTGTTATGGTTTATCGTATTACCATAAAATCATGTAGAATGACCATTATCATGTAACGACCATTTTTAATTATGGTTAGCACCCCATTTCCATCTTATCACAATGTTACTACTGTGCGGTAAGAAAAGTACTACCTATATATATATATATATATATATATACAGGGGGTCCTCGGGTTACGACGTAGATCCGTTCTTAAGACGCGTCGTAACCCGAATTTCGTCGTAAACCGGATTTTGCCTTTGATCTTCCAACCAAAGCACCAATAACCTTTCCATCTCAATAATTAGACCACTACGCTGCTTGGTTATCACTGCCGCTTTCATAGGAGCAGATCAGAGCCCACATCAGGTACTTCCGCCCACATTGGGCACGCACACGAGGCCGTCTTCTCCGCCCTACAACCACAACAGAGCGTATTCTTCCGCCGTGCGCCGCGCGCCGTTCGCGTTTGTTTACATCTCTTACCACGCTAAACCACGTAAGACGGAATGACGCGTAATATATACATATTTTTTTTAATGGGGGCGCGTTCGTAACCACGAAACGTCGTAACCCGAGACCGTCGTAACCCGAGGACCCCGTGTGTGTGTGTGTGTGTGTGTGTGTGTGTGTGTATGTATGTGTGTGTATGTATGTATGTATGTATGTATGTATGTATGTATGTATGTATGTATGTATGTATGTATGTATGTATGTATGTATGTATGTATGTATGTATGTATGTATGTATGTATGTATATATATATATATATATATATATATATATATATATATATATATATATATATATATATATATATGTATAGAGAAACGTAAAGTATGTTTGTACCTTGTTTGAGAACTAAATGCCCATTCTTGTTCACTGTGATCTTTGAATTGTCAATTGGTCCTGGTGGATCTGAAAAAACAGAAACAATAAACACAAGATTACTACAACAAGACATATATTATCATCACACAATTCAACTTCATATTTTTTCTCGTTTATAGTAAGGGCTTGTTAAGCTTTAGTTTAACCCGGGTTTATCCTGGTCATAAAAAGGCACAAGGAATATAACTCTATAATAGAACTTCTTGATGTGGATATAAAGAGGCCTTGTACCCAATTCTTCCTGTGTATTTTCCGGCTACAATTCCCTTTGGTATTGAGAAAACGTCTCTCCGTAACTGCTGCTGTCTCCTTATTTTGGTCTTAAAATGTTCATATTAAACTCTACATGATCCTGGCGTTTTTATTTAGCTTTTTTTTATTTGACTGAAGCCGAACACTATGGATGACATCACACTCACTTAGTCCACTTTTTTTATACAGTCTATAATATCGATAAATTGTATAAGCAGCTCTCGAGTTCAATATAAGTCCGCTGCGAGGTGATAATAAGAAGTGCTCGATGCTGTTAGCTTTAACGTCACTTATAAACCCAGAGTGAATCGTTGTAATGAATGTAAGGAATAACTTTGGTCCACTGAAAACTGTTTAAAATGAACTAGTTCTGTTTTTCACATGTATAAAACAGTAAAATCAGGTGTTAAATATTAATACACTTTGCTACTACAATTTAGACATTTTTTGTCTTTCGGACTAAAATAAAATCCTGCGTCGATGCCACCTGCTGCTTGTCAGAGGCAGCTCTAGCTGTACAGATGTGATAAAAATAGACTGGACAATACAAAGCAAATGGTGCAGGAGGGAAACACGACTCAGGGGATTTGACTGAAGCTTTGAAGACTAAACCAAAGAGAGCCCCGTTCTGCACTTTGAACACAAGTGTTTTTGCAGCTACAGAATGTCTCTATTCAATGGAGAAAAAAATAAAATAAATAAAGCCGTTTGAATTCCCAATATTTAAAAGATCCTGTTTTGTTTCATTCATTTGAACAACCCTTTATTATTAGTCTGTGTACATCTCCAAACTCAAAATGCTCTGTTCCACCTTTTGATGTTATGAAGCAGTGGTTTTCAAGTTAACAGCTACATTTTACATTTTTCTTTAATAGAGAGAGAGAAATTATCCAAATAATTCTACTGAAGGCACACTTGGAGCACTTCCTGTATTATCAAATGACATCACAAGATCTCCAGGTTTGTGAGGCGGAAACATTATAACATAGATCAGAAAATAGTGTATTATGGTTCTTTAACCAGGATTGAGTAGTAGATTGACAAGTTTAAATTTATTGGCAGATCCTGAACATGTATGATAACTCAACTTGAAATGCACAAATCTTTCAATGTCAGTATGAATATAATGAAATAAGCAAAGACTAAGCCATGCACTGCACACAAATAGAATAGAAAGGATAGATTTCAGGCTTATTATATATTACGCGATTTTCTGATCTACAGCTCTGGAAAAAAATAAGAGAATAAGAGACCACTGCAAAATTATCAGTTTTTCTGATTTTACTACTTATAGGTGTTTGGACAAAAGGAACATTTTAGTTTGAGTCTATAAACTACTGACAACATTTCCCCCAAATTCCAAATAAAAATATTATCGTTTAGAGCGTTTATTTGCAGAAAATGACAAATGGTCAAAATAACAAAAAAGATACATGTTTTCAGACCTCAAACAATGCAAAGAAACAAGATCAAATTCATTTTAACAAAACAAAAATGCAGTGGTCTCTTATTTTTTTCCAGAGCTGTATATTAATAATGCTGTTTCCTGATTAAAAACAAACCTGGAGTTCATTCACACATGTTTAACACACAAACTCTACATATTTAGGCTGAGTTCTTCTCTATAAACACAGAAAACACTCTGTTCTACGTTGTGATGTCATGCAGTGATATAGGAAGTATTTTTAAACTTCATACACCTTCACTAGAATCATTTGGATAACTTCATCCCTGGAATTGCCGAGCTCTTCAAAACTAAAGCTAAAAGGAGCTCTTAACTTAAAAACTACCGCTTCATGACATCACGAGGTGGAACAGAGCATTTTGAGCTTTGGCGATGTTGACAGACTAATAATAAAGGATTACTCAACCATGTGATTGAAACAAAACAACTCCAGCTATGTTTTTGAGGAGGTAACAACATTATAACACGGTTTAATGCCCAGAAGAGCCAATTATTATAATGAATTGCAGTGAACGGTGTATCTTTTCTTTTTTATCTTTAACAGCGACTCATAAAACCACTTTTACTACACAAACCACAAACCCTGCACTTAAGCAACCAACATCAAATCAATACCATAGCCTCTGCACTATCGCTATAACCCTGTGATTGACATGTATGAAGTGGCGAGGGGCGTGACATAGGCGTGACATCTGTCCAATCAATTACCATTGTCTTTCCCTTTGACAAAGCCCTCCCATTCCCGAAACCAGTGCATGCTGATACAGTATATGACCACCGGGGAATCCTCCTCCTGGAACGCCTTGTTGAGCTGCACAAAGAAAGAAGAAAAGGAAGGGGGAGAGAGGGAGGGGGATCGGAGGAGGAGTTGAGACAAGTGGGTCGGGGGATGGGTGGGAGTGGAGAGAGAGAGAGACGGGTAAAATATTATTAAGTGAGGATAAAAGGATGGAGTGAACAGCAGATGAAACGCTTAATCAATCGTACACAGTGGTTATTTTAATTAGAGGAAGGACAGCACCGTGTTTTAGAATAAGCAGGATACACACATGAAAGACACGCCAAGACAAAGGGTACATTTAAATGGCCTGTAAAAATCAGATAACTAAAATAACACTGGTTTACAAGCAAAATGCTTCCGGAACAAAAGTAGTGAAATTTTTCTTGGTTTAGGTCACTATTAAAGAAAAAGTAAGTCAGAAGTGCTGATTGGCTATAGTTTCCAAGATATAGTATTGGGTCAAAATAGGAAATTTATGCAAAATAAGGCGAAAATTTTAGTTTATCAGAAGGTACAGTGTGTCTACAAGCAACCAGTTCTATCTGAAAGCCTGTCTGCACATTCCAATACATTCTTTTTAATATGTCCACAGTTTTAACACCAAATATTTTTTTATTTCACATAAGAGAGATGCCTCGAAATTGTGTGCACCTGATGTCTTAAGATTAGGGCTGTCAGTTTAACGCGTTAATTAGATTAATTAATTACACTGCAAATTAATGCATTATAAAAATTAATTCAATGAGCGTGTATTTTAAATTTGGCGTGCGGCGAGAAAATCACTGCTCGGGCCTTTGAACGGCAAATTTATTTATAAAAAGAACGAAGACGGGACAATCAACAAGAACGCGGTGATTTGAAGCTTTTGTCAAAAAGAATTTTCCGTCACCGAAGCTGCTCCAGCCTGACGGATAATTTGAACAACAAACACGTCCGGACAAGTTCCATCGTTACCGGTGATGGAGCAAGCGTGAGCGCACTTCAACAAACCACCAAACCAACAAACCACACTCGCAGAATTTCGGAAACGAATGAGCAAAATGACCATGTGAAAACTGACATACTCAATCTCAAACTGGGTTCATTCATTCGCTCGCTTGATCACTAGCTCACTCACAATCTTTCTCTCTCTCTCTCTCTCACACACTCTTAAAATGCGATTAATTAGATTAATTCATTACAAATCCTGTAAATAATTAGATAATTTTTTTTAATCGCCTGACAACACTACTTAAGATATTCCTGGTTTATTTCTTGACGGATAAAGACGTGAAAGTTAAATATTTTCAAAATAAATATTTTTAAGCAAAAATGCCTAAATCTATTGTATAAACAGAAGCAATTTTGATGTAAAACAATATCATTAAATATCTTGAATACATTAGCTAAACAGCACAGTTTTCAATTGGTGTCCAGTTCAACTTATCAATATAAATGAGATTTAGCCACTTTCATCTCGGAAGCAGATCGAGTCCAAAAATTTGTAGACCAGGGTAATCAGAAACCCAATAATTTGATCTGAGTTTTGCCGTTTACATCCATACAAATGTGATCATCATAAACACCTGCTGACACGTTTACAGGATTTTTCAATAAGTTTATTCCACAAATCATGATTGGATTTTTGTTGTGTATGTAAACACAGCCATAAACAATTCCAATAATGTAAAATTCCACAAAAGAGTATTGTAAAACTTTAACCTGATGTGTGTATCACTCTGAACTGAATCCTACACATTATCAATCTGGGGAAAGCAATTGGGAAAAGGTGGAACATCTTAACGACGACCTGAACCTGATCGGTCAAAGCATCACAACAGCGGAACAAGTCGAAATTTTAGTTACATCCAGTTGAGAGAAAAGTACAGACATCTTCTCTGTCCACAAATGCACAAAGCGCTTCCCTATGCAAGTTTTTCACAAACAAAATAGTCTGTATTTCTGCTCAAACAGGCTGAAGTTGTTCCGTCAGCGTCGCCGTGTTTGTTTTGGTGGATTGGGCACTTCATTTTTGGCTCCACACAAACCTCAGTGCTGTGACGTGATCGGGCCACCCACTGCCATGTGAATCTGAACCTTAGAGTGGAATGTCTAAAGATGAACTCACAAAAAATCCAAGAATCCATCCATCTTGGTTAAGGTTAAGAAACTTGGCAATCTCTATGGTTACAAGTAAACAAGGCCACAAAACCACACAATCATTTTAAACAGACCCTTCACTAGAAAAGTTACATAGTGAAGCTTTAAAGTTTTTTCTTATTTGAGTGCATGCCAGCTTCACCCATACAGCTTTTTACTTTTTTAAATTGTTTTTTTTCTCCTTTAATTAGGTGTTTAAGGCTAGACTGCAGTAACCTGGGAAATCCCAGGCTGTCTTTCGTTCGTTCCGATCTGAAAGACAGCGTGGAGACTATGGCAAGCGAGCTCTCCCGATTCTGGGAGCCAATCAGAGAGCGGGGAGGGGTGGCAAGACAGTGACGCGTACTACGTGACAAACGGAAGCTTGTAGTTTGAACTGACAACTGACATGATTGGCTATGGGCTACGAATACGCCAAATGAAAGACATTCGTAACGGCCGTTGGCGATCGTAAACCACAACTCCGGTACGAGATATTTCAAAGGTGGCTCCCAGACCATATATCACCAGTGTTGGGAAAGTTCATTTTCTACATGAACTAGTTCAAAGTTCAGTTCACACATTTCAAAATGAACTAGTTCGTTCATAGTTCCAAAAAATGAACTAGTTCATAGTTCTTTTTTTTTTTTTTCCAATACATTGCTGCAAGCTATTATTTTTCAATATCATTGCCAAAGCCCATATAGAACCATAGACAGCAATTATTATATCAGTTATAACAATCAAACCATGTGTTAGATTCCATCTTCATATCCAATTTCACATCCTTATCCAACTACAAATAGCGGTCCCCATAATGATAAAACACCTGCAATTCAACATAAAGAAAATACTTAAATAACCCCCATATGATATGACTTAATTAACTAAGAGACTTAAGAAAACAAAATAAACCCACAAATTAACATTAGTGATTCCCCCTTTAATGTGGCCCCCTTTAGTGCACCACTATGCGCTGTTTCTCGCAAGACCAGGAAGTGCCGCAGTTTGGCCCCTAAACCAGAGAGCAGCGCGGAGGAGAAAGTCGGGAGATCATGAAGGGAACAGAGTCCAGAGATAGCGCGTGTCGTTCACAGACACCAGAATGAACTCGTTCACAGTTCATTCATCAGGCAGTAATACAGAGCGTTCAGTTCACGTTCACCCAAAATATGAACGCGTTCATGAACTATCGTTCAGTGAACGCGTTCAGGGACAACACGGTATATCACTTGTGATATGGTCAGGTGTAAACCAGACAAAGACTGCAGCCTGAAGTGACCCAAATCGGATTTTTTTGCCTCTATGCGACCTGTATCTGATCTTTTAATGACAGTCTGAACGACACAGATCTAATTTTTTCAAATGCGACCCAGGCCACTTGGATATGTGGTCCTAAAACCGATACATATCTGATCTTTTGACATGCGACTTCAGTCTGAACGGCCAGGTCGCATTCATCCGACCTACACCTCATCAACAAGTGAGAGTGGTGCAAGTAGACGCTCACAAATGTACACAAACGTTCTTCTCGTCATACAAAAATTGTGTATGAAGTCCATGTCAGTGAAGCAGCAAAGCACAAAGCAATCCACCCACCACCCACCACTCTCAGCACAAACACGTTCCTTTCTACGGACGTTGCTCCCACTACCCCACAAAACGCCAAGGGCCAAAAACCTTCTCCTTCTCCTTCTCAATCTCCTCCTTAAAACAAATAAGTTGTCCATGTCCTGGCTCCGGTATGACAGCAATTTTAAAATCGCCAGGCACTCACTGCTAGCGTCCATGTTTAGGCTACTTCCGTAAACACTGAGCACGCTCGCTGCATGTGACGTCAATGCGCACGCGGGACACTTTTTGGGCATTTAAAGTTCACACTGGAGATCACATACAAGTCGCATTTAACTGGAAATGTGAACGACCTCGCAAAAAAATCTGAATTGAGCTTTAAGCCCTGCAGTTTGAACATAGCCTAAAGGAGAACTTGCAAACCCTTCCTTCTCCTGGTCTTTTAAAGCAAGACTACAAAACACATTTTTCCATATGATCTTTAGTTATGAGCTGCACACGTCCTAATGCATGAATAATAAGGCTTTTGTAGATCTGGTGAAATAGAATCATCAAGGCTGATCTACTCTGGACTAAAGACGATATGAAAGCGGTCCATTATCACAGAAGACCAAAACCGTCTCCATCTACAGTAAATGGAGAATGTAGGTTTAAGCTTTTCTATTATTATTATTATTATTATTATTATTATTATTATTATTATTATTATTATTATTATTATTATTATTATTATTATTATTATTATTATTATTATTATTATTATTATTATTATTTATTGTATGGATTTAACTTTCTATTACCTATGGTCAACAAATATAATAGGGAAGATTGAAAGTTAATCGATTAATCTTAATTAGTCAAATGTTGAAAAAAATTGTCAATTTTGTAATAAAATAATTCTAAAGTATATGCAATTTAAGTTTAGAATATGGAAAACAATTGGAACCAAACTCTCAACAGAAATGGTTTTGGTATATTTTCAAGCCTTACCCGTACAAACATGTCCAGCTCATTTTTCCGACGTTTTTCCAATTTTTCGATCTCGATTTGGCAAGTGTGGCAGACGTACAGGTGGTTGACAGCAGGGCCCCCTCCGTATCTGATGGAGATTAAAATGACAAAGAATTAGATGTAATTCTGAGGCAGTCAAACATGTATAGAAAAACAGGACATGTTCGCTGTACCTGCTGTAGAGGTGGTCCCAAACGTTCTGCGGCAGCATTACAACCAGATCGTCGATGTAAGTGGCTTTGTTTGGTGGTACGCCTGGGGGGAAAAAAATGGAAAAAGATTATACATACATGGGTCATTCTAGAATTGGAGGACATTTTATGTCCCACCCATCAAATATTAAATAATCCACATACAAAATACTAAAATATACAGTTTCTGAGTGAATTTACTTGTCCTGAGACCAAATCTAAAAAAAAAAAACTAAGAGAAAAGAATGCTTGAAAATAGTTTTTAAAATACCAAATAAGTCTGGGGTACCCCCCAAAATGCCATTTTCCTCTTGTCCCACCCCTCTAATGGCCAAATTGAATCTCAAATAAAACAGTTCAAATTGAATTGAAATTTCTTGTTTTTTCTATAATTTGTTTCATTGCCATCTCTTGTAACTGTGGGAACATTTGTTTTAATAGACATAATATTTCAAATAATTATTATTCATGGAACGTGTCCCACAACATGCACGCAACCCTGTTACCAGAACATTTTTAGTCTGGTAGAAGAAGAAGAAAGCAGTAAACCACATGATCCCCTGGACTTGACATCATCAAACAGTTTTCCAAAAGTATAGGTAGAGCAAAGGTTTATCTTCTCTTCCATTTTTCTTATTTTTATAACATCGTTAGCCTTGATTGAATGTCTCACTCTACCTCATGTAACCCTGTTAAGCAAATGATCAAAATAAGACGATTATTTTTTTCCTTTACGTATTTGCATAAATAAGTTTTTCCTCTTGATTAGTAATAACAGCTAGCTAAACAGCTAGCTTCTATTCCTGAGATAAAGCTAAAATTAGCGCGATTTTGCAACCCTGTTACCTGCAACCCTGTTACTGTGATTAGAGTAAATAAATAAATAAACCATATAAATCATATAATAAAAATTTTACCATTGACCGTCAGCTGAGCTAATCAAGCATTTAATAGTTTATTACCTATTATTGATGAATATGTATCAGAAAATCAGAAAAGTGAAGGTTTATTTTTCAAGAATTTTAAAGCCAAAATGTCCTCCAATTCTGGAATGACCCTCATATTGATACTTTGCAGAGACATGACACTGGGGGAGAAAGGATGTACTGGACGCATGTCTATGGTGGAATGTTCAGCGGTTACCATGGTGTCGCACCGAAGGTACAGATTAGCAAATATAGCCTGTTTTCATGATCAAAGGAGAAGTTCAATTTGTCAACTGGACAAAGTTTGTTTGGTTGAAAACGTTTCGCCGCTCATCCGAGAGGCTTCGTCAGCTCTGGTTATTGTACTGGTCAGACCCTGCTTATATCTAGCTGCCGGGAGGCGCGTCCTACAATGACAAAGCTCTGAAAACGATCCCCCCTAATCTGTCTCTTTGTTTTTCAAATTACTCTGACGGCTAGTTTCGACCCCCTATTCAACGTCTAACGACCCTCTCCACCCCTCTGCCCTGGCTCTGTTTGACTGGTCTAAGAATCGCATTATAAATGGGAGACAAGTTATGTCTAACTCCCCCATTTCTGTTTAATGACGGATTCTCTTTTTTGACAAAAATAGCCTCTTTAACTCCCCTCTCAAACCAGTTCTTTTCCCTGGCTAAGATCTCAACCTCACTGTCCTCAAAAGAATGTTTTCATGATAAAATTATAAATATATTTATACAGCTCTGGAAAAAAATAAGAAACCACTGCAAAATTATCAGTTTTTCTGATTTTACTACTTATACGTATGTGTTTGGGTAAAAGGAACATTTTTGTTTGTTTACTGACAACATTTTCCCCAAATTCCAAATAAAAATAATAATAATAATATAATTAGAGCATTTATTTGAAGAAAATGACAAATGGTCAAAATAACAAAAAAGATACATGTTTTCAGACCCCAAAAATGCAAAGAAACAAGATCATTTTAAAACAACATAATACTAATGTTTACACTTAAAGGGACAGTGTGTAAGATTTTTACCCGTTAATTACTGAAATTGAAGATACCCATTCAAAAATACATTGTTTTCCAAGCCTTTTCACTTCCATCATGAAATCAAAGTATTCTGTTGGACTTAGATATAGTCACATAAAAGGGGGATCTTCCCCATATTAGAGGCAGCCATTTTGAATACGAGAGCCGCAGAAGGACATTTGGGCTCATCCTTCGCCTAGGCTCCTGCTAGCAGCTGCTCAGCCGCGCTGCCTGAGGGAGCGAAGGAGCGAAGGAGAGAAGGAGAGAAGGAGAGAAGGGGAAGGGGAGGGGGGGAGGGGGAAGCCTCGTGGTTTTGGGTAAACAACAAGCATGCTGCTGTATCACACGTCGTAATGGATCTAAAACGTGTTTTGGACTAAATTGTTTTACTGGATTTTATTCGCTGCATCCTTACGGACAGATTGAGGCCAAGTTTATGGTGAAATACAGAGTTTGACCTGTCCAGAGCCTTCAAAGGTAAGCTAAGTAACAAACCTCGTTTTGTGCTTTTCAGTATAAAAGCCCCATGTGCTTGGGGAGTGATTGTTGTGCAGGGAAATGAATTGCATAGTCAAAAAGAGGAGACTGTAAGGTTTCATTTGATGTGTAGAGTGTCATGGTATACGATCAGGAATGTGTGTTTTCATGCGAAAAGAAAAAAAAATGTGACCGCGGGACCGCGTTTTATTTATACCGTAGCTGTCGGCGAGAGCTCGCACAGCGCCGGGTGCGCGCAGGAACGCGAGCTGTCTGCGTTACGGCGCGCCCGGGTGACCCTCGAGGTCTGCCGTAGCCAAAAGAGGAAGTGGAATAGCTACTATCCACCTATGCGCCACGAATCCTACACACTGTACCTTTAAGAAGAGTTCAAAAATCAATATTTGGTGCAATAACCCTTATTTTTAATCACAGCTTTCATGCGTCTTGGCATGCTCTCCACAAGTCTTTCACATTGTTCTTGGGTGACTTTATTCCACTCCTGGTGCAAGAACTGAAGTAGCTCAGCTTTGTGTTTGTGTTGGAATTCAATAGATGCTGGAATGGAGTGGCTGTAAAACATGTAGAGATGCTGATTTCAGAAAAAAATGCAGTTGTCTAATTTTTTTTCCAGAGCTGTATATACATTTAAGGGTTTAATTTTCAACAAAAAGGGTGACAGTGACCAATACTGCCAGCCCCATACTGAGAGCTCAATCCTTATTGCCTTAGCCTACGTCAACAGAGGTACTGTATAATACTCCCTACAATGGAAGTATAGACGAGATTACATTAAACAGGAAAGGACAGTACTATGGGTTCTAGGTATATAGCTCTGGTCTGGTTCTGGTTTAGTCCTGACATAGATAAGTCCCAATTTAGCCCTAGTTAGGTTTAGTTGATTTAGTCTTGGCCATAAAGGTTCCAAATGTGGAAATCTGAATCTTCTAAAAATATAGTTGCTTTACAGTTGCTTTAATGTGATGGAGAATAAACCATAGGCACATTTGTAATTATTCAAATTTGCTGAATAAATAACCACATTGCAGCTCAAGAAAAAAAAAAAAAAGGCCAGGAAACATGACTCCATTTGCATACATCTTATGACCTAGAAAAAGCATTCAACAACAAGAAGACCTGAATATTTAGCTCAACAGAAAACAGTGAAATTGAACTGGCTTTCTGCTGTGCAATGCAACCCTGAATCCAACGCATCTGTCTAAATATAAATGACCATAGGAGGCATGTTCCTCTCTAGCCAGTTATTAAATGCCATAGGGGCAACAGAGGAGGAAGTCGTTATTAGATAGTCTGAGTACTTGTGCAGTCAATTATGGCTGTACAAAGAATACAATTTTAGCTGAGAATCAGTAATTTCCAATTGTAAAAAAAAAAGTTTTAAAAAATGGCTAGTCATATGAAAACCAAACCAGACTCCAGAAGAAGAGACATTATTTTTAATTACATTTTTATGCACATAAATTCATATTGAAAAAGCCATATGCATAAGGTCACAGTATGTAACTTTTTAGCCAAAAATATACCTAAAAAACATTTTTACTTTTTTATTTTTATTGCACTGAAAAACAGAAAAACATGTGTTCCTAGTACTGAGAGTGGGCTTGCATTTCCACAAACCTGACTCTTATTATTTGGCCTGCAGAAGGGCTCCCTTCTGCTTGTTTCCATGGAAATGCTCAATTGGCTATGATCTTCCAAATTACGGCATAAAATAATTCTATCTCCATGGAGAATGTTCCGTAGTATTGTTTTAACCTTCTCCATAGATATACACTGTTACGTACTCTTTAAGAGAATAGATTAAAGGTCCTGTTTATGATTTTTCCTCTTATTTGCTCCATTACAGACAACAAACAGTATTGTATGGCAAATGGTCACATCTTTATATAGCGCTTTTCCACCTTCAAGGCACCCAAAGTGCTTTACAACAAGGAACCAGTCACCCATTCACACACACATTCACACACCAGTGTACGCAGGCACTGGGGGCAAGGCGGGTTAAGTGTCTTGCCCAAGGACACAACGGCAGCATTCATCAGTGGGAGCTGGAATCACACCTGCCAACCTGTGGGTCAGTGGATCTGACCGCTCAACCACTGATGTTGCTTATGTCAAAAGCGGGATTTGAACTGCCAACCTTTGGATCCAAACGCTCTAGCAACTGAGCTACTGCCGCCCGTGCAGCTCGAGGTCTAATATGCAATAATTTTATTGTCAGAGAACCAGGAAGTGCGCGTTAGCATGCAAAGTGCTGTTAGCTTTACAGTCCTGACAAAACTCCACACTGGTTTCAGAGAGTAGGGAAAAGCATTCATAAACTCATTACAGTCAATAATTAGGATCTGCAGAATGCATAGGGTAAGTGAGGAATAACTCTTTAAGCCCCAGTGTGTAGGATTCGTGGTGCATAGGTGGATAGTCGCTATTGCACTTTCTGTTTTAGCTACGGCAGACCTCGAGGGACCCGCGGTCCCGTTTTTTTCTCTCATGAAAACACATTCCCGATCATGTACCATGACACTCTACACATCAAATGAAACCTTACAGTCTCCTCTTTTTGACTATGCAATTCATTTCCCTGCAAAACAATCACTTCCCGAGCACATGGGCCTTTTATACGGAAAAGCACAAAACGAGGTTAGCTTACCTTAGAATGCTTTCCACAGGTCAAACTCTGTATAGACTTGATCTCAATTTGTCCGTAAGGATCCAGCGAATAAAATCCAGAAAAACAATTTAGTCCAAAACACGCGTTAGATCCATTACGAGTCTGGTCCGGCAGCATGCTTGTGTTGTTTACCCAAAACCACGAGCCTTGCCGAAGGCGGAGCCCAAATGTCCTTCTGCGGCTCTCGTATTCAAAATGGCTGCCTCTGCATGGGGAAGATCCCCCTTTTATGTGACTATATCTAAGTCCAAAAGAATACTTTGATTTCATGATGGAAGTGAAAAGGCTTGGAAAACAATGTATTTTTGAATGGGTATCTTCAATTTCAGTAAAAATCTTACACACTGTCCCTTTAAAGGGACAGTGTGTAAGATTTTTACCCGTTAATTACTTAAATTGAAGATACCCATTCAAAAATACATTGTTTTCCAAGCCTTTTCACTTCCATCATGAAATCAAAGTATTCTTTTGGACTTAGATATAGTCACATAAAAGGGGGGATCTTCCCCATGTAGAGGCAGCCATTTTGAATACGAGAGCCGCAGAAGGACATTTGGGCTCCGCCTTCGCCTTCGGCAAGGCTCGTGGTAGCACCGGAGGCAAAGCAGGCAAAGCAGGCAAAGCAGGCGCAGCGGCGCGCGCTCCGCAAGAGAGAAGGACAGAGGGAGAGAGGTGCGGGTGGGGTGGGGGGAGGCTCGTGGTTTTGGGTAAACAACAAGCATGCTGCTGTATCACACGTTGTAATGGATCTAGAACACGTGTTTTGGACTAAATTGTTTTACTGGATTTTATTTGCTGGATCCTTACGGACATATTGATAACAAGCTTGTGGTGAGTTTGACCTGTGCAGAGCCTTCAAAGGTAAGCTAAGTAACAAACCTTGTTTTGTGTTTTCCGTATAAAAGCCCAATGTGCTCAGGGAGTGATTGTTGTGCCGGGAAATGAATTGCATAGTCAAAAAGAGGAGACTGTAAGGTTTCATTTGATGTGTAGATTATCATAGTACACGATCGGGAATGTGTGCTTTCATGCGAAAAGAAAAAAAAAACTGAACGGGAGACCGCATGTTATTAATACCGTTGTTGTTGTCGGCCGGGTGCGCGCGCGGGAGCGTGGTTACGCGAGCTGTCCGCGTTACGGCGCGTCCGGGTGACCCTCGAGGTTTGCCGTAGCTAAAACAGGAAGTGCAATAGCGACTATCCACCTATGCGCCACGAATCCTACACACTGAGGCTTTAAAATGAACTAATCCTGTTTTTCACGCATTTAAGAAGGCAAAAATCAAGTACTGCTTTTCATATAAAAAAAACAAAACAAAAAAAAACAAAACTAATTCCCTAAATCACAATTAAGTGCACTTGTGTTGAGTAGAGGCCACAGAGTGCTTTGTACAGCCTGGTTTCTATCTGCTGGCAGTGAGAATAAGAGGTGGGAGGCTTGGACTTTGAAGCAGAGGCGCATTGTAACGCCTCTGTAGCTCAAAATAGAAAAAGACTAAATACTGTACAATCTGTGAAAAAACTGTAAATGATGTGAAAATAAACATGCTTTGTTTGGCAATGATTCGATATTGCATAAACACTAGTCTTGGAAAATTATGAGGCATTCAGTTCGCCAAGATTACAAAACCTGATTAGATAAGTTGATTGTAAGGACATAAAGTTTGCAGATTACAGGTTTGCATTTTTTGTGCATTTCTATTGCTATTCGTAAACAATTCATTCCCGATATTTGCCTTTTTTACTCTCATTTTTTTCTTCTTTTGCTTGCGTCTTGGTTTAGATGTGGTTTCCTGTAAATTGTCACATTTATATAGCACTATTTTACCTTCAAGGCATTCCCTTTATATCAAGAATCACTCGCGCAGATGCTAGGGGAGGGGAGGCTTAAGTGTCCTGCCCAAGGACACAACGACAGTATGCAGTATAACTGTTGGAGGATGGAACCACCAACCTGGGGGTCACTAGATGTTGACTGCTCTACCAACTCCTCTCACATCGGGAGTGTTATTGTAGTTCTGCAAATTAATAATTACCTTAAGATAAAGAGTGCTCAATAAATAATCAATGAGTCATTATAAATACAGGTTTTGTGTACTGAATTATATTGTGTTTAAAGGCCTGTTTACGCGTAAAAATGACAAAATATTTTATCGGAAGTGCCTTTCATTTAGACGGTGACGGCGTTTTGGGGGCTTAAAAATGCAAAAAACGAAAACCGCCCTCCAAAGTGGAAAACTTGAATACGCTCCGCTGTAGCATTTTCGTCTACACTGCCCAAGACGCAAAACTCTGGTCAAATCTGCTGACGTCACGTACGCATTTACGTCACATCGGTCCATATATCAGTGTATTTTGTTTGACTCCCAGTCCACACTTTGTTGCGCCTTCATTGCTTTGTCGTCTAACGTGGTCTGAAGCAATAAGATAAGATAAGATATGCCTTTATTAGTCCCTCAGTGGGGAAATTCCAGTGTTGCAACGCACAGATCAAAGTAACGTCGGCCTCTGCGCGTCCTCCGTAGCAGCTCCTCCGCACATAGCAACGCACATAGCAACGGTGAAAAAGTTAAAATCCAGGGAAAATAGAGGTTGAAATGGAGCAGAAACATCGCGTATCTGAAGCACATAGTTGAACTTCTTCGTCTGACCACACAATTTATATGTTTTTTGCTACCGGTAGCCATGTTTTGTTTTGCTTTTCACGAAGCAGATGAGAAGAAGGAAGATTCTACGCATGATCGCAGACATAGTGATAATGTATCACAGCACCACCTAGCCGCCTGGCATGCATAACCAATCGAATTCCACACACTTTTGCGTCGGCGTATGCACGCAGATTTCCTCCCGAAAACGCTTGTCTAAACGCAGAATAAAAAGACCGTAAATGTAGCCTTATTGTGTCTTTTATTTGACACAGCTCTGATCTACATGGGAATGTCACTGCTTTGCTTTGAATGTTCCACAGTATGTATTGAAGGGCCCATTTTATTATATATTCTGATCTATGTTATGATGTTGTTTCCTCATCACAGAGGAGTTGTGTTTTGTCATTTCATTCACACATGTTTAATACATATTCTCAAACAGAAAATACAGGAACTGCTCCACTGCGTTTTTAAACTCCATACATCTTCACTAGAATCATTTAGATCATTTCAGCCCTGGAATTTCCAATCTCTACTTAATTAAAGGTCAAAGGTAGCTGTTAACTTGAAAACTATTGATGGAACAGAACATTTTGCGCTTTGGAGATGTAGACAGACTAATAATAATAGGATTACTTAAACATGTGTGAATGAAACAAAACACAACTCCAGGTATGTTTTTCAGGAGACAACTGTCCAACACAACTTAAACCTCACACGAGTCAATTTTGTGTAATATAGGACATTTAAACTTCTCCATCTCCATGGCGACAATTAGTTGACATCAGAATACACCAGAAGCATGCATGTTTATTAAGGTTATAAACACCTGTAACTGAATAAATGTGAGAAAAATGTAATGTTATATTGTGGAACCTTCCAGGCAAAGCATTAGCCAATCTAATTTAGAAAAGGGTTTACACAACGGGGAAAAGCATAGATTCAAAAACCTCAGAGTTTACCTCGAAAGCTTCCATTGGTAATCCTTTTCTCTGCAACAATTATTGCTTTGCGGTCAAACTGAAAATCTGCTCTTGTTTGAAGTCTTCTGGATGTGAAAGGAGAATTCTGCTGCTTTGTGAACATCAGAAAACCTGGCACTAATCCAACAGGGCAACAAAAGCAGCATTTACAAAGCCCTTGCTACGCTTTCTACACACAGATTTGATATTTGGGTAGAACTAATATTTTTATGTATTTTTAATTTTATGTGCAAAATATTTTTTTCAAAATTAATTTATTATATCTCAGTGACCAAATTAATTTGGGGGTGGCAGTAGCTCAGTTGGTAGAGCATATGTCTCGTGATCCAGGGGTTGGCGGTTCGAATCCCGCTTTTGACGGGTTGACCACATATGATCCCAGCTCCCACAGATGAGCGCTGCCGTTGTGTCCTTGGCACAACCCTCCACCTACAAGCCACTCACTTTTTAATGTGGGATTTGCCACGTGCTTGTCTCCATGGAGTTCTAGTATTTATTTAACAGACCCTTCCTGTGTTTGTAATCAGAAAGCCTGTGTTCCATTAGCTGATACCCTTCCATAAATTAGCTCCAGTTAATTTTACAATGGGAGAGTTAGCGATAGCCTCCAAACATCATTAAGGCTGTTTTGGTGACTGAAAACCACACAACATCAGAGCCATGTTAGAAACATTACCATGTGTAGCACCATTTTGAATAGATCATGAACTTTAGCGATTAGCACTAGTGTTGTAGTCAAGACCGCACTAATTGAGACCAAAACCAGTCCAAGAACACAGGGTCCCGTGACCAGGACAAGACCAAGACCTCTGAGGGTCAAGACCAAGGACAAGACCGAGATCAAGACCAAATCATCTTTGTTTGCATACAATTATTTTGGCACATATCAATGTTTTCTACAAAAGGAGAAATTAAATTTGTCAACTGAACAAAAGTTTATTTGGTCAAATACGTTTCGCAGCTCATCCAAGCTGCTTCTTCAGTTCTTCAGTTCAGAACTGAAGAAGCAGCTTGGATGAGCTATTTGATCTGATTGTTATCTGATGTTAATTTAAGTTTAGCCAAACAAACTGTACTGCACTTTAACACTGCGCCCCTTTTTTGGACCTTCATCCATAGTTTTTTTTAATGGTAAATGGTCACACGCCTTCAAGGCACCCAAAGCGCTTTACAACAAGGAACCAATCACCCACGCCTCACGCATTCACACACCAGTGTACGCAGACACTGGGGGCGAGGAGGGTTAAGTGTGGGATCCGTACCAACCAACCTGTGGGTCAGTGGATCTGACCGCTCAACCACTGATGTTTCTTATGTCAAGAGCGGGATTTGAACCGCCAACCTTTGGATCAGTGGACAAACGCAGTGGACAAATGCTCTACCAACTGAGCTACTGCCGCCCCACTTCCACTTGACAGAAAACTGCTTCAAAGTTAATCAAGTTGTTTTATTTTACCTTATCTTATCTAACTGGTTTTGCAATGATGTTTAGCAGCCTCTGCACATTTACCAAACCAAACTCACATCATGACAAATACAAATGGATTTGCACTTTTATTAGACAAACTTCAGCCACATGTTGCAATAGGCCTGCTCTGTGCCGCAGACCTGCATGCGTGTGTGCATGCGCAGTGTCCGTGGGCTCCAACAGGCTCTGTGAGCATAGCACACCAGTACAAATTTATTGCCGGCAGCAGCCGTAATGAAATATGACTGCACTTGACGAGTGTCCAAGCGCCTTAAACACCAAGACAAAACCAAGTTCAAATGCACTCAAGTCCAAGACAAGACCAAGACCGTAAAAATGATTTCAAGGCCGGTCTTGAGTACTATGACACTGAAATCAGCAACTTGCTAATGCCGTTGTCATACATTTATTAAAGGTCCTATATTATGCAAAATTGTCAAAGTTTTTAACTTTAACCTCAGCTATGCACTTGACAATGGCAATCACAATGCAGTTGGAAAATGTTGCTCAAATAAATAAATAAATACATTTTAATCTAGTGTAGTGTTTGCATGCCCCCCTGATCTGTACCTCCATGTGAGCAGAGGAAGTCGTCGTTGGAGATCGGTCCTGGTTCGGCAAAGGTCTTGAACTTGTTGAGCCACTGTCTGGAAACGTAGAACTGCAGCAGACTGGCCTCCATCATGTTCAGAAGACCAGACACCCTCCTCCGCTCCTTCACCGAGTCATCGTTACTTTTCCTGAGACAAAACCACACGAATAATGAGGACACAGAGCTTGTGTAAAGGTCAAAGCATTAACACTTAGGAGAAACAACATGGTTTAAAAATGGGGTATATATTTGGCAGCATTTTATAATGACTACATGTTTAATTGACGTAATAAAGCATGAACAAAGACTTATACTGCATTAATACCCAAAGCCTTTAATTAAGTAGACTAAATAGTTTGTATAAAGTCTTATTCATACTTTATTAAGGCTAATTAAAGGACCTATATTACACAAATGGATTCTTGTGAGCTTTAAGCCATGTTAGAATGTTGTTACTGCCTCAAAAACATACGTGGAGTTGTGTTTTTTTTCATTCACACATTTGAGTATTAGTTTGTTGTGAGTTTGAGTATTTGTTTGTTTATTATTAGTCTGTCTCCATCTCCAAAGCTCAAAATGGTCTGTTCCACCTTGTGATGTCAAGAAGCAGTGGTTCTCAAGTTCACCTTTAGTCTTAAACTACCCAAGTAGAGGGCTGAACTCTTCCGAATAGAATAGAATAGAATAGAATAGTCTTTATTGGCATTATGTCAGGTAAATTAAAAAAAAAATGTTTCGAGTGAACTTATATGGAGTTTAAAAACACTTCCTGTATTTTCTGTTTGAGAGAACTACTAAATATGCAGGGTTTGTGTGTTAAAAATGCGTGAATGAAACAAAACACAGCTCCAGGTGTGTTTGCGATGAGGAAACAACATCTTAGATCAGAAAACAGCGTAATATGAGCCCTTTAATGAGTTGACACCATTTTGTGCCCTGGTTTAGATGCAGCTTTATCAAGAATAATTTTAGACATTAAAAGATGCTGAAAACAAACAATTTTCCCATTTAACTGTGTGAGATATTTGAGAGAGAGGTGAAACAAATCAAACAATTGTCAAGTCAAAACAACACTTTGCAATGTACAGTTGCATTCATTTCCCACCAGATTGTTAGACACAGTAAGGAAGGAAGTAACTACTTTTCTCCAGCAATGAGGAGTATTTTTAGCATTTGCTGTGTCACCAAATCCATTTCCCAGCTGCTCCAAGCTAGCATTAACATTTGCAGTACAAAGAGGTTACATCTCAAAATTAGACAGTTTACAATATAGGTTCTCAAACAATACATTTTCAAGTACCTATGCAAAATTAATAATTATCTAGAACCATAAACAGAAGCATTATTTCAACACAAGAGTATTTTTTTTAATTTGTGGTAGGACTGGTTTTGTAACTTTATATAGAGCTGTCTTAAGATTTGACAAAGGTACAGGTAAAGGAGCTGGTGATCGACTTCAGGAGGAGACCACTACCTCACTCACCGGTGAACATCCAGGGGCAGGACATAGAGACTGTGGACAGTTTCAAGTACCTGGGTGTTCACCACAACAATAAACTGGACTGGTCCCACAACACCGACGCCCTGTACAAGAAGGGCCAAAGTCTCCTCCACCTCCTGAGGAGACTGAGGTCCTTTGGAGTGTGCAGGCCTCTGCTCAAGACTTTTTATGACTCTGTGGTGGCCTCTGCTCTCCTCTACGCTGTCGTCTGCTGGGCCCCGAGCAGCACAGAGCGGGACAGGAAAATAATTCATAAGCTGGTCAGGAAGGCCTGCTCTGTCCTGGGCTGTCCTCTGGACTCTGTAGAGGTGGTGGCTGAGAGGAGTGTGCTGGCCAAATTCACGTCCATCATGGACAACACCTCTCACCCTCTGCACCGAACTTTAGAGGAGCTGAGCAGCTCCTTCAGCAGCCGACAAAATTCAGCTTTGAACTATTCAATTTATAGAAAATACTGATCTAAAATGCTGCTAAAAGCTCAAAAGCTGCTCAAGATAGTAGTATTTTTCATTTAAATCTAACTAGTTTCTAGCTTAAACAAAATGCTTTTGAAGAACTTTTTCATACAAAAGTAAAACATGGTTGACTGCCTTTGCAAAGCCAATCAGCTCTTATCCCAAAACACCTATAGTTAGTCACATGGCTCTTCATCTATTTAGAAAACATTTAGTGTTTTGCAAATTTATAAGGAAGATTTGAGTGAGCTGAATACAAGGAAACAGAGCTGGATGTAAACTAACCAAACAGGTGGAGATCAGTGTAAAGCACGTACTTGTAAAAGAGCACATAGGCTTCTGCATTCTGCACGCAGGACTCCGTCACTTCGGTAACACTTTGGTCGTCAAATTCATACCACAAGTTGTTGGTGTCGTTCCGGCAGTAGGCGATGTAATGTCCACCTACGACAACACACAAAATCACACCATCAGACTCCGACTCAATGATTCTGATGCCAACAGGAACAAATGACACTCAGCCCACTCACTGCTGCCTGCTACAGGACGAGGAATAGTAGTTGTTGTTGTTGTTGTAAAAGTAGTAGTAGTAATAGTAGTAGTAGTGTAGTTTTCCTGTCACTGACAACATAACAAAAGTGGAAACTAGATTTGTGTTAGACGTGAAACTCTTTTATATATATATATATATATATATATATATATATATATATATATATAAATGTTTTTGTTGTTTTTTTTAAGAAAAATTCTTCTTCACTCTAAGCATCAGTGGTAATCACGTTCTTGTGAAGAACCTGGTAGTGACAGAATAAAAATATAAATATTGTAGTAATAATAATATATATTTATTGTTTATAAATGTATATACCATATTTCTGTTGCCAACATGCAAGGTTGATCGACATGTCACCTTTTAAAGATTTATCTGATTATCTGATTTTATTCTTAACAATCCCTCCCATTTTAATTGTACAATGTATTTAAACTCGAATTACACATTTTTTGGACCCCAGGAAGACTAGCAACCACTTGATGAAGTTAATGAGGATCCAAATAAAGAATACTGCCATCATAGGAAGAGGAACAGCAATTGTAGTAGTTGTGAAATGTGAGTTTGTACGTTTGTGATATTTTAAAGATCCCATGACATGGTACTTCTTGATGCTTTTATATGGCTCCTTAATGGTTCCCTAATACTGTAAATGAATCCTTCTTCAAAATCAACACTCAGTGCATGAGAAACAGAGATAAGATGAGAAAGAGTAATTTTTCTGACTCTGAACACTCTATAATGGGTGTAGTTGCTTGAATGCAAATGAGGAGAAAAAAGCTGGCCAATAGTAGAAGGTGGGGGCGTGGCCAAACGCTCCGCTCTCTGCTCTGAGCGCTCTCTGATCCATTTCCTTGTTTTTGCACGGGGGGAGAGATTTGAAGCATTCCATTGAAAAATAAACACATTTCCACAGAAAATAAAATTAAACCACTGCTGTTCAAAGGTCCAGAGGCTCAGATAAAGGACTTCCGAGCCTAGAAACACTCGGACGTGCCTCCAGGCAAATAAAAAAACGCATTTCGCATTGCCTAGCGCATTCGCAGTCCAAACTCTCTGGGCGTGATTTACAGAGACGCTGAGTACAGACAGACGGGGGTGGAACTGCATTTGCATTTCTTTTTTCGATCTGACGTCAATAAGGTGCCTTGTTCAAACTCGCCCGTTTGAGCTCCGATTTTTTGTAACGCAGAAAAGGATCGCAAATGCTCAGTTTAGACATTTCGCAACTTTTAACCATGGGAAGGGGGGGCTAAACAGGGTAGGGGAGCTCACATTAACGTTCAAAAACCTCAGAAAGTGAAAATTTCATGCCATGGGACTTTTAATATTTCATCCTCGTGATACATTCACTGTGTTTATTGCTTTTTCATCCAACAATCCCACTGCTTTTCAGTGAACAGTTTTAAAAGCTCTTCTGGGGACTGGTGTTGTGTGTTGCTTTGGCTATAAACACTGATACCTGCATCAGATTACTGAATTATTAATCTATGTTTGTGTATCTGTCCCTATTCAGATAAATAAATAAATTAAATAAATAAGTAGTAGTGCAAGTAGTACTAATAGTAATAGTTTGTGGTTTTGGCTGAATAGTACAGTAGTAATAGTAGTCCCTTTGCACATTATGTGTAAATATGTACATAGCACCTAGCCTATATTTTTCATAGTGTATACTCGGTAAAGATTGTTTCTATTTGATTATACTTTTTTACATGCTTCTCTTTATCTGATTTATCTATTTTAATTTTTTTGCATGCTCTTGGCATCCAGGGTGGGCAGCAAAGTAAGAATTTAATTGTACAGGGAAACGCGTTTCATTACTGTGCATATGACAATAAAAGATTTGAATCTTGAATCTAGTAGTAGTAATAGTAGTAACAGTAGTAGTAGTTGATTCCACTCACTGCTGGCCGTGCCGTGGTGACAGATGACAGACAGCAGGTCATAGTTTGTGGTTTGGGTTGAACTGTCTTTGGCCAGGAAAGGCTGCAGATCCAGACCCTCCAGAGGGAAGGAAACGTGAGTGCCGATCTTTGTGGAGAACATCAGCTCGTGCCGGAAACGCTTCAGGTGAATGCACAAAATCTGGAGGAGGAGGACCAGACATGGAGTTCAATATTATGACATACGGTAAATGGTCACATCTTTATATAGCGCTTTTCCACATTCAAGGCACTCAAAGCGCTTTACAACAAGGAACCACTCACCCATTCACACACACATTCACACACCAGTGTACGCAGACACTGGGGGCGAGGTGGGTTAAGTGTCCTGCCCAAGGACACAACGGCAGCATTGATCTGTGGGAGCTGGAATCATACCTGCCAACCTGTGGGTCAGTGGATCTGACCGCTCAACCACTGATGTTTCTTATGTCAAGAGCGGGATTTGAACCGCCAACCTTTGGATCAGTGGACAAACGCTCTATAAAGAAACAGACTAAGGGAGTGTGACATCACCCATAGAGTTCGGCTCCAGCCAAAAGAAGCTTACAGGACTAGTAGTTATAGTAGCAAATTTGGAGCCGGAAAGGAATTGATTTACGACAAAATAGCGAAATAAAAACACCAGGATCATGTAGAGCAGGTTAATACAAACATTTTATGACCAAAAAAAGCTCATAGCAGTAGTTAACAGAAAGAGGGGTAGCAGTTTTTCAGTGTGAAGTGAATTGAGTCAATGGAATCAGAAGCGCCCTCATGCTCATTTCCTGTTTGGAACGCGGTGACTAGCAGGTTAGCTATGTCCATACATTATATGGGCAACAGTTTATAATAACTAAGCTTATTTAGCCTTAATAAAGCACAGAGAAAGACTTAGTAAACATTTTTTTCATTATGAATTAAGAATGATTCAAGCATAATAACTACTTAAAGGGATATGCCACCCCCAGGTCAAATTTGGGCATCTCCCCACAGTCCAGAGACTAAAACAAGTGATGAAAAGCGTTTTCCTGGTCACCCAGCCATTGTCCGAGTCTGTCAGCACTGACCGCTGCGCGAGCTGCTGCTCCTCCACGTTAGACTGGAGGCTAACGGCGCCAGAGAAAGATTTCGGCCAAAAGGAATTAATTTGCTCGATGCTTTTCCCAATTACTTTCTGTGTAGTGCGCATTCATATCGAGTGCAAATAAATGTGCAAATCAACACGGAGAACTTGCCTTGGTCATTTTGGGTGGAACTATTTTTCAGTGCGGAAAAATAAAGGCGAAGCACAAAGCATGCAGCGTAACGGGGGAACTCCCTTCCTGGTGCGTAAACAGGGATTCCCCTGGCAGCGTGGTGCGTGCTTCGTCTGTCTTTTTCCGCACTGAAAAATAGTTCCCACCCAAAATGACCAAGGCAAGTTCTCCGTGTTGATTTGCACATTTATTTGCACTCGATATGAATGCGCACTACACAGAAAGTAATTGGGAAAAGCATCGAGCAAATTAATTCAATTTGGCCGAAATCTTTCTCTGGCGCCGTTAGCCTCCAGTCTAACGCGGAGGAGCAGCAGCTCGCGCAGCGGTCAGTGCTGACAGACTCGGACAATGGCTGGGTGACCAGGAAAACGCTTTTCATCACTTGTTTTAGTCTCTGGACTGTGGGGAGATGCCCAAATTTGACCTGGGGGTGGCATATCCCTTTAAAGTGGAACTAAACTAAACCTAAACTCCTCATACAAACTCATTTCAACTAGAGCTGCTAAACTGGACAATACCTGGAGGACTAAAGGGGAGAGTGAGGGAGGAGAAGGTCTCCTGGAGGTCTGGAGGTATAAGGAACAATGTGATTGGTCTAATCAAACTCCATCAAACTCATCAAACTCCAGTTGTTTGTAATAAGTCCTGTGTGATGTCATGTAGTACTTGAAATTGCAGAGGCAGCACAAACTTAGGGGTTTTTGTCCAGAAAGCTCCAAATTTACCTGATTTGCACTTAAGTTGCAAACAAAATGGCTAGAAACAGTAGATAAGGCTATTAAAACACCATATAGACACTTTGGAAGGGAAAAAGGAGGATTTGATGCTTCGTTACACTTTAAGATGCATGATACTTGCACAGAATCTTAACAAAGCAAGTTGCCCTTTTTAAAATATGGATTCTTTTGTTTGCAATACTGATGCTCCTACTTATGAAGTCTGCGTCAGAGCAATTCATTGATTCTGGTCTTTTATTTAGTACATCCTTACCTCTGGGAGACTTTGCATCTTGCAGAATTTGACACCGTTCCGTAATCTAAAAGTAAAAGAAATGCAGTCATTACATTAAAGGTCACCTTCAAACAAAACAAAACCCAAAACTTACTTCTTGCATTTTTCACAGCTGTACATGTTGTCCCCTGGAAACAAAGAAACAAATGGTCCAGAAATTAGTTATTATAGAATTAAAACTTGCAATTCATTTGTAAAAGAAGTAAAGCAACCAAACAAGAAACTGCCAACTACAAAAACACAAGCAAATGAATGTATGTTCTTATGTCCAAATAAGCAGACTGTTCCCTCACCCTTCAGTTCATCTCGGGCGAAGAATGCAGCAAGACAGTCCTGCAGGGTGACCACGGGGCCCCAGAACCAGTTCTTGATGTACTCCATGACGAAGGCGATCCAGCCCTGAGGCGCATAGGCCTCCCCACACGAGCCCGCTTTCACCAGGGCCGTCTGATGGGACGCAGAGTGGAGTTTGGCCAGGTCCTCTTTACCAGGAATGGGCAACGAGATGTCCTGGAAGTTCTCCAACGTCACAGACACCTGGAAAATAGAAGAACAATACAATAAGAGGTGGAACAAAGGAACTAGATGAGTGCTTACTGGTGTTGTATCCTCAAGCAAAGTACTTCACCCACTTGCAGATGTATGAATGTGGGACACAGTGGTACTGTGGTATCCCACAGGTTTAAGAGAATTATTTTATGTAATACAATTTTTGGAGGCTGGAGTTACTTCCTGCTTCTGCTGATCATGAAGGGGCTGGATGAAACTTATTTATAGTTAGGTTATGACCATACAACAAGCAGAAAGTACAACCTGTTTTAACTTTGAAAAGAAGGCAAAAATACCCAAAGATTATGGTGAGTTTCAGTCTACCCCAGGGCAGCTGTGGCTACAGAAGCTGCTCAAAGCAAGTGTGGAAAGTGGTAATAGTTTTTCTGTTACTTGCACACTAAGAAGAGATGAAACCCAAAACCCTGTTTCTGCATGGAAAATAACATATCTCAGTATAATGGTTCTCAGTGTGTTCTAACAAATGGAGGCAGTTGCCCAGTAACTGTCGTAGCAATAGTTTAGTAGCATTAATATTGGTACCACTGTCCTGACTGCAAATGTAGTAACAGTCGTAGTTGCATAGTATGTGTAATAGTAATGTGTACTTCCGGTTGCTAATCCATTTTGAATTTGATGTGATTTTGCCCATAACATTTTCAAGTATCTGTATTTCTAATTGTTAAGCAGTAAGCATTTGCAGCTTTCATAATGCATTTCAAGGTTTGAGCCCAAACACAAAGGTTTTGTTTTAGTGACATTTGGTGAATTGCTGGTGGCTCTGTGACCTTTACAACAATGAAAAGAGGATGGCGTCCACAGAGCAGCCACACACATTCCATCCTGGCTCAGAAGCAAGCCCAACAATGGCGCAAGACACTGAAATGACTCTGCAAGGATTTCCTTCGTTATTATTCTGCTATCATCTCAAAGTGAAATCTAACTGAAGTTACTGCTTCAACTTTATGCATAGCCAAACGATTCAGCTGTCTCCTTTTGATTTTATCTGAACATAAAACGTTGTGAAAAAATTACAAGCAAACTAAAAAGGAGAAAGAAGCAAGGGAGATATTTTAAAGCCTTATAAATACTTGGGATTTTTAACAACGCTCTAACAAAGAGACGCTAAAGGAGGTAACCTGCCGGGAACATTCTATTAGGACGTAAAAGGACACAATAACCGCACTTCTGGTTTGAACCAGAAGTATCACTTTGTCAATGTCTTATCTCATCTGATCTCTGAAGCCAAGCAGTGTTGCTTTCTGATCTATGGTATGTTTTCTCATTGAAAACATAGCTGGAGTTGTGTTTTATTTCATTCACACACAAATCCTGCGTGTTAATACAGGAAACGCTCCACTGAGTTTTTAAACTCTATACACCTTCACATGGGAGTAGAACGGCTGTTCTTCCTTGATAGGAGCAGCTGAGGAGGCTCGGGCATCTGTTCCGAATGCCTCCTGGACACCTCCCTGGGGACGTGTGGTGGGTATGTCCCACCGAGAGGAGGCCCATTGTCCCTCAGCTGGCCTGTGTGTGTGTGTGCGTGTGTGTGCTCAGACTGCTGTCTGGATTTTTATTATTTTTTGGGGTTTTCAGACAATCTAAAAACTTGTGGTAGCTACTGAACTTTCTGCCATAAAAATGGATGCAGACTGCAAAGTATCAATAATAGGAAAACTGTCAAAAAGCTTCAAAAGGGTAGAACCAAACAAAGCATGCATGTTTTTCTTTTTCTGTGTGAAATGAGAGCTCCAGACTGACCCGGTCACAGGTGAGGCACTGCACGGAGCTCATTATGGTCCCATCAAACACATCTGAAATGACGCTGCGATATTTCTTCTGACGTTTGTTCTTTGGTGGAGAAAACGTGGTCATTGCTGCAGATCAAGAAACAAGAGAAGAGAGATTTAATAACAGGGACTTCAAGATATCATGTAACTCTATACAAGCATTTTCCCATAAACTGCACTGTACCCTCCACTGACAGAACATCCTAGAATAATATGAGCAAAGATTTTTAAGGAGACACACTACTAGGTTTTTTTTTTGGTCAGTTCGGTCTCTTTGCATATGAGCTTTTATGTGGAAACCAAAAGTGTGTCACTCTGAATTAAAAATTAAAACAGTTTTCAGTGCAATCAACTTGCATCCACAGAATCATATGGGATATAAGGATCACCCCTTAAAGTAGCACCGACATATACCAAACTTGTTCTTAACAAAATCTTTCCGAAACTTACAGTAAGTATTTTTTGACATCTAATGCCAAGTCTGATTTGTTAATGTTTCAACTAAAAATGGGCAGATTTAGTTTTCTCAAATACTAAAAAATATATCCAAAATTCCCTCTCTATATTTTTTAAGCAAGAAATTTAAACCAGACTCGATCTATTTTTGAGATTCAAATGTCCCAAAAAATGTGAATCTTGGCAGTTTTTACACATAAATTGCCTTATTTTATATGAAAAACATTTATGTGAGTAGAGTACACTTTCTCTGCATTTATTTTCCTATTCCTATTTCCCATTAGCAGACGGGTCACTATATAGGCTTCTCTGTACCTTTCTTGTGGGCAGGGTTAAGACTGGGCCATCCTGAGGACTTGGGGGGGCTGGTGGACATTTTGGGAATGTGACTCTCCATGGGCACAGGGCTCTGGGGCCTCGGGTGGACCGTGTTGTTGGATAACTGGATGTCTGGGAATGAATCTGGAGGCAAAATAATGACATTAGCCATGTAAGTAAAGACATTTAGTAGTAATAACCAAGCATTAGAGGTTTCATAAAAAGGCACAGGATTATTTTAAAATAACTAAGCAAGCTCTTTGTAAATTCGAAATATTGTACCACGGCTCTGATACATGCTTATAAAAACACCATACTACATGATACATACACATCACAATACTAAAATTTCAAACTCGATTTCAATACTAAGGAATAGATTTGATAATTGTAGTACTTTCTTTTATACTAGCATGGGTCTTATATCTGTGTAATCCCTCAGTGGTCCATGGGCGTGTACTAGTCTAAGTGCTCTTATACTTGTTCTAATACACCTCAAGATCATTCTAAAGCCATTCAGGAAATGTTTTGTCTTGTGTATGTGACTTTTAGTATCATTACCTGCTCAAAAGCGTATCTAGTTTCTATACAATCAATTACTTTCTGATTTGCAATATTTTTGACAACCCTAGTATGTTTACCTGAGATGCGGCTCTGTACTTTGAGCGCCCCCTGTGTGCTGATGATGGGCGTTGTCTCATTGGTGGTGTCTATGTCTTTGTCTGCATCCGTCATCCCCCCTTCTCCTGCTCCTGTGGCTCTGTACAGGTCGTTTATCATGTTCTTCTCCTTCTGCCACTCGCGGTTGGCCTGGATCTCCTCCTGCTCCGGCATCAGCATCTCCGCCTCGTTGGTGTCTGTGTAGGCCACAGTGGTACATTTTTGAGTTATTGGGCTGAAAATAAATCTGCAGTTCTTGTGGTGCATTCACACTGGCACACACATCACACTAAACTAGTAGAGACATTCTTATTATGAAAACAGTTAGCATTAACACTGCATTATTCATGTAGGAAACACTCTGCAGGGGTAATATACTATTGTAGCCACAGCCCAACACTTGGCAAGGTGGGTGAAGCGTCTTGCCTAAGGACACAACAACAGTTTTTGCAACTGACGCCCCACTGTGGCACCTGGCATTACCATCCAAGTACTTACCAGGCCCAGCCTTGCTTAGCTTGCTGTGCCTAAAATGTTCCACTGTAAGGCATTAAATTTCTACATCCATCTCCATGGAGAGGTTGCACACCAGTCCAAGGCTGCATCCCATTTCTCGGTCTTACTCCTTTGTCTTACCCCTACCCATTGGTTTTGTGCGTTCATGTGAGGGCAAGGGGTGTCCCGATTCTAATTTTGATCAAGGGCTCGGGCCACGACCGAGGGCTACATACCCCTTGAAACGAAGTAAGCTCTCGACCAGACTTGAATCAAAGAGGTACGCCTACAAGCTCAGGCAGGTTTTGGGATCAGGATGGCAGTGTCACATCGACCAGCCAAGGAGTCTCATAAATGTATTTTCAGCAGTTGTAATTATCGATTAACAGTTTAGCAGGTTTACAATTATGACGCTTATGTTCTATGTTACTTTCAGTGAACTGTTGTTGCGGTTTTAATTGTAGTGATGTCTGTTTGGTCGATGTTATTGTTTTCATTGAACTTTCACGTATAAACAAGTTAGTTTTTTTGTTGAGCTGAGGTACCCGATAATCCTTGATATTTGTTTACGTTTGTTTGTGTCAATTGTTGCCTCTGTAGACTAGGGGTGGGTATTGGCAAAGAAGTCACGATTCAATTCGAATCACGATTCATATGCCACGATGCGATACTATCACGATGCATCACAATACTTGAATTATTGCGATGCATTGCAATATATTCGACATACTTCAGTGAAAATGTACCCAAAAAAAAGAGGATAACTTAAATATCAGTAGCTGTGTATCTGGGTAGTGTCTTCAATTGATACATAACTCAATTCATAACTGAATTTATTAAATAACAAAAACAACTAACCAAACCAATAACAAAAAAAGTGCATAGGATTTTTCCTAAAACAAAAAATGATGTTCAAACATTTGCCATTTTGGAGGTAGCTACCATCATAACAAACAGTACCCTTTCACAAAGAAAAAAGTGCATAGGATTTATAAAAAAAAATAAAGTAATTATTTATTTATTAATATTAAATTATACAATATTAAATTATTAATTAATAATAATAATCGATTTTTGGCATCAAGAATCGATGCAGTATATTGTGAAAGTTAGTATCGCGATGCATTGTCATGACGATTATCTTGCACACCCCTACTGTAGACGTAGCAGCCAGGTAGAGCTGACAGACCCTCACCAGAAAAGTGACACAGTGCACCTTTAATAATAACCCACCTGCCGCTTCTCCTTGCTGCTCGTTGTCCGCCTTCTCGCTGCTCCCACACGACTCACAGGACTGGAAATCGTCCGACTGGCTGCGGGTGTCCTCTTCAGGGCCAGTTTCCACTGAGACGGTGCTGGAGCGGTCGCACGGCTCTGGGAGGGGCTCCTTCAGCTCCTCGTGAAGCTGGTCCATCAGGCAGCGCAAGAACTCCTGGGAGTCCTGCAATGGAAGGACGTACATGCAATAAGGACAAGAGGTGAATAATGGCAACCAAAACCCTGAAATACCTGAAACTGCTAAACTAATCACACACATATGTACACACCAGTCAAAAGTTTGAGCTCACACTTTCTTTCATTGTTTCTTTTTATATATATTTACTACTTTCTACATTTCATATACACAAAGAAGACATCAAATATATGAAGCAAGATGTACAAAAATTATGTACGTACCAAAGAAGAAAAAACGTTACTACATTACATTTTTTAAATATTTTCTATTCAAATCCTCAAATTAGCCACTCCTTACTTAATATTTTTCAAAAATGCCATTTAGAGCAACTGAACTTTTTTTTTTAACTAAGCAATAATAAAAACACTGAATGAGAGGGTGAGTCCAAACTTTTGGCTGGTCATGTACGTTTAAACAGCACCAGCCAAAGTCTGGACACACCCTCTTATTCAATGTTTTTTTCTTACTACAGTGATCCGTCGCTCTATCGCGGTTCACTGTTCGCGGCCTCGCTGTTTCACGGATTTTATTTTTATTTTTTTATTTTTTTATAGTCTAACATTGTGTTCTGCGTCCTGATTGGCTAAGAGATTGTAGACCTTTGCCGATTGATAGATGAGGGATGCAGTGGGGACCAGGACTAGACCGGGACTAGACCGGGACTAGACCAGGTCTAAACCAGGATTAAACCAGGATTAAATCACCCCGTGCGGCTCTTTGCTGGTTTCGAGCGGCTCTTGCGTTCGTTTGTGTGTTCGGGTTTGTGGCTCAGGCTGCGAGGACGCGGTCCTGAGGGGGAGGCATGGTCCGGGCGCCGCGGTTCGATCTCGTGCTCGCAGCCCCGGTGTACGCGCGGCCTTGCGCCGGTCACGCTGCTCTGTCACGGATTTGACCACAATGAGCGGGTGCACGTGTCGTGCACTTCTCCAAGGGGTTGGTGCGCGTCGCGTCCCGGGATGTGGCAGTGCCGTTGAATGAGCGCGGTGCTTCCGGCGGATCCAGTGACTCATGTCTCCGCGCTCCTCGCGCGTCCGGCGGGGCTCCCAGTGGAGCCCCCACGCTTCACTATTAACTCATTGACTGCCGGAGACGGATAAATACGTCCCCTCAAATCCAAACGTAGACTGCCGGAGACGGATAAATACGTCAATTGCGTTTTTCAGCGGGGGTTGCTAGGTTACGACCTGGAGCAACTTTTAAGGTGTAATTCGTACATCCCAACCTGTAGATAGCGATCGTGTGCCCATCGGAGACGCGGAAGACAGGAAAAGATCAGCACATGTGTAGTGTAGTGTAGTGAGAGAGAGTCAAGATGGCGAGGAGAGCGAACGAGGGAAAACGGTTCACTGTCGTCGTCCTCCTCCCTCCTCCCTGATATACCCGCGCCTCGGTCTGCCTTGGGCAGAGATACTTGCGCACCTCCATCACCCTGCTCAGACACATGTGCGCCTCCATCGCCCTGCTCCGAAACATGCGCGCCTCCATCGCCCTGCTCCGAAACATGCGCGCCCGCACCGCCCTGCTCCGAAACATGCGCGCCCGCACCTCCCTGCTCCGAAACATGTGCGCCCGCACCGCCGCCCCGGGCAGACGAGACCGCTGCTCCGACCTACCCGCACCCGGATCGCTCGCCTCAGGCAGACCTAACTGATCCGGCGTGTCTCTGCAGCCTGTCTCCGCGGTATCCCGCATCACAGGTCTGCTCCGGAGGCACTCATTTCGTGAGCCAGACCCCGATTCATCTGATGAGCCGTCAGGATCAAGTGGAAGCAGGAGATCTTCGCCTCCAGAGAGGCATGGGATGGGTAAGAAGAACTAACTAACTAACTAACTAACTAACATGATGCTGCTGTGTGGTAATTGTGAAGGAATTTTCTATTTACAGAGCCTTCAACCAGCAGAGGACCAACCCCCCCTCCTGCTCGCAAAGCGAAGAAAGGTAAAAAAATATATTATATATATAAATAAATAAAATCTGTGTGTGTATATATGTATAAAAAAGTGTCTATTCTCCACATCACACTGCAGCAATACAAAATAAAAATACAATTAGGTAATGTATATTTCTATCATTTACAGGTGGTGCATCTGGAGTGGCAAGAACAACCACACATGCCACACATCTACTGTCTGCATATTATCATGGTGGCAGGTGGTGTCATGCCAGGCTAACACCGTGACCTTCTTGTTGTGCCTCATAACCTTTCCCCCTGCCCCCAGGTCACTCTTTTTTGTCCCTGATCCCATTTGGTTTCCCCCCCCCCCCCCGTTTCCCCCCTGGTTCCCCCCTGTGTGTCCCACAGACTCACACACCGACACAGAATTATAAAAATTGTCCATATACATGGTGTAGCCATGACAGAGAGAGTGGCAAGAAGCCGGGGACAAACTCTACTTTCCGGGGACAAAGCAGAGATTGTTTTTGATCTAGGAGATCAAAAACAATCTCTGCTTCATACCATCTATGCAAATGTTTTGCCCAGGTTGGTACGTGTTTTTAAATTTTTATAATATAGTCCAACACTGGGCGGATTTTATAGAGATTGTCCCCGGCATCTTCTAATGACCTGTCACTATCAGCTGAAACCTGTTTCTTGGCATTGTTTTTGAAAAGTTTTTTTTTTTTTTTTATTGTGTGAAGAATCCCTCAGTCGTCCAGGTAGAATCCATGGCAAAAGGAGAAATTCAATTTGTCAACTGGACCCAGTACCTGTCCAGTTGACAAATTGAATTTCTCCTTTATTTTTTATTTTTTTATTTTTTTTTATTTTTTATTGTTGTATATTGTATTGTTTTATGTATGTTGTATACTTATTGTTCTGATCTCAAATTTTGTTCTCAAATTTTGTTTTGTTGATTGTTGTCAATTTGTATATAGTTATATTTCTTATATTTGTAAATAAAAGTGTACTTTGTCATCAAAAATATCTTTCTCTGTTGTTTTAGATGTTTGAGATGTCACTAAATCAATAAGTATTGATGTCAAAGTCACTGATCTGCTCGAAATCCTTCTTTGCACAAAATGCTCCATTTCTCCAGTTTTTGTCAAAAACCAGTGTTTTTGCTGAAACTTCCCTATGTTCTACTGTCAATTACTTGAGAACCGAAAAGGTTAGAAGCATAATTTTTTTTCCAGGTGAAAGAAGAGAGTCTACACTTTATTTTGATGTGTGCCATGTCTATATAGTCAAAGAACTCAGTATTCTGTGAGTCTTGAAAAATCAGTGAAAATGACCAAAAAGCTCTGGCAGTCAAAGGGTTGACATTGTGAAAACAGGCCGGCAGTGAATGAGTTAATACATTTCGTTGAAAATCTAAGAAAGTTTGAGTGTTTAAACGAGAGAGAAATGTGAGAAATCGTTAATTCCAGTGTTCCAGCCTTAAAACATGTAGAATAATTGTAAAATATAAAGTTGTCCTACTTCGCAGATTTCACTCATTACGGGTTATTTCTGGAACCTAACCCCCGCGATAAATGAGGGACCACTGTACTATCTAGATTTTAGATACATACAGAAGACATAAAATGTATAACAATACATATATCAAATTATTTAGTAAAGAAAAGAAGTTAAATAACTTTACTCAATATTAATAAAAAGCAATGGCTAGTGGATTTGAATATAAAATTTAAAAAAAATATTAATTCACTTTTTTTTCTTTTCTTTTTTACATATATCTTACTTCATATATTTGATGTCTTCTGTATGTATACAAAATGCAGAAAGTAGTAAACGTATATTAAAAAAAAAAAAACACTGAATGAGAGGGTGAGTCCAAACTTTTGACAGGTTGTGTTTAAACCATGTCATTATAAAAAAAAAAAATCATTATGAATTACTGAGTCACTAAAGCACGTGCTGCATTAACACTATTCATAAATCATTAGTGAGCTTGATATTAAGGGCTTTGTGGGCAAGACGTTCCAATTCAATTTGTTCTTCTGCAAAATAACAACATGCTAGGGCAGAAATCGTGGTAACAGCTCTCAAAATGATTACATATCTCCATGTATCTGACGGCACAACAATTTATGCACAAAAAAGTATGGTTACACTTTATAATAAGACATGCCTACAAATCATTTTGTACACGTTTATTAACCATTAACTCATCATTTACTAAAAATATTAGTATGTAATTATGCATGACTAGTTAATGATTATTTCCATAATATTTCTAATTCTAATGTCTCGTACCTGCAGGTGGAAAGGAGCTTGTAGCTAAATCTGGCACAAAGTATATTTTCTCTTATATATAGTATATATTCTGTGCACAAAGAAATTGGATTTATGAATGTTTTAGAAATTAGTAATAATACTTTATCCTTGTTTGTAAATGATTACACATCCATTAAACTTGTGGCTCATGAGTTTAAACTGCCTTTTTACAAATAAATACAAAACAACTAAATTCATTTCACTCACTTCTTTCTGCTGTGACCCATATAATCTAAATAAAATCATTGGTTTACTAACACAAGTTTTGGTCAACACCATCGACTAATCACAGACTAAAGGCCTACAGCTCTACAGCATGCATATAATAAACTTTGTATGGTGAGGATCTTGGCAATAATGCTCTATGATGTCGATGTTTCAAGGTCCTATATTACTCAAAATTTACTCTTATGAGCTTTAAGTCATGTTAAAAAGTTCTTACCTCTTCAAAAACATGTTTGAGAAATCCATTATTATGTCTGTCTAATGCTCCGTTTTACCTTGTGATGTCATGAAGCAGTGTTGTTCAAGTTAACAGCTCCCTTTTACCTTTAATTCAGTAGAAACAAGTCCAGGGCCACTGCAATTAGTGAAGGTGTATGGAGTTTAAAAATGCAGTGGAGCATTTCCTATGTTATTACATGGCATCACAAGGTGGAACAGAGTGTCTTCTCTTTGAGAGAAGAATTCATCTTAAATGTGCAGAATTTGTGTGTGAATGAAACAAAACAACTCCACTATGTTTTTGATGAGGAAGCAACATTATGACATAGATCAGAAAACAGCGTAAACTGCAGGGTTAGCAGATTTTATAAACAGGACTTTTGTTTTCTGCAAAAGATTACCAGAATAATTGTACCCTTTGCAATTGCCAATTGTGACCATTCAAACTGTGATTTTGATTCATTTTATTCCTCAGTTCTAATTAGGGAATAATAATTGTTTATAATTGCACACTTCAAAATAAATTATGATGTACAGTATGCCCAATTAAAAGGGAAATAAAGCCGTTTCAGATTCTGGAGGAAAATACAGGGTTTCATTGATTTTTAAAGAGCCACTAAACACCAAAGCCACATTTTTTATTGATTAACTGTCTAAATGGGTCTAAAACAGAAGTCTATACCAATTCCTGGCCTTATTTTGGCATTTTACTTGCCTGGAAGAATCCATGACTCATCGCTGTACCAGCGAGTGAGTCTGGTAACGCTTGGTCCAAAATGCGCTGCAGTTGCGCGTAGACAGACAGCTAAGTGAACCAATCAGAGATTGCGCCATCTTGATTCAAAACTGAGGCGGAACTTCCGCTGCCTAAGAGTGACTTTGCGGGCAAAGGCGGGTGCACTGACGTCACCATCATTGAACGAATCAGAATCGCGGAGTCCGTTGTTAACCGGAGGAGCGAGGGTGGATGGAGGGTGTCCAAATGGTATCGCGGTGTATAGGAAATACAGAGAGATATCATTTGGCTGGCCAGGTAAGCATTTTACTGCATATTTGTTAAAATCTGACTCATGTCTGTACCGACCTCATTAGGATCAACTATCGCCATTTACATTTGAATTTCCGGGTTGGACAAACAGCTGCAAATGAGTCAGATGCTGGTTATTGCATGACAAGCACAGCCACTCACAGTCAGCTCACGGTATGGGGCGGTACGTGAGGAGCCCCTCTTAGCCCCGCTTATACCGGGCTGCGCTCCGTGGCCAAACTCACGTCACTGTCACTCTCCATTGGCAGTATGCTATTGCTCTCTCTCTCACTGAGCGGCGCTGTCACCCGGCTGTCACTCACAGGTCAAGCCCCACCCTACACCATCACCCAACCTGCGCTCCCCAACCTGCTGAGTACCGTCCACTTTGTCGGATTTTTCCAAATTTTGACTGTGGGCGGAGTTAACTCTGGCAGAGCCATTTGGAAGCTCTTTAAGTAAAGGAAGCTCATTGTTCTTTACACAAGTGATGGGCAAAACGAGTCGAGGCATCGACATGTGTTGGGCTCAGTAAGCAGCGCCTGTGTCAAGCTGCGTCGCTGTGTGTATCACTTTAAGAAAAGTCACGCGACTGATACATTTACTGTAGTCTTTGGTGTTGCTCGTGTCGGGAGCGCTGAGGCTGCTCGTTTAGAGCGCGGGGCTCAAATCCGTCGCAGTGTCTCTGTTCAGAGAAACAGAAGATAGGCCTGTTCTGTGTGGGTCATTTTAATCAGTCCCAAGTGGAGCTCACTACAGATTTACTGAAAGAACTATATTTTACCATAATTTTCTCAACCATTCACCTTGTCATGTATCATGTGTTTGCCTACTTTACTGTACAATGGGCTGTGATTTTCTTTAATGAGATTGCATCTATGAGAAATGAGTGTTCAGGTGTCTGAATAAACGAGCCCTAGACTTTGTCAATGCTTCTGCATAGGAGGCAGTTCATTTTTTTAAAACCACTAGATGGCGCTATAGAACACATCAACACAGTGTCAACACAGTGTTGGAAATGTGTTACACATGCCTTGAGGCCTCATCTACCCATCACTACTTTACGCTCTATTTGAATCATCTCACAGAAAAATTCAACAGCAGCATAAAACCAATAGCTTTCATTTAATGTGGAAAATCAGAAAGCTAAACACCTAAAGACCTAAACTCCACCTAAAACCACATTTCAAGCAGGGCTGCTAAACTGGGGAGTACCTGGATATGAGGAAATATGAGGAACAGTGTGATTGCAACCAGGTGAACTCAGAAACACCAGTGTTGAGGAAAAAAAGAATCACGTATTTTTCGATTTTTGGCACAGCACTAATCAGGGCAATCATTGCAGTGGCCACTGGAGCAAGGACAAACACTTTTTTTTTACCACAAAGCTGCAAATGTACCTAGTTTGCACAATAATTGCCAAAGAAAGGAACTAGAACAGAAAACAATTCTATCCAAACACCATATAGTAGTAAAAAGAAGTTAATTTAGTTTTTAGTTGCACTTTGAAATCTTCACAATCAATTTGAGGTAATTAGATGCAGTTAATTAAATATGTCAACAAATGTGCAATAAAAAAAGTACACAGCTAATCTTTCCCATGCTTCAAATTCACTTCATAGTTTTGTTTATCTGCAATTTCACAAAGCACCAACGTGGGGCCCGATACTAATTAAAGTGAAACAAAAGCTAATAATCTCCTGAAACACAACACCTCTCAGACTAATCAAAATCGTTTCTCACTGGACCAAACATGGCTCAGTCGTGCAGACTGAGCTGCTCAACAAAGTGTGACAGTTTAATATTCCTCAGATGGTTTCAGATAAAGGAGGAGGAAGAGCACAATTCAGCATAAACACCACCATTCACACTTTGCAGACTGTCACGTAAATAACAAGTTTAGTTCTTACAAAGGAAATATATACAAAAGCTTAAACACTTATGGCTATACACTATATTCACAAACTTTATATACATGACTTAAAACATCATTTTTTGGGCATCCAATTTCAATACTAAAGAATTGACTCAATACTCGATACTGATTACGATACCAGAATGTTGACAAAAAAGGCACACTTTCACATTTTTTAGTAAAAGAATGTAATATTCATATACAAAATAATAGGACTGTCTTTATGCTTAAGCTCAAAATGACACTGTTCAGGAAAAGTCAAATTTTGTCCTGTGAAAGCCACACTATGTAACTTTTTTGCCACAAAAAAAACCCACAACATAATTGAATCCAAATTGCACTGAAAAACATGTATCCTTACCCCGAGCATGCTTGCATCTCTCCTAACTCATAGAAATGTTCCTTTGGCCATCATATTCCACAGTACGGCATAAAACTGTCTATACAGAATGTTCCCCCAAGTATGATTTTGAACTTTCTATTTTCATGGAATCACACAGTTGATACTTTTAACACTACATCTTACAGCTTTTTAGTTTTTATTTGACATTAATCGGGGCGTCATGGCGGAAATAAAGAATTACAAGGCTCAAATGCAGTGTTTGGCGTAGCACTTTTGCTTTTCTCCGAGTTGGCGAGGCAGTACTTGTTCAGGCGAGAGGCTGAGTGCATTACAGAGGCTTGGCTCTGTCAGCGATTTGACGTAATCTGATTTCTACAGCAATAAACGGACATGGGCTGAAAGGGAATAGGCAGGGACAGGTTATTGTGATGGTGATTATATTTGCCATTATGATGTGATTAGATAATAGAGGACCACAAGGCGTTCAGGTGCTTTTAGTAATTTCTCATTTAACATTATTACTTATAACATTCCATTCCTATCCGGAGCACAAATAAACTCTACATTGAAGCTCTGGTAAGTTTCATTTTCACTTTAACGTAGCGGACCAAAGCAAAACAACATGTGGTCAGTGGGTGCTGCTCTGTGGAAATGTTTGTCATTGCTGTTGATCTAAAATGAGTGAGTAAACTTCCAAACACACTGTCTAATACCTATCTAATGTTTTCCTGGCCGTTTCTAACCCTATGCAGTTGAACGCATCTCCTAGTCTGTGCCTAAATCAAACTGCGCTGTTACATTCTTTTCCAGCTATCGGGATCTTTGAGATTCGAGTCACGACATCCTCTTATTTCCTGGGTTTACATGCATTTAGAAAAATCTGCTTAAATTGGACTAGGCCAGATATGCAGTTTTTTGGGCGTGCATGTAAACGTAGTGACTGACAGAAAGACTGAACAGACAATTTACAGATTTAGAATTTCTGACTCATTTGTCTCATGGTTCAAAATCAATCAGGTACGGGCACTTTAATTTTGCAGCCCTAGCATCCAGCATAACACAAGACCCGCACTTGGAATATGTTAATACAGCATTTTGAGTTTCCAGAAGTGCTTTAAACTCACTCAAAAGTACCAGCATGAGATTTTATAGGAGACAGAGTGTACCTGCTGTGAGTATCCTCGGAACATGGGGTTAATGGCTTTGATTCCTTGGAAAAGAGTGGTCGGCACGACGTACGAGGGTCTGAGAAAAGACACAAATTTGGTATGAAGCTCAATGTGGACTTAAAGTTTTAGTTATAAACTGAACTGAAGAACAAGAAGTAGCAACAGCCATTCTGATTAGACTTTGACAAACTGCACTGATGCTTTGCAGATGTCTTCACACTCCCAGCGAATGTTGACCTCTGTCTAAGGCTCTGTTACTCAGGTTAGACTTTAATGTGAGCTTTGGTTTAACACAATCACAATCAGTTGAAAATAGAACAGGTGAAATGATTTGTGCTGTTAAAGTTACTCATGCAGAAAATTACAGCCAATGTTTTTTTCAGTTGGTCACTCTCACCGTTTTTGTTGAACACCTGAATATGTCGGCCTATTGTATAAGCAGTATTATTGCAACTTTTTTTTAAAAATATATTTACAAAGATGAAATTATCAGACATTTTGTAGTGACATCACTCCACGTGTGTTCTAGTTGTTTCTCTATTGGCGAAATGTTCAGCAGTTACCATGGTGACAGTGTTTTTTTTTAAAGACAGAACTGAAGAAAAAACATAAAATGAAGCCTGTGATTAACACGAGCGTTCACGGTCCTGTTTATGTGTTTGATTTTCAATTAAAAAGGGAAGAGCAACTAACTGAAAAACTGTTTAATTTTTCGTATGAGAGACTTGTTTCACAGGGCAAACCATCTTAACTGTTGTAGTTCCAAGCAAGTGAGCTCTTCCTGGTCAGATTGTGTCAAGATTAAGGCTGTGTCTCATTTCTCTGTCTTACCCCTTTGTCTTTGCCCCTTGGTTTTGCGTGTTCATGTGAGGGCAAGGGGTGTCCCAATTCTAATTTTGATCAAGGGCTAGAGCCACGACCGAGGGCTACATACTCCTTGAAACGAAGTAAGCCCTCGACCAGACTTGAAACGAAGGGGTACGCCTACAAGCTCAGGCAGGTTTTGGGATCAGGATGGCAGCGTCACATCGACCAGCCAAGGAGTCTCATAAATGTACTTTCAGCAGTTGTAATTATCGATTAACAGTTTAGCAGGTTTACAATTATGACACTTATGTTCTACGTTACTTTTAGTGAACTGTTGTTGCGGTTTTAATTGTAGTGAAGTCTGTTTAGCAGAAGTGATCGTTTTCATCAAACGTTCATGTATAAACAAGCTATTTTTTGTCGAGCTGAGGCACCCAATATTCTTTGACATTTGTTTACGTCAATTGTTGTCGCCTCTGTAGACGTAGTAGCCAGGTAGAGGCAAGGGACAGTGACGCAAACGGTAATTGAGTGGTGTCCCATTTCTTAGGGGAACATTCGTACCCTGAGCACTCTCAGGTCGGTATCGAGGGGCAAGACAAAGATGTAGATAAAGGGGTAAGGGAAGGGGTAAGACAGAGTAATGGGACGCAGCCCAAGTCTAACTTGAGTAACAGAAGTTCTAACAGAGCAGTGCCTTCAGTTAGCATCACACCACCAGGGAATGTTGATGACATCAGCTGTAAAGTATCAGTAGCACTGTTGAACCTAATTACCCACCTGTTCTTGTGCCACAGATCTGATACGAGTTTCTGATAACTTTTACAGAGCGCTGGCTTCTTATCCGTCTTCACCAGGGATCCACATTCGATGAAGAACTGCGTCAAAGGCGGGCTGAAAATAGATGAGCAGATATAAATAAAGTCATTATGGAGTTAGAGGCATAATATGTCTGGAGATGCAGACATTAGCAGAGGTTAACAGAAGGAGAAGGATATGCAGCTTAAATCCAACTGGGTTTCAGATGACACCACAATGATCTATAGGACAATAATGTTTGAGAAGATGGGGGAAGGTGAAATGTAAATTTTTATTGCATATTTTTGTAGTAATAATGCAAGTTCTAGGGTGTAGTCACTAAAATTTATGCTAAAGGCTAAAACTTCAAACTTAATTTTGACACTAAGGAATAGAATAATTAAGCTGCCGGCAGTGAGTCCAAAACAAATTTCCCCTTGGGGATAATAACGATTATCTTATCTCATCTTACATTTGTGAAATTACCTTTTGGATATTTCATGGCAAAGTACAAAAGTAAATTGTCTCTTGGCCCCCATTGAGAGTATGACATCATCACGTTCTAGAAACTGAAACCCACCAGCTGATACTTTGCAGTATTTGAGTGAGCTGTGAAACAACAGTTTAACTGCTGTGTCTTTTACAACTGAGAATGTAGCTGGGCTGCGCAATATTCCACAAATATTTTGATTTTGTGATTTTGGTAAAATGCAATATTCATATAGAAAGAAAATAAATATCAGGCAATGCAGGAAATTACCATGCAAAATACGTCTTCTTTTAGTGATGATTTCCCATAGTGTAACAATTACTTATTGTTTACAAAAACGTATTGTTACTATTAAATTAAATATTTTACCTTCCAATTATGAAGGCCTGGTTTTTGTCTAAAAATGACCAAATTAATCCTTACAATCCAACATTTTAAATGTTTGTTCATTTAACAGAATGACATTTTCAACAACAAAAAAAACATACAAAGGACACAAATGGTGGGATCTGAACAGGTCCTTTGGTGTATCTTGCTAATCTAAGTTATGACCCTGGGGTGATGATGGAGAACAGGCTTTGTGCAAAAACAAACATCAAAGCTCCATGTTAAAGCGGCCACTCCCTCTGCAGTCATGATACTCCTCTGCAGTCATGTTACTCGGGCTCCACTATTTTTGGATTAGATTTAAATTGCATATTTTGACCCACATCTTTGCAGTTTGACTTGAGCCCACATAGAGATGGGCAGTGTAATTTAAAACTCATGTCCCCTGAGTGAGAGGAGAGATGTGTTGCATCCGCTGTGAGATCCTTAGGCTGAAGGGAGGGGGATAAGTCACTCTGTCATTTTGGACTGGTTTTGTCTACAGCAGTAAACTCAAGACTAATCCAGACAACAAACTCAACTAGTTTGACTGGAGTAAACATGTCATTAATGAGTAATGCAAATAAGAAGCATTTACAGCATCTTGAGAAACAAACCAGTCCGAGGACATTCTCAGTATATGGACAGGTCATACCTCATGTAAAAGCTCAGACCCTCCAGAAAATTTTAGGTTTAAACCAACTGGATTATACCATTTAAACTGACAACCCAAATGAGAGACTTCCGTGAGGCTCATTCTGTTTTCTGGATAATCGTCTTGAGAACCAAAACATCAAATTATAACAAGCAACTTGGGCATCATGTCCAATTGATACTAGTAAGAGGTATATTTGATTACCTCACAATGTTCCTCCTACTCCTTCCTCCCACTCCTACTTTATCTAAAACTATATACAACATAGAGATTAGGTTTTCTAATTAGGGGGACAAGCACCGAAGGTGCTAGGCACCCTATAGTGTTTGCTTTGCGTTGCCTAGCGAAGTTGCCTAGCGAAGTTGCCTAGCGAAGTTGCCTAGCGAAGTTGCCTAGCGAAGTTGCCTAGCGAAGTTGCCTAGCAACCCTTTGATCTTTCCTTTGATGTTCTGGTCTCCTGATTATTATTATTCTTTATTCCTTTCACAGGGATGAAAGTGGCCAATGATGAAAAAAGCGGAAAGTCACGGCGCACCCCCCCCCCGGAAAATTTTAAATTTCTGAAATTTGGATTTCTATATGCTATATGTTAGCAATAAAGTAAAACTGTACATAAAAGTACAAAAAAACCTCACATTTTATTAACTGGTAGGCCTACTAGTAGTATATATTGGATTTGTTTTTGCTTTGCACTTCGTCTAATCAGAGCGCATTGAGGAGGAGCTTATGCGAGCTAAAAGGCGCAGGTGAAAAAGCGAGGAGCGACGCGTTAAGTGAGGCACGGGCAGGTAGGATGAGGTATAGGATGTTTTATAAAGTTTAACCTGTGTACACGCAATGATACAGGCTGTTGTGAAAGAGCTGCGCTCACTCGCTCGGTCCGCGGCTCCAGACACGGGCTCGCGCCCGTGTTTAATACGAACAGTTTAATACGAAGCTTAATACGAGATACACGTACTTTTGTTCTGAATACAGGACGATTCTGTTTTTTAGGGGACGGTTGGCGACCCTAAACACAACTATACATATATATATACACCCAAAATCTTTCTCAACGAATTTGCACAGATATTAAAAAAAAAAAAAAAAAAATACCCTGCGGCTGAAAAAAAAGCGGAGATCTGCTAAAAAACGGAACTCTTTCATCCCTGCTTTCACCATGGGAGTCTATGGCAACCCCTAGAACCGTCTGGTAAAAAGTTGTGAAATTTTGCATGCACATTCCAGCCAGTCTCCTCATTACCCACAGCGATTTATAGGCCCCCAGCCCCAACCGTCTAGCGGCACCAGCAGGTCAAATTTGCAGAAATTTGTCAATTGCCTAGCAACGCACCTAGCAACCTTTGCTCTGTCTTTGATCTGTCTGTTCCAACAGGGTTAGACCCTGACCCTGTCAGACCCTGTCAGACTGTTAGATCCTGTCAGACCTTGTTAGACCCTGTCAAACGGTGCTTTGCCCCCACATTGCTGCTTGCAGCTATATTTATAATTAGATTTGCAAAGATCAATACGTGCCAATTGCTTTGTCTGACAGCTAGAACATGCACAAATAGTGGTCAATATAAACCAGGTGTGTTGTGCTGATAAGAAAAAATATTAATATGACTGCCTCTACACAGCAGAGGTTCTGCACTGAAATCATTTAATATGAAAACTGCCCCTGAACATTATGACTGAGTGGCTCTGAGGCAAAACTATGGGCATCACTAGACACATGTGTTTCTTTAGCGTAATTTTGCCCAAGGAGCTCAAATTAACTTTAAGTGGTAAAATGGAAACTGAAAGTAGCTTGTCCTTTGTTGCTGTGACTGTGCAGATCTGAGCCAGTTTGTTAGCTAGCGACAGGGGGAGATAAAGGACACTTCAACTCGCCCCACAACAATTAATTTCCTCAGCACAGACTAAGAAACATGTTCTTTAAGGCGAGAAATGTTCAGTCCAGCTGCCTCTGATCCAAAGTCTGTATCAGTGATAAATGTGTGTGTAGTCTGCAGTGTCCCAGTTGTTTAACTGTTCGCTGGTTTTCTACTGTTGACTTGACTTACTAGTTTTACATGTCAGGCTTTTACAGAAGAAAATGTCATTTAGGCCCGCCATACTGACACATTTTGAAGTACTAGTACTGCTGAGGTTAGTTTTCAGTATTATAATTTATCGTCTATGGGTTCATAGACAATAAATTATAATACTGAAAACTAATTTATACCACACATCAGAAAATCAATGCCAAACATTAGGACTATCCCAAAAAATATTCTAAATGTATAATTATAATAAAAAATTTGCTGAAAAAAATGTGTAATGTAGTAGGATATATCTAGAATGAGTCATAGAAGTTATTTATTCAACTCTTTAGTTGAAATCTTTTGTTGAATCTTTAGTTTTGTTGAAAAGAAAAATTTAAAAAAAGTTATTATTGTTATGGTTATATATATTTTGTTGTAATATAATTTTGAGTTGATAAGGGGCAGATATCATAAGCTTATGCTTCTTTCTGTTCCCTTTTCATTCATATTTAAGTTATAATTGTAGAGATGCAATTGTGTTGCATCTGTTATTTTTTGTTTTGTTTTAACAAATGAAATAAATAAATAAATGAACGAATGAAATGAAAAAAGTACCCACAATAAATACTGACTACAAAAATAATTGTTCCATCTTTCATATATTAAACCATAAGTCAATATAGTAATTATAGTGACAGGCCTAATTGTTGATAATGTTGCCAAAAAAATCAAAAAAATGTGAATGTCATCTGCATAGCCTTTATTGGATTTTGGATGGTTATCAAAAATGCACTTCTATTTTAACAGGACAATTAAATACACTTCTCTATCGTCATGGGTGGAAAATGTAAGAATATTAAGGGGCCTGTATTATTCCATTTTCTGATATACTCTATGTTCTAATTAGAGATGCGCGGATGGCGGTTACAGCCGCGGGCACCACGGCTAAACCGCGGAGCGGGTGGATGACGTGAAGAAAAATAATATTTTTTATTAAATTCGGGCGGGTGACGATTGAACAACCAAATTTTTAAAAATGCACGTTATGGAGTGCAGTGCAGAGAATTTTGGAATTATCATAAGTTGACGGATGACGGACGGGCGCGGTTTTGAAAATTCCTGAAAAAACGTGCGTGCAAATGGATAGCGGACGGATGACTTTTTTTCATGCGGTTGCGGATGGAAAAAAGCCCATCCGCGCATGTCTAGTTCTAATGCTGTTTCCTCATCACAAACACACCTGGAGTTGTGTTTTGTTTCATTCACACCTGTTTAACACACAAACTCGGCATATTTACGCTGAGTTCATCACAACTCCAGGTATGTTTTTGATGAGACAACATTCTAACATGCTTTATAGGTCACAAAAGTTCATTTTGAGCACTATAGGACTTTTAAGCGGTGAAAATGACTTGAGCAGGAGACAGAGGAGACGTGTGGAGGTGGCTTAAGTGAAATGGGGATTGGGGGAGAGAGAGCTGGTGTTGGGCAGTAACACTAGACCCTATGGGAGCCACAAAAGCACATTCAGACTCTATGGTGCAGTGCAGCAGTCACATGAGCCCTCGACTCAACTTAGAGAAAGCAAAACCATGATTAAACCACAGCAGGGACAAATGTGCACGTTTTAAAAGAGAACAAGTGGAGAGGTTATGTCAGGTAAAGAACTGTACAACAGAGCCAGAGCAATGTAGAGTTATGGGTGCTGAGGCTGATGTTAAGTGGCCTGGAAACACTAAAAACCCATAAAGCAATCAAGCTGATCTGTCTTTTATTCACTGTACTCATCAGCCCCCACAGTGGAAAAGTCACATCCACTTTTAGTCTCTGGGTGAGGTCTTTTATTGCTCCATTTTATTAGTATTATAGAAGACATACTGTGCCTGTGCCTGCTATATAGTTATAATCTATGACACCCGTGGACATTTTAAATCGTCTTGTACAGCCACTGACTTCCACATTAGAAAATTGCGGTGCCTAATGGGCGATGACAATGCCGTAAATATCACAACAAAGAGCTGTGTAGCTGTTGGCACCTCCCATGGATAGCTACGGATCATGCGAGTGAGTAGCTGTTTTTCCACTTGTACTAAAATGACTATGCAACTATGTGTATCTTATGTGCATCTCTTTGTTTTTATAATAAATAAATTCATAAATAAAAGGAAAAGTATATATATTAGATAGTATAATAATATAAATATGAATAACTGTAAGAAAAAGTGCTCCTCTTGGTTGGCATTTAGAGGTAGACTTATGTTGTTCGTATTATTTTGAGGCATACATCTTACGTTTTATTTTCAGTTTAATAGTAATCCTACGTGTGTACCATGTGTATATAAAATAGGAGAACACAGTAAGGACTTCACTGTGGGCGTGTACTTGTGGCGGTGAAAATGGAGGTTGATGTAAACAATGAAGTTTTGAATAAAGGACAATAAAAAAATTACTTAAACGTGTGAATGAAACAAATCACAATTCCAGGTGTGTTTTTACATGAGATAACAACATTGTAACGTGCCTTAAGGGTCACAAGTATTTTTTTGTAATATACAAGACCTTTAATAGCTTTTTTTTGGTACTTCCGATACCAAAGAGGTACCATTATTATTCCTTACTATATCAATTCTCCAGTTCAGTTGTATCCTGTAAGATTTCTCAGTTTAATAAAGCCATTGCTAGCTTGCTGTTTTGCTAATATAAATGTAAATAATCAAAAACTGAAAATGCTAAATGACAGAAATAAAACGTAATCTCACCAGTTGGACAGGGCCTGAAGAGCTGCGTTCATGTAGCATGTGTTCCCGATGTTTTTCAGACCGGTCAGTCCTGAAAAATATCAAAGAATTAAAAACCGATTTACTACAATAAAGCAGCAAAATCAGTTCTGCAAAAATGGTTATTGAAAATTGTTCACTACAGTGGTACCTCACCTTACGAAAGACCCAACAAACGAAAATTTCAAGTTACGAAACGCCTTCACGTTAAATTTTGGTCTCTAGATACGATCAAGTTACGAAACGTGAAATCTCAAAAATTCAAATAATGCGCGCTCAGCCACACACATTATACGCTTTTCTCAGACTGAATTTAAACTTTTCTCACATTTGTCTCTCGTTTAAACACTCAAACTTTCATAGATTTTCAACAAAATTATTAATAGTGAAGTGTGGGGGGAAGGGGGAGGGGGGAGAAAACTGCACACGGACACGTGTGATAGCGCAGCATGCACGAACGCATGCAAGAGCCGCGGTGGTCTAGACCTGGTCTAGAGGAGGTCTAGAGGAGACACGGTTTGAGCACGGGTCTCGTTCATGCGCTCAGACTGCGTGCGGTCCCCCTCGCTGCTCGCCTCAGCCGTGACTCGAAACGAAACCAGGAAATAGACCCGCACGCAATGCTTTAATCCACCTGGTCTAGTCCTGGTTTAGTCCAGGTTTAGTCCAGGTTTAGACCTTGGTCTAGACCTGGTATAGTCCACGTTTAGTCCTGGGTCTACAGTCTACGCAGAACACAGTGTTACACTATAAAAAAAGTTACACTATAAAAATAAAAAAAAACTCGAGGCCTTGGAATGAATCAGGCTTTTTCCATTGAAATAGCTACTCAATTTACGAAACCACTTCTGGAACGAATTAATTTCGTAAGGTGAGGTACCACTGTATATTGCATTTACATGAGACATACACATTTTTGCAGTACCATTTCATTGCACACTGCAGTTTAGATTATGGGCAGTGGATGTACACGCTTCATAATTTATTCATTAATAAATTTATTTAATGCATTATACAACAGGACAGTAAGCAGTGGTGAGGGATATTCAACCAATGTGTCTGCTATAGTTTATATATGTGGATCATTATGTTATATCGTCTGCTGACTTTCGCACTAGAAAACTCAACGGGAGCCGACGTCTCCGTAAACATCATCACAACAAAGCGCCCCGCAGCTGTCAGCGTCTCACACTCGCAAGTGGAATTTTAAGATTTGAACCAAAAATAAAATAAAATTGGAGAATGAAGTAAGTACGTCGAGATCGGAGCAGTGACATCTTGAATACAGGAGGATAAAGATTACTCCAACATGAATCACTCTGAATATAATTTCGAGAGGGTAAATGAGAAGAGGAAACAACTCCAAGATTAAAAGCTCTAAAAAGTACTAAAAGTGTTTTGTTGTAATACAGTGAGCTCTTGGGTCTAGTCAATAATAGAAATGATCATGTTCAACATTTGTACATTTGTCTTATATTTCCTGGAAAAGTACAAAGTAATCAATAAGAATCTGGCTCTTGCTCAAGGTTTGGAAGTAGGACAGCATCGCATTCTGAAATGTACCAGTATTTGTTTTGTAATTGTTAATCACTATGCCAACAGTGCTAATTTGTCATCCCTCTGTAACGCATGGATACGTTTACTTAGTCGAGTCAGAACACAATACAAAGTTGAAGTTACTTTTTATATATTGACAAAGATGACCTCTAAATACAGGAAGTAAATGAGGGACTAAAATAACTGGAGAGCAGCTGGTGCCAGGTCCATCTCCACATGAGGTTTACTGTGACATATGGAGTCTGCTGCTCCATCATGGCTCCGGCGTTTACACATCGCCCAATAGAATAGAGTTAATGAAGATACACAGCCAAGCCTAGAAGTACACAACTGTAATTATCATCATATTTGGGCCTATTGATACTTTGCAGTGACATCATGCTGGGCGTGTTCTACATGTATCTGTATCTGGTGGAATTTTCAGCAGTTATCATGGTGACACAATGCACATATTAGCAAACACTGCCAAAACGTTTTTAGAAAACTCAAGAAAAAATACATTTTCAGGAGCCTGTGATCAATACAAGTGTTCATGGTCCTGTTTAGGTGTTTGATTTTCAACAAAAGGTGAGAGTGACAAACTGAAAAACTTAGCTATAACTTGTGACTGTTTTATGTGTGAGAGACTTGTTTAGCAGCAATAATCATCTTTCGCATGTTGTAGTTCCAGCCAAGTCAGTTCTTTATGGTCAGCTTGTGTTTAAAATAAAGCTCAAATTTTGGTTTCAGAAAGAGCAGTGTCTACAGTTAGCATCACACCCCCAGAGAATGTTGATGATACCTGCTGCAAAGTATCAACTGGCATATAAATAGAGCAATGGCAGAACTAAGAGAAAAGACAAAACCACCATTAGCGTAGTACAGAAGGAGAAATGCACATAGGCTGGTGCCATGATTAATGTTCATTCCATTTTAACAAGGTCGAAAGAGAAAAACGTTTGTAGCCTGCAGCCAACTAATGGTTGTTGTCTGGATATTTGTTACAATGCATTATGGGTAATATAAACATCAAGGTCTGATAGCTACTTCACGGTTAGCGATTAAAAAGCCTGTAATTTAATAAACGCATGATAGAGACATTAATAATAGTAATGCATTAATCTTATATAGTGCTCAAAGTTGCTTTATAACTTTTTCATTTATTCATTTCACACAACACTCACTGGTGGTAAGATACTTTTGTAGTCACAACTGCCCTTGGACAAACCGACGACAACTGCCAATCACCATACCACTTTAATACTAGACAACAGACAACAACAACAGTTTTAGGCTTTGACAAGGAGGTTTTTTCACAAGCCATACTGTGGAGCACTTCACACAAAGCAATAACAACTCTAAGGAGACAAAGTTACGGTACACTCCATTGTCCACCTGGGGAAACTGGTCCTCTGCATTTGACCCATTGTTCAATGCTGCTAAAGCAACATGTCATCAGGAAGGTGTTGTCACAATACAAAATCATTAAACTTAATTTGGATGGTTAGGAATAGCCTTGGGGTGGCAGTAGCTCAGTTGGCAGTTGGTTTGTCCACTGATCCAGGGGTTAGCGGATCGATTCCTGCTCTCAAAATGCATTGTTGGTCGAGCAATCAGATCCACTGGCCCACAGTTAGTGGTGTGGATGGGTGCTGCTGTTTGTCCTTGGGAAGACACTTAACCCACCTCGCCCCCAGTGTCGGCTGCCCAAAAGAGCGATGTGGGGCCGTCCTACCTTGGACCCACAACCTGCAGGAGGGGCTGGTGCATTGTGGGCGGCAGACCTCTTTTGACTGTTGCCCCCGCAACCCAGACCACAGATTAAGCGGAAGAAAACGAACAAATGGACGAGGAATAGACTTGATACTCAACGATTCCAATAGCAGACACTCTTTCTTTAAACAGAACATGAAATCATCATGTGGAGTTTATAACTGTGTAATCCCCCTGTCCTGGTAGGTTCTATTGTGGCCCATGGACCACAATGGGCCTGTGTGGTGTTATTGATACTTTGCAGTGTCACCATGCTAGGGGTGTTCTGCCTCTATGTTGACATGATGACACAATGCATATATTACCCAACATTGCCAACAAAGTTTTAAGATCTGTCTGAAAACCCAACAAAAAATAAATAATGGGTTAAAATAATAGATTTTCAGGAGCCTGTAATCAATAGAAGAAGATCCCGTTTAGGAGTTTGATTTTCAACAAAAACGTGACTAGTTTACTAGTCTAGTTTGTGACATGTTATTAGAGGGACTGGTTTAGCAGCACACATCACCTCACCTGTTGTAGTTCCAGCTAAATCAGTACTTTTTGGTCAGATTATGTTAAAATAAAGCTCAGATTAAAGTTGAGTAACAGAGCTTCAGACAGTTGCATCAGATGCAAAGTATCAATAAGGAAAGTTTATTTGTTTATTTTGTTTATTTGTTTATTTACGGATCCCCATTAGTCTCTACAAACATAGAGACTAGTCTTCCTGGGGTCCAATTTAAAATACAATACACTTCAATACATCCAAGCACCATAACAACAGACCAATCAAAACAGTGAGATTAAGTTACATTATCCAAAACACATACTAAACACTTAAAATGTTACATTCAACTTTATTCAGCATTATAAAATAGTAATTTCTTAACACATTTTTTAAAAACAGCATGATTTTGTATGAGCATTATGTGTTGTGGCAGCACATTCCAGTGAGAAATGGCTCTATAGAGAAACGTTGCTTTCAGTGCGTTAGTTCTTGGTTTTGGTAAAGTGAAAACTGTGGTTGAGGCTCGTCTTGTATTAAACCTGTGTCTGCTACCGGTAAGCTGTAACTGCGAGACCATGTGTAAAGGTCTGTGTGTTGTCCACACTTTATGCAAGAATACAACTAAATTACAGGCCAGTCTGTCCTTGACTTTCAGCCACGAAAGTTCCTTATGCATAGTACTGATATTAGTCCTAAAAGAGCAGTTTAGAGCAAGACGTGCCGCTCGATTCTGAACTATCTGGAGCTTTTCCAAGTCTTTGTTTGCAGCACTAGACCAAACATTAGGACAATAGTCCAGCTGAGATAAAACAAGAGGCAATTACAAGTTTTCTTGTTTCCATTGGCATAAAATAAGCATTGCTTCTAATTATTGCAATATTCCTACTTATTTTAGTAACAATATTATTTATATGAGTTGACCATGTCATAGTTTGGTCTAATGTGACACCCAAAAGTTTAATTTCCCTGAGTTGTTCCAATAATTGTTTATCGAGAGATATGTTAAGCTTAAGATTTTTTCGGAAAGTGTCATTTCTCTCCTATGCATGTGACTTTTCCAGTATTGATAATAGGGCTGGGTATCAGTCAGAAGTTGCTGATACGATCCATACCTCGATACATAGGCCACAATACGATACATATCTCTATACAGTGATCTTACGATTCGATTCAATAGGATATATTTCAATTCCATTTGATATGGTTCAATAAAAAAATAAAGGCTAAATCATGGCTGTGATAATAAAAGTCTTTGTTAAATCACTTCTTGTGTAAAGTTCATATGAAACACCCATTTTAATCCTCAAAACAGTGAAAATGTCAAATGTTTTGCATAAACAAGTTTCCTTCCTCTAAACAAGCAACAAAACTGCAGCACTGTAACAAAATTATTTAGTAAAATATACCAAAAAACATTCTTGGCAAAATATCGATACAGCACCCAAAGATATCAATAAAAACGATACTGATTAAACGGTATGAGATCGGTATTTCAATATTTTTGCTCACCCCTAATCGATACCTCAAATGAGTATCTAGTTTCTATATTAGTTTTAGTAGTATATAATTTTCGATATTTCACAACCCTACAGCAGTGTTGATGAAAACCCAGAAACATGAACCCACCTCTCGTCCGCGGGTCCTCTTCCTCTTGCATCTCCATGCCCAAGTCCTCAGTGCCACCACTAGGGGGCACTCTGAGGGACGTCGGACTCCCGGGGGATCTGCTGTGCTCCTAAACGCACACAACAACAGTCTAAGTTATCTAATCTAACTAATGAGTAACTGTGACCTATGTGATAAACCCTATGGCCATTGGGGTTTATTATTGTCTCTGTGTGTTCTGTGTGCACCTGGGCAGCACCAGGGGCAGAGGTCAGGGCTTTGCTGTTGCCGTTGGGTGAGTTTGGTCCAAGTTTTCGCTCCAAGAAGACTTCCTTAGTGCAGGCGTAACACCAAACTCGGAGCGTGGTTAGGTTCACGGTCAGGTTGTGTCTTGTGTCCTGAAGAAAATACATTTATGAATATGGATTTTCAAAGAGAAGTAAACAAACATCTATATCAGCTGATAAGAGAATCTAATGATAAAACATGTGGAGGCACGCATACTGCAGCATGTGGTTTCCTGTTGGTTTTTACAACTGATAATAACTGATAGCTCAGTTGGTAGAGCGTTTCTCTAGTGATCCAGGGATTGGCAGTTCGAATCCCGCTCTTGATGGGTGGACCGCGTGTGATCCCAGCTCCCACAGATGAGCGCTGCCATTGTGTCCTTGGGCAAGACATTTAACCCCACCTCGCCCCCAGTGTCTGCGGACACTAGTAGCCCCCATGGCAGAAGATACATCAAGGCCTGTTGTGACGTGAGCCGTCCTCCTGTGGACCCACCACCGGAAGGATTCATGGGGGCTGGTGCATTGTGTTCTGGGCAGCAGAACACTGCTTGGACTGCTGCCCCCACGACCCAGAAAATGGAAAAAGTGGAAGAATGAATGAATAATAACCGATAATAATACTATTTTCATTTGGCAACCTCTGTAAATAACATGATATATAAAAATATTAAAATGTATATAAAAATCCAACATACTTTCTCATTTATTCACATATTTTTACTTTAGGGGATTGGTATTTGAACATTTCTAGCAACAATATATATACTTTTTTAAGACTAAAATGTAATCACTGTTCTTACATTAAAGGATCCAATATAAACCATTTTCTGATCTTTGTTATAATGGTGATTCCTCAAAAATCTGGAGTTGTGTTTTGTTTCATTCACATATTTAACACACAAATCCTGTATATTTAGGCTGAGTTCTTCTCTCAAATTGAAAATACTCTGTCATGTGATAATACAGGAAGTGCTCCACTGTGTTTTTAAACTCCATACACCTCAACTACAATCGTTTGGATGATTTTAGCCCTGGATTTGCCCCTCTCTCTACCAAACAAAGGGTAAAAAGTAGCTGTTGAGTCATATTTTGAGCTTTGGAGATGTAGACAGACTAATAATGCAGGATTACTCAAACATGTGAATGAAGCAAGACACAACTCTAGGTATGTTTTTGAGGAAGTAACAACATTCTAACACGGCTTAAGCTCACAAGAATCCATGGATAATATAAGACCTTTAAGCTATGGCATATGACATAAAAAGAATGTTTTCGATTGGTCAAGATTTGATTTGGTTGTATTTTCTGTTATTAAAACATGGCCTAAAATATATTTTCTAAACAAGCCTGAACTCTGCTCCAAACCACGTTTTTACTTCAATGACATCATAAATGACCTATTCTTGATTAACTAAAATTGTAGTAGTAA